>CM074122.1:58923313-60123313 GCA_037177725.1 Cyamopsis tetragonoloba | reverse complement strand
AAAATAAAAAAGAAAAAAATCAGAAATATTATGCAAAATAAACCTGAGAAGTGGTTGGTTCAAACTGTCCGTACTTGATTTTCTTCTAGCAAGATCTAGGATTTGAGTCTTGTAAATATTTATTAAAAAATACACAAAGAAACTATGTAATTTGAGTCTATGTTCCTTTGATCTGATTTGATTTGTTTTCAAAGGCATACATAATGCTAATTGCTATTTATCTATTTCTTTTATAATACAAACAAAATTAATATTTTCCCATCATTCCTCACTAAAATATATCAAACAGGAAACAAGCATAAGATATGGCATGTGGTAAGGCATCCTTAGTAAAATGTTAACATTAAACTCTACCGATTTGAATATTTTTTAAGTATGCTTCTGAAAACTTAAGGCTTAAGCAAAGAAATTGCTTGCATTGTAAAGCTAGTTGTACGGAAAAATCATGAATGTGTACTTGAATCCAAGCATGTGATAGAAGAAACACAAAAAGTTGTTTTTATAGAGAGACGGTTCTCCTACTCTGAGATATATATTATAAACACGGTTAAATTAATGAATAAATATTATTAATTTGATAGATAAATCAATCAATTGTTTAAAAGTTATTCCTTATGTTGAAAAAATTAGAACTGTAGATGTAAGTTTCACACCGATATCTCCTTGACAGTAGCTTTGGCTGTTTCTTATTATCAGTCGCTAACGTGGTCGTTTCCGATAGCGGATAGCGACTATATTTTGGCAGTCGCTAAATTCGGTTTCTTTAGTGGTGGACGAAGGGATTCGAATCCGGTTAACATTATGGTTGCATTTAGGATGATAGATGATGCTTGGAGAGTATCTATGGTGAATTTACTCGGAGGAATCTTGCTAGAATACCTAAATACTTTAAAGTATTCCCTTCTTCTACTTTTTATGCACAATATATTGTCTTGTTTCTCTTATTTTGGAGATGGTTGTGGATGAAGTTTACTAGGGATGATAAAATAGACCTGGTCTGCTGGGCTAAAAAAATAGGCAAATTAAACTAGGAATTTTGGTCCGCCAAATAATGTGATCCATCCCAGCTTAATCAGCTATGGTACAAAGGTGACGAGTCGAGCTGGTATTTTTTTCTTTTGTTGTTGTGGATTGATAATAAGGGTGAGAGTTTTTTTTTTAAAAAAATTGATAAGGCCTAAAAAAATGTCTAAACAAAAAAAACATAAAATAAACTCAGGCTCATGATTGAAAGTTAAAAATAATAAAAAATCAGTTTTAAAAAAATGAAAAAAAAACACCTAAAAATTCTTTTTAAAAAAATAATTTGATATCTTTTGTATGGTGCAAAAACAAAAATTAACAAAAAAAATTCAAGTCTAAATTTTTTTGTTGGTTTTTCAGCCCGCAACCCGTTTAATTTATAAAATAACAAGCCGAATTAATAAAATGGTTCAAAATGACCTCCTTTGCCACCCCTAAAAATTTGCTATAACCTATAAGAGAAAGTGTAATCAATTAGAGTGTTGTTTCTTGGAGTTAGAACAGTTAGAAGTTTCTAGAAAGACAAGTGTTAGGGACTAATACATTAATTTGCATTTTTATTTTTTTTAAAAAAATTACAATGAAAAAAGTGAAAATGTTAGAAATAAAAGCATTTTCAATTTTTTGTTTATAAAATTTGAAAAAACAAAAAACAAAAAGAAACCACAAACCAAGCATACCCTTAATTATTGCGGATGATTTAGCTAACCGGGGAGGATTGGGCCGATCCAGGCCCATCATAGAGTTTTGGAGGTATTGGCTGTACAGTAACCAAAACCAAATTTCTGACAAAACACAAACCACAAACCATACCGAATTTGAGTAATAGGAAGTGGATCAAGCATATTATAGTTATGAATAATGTTCGCCCAAATCCAAAAAGTTTACACACCTCTTATATTTATAATATAATATTATTATTTGATTTAAATGAATTAAAAATCAGAGAAATGAAAGCCACTAAAAAAGTCAAAAAATAATAAAATAACGAGGATGTAAAGTTGGTGTATGACTTTTTAGTGTAAAAAAATCAGCACTCTATAGTTATATATATACTAACTCAAATAAAAACAGAAAAGTTACATTATTTATCTTACTATTATTTACAAATATCAACAGTTATTATCCTATCCAAACTCCAATTACTTTTAACTTCGCATCACATCTAAAATGTCAACTGTAATATGAGAGAATATGCTCGATATATTTTCTTTTTATCAGTCAATTCTTTTAGTTTTAGAGGGTTAGAAAATTTGAGTACCTAATAAGATTTAAATCATGTACTTTTACTTTTTACTTTTGTAACACTTTCACTAAGCTACTATGCTTGATAGATATATGTGTGTATTAAGATGATTATTGATGATCATTAACAGGTCCTAAAGGCAGAATCAATTCTTTGGCCTGCATTCTGAATCTCATCAACACTGAAAATTTCATATCTATGCTGTGGATCCTTTTTCATTTTTCTTTTTCTTTTCATATGTTTCTGAGATTTGAAAAGCTTAGAAGCCCTATAATAGCCATAGTTGATGTCAGCTATGATGGCAATGGTCTTGTATCACAAGTTCTTTGTCAAAGATAAATTACCCTGCTCTTTCATAATATATTGATCATATTCTCATTAATGAAATTGTGGTTTCGACTTTCAACTTGAAAAAAAATTCAGATGAAGTGAAAAAATCATTGAGACCAATTGATGAATCAAAATAACTGTCATGGAAATATCAGTACCTGAAGAACACTTGTATGTAATTTCAACTCAATTTTCTTCTTGTTTAAAACAAGGTCTGATAATTACTATGGTGATTTCATTTTACATTTAATCAACTCAACTCAACTTGGATCAATTTAGATTTCTTTTTTTGGGATGAACAATTTCAAGACTATAACCCTGAAATACCATATTCAGTGACCCTTTAAGCCACTTGCTTCCATTTTTGTAACTTGTGTACACCAAGAATTGTTGAATTGAACCTCAAGACTCACAACCCTTCGGCCTCGCCTTGTTCTTCAGGAGCAACCGATAACCAATGATTAATCCCCTTTCGAAGCTGGGAAATCAAGAAAGTGAATTTTGACTTTTCTAATAAAACATACTTCAAAGCCAAATCTTAAACCCGATCAGCACCCACTAAGATTTTAAATTGCGGTCAGATTCAGAAACTACTGACAGGAATCACAGTATGATGCAATATCGGTAACTACCATGGCGATGTGGTGGAGCATGGAAGAGATCCTAATTTGAAACTTTGGTATCAGCTATCTAACAACTGTACGGAAATTGTGATTCTAACAATTCAAACTATAAGAAGGAAGAAGTTGAGGGTAATTTTGGTGCTAATCGGAAAGAGAGTGGTCGTGCCAGCAGAGGAGCATAGCGATACAGCGTCCGAAGATGTAGAAGCGAGTTTTGTGCTGCTTGGCCACCAGAAAACACCGTCGCCGGAGACTAGTTTTCCGGCGAGGTAATTGGGATTGGGAAGTGAAGCTTGAGAAACTCATCCTTGTTATTGGAAGGATGATGAGTGAGTCACCGCAATATTCGCCCCACAACCGTTTCTGTTAATTTTATAGAACGCCTTGTTGGGGCCCACTCTTTTCAGTGTTTAGTTTTTTTTTTTTTCAACTTGAACACGTTGCGACCCCCACTTTTCTACGTCTAAATTCACCATGCATTTCTCATTCCATAAATAAATGTCCAAATTGAAAGGATTTGGATTCTCATCTTTCTAATTTATTTTTTTACGTAATTACGGATTTTTTTACTCTTAGGAGTTAAGATGAGACTAATCTCGTTCATCCTGTGTAGTTGGTGTTGACCTCAGGAATTTAGCATATTCGGTTAAGTGAAATTCAAACATGAGTCCCCCCGCCGTGGATCGTTATTCTTATGAATTTTTTACGTTGCTAAACCAACTTTTAAAATTCATTCTCATCTTTCTATTTGATTAAGTTCGTGTTATAAAAAATAAAAAAACAACAAAATAATAATAGAATTTATTATTGTTTATTAAAAAATTTTATCGTGTCTTTATTTTATAATATGAAAAACATAAGATAATTTAAATATCAATTAAAAAGTATTTGGTGTATTATTCTTGTATATAATATGGTTGAGTATAAGGTGTTTCTTTAAATTGGAAACTATAGATAATTTTCTCTATCTAACGGTATATATTGTATATAAAAATTTATATTTTTATATTATTAATTCAATTTATTAAACTGAACAATTTATAATATAATAAAAAAGATTACCCTAATCTTTAACTTAGGAAACCATTCTATATTCACTCATACTAACAGTATAAATTAATGTTCTTTTAAATGTACACAATATTTAGTTTGAAATTGTGCTCAACTCATTTTTTACTATATGATAGATGACATTAAGGTAACAGAAATGATATATTCTCTTATTTAATTTTTTTATAATTTTTTTATTCACCTAATTTTGATAATTATTATTTTTTTATTTTAAAAAATTAATACTTAATAAAAGATAGATAATAATTATAAAAATTTAAATGAATAAAAAAATTTAACATTTTTCTTATAATAATATTGAATCATCATTTAATAATAATAAGGAGGAGGAGGAAGTAAAAGTGAAATTCGCTGCTTTTATTTCCAAAAAGGAATATATTAAAAAATCCATTGAATTAAGACATGCACGTCTAGAAGGAATAATAGTGTGGTCAGCATGAAAGAGAAGAAGAATCCGATTTGGTCCAAAAGCTGAATGAATGACGAGGATGATTCCAAAAGCACTTAAATTAGGAAGCGCAGCACAAATAACCTAAAGATAAACATGACAAAAACAGAGTGGAATCCGCGTTGCTACGAAATTTCCTATTTCCAAACACAACCCAAATGGCCATAACTCAACCATATATCATCATAAATATATTTAGTTTTTCCTTGATAAAACATAATTTATTAAATATAAGGTTTTTTTTTTGGTTCATGTTAAACATAAATTTAGTTTTTATTAAAAAATTATAAATTGAGTTAAAAGTTAAATAAATTTAAAAGAATTTATATTTAACTAATTTTAGCTAAATTTATATTTAATAAATTAAATATTTTTTAAATTGAAGGACAAATTTGCTTTTATAAATTCTAAATGCTCTTAATCTAAATTACACATAAAAGACTTTTTGGAATTACTTCACTTCAATAAAGTCTATACATAAGACATCCGTTAAAAATTATTTCTTCCAATTCTTTTTAGTTGTTCTCAAGAAAAAATTTATTCTTATCTAATTGTTTACTTATATTTTTAATATAATATTTTTTTTTAATTTTATCATTATCTTTGATTGGTGAATTAATTAATATTTTAGTATTCAACTAATAAATAATAAAAAATAAAGATTATTATAGAATTCAGAATTATTTTGATAAAAATAAAAAATAATTATTATAATTTTTAATGCATAATTTATTTTTAAAAGATTAATGTTGTCAAACTCGAGAGTCTACTAGACTCGTAGAGGGTCCGTAGACTCGACTCGTAGTGTCAACTTGTAGACTCGTAAGACCATGTACAATGAGATTGCTTAGATGATGTGTTTGTGCTAAGCAACCGCCCTTAGTAAGCAACTTCCCATTGCAGCTTGCTGACGTGGCTTGGATTGCTTAGTTGAGTTGCTTAAATAAGCAACAAAGACTAGTGTTGCTTGAAGGAGAAGTGGGACTAAAAAAACATAATTGTAGTGTAAGAACCTTGTATTGTGGGATACGCGTGGGACCCATGTGAGTTACTTAATAAGAATCTTGCATTGTAGTGCAAGAGTTGCTTAAATTGAAAGAGTGATCTGTACATGCGGGACCCATCAAAATATTATAAAATATTTGTTAAGCAACTCAAATTATATATGGTCTAAGAGTCTACTAATTATGTCCTTAATGATAGTAATCAAAATTAAATATTATGTCTCGTAAACTAAAACTTTAACCTCTAAAATTCATGAGGTAAATCATATAAATAAAGTACAATAATAAAAGTTAAAATAAGTGATGAAATTAAAGGTTCAAAACATAAAAACTTCTTCCATGAATTACAATAGGAAGTGGAGAAATCCTAACGTAGACCGAGGCACTGAGCTTGCAAAGAAAGAGTGTGAAGACGTTGTGGGGAGAAGAAAACTCGAATGGACGAACGGGGACACCTGAGAAGATGTTCGTAACTTGGAAGCTACAATGATTTAGTTGTAAATGAGAGAAAATGTAGAAAAATTAAAACCCTAATATGAAATTATGTTGCTTTAAATTATTTTTGGCCATTTTGCCAAAAAAAAATGATTTTGAGCTAATTTAGCAAACCCGCTAACCCCACAGGTAGACTCGCGAGTTTACACGATTCTACACAAGTTTATTCGAGTCTACTAAAAAATAATTCAACTAGTGAGTTAACTCGTTTTAGCATGTAAATTCGTAAACTCACATGATTCTATGAGTCAATTTAGGAGTTTGATCATTATGTAAAAGACCCATAAATAAAAAAAAGAAAGAATATAAAATACTAAGTACATATTTACAATAACTCTCTTACCTTGTGTTTGGTTTAAGGAAAATAGGAAGGAAAGAAAATGGGAAGAAAAAAAGAATGGAAGAAAGAAAAACTATAAATGTTTTTTAATAGGAAAGTAGTACAAGAAGGATTGAATCCCGTACCTACACACATGTCTACATGCACTCACCAACTAAGCTACATAACTAGGACAAACTATAAATGTTTTGTTTCTGTAAGTTAATTTTTTTTCTTTTATTTTCTTCTTATTTGTTCTATAACAATTATTTCGTTTTTCGTAATTTTGTTCCTCCTACTTTGAGTAATGTTATATTTTTCAACCTATCCTCCTATTATCACATAAAATATAAAATTAAATGGACTTTCAATTTTAAAACTATAAAAAATATTAAAAATATTCTTTAATAATTAAATAAAAAATTTTATAAAAACATGGGATAAGAAGATTAAGAATTAGTATCCTACTTTTCTTCCATTGCATTAATGACGTTGGAGATGCTGTTATATAACACCAGCCTTAGAGTAATTGGCAATGTTGTCCTTATCCAATCACGTTTTTATTTTGTTAATTAATCTCAAATTGCAAGATGACAAAAGAATAGTAATAAAGCTTTGACTGCATGCAGCAAATGAAGATGCTACATGTAGCCACTGGGTTTGGTGGTGGTGAGTGGTGACATTGACGGCAATGTCGGCTCCTTTCATTCCTTCCAGATAAGATTCAATATGCACGCACCTCCCACCACCTTTCAAATTCTCTCCTTTTTTATTCAATAACCCAAATTTATTTTATTTTTATTTCTTTTGTCTTTAGGTATTCTTGCGTATATACTCTACAGCAGTGATATTTTTGTCTTTTTAAGTGTTTAGTTTTCAATTGACAAAAAATATAAATATTTTCACTTTCAATAAACGAAAAACTAAAAAAGCACTAACTAATACATTCGTATAACCGGAATGCATCTTTATTATTAAAAAATATCTTTGTTAGTGGATAGTGTTTAAATAAAACTATTTTAAAATAATGATTTTAATATTTAAATCCAGATATTACAAATAGTAATATTTAATAATCATAATTTACTTCTACTCTGATCAATAGCTTTGTTTATCATCTCTTCCCAAACATAGTCTTTGTTGATGCTTACTGAATTTTAAAACCTACTACAACATTTTCCAACGTGTTAACTACTTTTTATAGCTGAATGTAGGAATTGTTTTTTATGGTAATTGCACAATTTTTGTTTTTTGTTTCATAGGAAAGTACATTAAGGGGAGATTGAACTCGAATATCCACACACATACATGGTTGGGACTTCCGCTAATTATTTTGCATTTCATATGTATATGTCTGGATTTTCTGTTTGCAGATTATAAAAATGATGAATTATAATGGTGAGTAGTTACATTGTGAGTGTCACTTGATAATAGAAAAGAAAAATAATGCTGTACTACTCTCCTTGGTTTGATCATGTTATTTATATTCGGCCCATGAGAACTAGAATTTATTGATTTAATTCAAATGGCCCTTGTTCCATGGACCAAAAAAAATGCCCGTTAGACTTAGTAGTCTTGGTTTGGCTTCTAGAACTCAGAAATAAAAAATAAAAAATAAAAAATTCCACAATGACGACTGTCCACTTAGCCAACCTCCCAGTCCCAGATGTCCATTGTCCTATTAGGTAGACATTTCTTGTCTCTTCTGGTTTCCTGTTATGTGGCGAAAGAGATGTATAACCTAAAATTGTATCAACTTATTATCTAAATCATATATTTTGTTAGTTAAGTTTGATCTTTCTGCCGGCATTTTTCTGTAGATTCTTTGTTATATTTGTTAGTTGTTACCATCCCTGACAAATTATATTAACGATAAATTCTACTAACATCAAATAAGAACAAAGACTCCATATATGACCCATTTCTAATGGATTTAACTGTTAGTATTCTCATATAGAAGTAATCAAACTTTTAATGTTGTTAATGTTAAGAGATTACTAGTTAGGAGTAAGAAATATTTAATGCACCTTATTATTAAATTTATATTTTAAACTCAATAAATATTTTATACTTATGATCATGTTAACCAGTGCCAGGCTTTACATATCCCTATGTTTCATGATGTGATGACACTCAGAAAGTTGAATTGCGTATGTTTTACTATGGAAGTCGAAGTTTGAATTCCATCACTAATTATCATTGCAAAGCATAGTGTAAAATAGAGATCTGAATGATTATCCAATCAAAATATCCTTTACCATCATGAAAAAGATGTGTATTATCCCTGTATCCCATGATATGACACTGTGACTTACCTCCCATGTAGATTACCATCTAGTTTTTGTTTTTGTTTTTTGGACAATTTTTTTTGTTTTGGTCGAAGATTATCATCTAGTTGGACCAACTTTTTATGCCCCAGGAAGACGAGTAATAATCGTTCCATCCCTTTTTAATAAACACACCATCCTTTTTGAGGAAAAAAACTAATTTGGAAACACTTTTTTTAAGAAAAAAAATCAGACTGATTTTCTGAAAAGGGTGGCACTATTATTAAAAGGGTTAGTATATTATTAGCCACCAGCCAGGGAGTTGTGTTGATATTCCACGTAATTTTAAAGGAATGGCCTTTTTCTTTTCCTATAGTCCAATAACGGTTTCACATTTACAAAATTTATTTACCTAGCATGAATTCATGAATAACATGGCAGTGTTGCTAACCAATTAGTTCTAGGCCGAAAAGTGACGAGAATAAAGCCTTAGGTCCTGCAAAAATTAATAATTTATCAAGACACCATTAGTTGAAGAACCAGAACAAAATGAGGCAGTGTGAAACCAAAAGACATACCAGAAAACAGATCGAGTTTCATTAACAATCGGCACCAACGGCTAAGATCTTAACATTAATGTTTTTTATGGTAATATTTGTCAAGCAGCATCTCTGAATACTCTCCAAAAGTAAGTGCAGCATTTGATGGAATAAGCTGGAAAAAAAATGATAAAAATTGAAACCATTCTTGACTAGAAATGTGGTATACCTCCTTAACATACAGGAAGCAGCAAGTTCAACTTCGAGCCATGTCATCTAGATGGGCAAAAGTATATTATGCAGAATGCTAATTACACAGTTCAAAATTCCATAATACTGAGATGGATTAAAACAGAAAACATTCTCTACATATTTGGTGGAACTTGAAATGTTATCAGCCGACAACTTAAGTCTCTTTGTGAAGAAATACATTGTCTAGTATGCATTTTCTACAAAAAAAAACAATAACTAGTTCCAAATAATGAAATTCTTTTTTAGATTTTGGAAATGTTATCTTTTATCAATACTTATTGAAATTTCAAGTTCTGTAGTGTTACTTTTGTTTCATGCTGAATGTAAAGAACTGTCCTGACTCAAGACCTCAGGAATACATACATACCTCTTTATGAATGTGAACTTCCTCAGGAAAGTTGAGTTTTTCATCCCTGAAAAGCAAAATTATTAACTCGTTATCATAGGATTGAGCTTAGATTCACCATTGAGCTGGGTTTACTCTAGTATTATAGCATGTTAGGCAGCATGCTAACTTGTAACTCTATTGTCAAGTCTAGCATTACTTGCTCTGACTAAGAGAACTTACCAGTCAGGTTGCATGAATAATGCAAATGTTGAGCGATCAACACCAGAAGATTCCTCCCCTTTAGGAGCCTAGAAGTTTCATAGCATTCATATTTTATTTTATTTTTTTTTAAAAAAAAAATGTCAGTACAAACCGAACAAGAAGAGGAAACTCGTTCAGAGTCAAAAGAAATTGCATTTGCTATATAACTCAAACAAAACAGGACAATATAATTATGCATGTTGGAGTTTTTAAATTACCTGAACACAATGAGGTGTTGCACAAAGATAACCTCCAGAAAGTATTTCAGTGGTTTCGCCAATTTGGTAAGCTATATCATCTTTTCCATAGACAACCTATAAGATAGAAAATTTGACGACTAAATGCATTATATTGTTTGAAAATTTATATTCACATTTCACACCCTCAACGAATAAAATGGGTCACATTTTACAATTTCAAACCTGCAAAATGCATACAGCCTAACAGCTTTTTCAAAAGAAAAAAATATCAATCAATCTAGCAGTTCATGTGTCATATATAGAACTTAATCCCTTTGCCCCCAACATAAAGGGAAAGACCAAAAAAGCAATCCTAAAAGTTATTTCTGAATCATGTCCCTGATGAATAATGATGTCTATTGACCAAAAAATGGAAAAATTATGATATATCTAAAAGAGGAATGTTGGCAACACAATATTTTCAATATGTTATTTGGTAAGATCACAAATAATAATGTTGCCACTTGCTAGCATTTTTCTATCTTAAATATATCATCCGCACCAGATGGATATAAGGCATCTGAAACCATTTCAAAAGAATTTAAAAGTCCAAAATGATTTAATATCAAAAGACAGCACACATTTTACCAACACTGTTAACAATTTAATGAAAGTCAAAAGAAAGATTAACCAAGAAAATTTTAAATGATGCCATTATGTACATTTTTTAATATCCAGTGTTACTTGCAAATCTAGAAGAAGAATGTATACTTTGACAACTTGATCATTTCTTGTTCGAATATAGAGGCCAGCAGCAATATCAGGACAAGGTACTTCTACACCATCTCTCATAAACATAGCACAAGTCAGACCTGCATATTGAGTTGAAATAAAAATTAGACAAATGAAAGCACGTGAAAAACTGTAATGACTTCTCCAATCAATTTAACAAATGAAATATAGGCCTATGAAGTAAATATTGCACTGAGTGAAAATATATCAAAGTACAGCCCATATGTTACAACAATGAACATATAAAAATTACCTGTCAGCGAACCATGGTCAGTATGCCATCCGCACCAAGAAGACGTAGAGTTACCATCAGGGATCCTGAAACAAGCCATTTATAACTTGTTAAATATACTGTCATGCGCATGCAAAAAGGATATAGTAGAAATGCTTGTGGTATTAAACTTGAGAACTAGAATATACTCTAAAGTCTAAACAGTATTCTGAAGTGAACTGCAGCTTAACAATTCAAAACTATATCAAACCATGACTACAAGTAAAGATATCCATAAGAACAAACTTTACGCCCTCTAATCATTGGTATTTTAAAAAAGTTAAGATTTGATATCCTTCACAACTTGTGTGTATAGAAAATGTTCAGACTAGCAACGAGCTTGTAGCTTGATCGGCTAAAGTCTTAAACTCCAGTTCAATTCTGTTTTCAAGACTTGAGTTTGATGATAATGTCATTCACATATTCATTACCCCGTTAGGCCACTTAAAATCATAAGTTTTTATAGAAAAAAAAAAGACCAACATAAAGTTATGTTAATATGTAATATACTATCATTCAAGGCATATTATGGTCTCGATTTTAATTTTAAAATCAGAGCAACAAAGTTTTATAATAAAATCAAAACTAAGAAACTTATGTTGTTAAGATAATTAAGTGCAAAATAGCATTAAACTATAGGTGTCCATCCTCCGAGGTTGAATTTTTCTAGTACTCACTCAACAAGAAGCAGAGAAAATTTAAGCAATCAATTTTGCAATTAAGTTGATTTAGTAATAAAGTAAAAAGCCTTCAAGATGTCAAAGAAAAAGAAACGGTGAACCTAAAGACAATGAAGTCCGATCAACAAAGTTCACATTTACGTTTTCTATATTTTTTTTTGTACAGTACATTGTTTTTATTTTGGTCAGTTTTGGTAGACATTTATTTATTGGTTCTAAGGTAGGAGGGATTGAGATTACCCAATTTTGGAAATCCCACTATCTCTTTATATGTAAAAATTATAAATTTATATACTAAAAAGAAGGTGTCACTTTCAATAGGGATGGTGCTAATCCCATCCAACTAGTTCTAAGGGTGGGCATTTGTGTGCTGGATTGAGAAATTTTTTAATCCAAACTAAACAAATGAGTTCAGGTTGGGTTACATCAGTTTTTGAAAAAAAATTATACTTCTTTTTTGCTCCTTAAAATAAATGATACTAATTTTTTTCAAAAAAAATCGATACTTAAAAGTTAAAACAAACCGAGCCAAATTTTTTTTAAAAAAAAGAGACCATCAAAATCGATTTGGTACTTGGTACAAGTCGTCATTTATTGGGCAACAGAACCACTAAGTCACATTCACCAAAAAAAGAACCACTAGAATAATTATTAAGAACTAACAAACAAAGAAAAAAAATAAAAATAAAAATAAGAGTTCAGATTAATGGGTTTTTATATTTATCAACTCGACCGAAATCAATCTATTCTCTCTGTCTCTGTCATTTCTTCCTCTTCCAATGCTCTAGTTTCATAACAAGTTAAGATTATTTTACCACCCAAAACACTATTTTTGTTTTTCGGGTTGGGCTGATGAGATTTGCATGTCTAGCACCCCTGTAATAGTTCTACTGTATATTAGTGGTAAATTAACTAACATAAATTTGGTGGTTCCATCAGAGATCACTATAGAAGTCTTACGATTAGCGAAAGAGACAATGAAAAATAGTTACCCCAGTTGTGCAGGAAAATAATATAGCAAGCGTCCCTTGTGACAGCGGGAGCGACGAAGTATTGATTCAAGACCCTCGTCTTTGTGGATTTTCATCCCTTTGGATACTGAGAAGATATTTGAAGGAGAAAATAGATCAGAACAGCAATATAAATGAGGGGTGGAAAAGTACATCACGTAAAGGAACTAGGCTATGAATAAAAGGGCAGGAGTGACTCGCCTTGCCACCCATGAATTAATGCAGGAGTTACTCATATGAGGTGCCTAATGTCTTATACTTGATAAGGGCCTGTTAGAAAATTTAAGGATGATTCCCAGCTAACTAAACAATGTGAAAGGGAAATAAAAACTCATTGCCAATATGGCTTTTATTGAGGGATCAAGCATCTCTGCAATGAGGTGGTGAGTAATGTAGGAAAGTAAGGGTCCATCAAACATTGATTTGAATTAAAGTGTCTTGTGATTTTGATTCACTTTTAATCAAAGGTGTATGGACCATTAATTTCTCACTTTTTTTCTCACTCAATTACTTTAGAGGAGCCAAATCCGCTTTGAGATATTTAGGGGTAGAAAAGAAAACAAATGTTTCATCTCAAGAAAGAACCGCTTCCAAATTCTTATTCCTAATCCACATAAAACCATGAAGAGCTTCAACACTATAGCAAGTGCCCCTTCAAATACGACAGAAAATTACTATCCTAGAGAAAAATAAGCAGAAAATTGGTACGACTTCCAAGAGGCAACAGTGTGTATGAAATAGAAAGCTAGGGGAACAGCATAGGCCAATCTAATCTAGATGCCCTTTTCTAAATCCAAACAAATATCAATGGCTGTCTTACCATATTGATCACAGTGATATGCCAACATCAATCCAACATCAAATATCACCTTCCCAAGTGCTTTGAAAGCTACATGCCAGAAAAGATAAGAAGTCAACTGTATAAAATCAGGTTACCATCCAGCAAAACATAAAGCATAAAATAAATTAGGATATATATATATATGAATATTCATCATTTTAACCTTCTAAGTTCAAAATCAATTAATCAACGATCAAACGAGAGCTGAGGCAATATTGCTTCAACTTTACTGTAAAAAACTTTGTAACTCCTAGTAACCATTTTTCCATAAAGGATGAAAATAAATATAGGGGACATTTGGTAAAATAATTTCAGGTTAGGACTTAGGAACACTTGACCACTCAAGTTGAACTAGTCAATGATACTCAAAGTGGCCAATGAGTAACCACTTCTTGACTGTGAATATTTTTACCAAAAATTCCTTTTGTAATTTAAACGAAATTATACTCTGCAGAAGATGAAATGTTTTTCCAAATGATTGATTGTAAAAATATAACTCAGTAGTGTCTTCAGTATCTACAATAAACTGGTAAAAAGCCATGAAAACTGACAAAAGGTATACAAAAGAAAACAACATAAGTTGATTGCAGCATGCATATAGGCATAGCAACATAAGGAAATAAAAACTTGGTACGCATTCCTCATCTGTATGATAATTTATGAAAAAAAATGGGAAAACGAAACATAAGAAAGCAGCAACCTATATCCCCACAAATCAGAAAACACAGACACTGCAAATGCAAAATCAGTCCAGGCTTCAGAGCATACCCACTTCTAGTTCTGGCAATGCACTCCTGGGCCATATATTTGATCCACAGTAAGAAGGATACCTACAGAACAAACAAAATCCAAGGAAACGCATATGATCAAAGATACAGAATTACAAACATTACTACGGTATATAATATAAAAGATAACAAAGTAAGCAAGATACATAAATGTCAATAAAATGTAACATAATATTAAGTTTAAACAGGTATCAAACTACATATTTTAAGTGATAGAAGAAAAAATATATATTGACCGGAGTGATGACTATCAGACTAAGTATAATTCTTTGAAAAACTGTGAGAACAGTAAATGTCATACCAATAAAAGAATAGTAATAAGTAAAAGTTACTCCATATCATCCAAATAAAATACAAAAACACCGAAAGCAAGAAACAACTCAGTTTTATAACATATTGAGTTTTCAACCCCTTTTACCGTTGTATCAAAGATGAATCTGTAGTAGGCGTATCAAGTATGGGATTGGCATAGAAAGATCCTTTTAGTATATCTGTACTCAAAAGCAAAAAGTAGATAAAATTAAAAACGAGTCTCAATAATATAGATAACTTGCTGATTTTCCAAAAAGCACATAAGCAGCTAGCAACTAGGTACTGGAATATCATATTCGCAGATACAAATGACAAATCAAATACAAAATATCACATATTTGAAGTTACTTTCTTTGATTACAGATCAGATTTACTTTCATGAAGAATTTCAACAAAAATATTATTTTTTGTTAAAAATTTACTTCCAAAGTATCATGGTGTTATAACAAATTACACATCTTTTTTCCTTTGATGTAGTAACAAGCAACTTACATCAATGGTAAGCATTTTATTACTCATGGAATGCTCAAATAATAAAAATGCAGCAAGTGTGTCAAATAACCATGCATATCCACAACAGAAAATAGCAATTGGTAGAAACTACTGAGAAAGAAGCCATAGCTAAATTCAATACAAAGCAAATTTAAGGCTTCCCAGAGAGAAACCACCAAAGAATATAATATATCTAACAGATGAAGAAAGAGGTACCAGGCTTCCCAGATTCAAGTTTCTCTTTCCCATGACTCCAACCAAAATTGTACCTATAATTCATGGTGGATGGAAGCAGTATAAGTTGTTAGCCACGGTAAAAAGCTACAAGTATAGAGCCTATGACTATATGTGTATATGTATGTGTGAGTGGACCATGGAAATGGAATGAAGCGGAATATGCAATGCAAAGTGAAAGCCCAGTAGTAAGAAGTCTCAAATACATGCAAATTACCTACTAAGAGGATCTTCAAGATCTTCCTTCACTTCGTTGGGAAGATTCGCCAATCTGACATTAGACAAGAAAATGTTATCATCAACAAGTAACAGCTTCAAGTGATCTCCTTTGAAGTTTTAGAACTAATCCACCATAAATATATGCAGAAATGCCATATCAAAAGATGTTTCTTAATTAATCCTTTAATGTCATATATGCTGATTTTTTTTTTATGATTGTCATATATGTTGATTTACCTTGGCGCAAGATGCAAAAGATTTCTGCACAATGAAGAGTATCCTGGGACCTGTGATCAATTCCAATAAAATAACCATGACAAGAAAAGTTATAATGGACCCAGAAAACCAATACAGGGGAATTTTCAATTTTCAATTCCAAAGTTGTTATACAGTATCTACAACCATCAGTTTGGAGGAGAAAATGAGGTCTATATAAAAAATGAGCTTAACATAACTCCATGCCCTGAATAAACCATAAACTAGCAGAGGGGTTTAGTTAAAACTGAAATTCTCCCCTTGAAAAACAATAATAATAATAAAAAAAATAATAGAATTTGACCTCAAGCCATAACCTGGACTGGATAGGAATCCTGACTACATTGACTTCACAGGTAAATTAAAAAAATCCGTTCTGTATTTTGTACGTTTCTAGCGCTAAATTTGATTGAGCCACTGAATGAAGTTCAACAAAAACTGTGATAGCAGGTAAATTGCACAATAATGGCCACCAAGTAATGTATACATACTAGAAAACTAGATAATAACTTCATATGCAAACGCCAACAAACAGAATTAACAATTTAATTTGCTCAACAACATCTTACTAAATCAATGAATTATATTTACTCCTTCACTCCACCAAAAATTTAAATGAAAAGGACTGTATATAATAATTCATCAATAATTCAAAATTCAAATAAAAAATGACAGACGGCATAAAAAAACAAGTAAAATGCAACAGTATGCACATACATCAGTGACTGATAAAATCCCCAGCCCGTTCGGTCCAAAACCCTCTTCAATCTTCAACGACAAGTCAGAATTCTTATCCTGTCAAAGTAAATTACGAGCGAGGGAATCAATCAATAATTAAACACATAGCAACAAAGACTTAGGCATAGAAATCATCAACAAACACACGCAACATGTAAGAAACTTGTGTGTTTCAATTTTTCTCAAGTTGAAAAGACACAGTGAAGAGTGATCCTCAATTGTTACTCTCTAAGAATTTAAAAACGCGAGAAAACGCAGAAACAGAAGGAGGAGAAGGAGAGAGACTACTCTGAGGTGAGAGAAAGAAATGGAGACAGGGGAAGCGGTCACGGAGGCGCGGGAGAAAACGACAGCGTTTGGAGAAATAGGGCGCGGGAAGCGGAAGAGGCTCATCACGTGCATGCCCATAATCATGAGTTGAGAGAGACTCGCTCACAGTCACAGTTAGGAGTACCTCTCAATTTTGAAGAGATGGAGGCAAATTATGCTAACTGATTCTTATTTCAAAGTTCAATAAAACTTTTAGTGTGTGTTTCCGTCTATTTTAAGCTGTCTCTTCGTTACTGTAACGGTTTAAAAAGAGAAAATCACAAGCGTTAAAAAAGAGAGTAATAATTATTATAATTTTTTTAAAATTAAATTTTAATTTTTTATAATATTTTTTATCTCTCATTCATTAATTAGTTGGATAATATAACATTAATTAATATCTAATTAAATATAAGGTTAAAATTAGTAAAAATTTAATTAATGTTATATTTAAAATATAAATTGACAAATAAATAGAAACAAAAAGATTTTTTTAGACAAATAAAAAGAAGAGTAATTCTTAATCCTCCTACTTTCATTAAATTGTCTACTTCATCGTGAATTCTTTTTTTTTTTATTTAAAAAAAATGTTAATAGAGTTATAAGTAAGTGTGGGATGAATATAATAGTGTGCACTCCACATTTTTTTTAAAAATATTATATCACAAAAATATTTGGATCTCCTAATATTAGGTTTAATATGTTAGGTTTAATTGTGTATCAGTAGCTGTAAATATAATCATAATGAAGTATATAATTACGATTTTTTTAACATATGTAATATTGCACATGTTAAACATTTTAAAGGAAAAACTTTTATAAAAAAAATAACAATTAATTGAGTTTTGTGTTTAATATATATTTATTATTTAATTTTTTTTATTTTGAAATTCTTATAATGTATAACTATTACACAGGTTAAAAAAATTCATCTAATTATTTGGTAATTATATTTTCTTATAAGCTACCTTTGAGACTTTTGTGAGGGGTTAAGCTCATGACATCACTAATATTATACTTAGTACAGTCTATACAAATTTCAAGAGAGAGACCTTAGTGTCTTTAATAGTTTTGTTTTCTAAAATTGAAAATAGGATATAAAAACAAGTTTATATGTAATTGTATGTATATATATATATATATATATATATATATATATATATATATATATATATATATATATTAATATTTTAAAATATATAAAAAAAACTACTATTTTTAAAAGTAAGCAGTAAGAAAAGGGAATTCCTTTATTTTTGGAATTCAATCATATACCCTTTTGTCTTTATTTTTGCGTCAGTTGAAAGGGAATTCCTTTATCGCTTCTTGCGCGTATCAATTATAATCTTTCTTTTAATTGTTTTTTTATTTAGTGAAATCACTCTTAGAGATTACTGTAACTATAAAAAATTGATGTTGACTTGTGATAATAGGTTAAAAGGCTTGTTCAGCACTTCAGTGAGTATTTTACGAAGAGTATAAAATTATCTACTCAAGTCAATCACCACAAGTGATTATATAATTATCTCAATATTAATCGTTCGGAGTTGAGATACTTTATTAATAGAGTATTTCTCTTCTTTTATTTTTTCTCTTTTTCCTTATTTAATAGTTATAATTATCACTCCACAATTTTTATTACATTTTTAAAACAAAATAAATATTTAAATGGTTAATATCTTCGTCACTTCTTAAAGAATCCCAACTCAATTGTTCGATCTAATAATAAATATTTAAATTGTCTCTCTCATATTTATTCTTTATTTAATTTTAATCTCCTAATTATTTTAATTATTTAACTTTAGTCTACCTAATTTTAAAATACTCGACTTTAGTCGAAGAACTTTTTCTTTTACAAGCACTCTGCTATAATAATGACGTGGCAGCTGAAAAAAATTGTACATTATATCTTTAAATAATAACATAATAACTAATAAAAATATTTAAAAATATTAAAATGATTTTTTTAATAATAAGAAGATGATTTTTAAATTTTTTATTTCTACTAAATTAATTATTCTTAAAATAAAAAGTATAAAGATATTATTTTATTTTTTTGATTGTCAAGTCATTATTCCGTTAGGGGATTTTCTAGAAAAAAAATGGACTTAAATTAATCATTTTAAAACTAGGGACTGAAATTAAACAACAGAAATTAGATAAATTAAAATCAAGCAAAAAAAAAACTAATTAAACTATAAATACAACTAAGCCTAAATTAAGGACATATAAATATTAATTACTGTTTTTATGTAATAAGAGCTAAGAAGCACATATGGATCACTTTATCTCAATTTTTAAATTCCTAAATTTCAAAACACACCAAGAGGGAAGAAGAAGAACAAAGCAGCACTAGAAGAGCGAGAAGAAGGATGGAGCAACAAAAGAAGGATGAACCATCAATAACAAAAGAATGAAGTAGAAGAAGGACAAAAAAAATTGTAAAAGAACCAAGAAGTAGTAGAAGAAGAGCATGCTATTCTTTCTTCTTCTTCTTTTTTTAATTTTTTTATGAATTATTTCTGGATTTAATCTCGTTTGTTGATTAAAAGTAATCTTAGCCGTTAATTTGAAAGAAAACAGAAGTTAAGATAGTTCTGTTAAAGTCATTAACGGAATTAATGGAAGAGACTAAATTGAGCCAAAATTATAAGTTGTAGGACCAAAATAAATCGAAAAAAAAGAGTTAAGGAACCAAATTAAAACTAAACAAAGACTTAAAGGGCCAAAAGATACGTTTTGCCTAAATTAAAATATCAAATTTATCAAACAATGCGATCATATATCATTAAATTAAAATGTGCTAATAGAGTTGGCACAAGTAACATTAGTACCCGAAAAAAGCTCTGTTTTCTTCAAGGTTGTGAGTTCAAATTTCCCTATACTAATAAAATCCTCTTTGGGGGTAGAGCAGGCCATTACGGATCAGCTCGTACCGGCCCACATTGTCTTGTTAGCTAAGTGGATTAGCCCACAAAGCCCTCTTTATAAATGATTCAGTGTTTTAAAGGCCTAAGTAGACTCAACTAAACGAATCAGCTCACGAGTTTGGGCACATAAAATATTTCATTAATTTTTTAAGATAAAAAGTTCTTGTTTAAAAATTCATAATTAAAGTATGTTTTTCAATATAAAAAAAATATTAATTTTGTTTAAAATTATAATAAAACTATTATAAAATTAAGGTTACATTCAAAAATTTAAAAAATATGGATTAAAAATTGAGTTTTAAATTTCAAATATGTAGCACCATTCATCATTCTTAATCCAAATATTTGATCTATCACTAAAGTGCCTTTTACAGTTAACAAATCATCGTCTACCCTAACCAGTCATTACCTGCACATAACTAATTAATCTAAATCTACCCCTAGAGTTTTAAATAAGTGTGTGGGTGTTTCAAATATAAAAAAAAAAAAAATTAAAAATTAAAGGGAGGGTTTCTAAACTCATCTAAATTGAAGCATAAACACAAGGGTAAATTTGATGGAAAGTTCCTAGGTCACTTATCTCGCGAATGGCAATGACAAATACATTTCCATTTTGCATGTGTGATGTCTAGTCTCAATGGAAGTTTATTTGGAAGACTTTTAGAATTCGTAAGTGGTAACACATTTTTTTTAAAAAAACAAATTCTTATAATTCATGTGAGGGGTATTTTTATAAAAAAAGAACAATGTTGTGTCTAAAGAAAAATATGTGATACCAAAAGTGCTAGCTTTCGGTATGGGAAAGCAATGCCAAGCAGCTTAAAACAAATGCCTGAGTCCCACATAAACAAAACACTTTGATATGTTTGCTAAGGATGAAGATTTCCTTCATTTCTTTTGAAAATGAATACAATTAAATTATATAAGTGAAAATATGTGATAATAAAAAATAATGACGTGGAAAAATAATAAACCGGACAAAGAAATGGAAGAAATGAAGGGAATTTAAACCCATTTGCTAACAAATAGGCTATAAAAATCTGGAGAAAAAAAGTACTCATTTCAGCAAAAATTTGATGGATTGTTTTTTTTGTTGTCCACTTTTTTTTTTCCTTCGGGTACATCCGATAAAAAAAACAAAATAATTTTTTTAATTTAATTTATTCAGGCGGGTCACCATTAGTAAGGGGGAATTACTGGAAACTTTGGAGATTTATACAGATTGCACTTATTTCAAAATTATAATCATACTTGCATTTTTTGGATCCAGTGTGATATGTAGGCAAATATGAGATTTAGATATATCAGAAAACAAATTTCAGAAATTAGTGTAATTAAAAATGACCTAAATAAAATTAATATTATATATTGTGCACAAACCTGAGTCTAAATGTAATTTCTCCTACGTTTACATATATACTGGTATTCTTGACAACAGAAAAATAAAGGTATTGAAGCGCGGGAAAGATGGAATTGAGCCGTTGAAGAGTGGCGGTAGTGCTCTCGCTAGCTGCGTTACACAGAGCATAACCGTAACAGAGAGAGATCGAGAGCGATGGAAGATTCAGGGGCGATTCTCTCTCACATTTCTTCTCTGAAAGAAATGCTCGATCAGGTATTCTCCTTCTCTTCCTTCAATTTTCTCCTTCTTACCATCTGATCTTCCTTAATCATTGATCATACAATGTGATTATTTTCTGAGAAATTAGGTTAATGAAGAAATCGAAATCAATATTCAGATTACGAGAGAGATCGAATCCAGCATCGTCAAATGCGAGGAGATCGA
Source organism: Cyamopsis tetragonoloba (assembly GCA_037177725.1). Taxonomy (NCBI): domain Eukaryota; kingdom Viridiplantae; phylum Streptophyta; class Magnoliopsida; order Fabales; family Fabaceae; genus Cyamopsis; species Cyamopsis tetragonoloba. Next base: position 60,101,271 of record CM074122.1, on the reverse strand, counting down.
GGCTGATCTGGCTGCTAGGGAAGCCGAACTGATCAAGACGAGTGGCATGTTGCAGTTCGACATTGTTGGATACGTCACTGTCGCTGGTAAGTTCCCTCTTCACCGTTGACGTTTCTGTTCGACTCCATTTGGACGAATCTAATTTCAAGTTTCGCATCGTATCATTAGTTGTTCCGATCCATTAGTTCGTGAATTTATTATGAACAAAATGAGAAGCGCAATTACCGATCAAACAGTTAGAGGAGTGCATTTCAAATTAGATTGTTTGATGATCAGTTCAAATTCCTAATTTAGCAACAAATAAATCCATTATCCATGCGTGAATCGGTAATTAATCAGTAACTTTTGAGTAGTGTTTGTTATGTTTTCTTCTCTGCTTACTGCTGGTCTGGGATTTGGATTTCACTAGTATTTGATTCCGGAACTAATTATATGTTTGTGAGTTTGTCGTTTCAAAACCGACTAAAAGTTGAACTTTAATCAACTAAACGTGAAAATTGCATACATTGGACGGAGTAGTTGTTTCGGCAATTTTTAAACGCAACTACAATTAATTTGTTAATCTCTAATGCTATAGATAATCTCATATGGTAGAATTCCTTTTATAACCAAACAATAAATTAATTACAGCGTGTACTTATCAGTCATTCACTTTTTAGTTCATAAACACCAGAATAACAAACCATGGTATTTTTCGGACATGTCCTGCTTGCTTCTCTTAGTTGACAGATTAAACTGTTTGAGTGTTATTACCAATAACCCCTCCCCTTCGGGAAAAAATTGAAGAAGGTAGTAGCATAGGCCATAGGGGTTTGTTTGCATTTCTGATAACATTTACATTTTTCTCCTGTTAAGTTTACACTTCGAATTTCAAGAATTTTTTATAAATATTGATTAGGAAAATCTGCAAATGTATTAAGTTCTGGAACTCGGATGCTTCTGTCAAGCTCAAGATTCAACAGCCAAAAAAAAAACATCATCCTTGTTTAGAGATTTTATTTTTACTGTTCCACTTATGTTTTGTATCATAATTTTTTATTTTCTTTTCATGTATAGCGGATTACAAGGCTTCAGTGAGTACCTTGGAGAAGGAGTTATCTTGTCTTAAAATGAAGCGGGTTGAGATCGTTAATCGAATGAATGAAAAACGGTATTGGAAATTTATTAATACTTACAGATATAGTAGTTGATAGACTAATTTAGTTTTCGGCCTTCCGTCAAAATTGAACTTTGCCATCAAATGCTGGATTTCTTTTTTATGGGTGCTAGCATCTCTCTCAAAGAAAACAATCCTATACTGCAAGGAACATCGGTTTTAGACTTTTTGTTTGGCCAGAAGTTTGTTATATATCTATGCGTTTTTCTTGGTCAAATGTCTATGCATAACTAGATGATACTTAGAAGAATTGGGATGACAAAAACTGGGCACGGCTATTCCCAAGTATGGGATCTTGTGTTACACCTAATTATAACTTCTAGTTTAAGGAGAACTACTGTGCTCTTGTTGCAAACTGAATATGGTTTTGAAGTTAGTCTCACTTTGCATTCTTTACAACGTGGCTACGTACAAAAGAACTTGTATATATCAGTGCCTGGATGTATGTTGTAATGTAGATATATCTGAAATTCTAGTACTGTTTGACATCCTCACTTCTTCTAGCTTTCTTATGTAATCTACGATATTCTAAAATGCAATTAGTCTTCCATGGAAGTGGCATTAACTTATGCAAGATTACATCTTATTTTCTATGACAGAATAATTTGCTCTATGCACAGGGAAAATTTTACAACACAGTGCTTAGAATTTCAAAGAGAAATTGACGAGAGAGAAGATTGTAAAGTGAGAAATTTGTTGTCTGAGAAAGACTCCCTTGAGAATGAAATTCAACTTTTGGATAAGAAAAATAATGTCTTGAAAAACTCAATGTTGGCATTTGTAGAGGAAATTCTGGAAGATCTTCACAGTTCAAACTTAGGTAATATTTTTTTTCTAATTTTTACTTAGTCCTATAAATTTGCTACATTACCGTTGGCATCAGACTAAAAATAGGGAAGTAGGAAGCACGATTTAAATTTCTCTCAGATCTGTGTGTGTTGCTTGGGACCATTTTTCGGACTAGTTATGTACCTCTAGTTCAACTAGTTTGTTTTCTTCTACCAAACCAAACTAAGGACGTACAAATATGTAGAGAGAAGTTACCACAGCTGCATCAATTTTGGTAAAACGGATTCTTAAGTTAAATGACCAAGAATTAGATGTTGAGTATTGCACAGTGACAGACAGTAACCTTTTCCATTCACTTCACTTACCCCCTAATGCAGCGTTAGAAGATGAGATACAGCGGAAGAACTGGGAGAATCAGAAATTGCTTAATGATATCAATGATTTGAGGACTACACTGGTTTCAGCAATTGGGACCACTGATGATCTACTGTAAACTCCTTTCTTTATACAATTAATTAATAGATCAAGAGTTTGATGTTGTCAATTTTTGTCAAGTTTGGTCATTACGGATCTTTTATTGAGGTTTAGTTAGATACGGATAGATAAATATGGAATGTTTTGATAGAATAGAGTTATCGATTTTAAAACTAAGCAGTCAGTGAGTTGCAGTTCTCATGTTCTGGTAAGTGTGGCAAGAATGATAAAGTGTCAGAGTGCATGTGACTTTAAATTAATCTAGTTACGGAATATATGATGAATCGTGACCAGCGAGTAAATGTTCACTGCGTACATTTGAAGCAAAATTAATGAGTTGTGGACACAAATCCCCGGCGCCAGCCAGAGGCAGCAACCATATCAAGACTTGAAGAGCAGGACGCAGATGCTGTTGCTTCATTGAAGTTGGCAGGTGCAAGGAACTGCAATCAGGTCGGTGAAAGATAGTTTTCTTATTGAGTTCTCTCTTTGGTTTGCAGTTAGCTCAACAGTCATTGAAAATAAGAAATTATTGTGTCGATTGAAGGTGATTGAAATTTGTGTCCAAACAAATCATAACTGTTTATATATTATAGAAATGCAAGTCAATTAATTTGCAGCTTTTCATATTTGGATACAGTTGGCGCCTCAGGATCATGCTGCCTCGCATGTGGCCACTGGGCAGAGGCAATGGTCAAACTAAAGCTTCATATGCTTACAGATTTTGAATATGTACGGCAATAATACGACAAGGAAATCTTTCAAATTCGTACTCTATATATGTATTTTTTCCCTGCAGGGAGTTTTTCACATTGTTCGTACCTGTAAAGTGACATTCTCATTTCGTTTTCTAGCTCTTAAAAGGGACAACGGTACTCATTTAAGTTTCTCTTTTTTTTCTTGGCTAGGGGTCCGGCTCCAATGCTTCCACAAGCTTGCTTATTGACACCACGCAATAGTATGTGATTGTTGGGTCAACATCCATTTCAGTTTGGGGCCCATAATTCCTTGCATTGGTTCTGCTTCAATATAACAGTAAGTGACAAAGTGGGGCTTTCAGCTCAATATTTGTGAATGCGGGTTTTGATCAAAATCATTAAACGGTCATCCTTTGCTGCAAATGACAAGGTTAGACTTGTTTAGCAGGTTCTCAACTCATTTTTTTTAAACTTCATAATTGCATTTCCTCAGGCTTTAACTTCAAAACGAGTACTATAGTTTGGAGTGTCAGTTTTGTTGTGCTAGTAAAGGTAAAATACATCCATTTTTTACCAGACATAGGTAAAATACACTGTTCGAGAATCAAACCTAATACTACTTATTAAGCTGAAACAACATTGTGCCCGTTAATCACATGCTTGGTGGTAACAACCCATAGAATACGGGAAGACACAATCATTTAACATATTTTGACACCTTTTGCTACGTTCATGGAAGTGTTTCAATAAGGTTTTCAATGTCACAACAATGATTATAAATTTTCTTAACAAATATTCACTCACAAGGGATCTTCTCACATCTCCTAGCACACATTTATGATGACCCCCTCATTTCCACGAGGTTGTAATTTCTTCTTTTCACAAGATTTTTTTATATAGAAGTTGTGGATGGCTTTTTCAATAAATAAAAATAATTTTCTATATTTTCAGAACGCTTTAAAAAGACACACATCTTCCGTTAATATTCATGAGTTCACTCTATATTTTCCATCTATCCAACCAAACGTTTTTTTTCATGTAATGTATCTATTTAGAAATTGGAATTGTAATTCTCAACGTTTAGGACTTAAATATACTAGATCCATTTATTAAGTCATTTTGGATAACCTTATCCAAACTTCTCTACTTGAACCCTTATATTATAAAATAGGTGGTGTTGAAGTTGAGTTATGATTTACAACAAACACTTGTCCAAAAAGTGAAAATCAATTATTGAAGTTGAATAATAAAGGTTGAAATAGAGAAACTCAAAAAAATTAATTCTGAGACACTAAGCACTTCTCAACCTTAAATACGTGAAAATCATGTTAACCGTTCATGATATCGTTGCAATTCAAGGGACGTTGATGTGGAGCATTTTGGGGCTCGGGATATGTATTAAGGTATCTTCTTATATGCGAAAGTATACCTATAAAAATTTGAGCAGAAAAATTGTTATTTAAAGTTTTATTCTCTAATCATGACACTAACATATTGGTGTGCGTTGTTAAAGGTATATAACAAAGTTACAATTTAAAACATTAGTTACTATCAAGTTGAAAGAAATTATTAAATAATATTTTTAAATTTTTGTTCTTTAACCAAACACAAATTCAAATGGTATTGTGTGATTTATATAATTGATAATTGATTTTCAACTAATTTAGTGGATAAGGTTTGTTGTGGTTATAAGGCCATTCCGACTCCGAATCCTTGTTAAGTGATAACACTGCGGCTTCGCTGGCTAGTAATAGTTCCTCCAAGTCAAAGGGCAAACACATATATGGAACCCAAGAGAAGGAAAACAACATGAAGCCCTCTCACAGCCAAGGGATAGAGTGTGGTTTAAAAAGTTGAAATGAGAGATAGACCAAAAATGAAATGAGAGAACAACGAAACAAATGCTGTCTTCCATGTCAGAGACAGTGACCATGTTCATCACGTGAACATCACGTGCTACTAATGGATACATTTTGCTACCGTACAAATGTCTTCTTTACATGATTTTTTTTTTTTAAAAAAAAAGAACTCGTATACAATAATCAATTTAGAGCCAAGTCAGCTGAATCATTTAGAGGACTTCTTTTTTTTTTCTCCTTTTATTGGCAATACATGAATCAAATAAATAATTCAAAAAAGTTGATCTCCTTATATGTCACTTGAATATAAAGACACTTAAATAATGTCTTTTATATTTTAATAATGTCATCTATATTTGAATGTGTTAGCAAGCAAGATCTAATGGAGTCCTTTAATAATTAATATTATCGAGTTCAATATAAATAGTTTAAATTTGGAACCACTAGTAGGTTATTTCTATGTTTCTCACATACATGTAGGGTATACCTTTATCACTTGTCGCCCTTCAGACATGCTGGTCATGTACCTTAAATATGTAACAAATAAAAAAAAAAGCCCATATTTCCAGAGTAACTAAACAAATGGATTTCTAATCATAAATTGATCAAAATAATTCTGAGTAGGGTCAAGCACGGTGTGAGAAGAGGAACATATAGTTTAGAACTTTCGAGGAAAGAATGTTTGATTTTTATCACAAGAAATTGTGTAGTTTCAGAGTTTCCACCCGGACGAGAAAGAGAAGTAGTCTTTAGCATCACAAGTTCCACGGTGTTTTATCTCTCCTCTCCATTTTGTTTTCTTTTTTATTATTGGCAAATAATGTACTCCTCTCCATTTGTGTAAATTTTATTTTATCAAACAAGCTGTGAATTACGGTGATTATTAATTAAATAGTACTATAAGACTGTAATTAATTTACTATATTGATCCTGTATGTTATTTTCCTCTAGCCAGCTATCTATACCTTCGTCAGATTCTGTTCAAAACAATTGGATCAGTCATCATTATTACTACGTATGGTGAGAGGCTGTTACTGAATTATAGACTTCACACATGCATGCATTAAGTAACTTTACTTTTCTTTAAGGGCTACATACATTACTTTGCCTCACTAGAAATTTTCAGGCATGCTTATTCCGGTTCTCATTTTCATTTTATTTGAATCTCTCTTTCTGTACAATCAAACATTATTCATAAAAAATATGGTGGGGGAAGGGGAATCTAACAAGTGATAAAATAAGACAATGGGGTGACTGTGTGCTTCGCTGGGTGATGCGTAAAAATTGCCCAATCGAAACAAATGCTGAGCACTTGAGCAGTAACCTCCCAACCCTTTTTCAGGAATCTCAAGATTAGAAATCATGGCCAAAAGTAGCAACATACTTGTAAATTATACAAGTATATGTCAGATTTTTACAAATACTTTATGTGTATATATCCTCAAAATACTATGTAATTTCTTTTTATTTTAATTAGATATGTAAGACTTAGCTTTACTGTAAATAACTAGTTTATGGAAAATGACTGTAACTGAATATTCAGAGAAGTATTTTTTATACACATAACCAGAAATAAAACTAAATTCTTATAAAGAAAATTCTTTTTTATATACACAACTAGAATTCAGATATAGATATCAGTATAACTAAGAGGTAATCTCGATCATAAATAAAGAAACTAAAAACCTGAATGAACAATGGCTAGCATTCTAGCTCTAGCTTGGTCCAGCACGATCCTGACCATTATTTTGCTTCTGTCATGCTTTCTTTTTACTCTGTCACCGTGTTAGGATAAATTAATGGGCAGGATGATGTTACTTGTGAACAGGAGAGAACGGGAGCTGAAAATGATCCGGATCCAATGAAATAATAATGAAAATAATGTGAGTGTAACAGGGATCTCCATCCCTCTCCATCACAAATCCCATCCATCCGTTACAATCATAATTTTTTTGCAACAATAAACAATGGTCTAGCTAAAACCTGCATCACTATGGTCAGAACAAAGTACTGCATGAGAGGATCATACACGTGTAACAAAGAACTTATGTTTGTGAGATTCAACGCTAACATGAATTGATTATTGATTAATATATATAATTCAATTTCTCTGACTTTCTCCATTCCATATAATGATAGGAATCTCGTGCACCAAAGAAGTACTTGTTTGAGTAAAGATGGAAGGAAAGGGAGTCATAACTAATTTTATTTTATGAAAATTGAATTTTTTTTTAAGAAAAAAAAAACACAAAAACAAAAGGAAGAGATAAAAGAAGGAGAGAGACAGAGAGTAGTGTTTTGTATGGTTTTAAACATTCCTTTCTTCCTATAATTAAAGGGTTGCCAGAAAGTGTTGGGACCCAAAAGTGTAAGCTCCATGGTGAGATAGCTGGGACATCTCATATGATCCACCACAAACCCCCACGTTTGGTTTCTTCATTGGCGACCAAGCAAAAGCCAATACCTCAGGACCACCACATAACCCTTTTTTTCTAGCACCATTTATATATCTTTCGTTTCTCGTCGAACATCGAAGACTAATTCCTCCCCAACATCATAATTCGTATACAGTCAAAGATTAATCCCTATGAAACATTACAATTGAGTTTTGTCCACATTTTCTATACTCATGACTAGCTAGAATTCAAATATGTCAGCATGTTTAAATGACACATCTATAGCTCTATTTACCGACTATATCGTACTTTATTGGTAGAACACCATTAATTTTTTTGGTGTCGAAAGTATCCTCCAGTCGACTGCTAAAGACTAATCATTTCGACGCATAGAGATTATTGAACTGTGGGTTTTGCTTCTCATAGCAAAATCTTTTCTTTACTTATCACTAGGATTTGAACTTATCTGTATACTTAAAGAAACTAGCTATATATCAACGGTGTCAAACTTTATTAATAGAGTAGAACCGCTTTATTTATTTCTTTCCCTATTTAAGAAAACCCTTTTCCCTTCTCTTTCCATGCAATTTAATCATCACCTCATGTTGGAAGCACATCCAAATTAAAGCTCCCCTACTAAAAAGTGATCCACTTTCATATTAGAGTCCTTTATATATAAAGTACACTTAATGTTTGAGAAAGAGCAAAGAGGGAACAACAAGCAAGACTCAAAGTTCATACATGCAGAGAAGATGAAGATAGAAACTGAGACTATAAGAGTATCAAAAAGAAGGCTAATGGGCAAAAGAATGGGAGCTCTTCTTAGAGAAGGTAGAGGAAGGTTTTATATACTTAGAAGATGTATTGTAATGCTTCTCTGCTCCCAAGACTAGCAGTGAGTTATTTAATTTATATCTATAACTCTTGTTCATACTATAGATATAAATTTGTATATTAATTTCAGAAGAGGAGGGAAGTTGTTAATTATACATGAAATAAAACTTCAAGTAATTTTTCCTTTCAACTTTCTTCTTGCTCTTGTCACTACATATATCCTATTACATAACAAATCAATCTGTTACTCATCTTCTACTCTACCTAAAGCCTCTATCACCACACCACAAAAGAAAGAATTAGTGAACGAATAAGCAAGACTTTTGGTTGCTATTCACGGCGTGATTAACAATTTTGGCTATTAATTAGCAATCAGATAAAAAAAGTTTAGGGGCCAATATAATTGTCTTGGGAGGAGAATTAAAGAAAAAAAGATATAACTTCTTCAATCTTGGTTTCTTTTTCTTTTTTTCTTTTTTTTTCAATAAGTTGATTGACATGCTATGATTATACACCTAAATTTAGCTGTATCTGATTTTCCTTACAGTCAAATGAAACTACATATATCTCTATACATATATTCTGCAAATTTTCAGTGACTCAATAGCAGAAACTCATAGATTCTTCTATGAAAGGAAGCATTGACAAGGAGCAAGTTATACTATAGTATTTATTTTTACCCTAACTATTCACAATTCCATCCAAAAGAAAAGAAAAAACTTGAGGCCCAGCTAGTTCAGTTTTGTTGAATTATTGATGATACTCATCTTGATTTGGTTTAATTTCATACTATTATAAAATTAAATCACTTGATTTGATAACTTTAAGAAGATTTTTGTATTAAGAAATAAAACAATAATGAAATTTGAAACTATCAAGTGAAGATATAATAATAATATCTTTCATCATCTTCTGATTGTACTGGTTATATAAAAAACCCAGTATATAATAGTAGAATAGAATGAATTACTATCAATGACTCATTTCACAGAATCAAATTAAACTTCTTTAATTAACCATTTTTGAGGAAACTATATATATATATATATATACTTGTAGCTTTTGTTCTGCTAAAATTGAGATAGGAAATTTTCAAGAGGGAAATTAATTAAATGACTATATAAGTACTCTCCTTAGCAATTTAAAGTTGAACATTCATATTTTCTTTGCTATTGCATATGTTCATCTTTCTCAAAGAAGATGATAGAAAATTTTAAGCTTCAAATTCCATCTTCAGGAAAGTCGTTTTCTCAAGCTTTCACCTTTTTCAGACAAAAGTGAAGAAATGATTAAGACTTAGTAGTGAACCATATTTTTGGAGAAAAATTATATGAAACATGTGGATATGCAAAATAGTAAGAAACTAACTAGTTACTGTTTCATTATTACTATTATTATCATTATAATATTATTATTATAAGACCAGGTGGATGTGACTTTTGTGATGTCTTTTTTTTTTTTTGGTCAAAACTTTTGTGATGTCTTGACATGCCATTATATATGGTCTTTTGGAAGAGTAGGGCCCGGATAAAGGAAAGGTAGATATTAAAAAATATTTTAAAAAATAAAACAAAATATAATAAAGGAATGAATCCTAAACCAGATCTCGAAATTATATGTATCAGACATTTTAGTCTTAAAGATTTAGAAACTTTTTAATAAGTCTTTTATCTTTATAAAACAATAGGCATTTTAATTATTTTAATTTTATCTACTATAATCGACATTAAAAAAATGGAAAAGGATGAAAATGACTCTAAAGGGACTAAAATGATTGCCGTTTTGCGAAGGATTAACTTGGGAGTTTTAAAAGCTCACTGAGCCATTGTTTGGGAAAAAAAAAAGAAAAAAAAAATAAGAGGAAAAAATATTAATAGCGATGTTTTTGTTGTTTATTTGAAGAGAAAATAGAGAAAAAATAAAAAGAAAAATTAACTTGTAAAAAAAATTCAAAATTTTCTTTCTTCTTATTTTTCTTCATCTCACTTCTTTTTTATCTCATTTTCTCTTTTTTAATTTTATTTTCTTCTCTTCTAAACAAAAGGTAAGAGACTAAAATATTCTATCACTGTAATCCTGAATACTAATTGGGGGTGTCCATATCATCACGTTGTTATTGTTGTTATTATTATTATTATACATCTAATTGAAGACTATGCTCAAAAAAGAAAAATGAAGGAAAAAGAAAGACTGTTGTGATAAACAGTGTTTCTCCACTAACACTGTTTTCAGGGATGTTTAAATTTGTCTGTATAAAACATGGCTACTTAAGTACCCATTTTCAGCATGTTATGTTTGTTTAAGCTTCTACCATCATCAAATACTGTTTTCTTAAAGAAGATTTATTTCTTTTCTTTTTTTTCTTTTTGTCTTCTAGTATCTGGCCGTGTCTCATTCTTATTCTACTACTGTTAATGAATAGGTTAATTGGCTCAAGTTGATTTTCTAATTTTTGTTATTCTTTTTTTTTTTTGTTATTCCAAAAAATTATGCATCTTTTTGTAGTATACACAAACTCAGTAAGTTTGAAAGATTTAACAAGTAAATTTTAAGATGGTTATCAGTTTAATCTAAAATAGTATTTGATAGATGAACAGAACAAAATTGAGTAAAACACAAGAAAATCTGTTGTATTTGATAATTGTACAAGACACCAAGACCATATGTCTTATTGTGTTAACACATAAAACCATACTTTTTACTTAATGTTTGGTACAAGTACAACATAAAAAATGAAACAAAATGAAATGCAACATTTTTAAATATTTTTTTTAATTTTTTATGAGTATAATTATATAATAATATAATTTTAAAAATGTATTAATTAATTTATTATATTAATATTTTATAAACATATTTTTAAATTAATACATATAAAGCTTTTATAAGAAATATAATTATTAAATATACTTATGAAAATAGATATAAATATATTTGTTGGTCATATGATAAATAGTATAAGATTTATGAAATTTATAAATATACTATTTTAAGAAAAACGATAATTTGTTGGATATAATGATAATTTTGTCAACAGTTCTGGTATATCGTGGTCTATTCTCCATATATTCTCTCAGCCGTTGATCAAACACAAATACCCGAAGCCATTGAGTATTTTAATCACATATTTATGCTTGATCAACATTGCAGAGTACATGAAAAATCCGTCCATAGACTATAGTTAACTATGCTCAACATAATTGTGGCACAAAAGAAGCTACCAACACTTGGAACATATCCTCAATCCAGTTAACTGTATTGCTATTTGATACTCACTAGCTAGAACAGAATTCCAAGTCTTCAAATTGAATTTTCCTCGTGTCTGATATGTAATCATATCTTGTATAGCTCACTCATGGAGAAGTTCAATGGAGCCTGTTTCCATCAGCGATATTTCAGATGCTGTAATCATATCTTGTATAGCAATTAGTGATATAAGCTATAACTTCCTTCAACTGAAAAACCGGTAATACATTGCGCAAGGACTTAGCCTTGAGCTTTGATTTTTACATAAATAAATGAACAGAGTCAGTCAACAATCATGTATGAAATGTTACATTGTTAATACAAATTTCTAGTCTACAGAATAACTCTCCTCATTCATATTTGTATTCCACTGGGATTCTTTAAATAGAAACAAGTTTATGTATAGAGCTTCTTAGTTATTGCACGATGGTCCCTGGTCAGTGGTCAGTAAATAAGAGAAGGCCCATGAAGAGGTATAATGGACTAGAGCCAAGGCCAGCTTCATGTGTTTATTTATTATTTAGAATAAGCTGTTCTTTATTCACTGACTTTCATCTAAGGTACCCACAAGGCATTTCTCCAATAAGAATTCAGTATTAACCCAAGCATGATATTTATCTGATGCAAGGATTAAGGACAAGGCAAAAAGTAGCCCTCAAAATACAGAAACTGGATGCATTATGGGAACAGATGAACATGCTCAGGGAACCTAAGCTGCAACTTGAATCGTAGGCATATGGAAACAAAACAGGAATAATCATGCATTAAAATCTTGGCCATTTTTTTTTAATATTATCTCTATACTCAAATAGGATTCCAACCAAGCATTCAGCAAAATAGCAAGATTTAGTTCTAGTAAATTATGCTAGCTCCAACCCCAGAATAAATAAAATTAGGGCCATAACTCCAATTCCTTAGATAGAATATCATTACAGCTAAGATGTAACATATAAGATAACATGTCAGAAGTCAGAACTCATAAGCCTATAAATTCACGCATTAACCTCTATTTTTCACTTGAGAAGCATTTATCAAGGTTAACTAGCAATCTACTCTAGAATGTCAAATGCACAACATACAGAGAACTGTTCACAGAGAAAGATTGACAACTGAACAAGTGAAGAAAACAAAAGCTAAATACCCAATGGTAAAAAAGGATACTGAAGAGAGATGTACAATCTTTTCCCACTGCCTTCATCAACATATCAACACCTGAGATATTTCGGTTTTGCATCAGGGCATTTAGGTTCAGTTACTATGAGCAATTTTCTTAAGCATATATAATTTAGATAGAACCAGTAACAAGACCTAAGATAATTACAAATGAACTTGCAGATTGAGCTAATCGCTGTACCTCCAGGATGAAACTTCATATATGGAGATATATTGTAAACACGGCCTTTCAATACGGTCCACATTTGGCCCTCTGTTTGGTGTTTTCTAACTTCGTCGATAGAAATAAGTCTCTTGTTTGACTCTCCTTTTAAACCTGGAACGTGATAAATGAGATTAATACACTGAATTACCTCTTATTCTTAAAGGACGTGATGACAAACAATTAACAAACTAATTTATAAAGTTACAGAAACAAGTAGTAAACAAAAACTCAATGCAAGAGAACTCAATGTATAAGAATGGAAATTTAAAGAGAAGGATGCAGAGAATAGCACTCACAAAGAGTAAAAATGTTATAAAATAAGTAACAGAAACCTGCAGGCTGAAGCCAAGGCATTAGAAATTTGAGATTGCCTCTCAACTTCATTAATAAAAGTAAAAGGGTAGGGTATTGGGGCAGCAAGTGCTTGCAGGAATTGATAGCTCGTTTTTTTTATACAAAATTGATAGCTCATTTTAAGCAGCTAATTTTCACGTTTCAAATATAATAATAAACCGCTATAGCACTTAACTCTTTCATGTATTCTTGTCTCACAAATCTCTAAGTAATTAGAAGAATTTTCCGAAAAAGGACCAACAGAATGATTGTGCAATAAAATTTCAGAATGATAACCTGCAAGATCAGGATGAGTTCGGGTAAGCTTCATCCAGTCCATTTGACTATAGCCTTTCTCGAAAGGAACTTTGGCCCGAACAGTAGGCTTTTTAACAGAATTCTTCTGTTCCGGTGACTTCAGAGGAGAATTGTCAGCACCACCGGGCAGTAATTTTGTGGACTGATTCGAAGTTGTGTTAATTACACTGAACGACAAAGATCCAATTGTGCCCTCCTTCTTGGAGTCGGCATTATTTGGTAAACCATCCTTCCACAATAAACCACTATTGTGACTACCACTGCCACTACTACTAGTAGTATTTGAGGATTCTTCTTTTATGGAAATATCAGCAATATCTGAAACAAGCTTGTTTGTTTCAATACCATCCCGATTGACCTAAAAACAGTCAAGGTATCAAATTATAACTATATAAGAGGATATGCATGATCATGAAACTGAAAAGGTTTGAATTGATCTAACCTGACAAAAAGTGAAATCATTATCAATGTCCATTTCAGACCACAGAGTTTCAGCAGCGGCAATCGAATTGAATTCTCTAATAATGAAGGATGAAAGCCAAAGTCACAAATCTATCAAATTATATAATGCTAGAGTGTTCAGGTTTGCAATTCTTAGATATGCAACTACTGTTCAAAACGTGAATTTACTTAAGACGATCTCGAAAACAAGAGAACCAAAATTGAGCGGGAATGAAGAGGAAATACCAAAAACAATAAAATCTTGTTCGATGTGAGTTCTGCGATTCTGTGAGCGGCGGTGGGATGAGGTTGCTTCGGGTGCCGGATCGCCGGTGGGGTAGATCTGTAGCTTTGCTTCGACGTCGTTTTGGTACGAGGGGAGAAGGAAGGAAGCATTAGGAGGGTTTGGGAGATGATAATTATAATTATTATAATTATATTTATAAAATAAGAGAAAAATCAGTTTACTCCGGAAATAAATGTCATCATTCTATTAATTGAAAGTTCATAGTATATCGGTTAATTATACAAAACTTCAGAGTGCTACTATTCACATCATACAGTTCTCAAAACACACCATACGCTACTTTTTTTTCCAAATTTGCCCTTCAACCGGAAATAAATATTTGGGCGAAACCGGATATTATTTTCCGGATATTATTTTCTGGTTGGTATTTTTTTTAAAAAAAATATTTTACTTATTTTAAAAATTAGGTTGAAAAAAGTAATTGTACAAAAAAGTATTTGAAAAATTGTAATATTAATTTATGATATGAAAAAAGTAATTTTATAATTTATTAGAATATTATTTCTCTGTATTATTAGGATATAAAGTTTTGTATTATATTAATTTGTTTTTTTAATGAATATTTTTTTATAATAAATTATATAAGGTTTGTATTATATTAATTTGTATTATGTAAGAAATATAATTATGTTACAGTGAATTATTAAAGTTTTTAATAAATAATATTGCAATTTTGGCAGATTATAGATGGTGAATCCATATCACATAATTTTATCAGAGATTTAGTTAACATAATACTAAAGTTTAGTTTAGACTTCTTAAATTTAGTATTACAATTTTAACATGATTAATATTACATTTTCAAATACTTTTTTGTGCAATTACTTTTTTCAACATAATTAAAATAAGTAAAATATGTTTTTTTCAAAAAAAATACCAACCGGAAAATAATATATGGCTCCATCCGGAAAATCATATCCGGTTTCGCCTGGATATTTATTTCCGGTTGGAGGGCAAATTTGGAAAAAAAGAAAGTAGCGTATGATGTGTTTTGAGAACTGTGTGGTGTGAATAGTGGCAGCCAAAACTTCATTTGATTTAAGAACTTTTTGATATTTCATTTATTAACTTCAATTTAATGAATAAAAGACGTTTTAAAACATACATAAATGTCACTTAGAAAATGACGTATTTAGAGATATTTGATTTTTCTAAAATTTGGTATACACATAATCATCATCATAATATCTAATTACTCAATGACCGGATTGGTGAAATTCGATCTCTATATGAAATTATAAGCGGAATAAGTGTTGCAATCATCATCATAATATCTAATTACTCAATGACCGGATCGGTAAAATTCGATCTCTATATGAAATTATAAGCGGAGTAAGTGTTGCAACACTTTTAAAGTAAACGGATTCTTCCTCATAAAATATTTTTTAAAATTATAAACTAATTTTCAAAAATATTTTTCAATTAATAATTAATTTTAAATAAAATTAAATTCAAAACAAGTTATTTAATATTAAAGTTGATATATTTACAATATAAAAATAATAAATAAAACTTTATATTATAATTATATATTTATACTATTATAATATTTTTTATGCGTAAATTTATATTTTTCATATATAGATTTAATCAGTCATCTCTGAATTGATTTTGTAACTCATTAATTTATTAGTTTATTGAGCCGATAGTTGGATTGAGTGTCGTTAATACTAAGAAGTATTATTGTTTTTTTCATTCCTAGATAGCATTAATTTTAATGAAGGTTTGTCACTAATATAAATTTTGGTTGATGTTGTTACACTAAAATATTTATTATAATTTTTAAATATTTTTAATTTAAATATATTTTAGTTAATTAAATAATTGATAAATAGTATGATAATTTAATTAAAATAATTAAGTAGCATCATAAAATGAGTGTCGATTATAGTGGTTAAAAATTATTGTTTAAACTCATGAGATGTATGTCCGATCTATAAAAACTACATTCTTAGAAAATATTTTTTCTTCACCGCATCCGGAAGAAAATTGCAAGAACACTCCTTTTAACCTAATTTCTTTTTTTTTTTTTTAAATAATACTACCAATAAATTCACCTCAAATTTTAAGGTTAACAAATTTTGAATAAATGCTTCTACCACATGTAATATCAACTTTTTACGTGTAAGTTTTGAAATGAATCAATGGCATTTAATTCTCTTTTAATTCTTATTCTTTTATTAAAAAAATTATTAGCTAAATTAATATTGAAAGTTGCTCAATATTTTGGGAGCTAAGGTCTCTCCATTAAAAATTAAACTTATATTATCATTTTTGCTCACCAAACTATAAATTATAATAAAATTAAATAATTTATCATATCATATTCAATTACAGACACACACATGTTAAAGACTTAAACTAAATTTCAATAATGAATTATAGATCTCCAATCTCCTAAACTTTATGACTTAGTACATGATTAAGTAAACTAAAACTTACTGTCTATATATGCTTCAACTTATATACGTTTCACATGCTTCATGATGAACTTCATACATGATAAGATAAAATAAATCTTTGATATGTATGATACTTAAAACTTTGTATACATAAAAGAAATTTTGTATTATATAATTAAGATTTATATTTTGAATCAACCAAAAATATTTTTATGATTTAAAGAAAATAACATTATTCAATATACATATATAAGATTCTCAATATCTTATACCTAATTAAATATTGAAATAAATAAATAAATTACTATAAATTTATATTGAATATACTTATTATCCTATACAAAAACAAACAATGTGCGTACCAAAAAATATTCAGAACTTAATAAATATAATTCATTTATTTTGCTTTTTCTTAATTATTTTTCATGTATATACTATTTCTTTAATTTTTTAAATTAACAACTAATTGATAAATTATTCCATAAATTTATTTTTAAATTAGCGTGAGAACTATTTACACCAAATATTTTACTAATTTAGTACACATAACACTTGTCAGATACTAATTCTTGGTGCTCAAATTCAATTCCCAATTGAATTGTATTGAAGTACTTGTATTCATATTTTGTAATGTTTGTGGGTCAAACGCAATTTAATCCCCAGTTTCACTCGAATTTTAATTCTTGAGCATAGAACTGTCAATGTGATATTATAACTTGTGAGTCAATTTTATTCATTGCAGATTAGAGTCAGGTTGAGTATTAAAAATAAACTTATTTTAATGTGTAACATGTATAACCCAACTCACTTAACTCACGATTAATACTGGTTAGAGCTAGGTTAGTCCTAGTTGATCAATATGTTGAGTTATTATATTTTTTTCGGAAATTATGTTACTAAGTTGTTTCAAGGACCCAATTTTTTTTTAAAAAAATTAAGCCTCTGCAATGTGCATTGCCTAATAAAATGAAGTTAAATTCTTGTTCCCTTTCCTATTTTTCAAAATCTAAAACCACCTAAATAATAAGCCATTAACAATAACAACTAAAATAAACTATAAACAATAAACACAAACATAAACAATTAAAAGTGAAAAGAAACCCTCTCACATTTAGGCTTTAAACTCTCTTGCGTTTAGACTTTTAATGTTTTTCTTTCTATTCTCGGTCTCTTGTTGTGACGCTGTTTCACGCTATCATCAATGGTTTACTGATCGGCGTCACCGCCAATTCCTTGGTCGGCGCCGCAGTCGGTTGTTTGGTCACTGTGGTTATTTAGATACTCTGGCTTAGTATTTACTACTATTTAGGATCTTGCTAATTCGGTTTTTTAATAAGCTTACACATTTATTGACGATTTAAGAGGAAAAAAAATTCTTAAACTTAATTTTTTTTAGGTAACACTTAGGCTTAATATTTAAGAGTAGTTTTTTTTCTTAAAAAAAAAAACTTTTTCTCTGTTTTTTTTTTTTATCTAAAACCAACCCGTTTAACCCACGGTTTAAAATGGGTTGGGTTGGGTCAATAAAATTTTGACCCGTAACCCTTATGAGCAGATCCGTGTGGGCCGGGTGGGTTACATTATATTATGGGGAGGAGAGCCTTCCTCCAAATCCCTAAATTATTTCTGTAATTACAATCTCTGTGATCTCTCTCTGTCTCTACGTCTCAACTAGGTGCTGTTGCTCTAACGACCAGATAGTATCGGAAACGATGGTCCTCTCGGAGGAAGAAATCACGAAGCTCTACCGTGTCAGAAAGACGGTGTTGCAGATGCTTAAGGATAGAGGTTACCTTGTTAATGACTCCGAAATCAATGTGTCCAAACACGAATTCAAGAACAGGTACGGTGAACACATGAAGCGTGAAGACCTTGTTTTCAGCAAAGTTAAAAAAGACAGTTCTGAACAGGTTAATTAATTTCCCCCATTCATTCACTATCTTAATTTCTGATTAAGCCCTAAATTTGACTCCTCTTCCGCGCACACGCAATGCAGATCTATGTTTTCTTTCCTGACGAAGCTAAGGTCGGTGTGAAGACCATGAAGACTTACACCAATCGTATGAATTCAGAAAACGTTTCCAGGGCGATCTTGGTTGTTCAGCAGAACTTGACCTCTTTTGCTCGCACTTGTGTCAGTGAAATTTCTTCGAAGTTTCACTTGGAGGTTTTTCGGGTGAGTTTCTTCGTTTCTCATCTTATTGATAGGAATAAACAAATATGCCTGTTGGATTTGGACCCTAGGTTTTAAATTGTGGTTTGTCCTGTGATATTATGTTGCAATGTTGTGGCTGCATCCAACTACATAGTGTTGCTTTCGGCATTCAATGCAATGCTATTGCAACGGCAATTTAAACCCTGCTTGGACCACTTAATCTTGGTACTGAGCATTAGGTTTGTTTGTTTTCTTTTATTTTCCGTTCGCAGATAGCTGACCGCGTTAAGTGGTCATAAGTATGTTTGTTAATGATTCAATGTCTATTACAGTTTGAAGCACACAGAGTATGAACTTATTAGATTGGGCTATAATAGGATCAATGAAATACGTGACCCAATATTGGGTGAAACTATATTGCTTTCGGTTGTTTCTCTAAACTCAGAGATAAAGCTAAGGCAGTTCAGTTATTTAAATTACCTATGCATTTTATGTTTGACTTAGATATGTTTACAGTAGTCTGGAATCACTTTTGATGCAGGAGGCAGAACTGCTTGTCAACATCAAAGAGCATGTTCTTGTACCTGAACATCAAATATTGACTGACACAGAGAAGAAAACTTTACTTGAGAGATATACTGTGAAAGAAACTCAGGTCAGCATGTTAATTTTTGGATATTATGTTAGCCTTTGCTGTCAGGATTTCTCAATTTTTAGCTTATGCCATCAGAAATTATTTCTTATTGATTTCACTTGGGATTTATTTAAGCATCTAAAGATGTGGCTGTAGATTATGGTTAATAGATTAGATATATGACCTAGAGATTAACAGGTTGTTCGGATTTTTTAACTAGTGCTGAAGTAGACATCTAAACCCTTTTGTTGATCATTGATAACAGTATCTCCCCTTAAATTATTCTCTGGATAGAAGAGATTTAGTGGATTAGTGGTTCCAAAAACATAGTGTACAATCTAGTTTGAGATGGTCATTTGTCAATTTTTCATGGCTCCCCTGACTGTGAGAACTGTGGATTGGTGGGTCCATTTTGTATAATGCATACTTAAGGTTGAGGGTTGGTATATATTTTGTGTTTTCAAACAATATTTTTCTACTGGAAGTGGAAGGGATTGTCAAAGAAATTTTAAAACTAGCTTTCTTAATTGAAATGCCTTATGTACCATGATTATCAGTAGTACCTGCATTATGACTTATGTCTGAACGATTAACCTGTTGATTTGCTGAGTCCTTTCTAGATTCTGAACCTGATAAAGATTTGGTGTTGTGTTCACTAAATAGCAAGTAAAGCTAAAACAGCTTTCCATTATTATCATGCAAATTAATCTTCTTCACCGTTTATTTCCTCCCATGAAGCTTCTCATATATGTGACCAATTTATATTCAACCATCCTTAGAGGTTTTGAACTCATTTATAGGATGACAAGTTACTCCAATGAAGTTTAACTACTAATTTCTGTGTAAAGATTGACCTAAAGCACGATCGTCATGCATAGTGAGGACTGGAGAGATTTGGATCCTCATGTTTTTTTTTGGTCATGTTCCTCATGTTATGAGATAGACTCAACAAAATAATAATAAGATCACCGTCATTCATTAGAAATTTTTGTTGTGTCTATCTCTTTCATAACATGAGGAACATGACCAAAAAGAAACACGAGAGGATCCAAATTCAGGACTGGAGAGGATAAATCTACGCAGCCTTACCTTTCCTGGGTTAATATTAAAGTGATTAAACTAATAGTTGATTTTAGTGGTCTTATTTTTGTGTTTGATATTGCAGTCAATCTTTTTTTCAAGTGTATCTTGCTTGAGTATTTTAAAATGCTTTGTTTACTGATGAATGATGCATACTGCAATACTAGTATTATACTACCAATTTCTGCAGATGTTGACATGGTACTTTTTGGACTACTTTTCTACAGCTACCTAGAATCCAGGTGACTGATCCCGTTTCGCGATATTATGGACTTAAGCGTGGACAAGTTGTCAAGATAATCCGGCCAAGTGAAACAGCAGGAAGATATGTTACCTACCGATTTGTTGTATAAGAACTCTCCTGTCTTCTACCAATTTTGTGATTCTTTCGCAATATCTCACCCGTGGATATTAGAAAGAAGCATTCACAAATATTACGCTGCCTCTTGTAATGTTTGAACTCTCTTATGTTACAACTGGTGAAAGTGTGAACCGCCTCTTCATGGATTTGGAACTTAGGAATGAATAGTACTTTTGATTATATAATATATAAATGTTTTGTGAAACTTTGGAAAATTTGTCTGAAGTGAAGCAATTTGTTACTAAGGGACTCATTGAGTTTTCTTTTTATAGGAGCCCATGCTCCCCTCCCCTCCCCTCCTAGAACCTATAAAATTAGATTCACAAATAATAAGATGTGATGTGCTAGTTGTAAACTTAGCACTGTGATTTATTCGTATAATTCCTAAAAAGAGACTGGCCGAAATTATTTCTAGTTCCTGATTTAAATTATTATCTACTGATTTCTAAAGTTCCATAAACGTATATAAAACATTCTAATTTTACACTCAACATTCATATATTTCAAGTAACATTTGTCCAAAAAAAATTAAAATTTCAGGTAACAATTTATTTTGAATATGTTAATACAAATTATTTCAAGCATTTTTTTCTTTTATAGTTGAACCAAATATCTTTCCTTTATGCAGTTATGGGTACTCCCCTGGTCTATTATGTGTTTTAGGTAAAATTCCTTCCCAGTGTGGACACATAATAGGTAAATTTTGAGTTGCAATCTACTTGCAACCATTCTTGAATAGTTTTTCGATTTCAATTTTTTAATGTAATTTAATCAAATATTTTTTTTAGAAATGACATTTTTTTTAGAAATGACATTTTTTTTTGAAATGACAATTTTTCAAAAACAATGTATCACATTTTAAAGTTTCTAGTTCAATTTATTTAAGTTTTTTATAATTTTAATATTGCAAAATTTTTTTTAGAGATCTTTACTATACACTTGAAGAATATGATATTTTTTAAAATAAAAAAAAATGTGTTTTTTAAATTATCTAAATTTTTGAAGTTTTTTTTATAATTAGTATTATTCACTTTGAAGTTTTAGCTCAATTTATATAATTTTTTTTATATTTTTAAAATTACAACAATTTTTTTAAGAGACTGTATACTATACACCTTAAGAATATGATAATAAAAATGAAAATGCGCTTTTTAAGTTATCTAAATTATTTGAAGTTTTTTAAAATAATGTATTATTCACTTTAAAGTTCTAGCCCAATTTACATAAGTTTTTATATTTTTAAAAATAAAACAATTTTTTAGCGATTTTGTACTATACAGTCGAAAAATATGATTTTTTTTAAAAAAAAAAAACAAAAACCTAAAATTCCAAAACCACTACAATCCTGAAAAAACAATCTAAAGTGAGCTAGAAACTTTAGTGGTTTCTATGGTTTTTAGGGGGTTTCTAGGGTTATTAGGGGTATTGTTTTATTTCTAGGGTTTTTAGGGGTAGAAGGTTCTTTAGTGTTTAGGGGTTTTAGTATTTTCTATGTTTTAGGGTTTTTTTTTGGGCTTTTAGAGAATTTCTAAGAATTTGTAAGAGATTTTCAGGGTGTCTCTAGGATGTTTATGGGTTTAAGGTGGTTTTATATGGTTTTTAGGGGGTTTTTAGGGAGTTTATAGAGTAGAATAATGTGTTGTCTCTAAGATTTTTTTGATAGTAAGGTTTTAGAAGGTCATGGGTTGTTTTCTAAGGTTTTAGATTTTCTAGGAATTCTATGAATTTTTTAAGGATTTGTAAGATGTTTCGTTTAGAGTGTTTTTGAGATTTTATGGGGATTTTATCGGTTTTCTAGGATTTTTGAGGTTTTTAGGATTCTTGAAGGGTATTGTGTTTTCTGAGATTTTTAGGGAATATTGAGATTTTTATTATTTTTTACGTGAAGATGCGATTTCTTCGAGTTTTTAAGGGGTTTGGTAAGGGAATTGAGTTAAAATTCTTAAACCGGGACATGGTGGCTGATGACAACGTTAGGGAGTTCGGAGACGTCAGTGGGGGCCTCGGAAAGAGTTATCTTTTCTCAACATGTTCATTCCCTGGCTCAGCCGGAGATCTAATGTTTGTTGGATAGTTTGGTTTGACACTGCTTCGCACCCAAAATGAAATGACCTAAGTCTGAATAAAATTTTGAGATGGAAGTCTTCTTTCGTTTCTCGACGATGAAGTAAGACTAAGTTCATGAGCTTATTATCCTAGGTCAGAATAAGTTGATAGGAAGTTCGTTGATTCATCGCTAAAGATGGCTTAGAACCAATAGTTCATTATCTAATGGATTTTTCTGTTCTAATACACTAATACTCTAAGAGAGTTATCAATATTTATCAAATTTGTTCCTATATAATGGAACACTATTGGATCTGAGTCACGTGACTCATAGTGGGTTTTAGGGGATTTTGGTTGTTTTCTAGGATTTTTTTTTTGGAGTTGTAAATGTTTTGGAGTTTTTTTTCTATGATATTTGTAGGGTATTTTATTGGTTTTTTAGGGGTTTTCTTGTGTTTCTAGGCGGTTTTTATTTTTTGAGGGATAATTGTGTTGTTTTTAAGATTTTAGAGTGGTTGTTTTTATATAGGATTTTTAGAGATTTATGGTGCAAAAATACGAGTGTAGCGTAGTCTCAAACGTGATATGGCTTTTTGTCATAGAACAGGTAAATTAGTTTGTTTTTTGGGGCATAGCCCTTCAAAAATACTAAAAAGAAAAATGAAACGAAATTAGTGACCATTAAATTTCACATCATTTTTAATGTGATATGTCTATATTTTTAATTTTTATACGTGTCTTTCATTTTTGTTTTAGTCCCTATAGGTGTCCCGTTAGTGCTTTTGGTCCTTTCGTTATATTACTGTTAGTCCATGCTAAAACAAAAAACAAGAAAAGAGACTAAAACGAAGTACATGTATAAGGATTAAAATGAAAAACAAATACATTTATATATAAGGACTAAAATAAAAAATAAAAATAAGTACATGTACAAGGGCGGAGCAAAGATTTTGGGGGCCCGGTTTATTATTCTAACTTTTTTTGAAAATGAGGCCTTCTATTCAGAAACTTCTGTCTACACAAAATTTATTGTTAAATTACATTATAAAATCAATTAAAACATTAAAAAGTATTCTAACAAATCACTTAAAAAGTGCTGCTCTTTTCACATGTCTCGAAACAAAATCGTCTATAACGCTTTCAACATCAACTTCTTCCAAAAGATACTTTCAATAGCCATCAAAACAAGTCCATTTAGCCGCTCTTGTGTCATAGTTGTTTGTAAATATGACTTCAACAATTTTAGTTTTGAAAAACTTCTCTCAGAAGCAACAGTAATAGGAATAGTCAATAAAATTCTATAAGCATTTGTTGCATTTGGAAAGCAAGTGAAAAGTTTCATAAACTGTAATATGTCAATTGCTCCAAATTTTTCCTTAGGTAAAAGCTCTCTAAGCAACCTTAGCTCCACGAATAGATCATTTCCATCAATATCAGAAACCTCACCTTTTTTAAGGGAATCTTCTAAGTGAGCACAGCGAGAATTGAGATCATAGTCCTCTAATGAATTTAATTTATGAGAATTAAACAAAAAGCCAAAAATATTCTCATAAAATTTATATTGCTCAAATCTCTTCTCCAAAGAAACAATGCATTGATCAACAATATATAGAAAGTATTGTATTCTA
This sequence comes from Cyamopsis tetragonoloba, assembly GCA_037177725.1. NCBI lineage: Eukaryota > Viridiplantae > Streptophyta > Magnoliopsida > Fabales > Fabaceae > Cyamopsis > Cyamopsis tetragonoloba. The sequence goes on along the minus strand of CM074122.1, from coordinate 60,076,736 downwards.
AATGATTCCTCTGGTGATAATGAACTTTCCTCAACATTAGTCTCATCAAAATGTCTTTTTCTACGTACCTGACGTTTTTGAGGAAACACAGGTTCAATACAAATTTCATTAGCTATTTCTTTTGCTGTGTTCAAAGCATTAGAAAAACCATTTTCCCTATAACTTTTAAAAAAGGATATCAAACCTTTAATCGAATCAATAGCAACATCTATCATCATGTTTTTCGTTTGTAATTGTTTGCTAACCAAGTTCACTTCACATAGAATTTCATACCAAATAATAGTAGCAAGCAAAAATTCAAAACAACCAATCTCATTATTCGCCAACGACTTGGCTTCACTTTGCACTAAAGTATCAGTATCTTTATCAGCAAGTTCAAGTAAGGCTTCTTGGATATCTGCAATTTGAAACCTTATAGCCTTGATACTTTCAACTCGACTTTCCCATCGTGTTGTTAACAATGGCTTAAGCGTTAACTTTTTCACATTTTCCTTTAAAATAAGCCACCTTTTTGTGAAATTAGAAAATAAAGTGTAAATACGCTATACAATTCCAAAAAAGTCTCTGGCTTTGTTTGAAGTGTTTGCAATATCACACAAAACCAAATTAAGGCTATGACAACCACACGGAGTATAAAAAGCTCTAGGGTTTAAATCAAGTAATCTTTTTTGGACACCTTGATTTTTCCCTTTCATATTGGACCCATTATCATATCCTTGACCTCTCACATTATCTATGTCAAGGTCATGAGATTTTAATATATTTTCCAATTCCAAAAAAAGTCCTGCACCACTAGTATCATCAACTTCTAAGAATTCAAGAAAAAATTCTTCTACTTTAAAGGAGTTGGTAGAGCCATCAACACATCTTAAAATTAAGGACATTTGATCTTGATGACTAGAATCAGGTGTACAATCTAACATTACATAATAATATTTTGCTGCTTTTATTTTTCTTATAATGATAGACCTAATTTTAGAAGAAAGTAAGAGTATCAACTCATTTTGGATATCATGACTCAAGTAATGATGATGAATTCTGCCACTATTAATACGCTGAACATGCTCAATTATCACAGGATCAAATGCAGTTAGCATTTTAACTAAACCTAAGAAATTACCATTTCCCTTTTCATAAAATCTTTCTTTTTTTCCATGAAACGCTAAGTTATGTACACCAAGATACTTCACAATGGCAATGAGTCTAATAAGAATATTTTTCCAATATTCCTTCTCTTTCTTTAATTGGTCTTGAGCAATTTTGTCGATTGTTTAATTTTTTTTCAATCTAATACAAAGCTCACACCAAGTAGCCATATTCAAAATATGATCATTGCTACTTTCATGTTCTTTAAGTCTATCACTTAAATGATTCCAATTATTAAACCCTTCATAAACTAAGGCACCTTTTACCGAACCTCTTTTAAAAATCCTACAACAAAAACAAAACACTCTATCAAGCTCCTTTGAGTACACAAGCCATTCTCTATCACAAGTTTCACCATTGGACAAAGATCTAATATAATAAGTTGAGGAAAATCTACGATTAACACTATTTTTAGGGCCTTTCACTATACCTAAATCTCTTTTAGGGCCATTCAATGCCAAAGTATCAATAGTAGTCACATGATCATCACAATTTGGGTTTTCATTTTTTGTCGAGTCTTCAGAATTCTCAGTATTTTCCAAGTTGATATCAACATCCAATGGTTCCCTAACATCTACAGGTTTACTAACATCGATTTGTTCATCAATTTCCACATGTTCAACATCATAAGAATTGACATTATTTGCCTCCGAAGGATTAGAAGATTGTGCAGAGATTTCTTTTTTAAAAAATTTGTCTAAAGCACCTCTTTGAGATTGAATAAATTGTTGCTCTTTTTTTTGCTTTTTACGTTTTTCTGATCCAGATTGATATTTGCGAATCATATTACACGATTAACAACTAAAAAAAATATGTAAATAGAAAGAGAGGTTAGCACCCGAAATGGTGAGAAAATCAGCATCCAATTGACTCAAATATTGATTGATGTGAGAAAAATCGTCAATTCCCAAATTGATTGCTGCAAAAGTGCAAAATATTAGAACGGTAGATTACAATATTACACAAAATAATTACTAATCAAATAACTAATATTTATAAAAAATAAAAAATCAATATTAAATGAGGATTGAGGAATCAAATAAATAAGAAAGTATTAAAACATAATCACATCAAGTCATCAAAACCAGAAAAATATTAACCTGTACAAGTGCGAATTTTACAGGAAAGTCGAAAACTGAAAATATTAAAACAAGATGATGAGAAGAAACAAAATTTAAAGAACAAATTGAATGGCACTATTGGCATTTGGCGGAATAACAATTAGTTAATTACAAATAAACTTGTATAGCATTAATGAATGAATCAATGATTGAAATTTGTAAGTGAGAATGATTGAATGAATAGCAGTTTAGGAAATAGAGGAAATAAGAGCGCAGGAGAAGAGAACGAGAAAGGCAGAGAGTCGCGTGCGAAATTGCAAATTGGAGAATAATTTCAGTTGGCAAAATTAGCATATGATTAGTTGATTACCTGAGATTATTGAGAAAATCAAAGATCTTGAAAGATTTTGGAGTGATTTTTAGAGAATTTTAAGAGTTTTTTTAAGGATGAAATGAGTGAATGTATGGAGGAAGAGAGAGTCTCTTGGGAAGTGGGAACGTTACGTGGTATCTGAAAAGATGACAGAGAAAAAAAAAGAAAAGAGAAAAAAGAAAAAAATAAAATTTCAAAATGTTAATTTCAGGATTTGAACTCAGGTGACGGTAAAAGTAAAAATATCTTACCATTTATTTTATATTATAATACTAATTATAATGTGTATCATTTAATATTTGAGACCTATAAGATATATTATTTAATTTTTGGGGCCCATAATTTTGGGGCCTTGTGCGGTTGGGTTCCTTGCACAGGCCCAAAACCGCCCCTGAGTACATGTAAGAATTAATTAATTTTCATATCACTCGTCTATGTATCTGTAATTGATTCGGTTAATCATTAACATCGTTAGTATCGAAATTAACTATAGGGATCAATCCAAAAATATAAAGACTAAAAAGAATATTTTTTACGTATAGAGATTAAAATGAAAATGAGAGATACTTATAAAAATTAAATAATTAATTTAACTAATGACTTTTTTTCTCTCTAATAGGGAGAGAGGGATTTGGATCATTTATTATTTTATTTTTCCTGTTTGATCTTTTTCAAGTTAAGAAATAACATTAATACCTTTGTAACAAAATAAATTATTAGTACAATTGTTTTAGAAAAATATGACAAGTTCTAATTAAAAGAAATGTGATTTATTTTAATATACACGATAAGCAGGAGAGTATATCTGAATTAAATATCTAAGAAGCATGCGTATTAAGAAAGGAGTAATGTCAAAAAATATACATATCCTCTAAGTTATACAACTTACTCAATAGAATCACATGAAATTGTTAACATAATAAATTGAATTGTGTCACATTAATAGCACTTTATTAGCCACATTGATTGTCTCTATGGTTTAGTTGCTTTTGGTTCAAAAAAATTGAAAAATGGTCTAAAAAATTTAGATAATTTTTTCCCCTACCTTTCACTCAATTTAATTTATTCTTTGTTTGAGGGGTTAACATTAAATTTAATTTTAATTTTCCTATTAAAAAGAAAACAGTTATAAAGGATAGAGATTCCCATTAATTTGTTTCTCTTCTTCTTCTTTTCTTCTTCTTTTTCTTCTTTCAGCTCTGAAAAGATTGCCATTTCCCCAGCTTGGCTCTCACCCGACGTAAGATTGATTCATCTCAAGCACATTCCCCTTCAAAACCCATGTTAATTTCAAATTCATTTTTTTATGTTAATTTCAAATTCATTTTGATGCAATTTATGTTTGGGTGTTCATTTTGTATCTTAGTGAGTTCCTTTGTGAATTCTACAAAGAAACTGCCACCATGAATTTGGCATCGGGTGTTGGTGGAAAGATTCAAAAATCCAAAAGTATGTAATTCTTTTTTTCGATCGAATTATAGTTTATTGTTTATGTAGAAGCACAAATTTTCTAAATTTAGAGTCGTATCCGTATCGCGTATGCGGATACGCGTTATTTTTTCTGTACACAATGTACCATCAAATTAAGATATCATAACGATTATTCTCAAGAAAAATTCGTATTCGTGTATCATGTTGTATTGTATCATTGCTGTATTGTGTAACAGTTACTTTATAATGCATGCATTGACAATTTTTTAAACAAAAATCAAAATTAAATGTTGCATTGTTAATTCAGGGGAAATGTATGTATGTATGTATAAATATGAGTTTTTTTTTTTAGATTATAAATATGATATTTTAATTTAAATTATTATGGCTTATGAAATGTATGAGTTATTATGAATTCAGGTATGAGAAGTATCATGTCTGTTATGGAGGTGAAGAAGAAGAGAGAAAAGCCAATTACACAGATATGGTAATTAAGACATATTAGTATTTTGCTTAAATTTTTGGTACTTGTCCATTGTCATTTTAATTCTGAAATAATTATTAATATGAAGGTGTGTGTATTTATTTATTTATTTTTATTAGGTGAATAAATATTATGATCTTTCCACCAGTTTTTATGAGTTTGGCTGGGGAGAATCTTTCCATTTTGCACCCAGGTTAGGTGTCTCTTTAATTTTAATTTGTTTATTATTATTCATAGTATATATGAAGCCTCTTAAAATTAAAAGAAGTAATTTGTTGTTAATTATTTGTTTAAATAACTAATAATTAATTAATTAATTCAGATGGAAAGGGGAATCTCTTCGAGAGAGCATCAAACGTCATGAACACTTCCTTTCTTTACAGCTTGGCTTGAAACCAGGACAGAAGGTTTTCAATTTTTCATGTTCAAATTTAAATGTTAATTAAATGTTAAATATGTTAATATGTTAATTATTTTAGGTTTTGGATGTTGGATGTGGAATTGGGGGGCCACTAAGAGAAATTTCTAGATTCAGGTATGAGCATATTTTATTTTATGATTATCAAAACAGAACAAGTATGATCATTTTATCAATGATTCTCAATTGAATTCTATCTCATTTTCCAAGTGAATAATTACATCCTAATTTCCAAGAGATTGTTTGAATTAACTTTTAAAAAAAATGATTATAAAAATAAAATCTAATGTTATGACTCTATTCCTATAGGGGATTTTTCATAAGTTTATCTAAACTTATTTTTATTTATTTCCAAGGTTTTGTTTAAGGTACTCTTTTCGAATTTGAGACTCAATCAATTTTGTAATATGTTCATAAACTTGGTTGAAATTTGTAATTTGTGCAGTTCCACATCAATCACAGGTTTGAACAACAATGAGTACCAAATAACAAGAGGAAAGGTATGTACTAATTAATCCATAAATATTGCACAATAATTCTCATCTTAAAATCATTGTGCTTTTTCCATCATCATATCTTATTATATTAATGCTAATAAATCTTCAAGAATAAAATTATCACTTATATGATGATGATGATGAGATTTTCATTAATTTAACAACAGGAACTCAATCGCATTGCTGGAGTGGACAAGACTTGCAACTTTGTAAAGGTTGATCTTTTGTAAATAAACTATTTATTTATTTATTTATTTTTGTGAGGACAAAAGTTTAAGAGGTTGAATTTATTTTTTTATTATTTTTATAGTGAGATTATTATATATGCAGGCTGATTTCATGAAAATGCCATTCCCAGACAATAGTTTTGATGCAGTTTATGCAATTGAAGCCACCTGCCATGCACCTGATGCTGTAAGTCACACTTTTTTTTTTTTGTATTAAAAAAAAATCAATTCTCATCAATCCTTTAAATTTATAAAGAACTGGAATTAAACTAAAAATTGAATTGAACTAATTTCAAAATAACAGTTTTCTAGTTAAAATTCGTGAATCGGGCCAAACTTTTTAAATAAGTTCAACAACCGATTCAGAACTGATTAGAAGCTGATGATTTAAAACTGGTTCATAACTGATCTTTTTTTTAAATGTGGTTGAAATTTATGTCCAAATAAATAACAATCTCCTATTGGTGCAACGAAAAAACAAACTTGCACAAAATGCACATTTGAAAATTGAAATTGATTTTTTTTAAAAAAAAAAAATGTCTTTGATGTGTGTTATCTAAAACTTTTTGTTTTATTCTTTTGTGATCATAATTAAATAATGAAAAGTATGGATGCTACAAAGAGATATTTAGAGTGCTGAAGCCAGGGCAATGTTTTGCTGCATATGAATGGTGCATGACTGATGCTTTTGATCCAAATAACAAAGAACACCAAAAAATAAAGGTATAATAATGATCCAGAGGTAGAAACAATTTTAATTTTGATTATTTAATATTCTAGCAAACTTGGTTTATTTGTAATTAATATTCTAGATACAATTAATTAAAATTGGTACAGGGAGAAATTGAGATTGGTAATGGACTTCCTGACATTAGATTGACCTCAAAGTGTCTTGAAGCTCTCAAGCAAGCAGGTTTTGAGGTCAGAAACATTATTAGGGCTCATTTATTTACTAATTTATTTATTTATTTATTAATTAAATTATTTGTGTAAAGGTATTATGGGAGAAAGATCTTGCAGTGGATTCCCCTGTTCCTTGGTACTTGCCTTTGGATACAAGTCACTTCTCAATAAATAGCTTCCGTTTAACTGCTCTTGGAAGACTTTTCACTAGAAACTTGGTAACTATATATAATATAATATTTAGGATTCATGTATTTTTTATATTTATTGATCTTGGTTCTTGGTTATTATGAATGAATTCAACTATATTTGTAGGTGAAGGCTCTAGAATTTGTTGGACTGGCTCCAGAGGGAAGTTTAAGGGTTCAAGATTTCTTAGAGAAGGCAGCAGAAGGACTAGTTGAAGGTGGAAAGTAAGTTTTTTTCCATTATTCTTTTTAGTAATTTCATTTTCAAACTGCATCTCAACTGGTTTAAACATGATTTGGTTACTTTAATTTTTCAGCAAAGAGATATTCACACCAATGTACTTCTTTCTGGTTCGGAAGCCAGAGTCAGGAAAACACTAAAGTGGTGTTGCAATTTGCAATTTATTTGTGGGGGCATTCAGGAAATTATAATTAATTGGGAAGGAGTTTTTAGCAAAATTATCTCTTTGACATTGTATAAGTGAATCTTCCTATATATTTTCAGGTTTCTTTTTTCCTGCATCTAGAGATTACTAAAACCTCAATTTGCTTCTTGTTATTTGCTGAAACTAATTAGGCCTTGGCCCTATGCTTCATTGTATAATGTTCAACTTGACTAAAATAGATGAAATTTCATCCTCATAGGCCATAAGTGTGTATTATTATGTTTTTTTCTTTGCAAATATTCTCTCACCTTGTTGACAAAGTAGATGATTAATTTCTCAAGTTTTATGTATGTGTTAACAATTTTAATTTTTTTGGGTGAACGTGAACATTCATAGTATTCTCCAACCGACAATAAAAGACTAATCTTTTTAACGCATATAGATAGTTAAAGTGCTATTTTCTTTATTTTAGCATTAAGGGTATTCTCCGACTAATAATTAAAGACTAATTTATTCGAGATGTAGAGATTATTAAAGTGGATTTTGCCTCTCCAAACAAAGTTTTTTATATGCACATAGTTAGCATTTGAACATTTGTCAACATGCTTGAAAGACTCAACTATCTACTGACTGTTTCGAGTTTTCTTATACAATTTTCAAATTTTGTTTTGAAGACAAAAAAAAATGAAACTTTTTATACCATATTAACAACTTAATCTTAAAAGTTAACTTAGAAACTTAGAATTCTAAAATTAATTAAAATACGTGACTGAAATATCAGTCGTCGAAGCACGATTGATCGAGGATTCTTACTTCTAAGTATGGTTGACCCACAAAGGTGGGGGCATGCCAACAAACACTCTGATGATCAACTTAGTTATAGGCTAAGGTTTGTATGTGATTAACAAGTAATATGTACATGTATATGATTGTATTTATAGTGTTGTTTTTAGAGTTACATGCATATAATTTGGGTCTCTAGGGTGTACTACGCCTAGCAGGTGTATCCTATGTCGGTTATGAAGACCCTAATTTGATACACATATATCAGTCCAGTTCCGACGTTCTCGGTACTAACATGAGCGTGGAGACAGGGTAACAAAAAAAAGTTAATTTTATAAGAAAATTGGCAATTTTTATACAATATTAGAGTTACGACATCATAAATCAAATTGAATGGAAAAAATAAAAATCAGAAACTAAAATAAAGTTAGAGACTAAGTGTGCGTTGGGAGACGAAGATAAAGAGCTCAAGATAGGATAATTTATCATATCATGTTATTATTTATAGTTTGGTGAGCCAGCAAGATATGATAAGTTTATCCTACTCTCTTGTACAAAAATTTATCCTAAGTGGGGAATTAGGTTAGAGGCCGGTAAAATAGGATAAGAATTTTTATTTTTTACTTTACTCTTGCTTATAATACATATTCTTAAATTAATATTTATTTTTATAATAAAAATAAAAATAAAAATTAATAAAATAAATAATAATGAAAGTGAATAATAATAATAAATAATAATAATAGTAATTATAGTAAAAATAAATAATAATAAATAATAGGTGTCTGGAATTAATATTTTAACTAAGGCAATGTCCACAAGTAAGCGCCTGTGGCCTAATGGATAAGGCGTCTGACTTCTAATCAGACGATTGTGGGTTCGAGTCCCACCAGGCGTGCTTTCATTTTGTATTGTGTTTCCAACATATTTTTCTCAAACAAAAAAACAAAGTAAAGTAAAAAGAGAAATCTTAAACACATGTACTGAAACTTTAAACAACAAAACAAATTCATTAGAGTGAGTATGGGTTTTACTCCTTCTTTTTGGAGAATTATTTTTATGTTAAAATAATTGTCATTATACATTTTTAATAAATTATTTAAAGCTTTTTTTTTTTACTCATATAAAAATTTAATGTTAAACTAGTTATTATGTCACAAATAATTAATATTTCAATCATTAATAAAAATATTCTACTAAAATTATTTAACTTATCATGATAATTTTGTTGTATTTCTCAATTTTTATAATTAAAAAAAAAAACTTAACTAACTTGTCTTTTTTTTTTTTCGTAAACATGAAAAAAAAAAAGAATATGTTGCTTTTGTGGTGACTATGTTTAGTCGGTGTTACTAACTTACTATGGTCCATTGGACGACTTTGTTAATGATAATGACATATTTATCGTTTTATTTATTTTTATTTTCTCCACTTCAAAATTTGTGCTTTTTAGATTTTACTCTCCCATTCTTAAATATTAGTTACTTTAGTAAAAAAAAAAAAATTGTTTCAAAATATTTGTCATATTTATATTTATATTATTAATGTTATATTTATTAATTTTTTCTATTTTTATTATTTTTATAGCCAATAGCTATTGAATAAACTTTAAAGTTAATGACTAATTTAGTTTACCTATGTATTTTTTGTCAGATTCTATAAAAATTAATTATTTTTCTTAATCTACGTGAAATCTCCTAAAGTGATTAATATTTGAGAACGAAGAGAATACAACATAAGAGTATGTCCCTATATGTTCGACTAAAAAAACAACACGAAAATTAAGAAAATTTGTTACTCTTATAATTTAGTTAAATTTATTAAAGTTCTCTAATAGTAGTTTATATTAAATTGAAACTCGTAATACTTTTTCTTTTATCTTTTTCAATTATTATGGGAGAAAATTTATCTATTTTATTTATTATTTTTTAATTATTATACAAAAATAAATAAGAAAAAAAGGATATTTTTGTAAGAAAAATTAATTATGCGTAAATTTTTTGAAATGGTCTTGTAAGGGACAATAATTTTTTTTTATTAAAAAAAAATTGTCTTATATATAAGAATGAAGGTAGTAATAAAATGTTGTCTTAGATAAATTACTCATATATAATAAAATTTTGTTGACTATTACCCTTAGGACAATGGATAGGTTACCTAGAAATAGAAATTTTATACCAAAAAATATAGTATTTAATGCTACAAGTATATAGGAGTATTCATTAATTGTAATTTTTGTTAAATTTTTTTATTAATGAGTTGCTTATTTATTGCCCTTAGAGTACTGGTTAGCAAAATTCTATATAATATTAGGATTTTTTTAAACTTATCTAATATTGTACATGTTGAGGAACTCAAAGTAAAAAGTTGTTGTCGAACAAAACAAAAATTTAGTGTGGTTGTATTTGACATACAATTAGTGTTCTTTTTTTTTCTATCTTTAATTTTTTAATATGTGCAATATTACTCCCTCCTTTCTAATTTATAAAACTTTTTAAAATTTATTGTGCACGTTTAATTTTTTTTATTAATATATCCTTATTACTAACTATTTTGAGTAATTTAAAATAACCAATTAATAATGAAGCATTTCTCTTTTTAATATAACTGGATGACATTTCCACTATCATTTATAAAAGATAAATTTAAAATCTAATACTATTTATTAAGCAAATTAAATTAATAATTATTTTTAATTCTCACAAAATTAGGTGAGAGAGTCATATATTGGAATTTGGGATTGAGGAAGTATTAATGGAATGGTGAGCTCCGTCCGTTTTTTTTTATTTGTCTTCATTTTAAAGAAAAAACTTTATTTCTTTTATTTATCTTTTAGAAATTCAAGAAAATATTTATAGTTATTTTTTTTAATATATCACTTTCATTTATTATTTTGTATATTAATATGAACTGGAGAATTATTTATTTTTAAGTTCCAATAAAGGTATAGTAGATAATTACCTCATAATTTTTATAAGGATAAATTACATTAACTCCTCTTGAGGTTTGGGAAAATTGTACTCCACTCAAAACTTCATAAAAATTAGCACTCCACTCTATTTCTTTAATAGTTGATCGTTGATTGCTGACCTAGCTAATGTTTCTGTCATTCTCATCTGTTAATGTCCATTTGTTAACTTTAAAAACTATTTTTAAAGCTGATGTAGCAAATTGGCGAGGTAAAAATGTTAGTTAGCTACTATACTGCTAACGTTTCTGTTATGCCAGTTTGTCACGTATGCAAGTTTTAGACCCTCCATTAATATTAAAGTTTATTTTTAATACTTATGTGATATATTGACGGGCCAAAAATGCTAGTTAATTGACTAAAATAGGATGAAGTGCTAATTTTAATGAAATTTTGGGTGGAATGCAATTTTCTGAAACCACGAGGGGTGTTATTGCAATTTTTCCTTTTTATAATAACAAGAACATTAATTAGTTTTTCTTAATAAAGAAATATAATTTGTCCCAGTCATGTAGCTCAGTCGGTGAGCGCATGAGGACATGCGTGTGTGGGTACGAGGTTCGAATCCCGGTTGATGAAAGACGAATAATAAAAGTGTATATTTATTAGTTAATGATAAAATTGAAAAAAGAAATTAATTATTTTTTAAATTTTAAAATGAAAAATATTTTAATACATAAAAAAAGTTAGTCCTCTAAAAATTTGTTTGTCATCAAATTAGTTCTTCAAATATTTTTGTCACTAAATTAGTTCCTTAAAAAAATTTTATGTATATTTTAAGAGACAAATTTGACGGTGTTTAAAGATTTTTTTATGCATAAAGATTAAAATGAAAATAAAAGAGATATATATGAATCAAATAGTTAATTCAACTAAAAAATCAATTTGCATTCAAACTTGAAAGTTAGAAGTGACTTGAAGCATACTGCTTGGAAAACGGCCCTCTTATGAATCCCTATATCCCTTTCAAAGAAGTCCCTTAAATAATAATAATCCTCAAGTATTGGAGTTATAAAAGCACTTGTCAATTCAATTCAATTCAATTTTTTCTTTTTCTTTTTTTCAGTGATTGCAATGATGATTCCAATGGTTGCTGTTGAAAAAACAAGAAAAGAAAGTACTACTTACACCTTCTAGTCGATTCAGTGCATAATTGATAGCTTATTGTTTTCTCCATTTCAAACTTTCTTTGGCTATGAACACCATAATATGGTCAACACACGTTCTATGGTCGTCTCCTCTTAAACTTCTTAGTTCTTATAGATATAGATACATAGTAGCCTTTGTTATATTTTTACTATAATAAATATAAATATTTTTTTAAGAAATAATATTTTTTATTTCTGTTAAATTTACATTAAAATTTTAAATCTTTGCTAATAAAAATATTTTTAAAATATTTTAACTGATATCCAACCAATCACCTTCATACGAAAATACATTAACTAAATATCAAATCTAAATATTTAGACACGGATATCTTGGTATACTCGTTAATGAGTTACATGACAGAAGAGATAAACAACTACCTTCATGATTTGGTGGGAAAAGTATAAATAGTACTATCACTTTAACCTCCCACTTTCTTAAGTTCATATTCACACAGTCTTTTCTCATTTTCAAATGTGATGTCAATTATATCCATATGACAATATCCCTTTCAAGTTTAGATTCCTTTTCCTTATCTGACTTGGTCCAGTAACTTCCTTCCAATCTTTTTTCTCTCAAATCAATTTTTTCACAAGGATATTTTGGGACAACTGACCAATAAAAACTAATTTCTTCAAAATAAATGGTAGAGATCATTGAAGTCTCTAAAAAAATACAAATAATAAGAATTATTATAAATTTAACAATTTTTTTATTTGTTTATGTTTTTTTATTGACTTCTATTCGGTTAGTGACAATTATTATAAACTTTATGTAATTAATTTATTTATTAGTATAGCCATTAAAAATTTTGATTAGTAATAAGTAAGGAAATCAATAATATACATGAAATACTTATATTAATCACAAAGAACTTTGATTTTTAATGTGGGTATAAGAATACATATTATGAGAACTATTTATATTAATAGCCTTTTTTTTCAAAATCTTAGTGCCTAAATACATTCTAAAAAAGGAGGTAGCTAGACTTAAATGTCGGGCGACAGTGCAATCACCAATTTAGCATCGCAATATGGGTGTATGGTCACAATGTCTATGTCATGTTCGGGTTGAGTTGTCTTGAAGTCGTCGACAGTATACCAGCCCTGCAAGTTTCGAGACCTTGATTAAAGAGACTTGAGTTGACCTGAAGGAGTCGGAGTTGAGATGGATGGTACACCAGTTCCATAAATCTCAGGGCTTGAGTAGCCCGAAGGAATCCAAGTTTAAAATTGACGGTATACCAACCTAAAAGTCTTGTGGCCATGGTCTAAGAGACTTGAATTAGCGTGAAGAAGTTTGAATTGAGACCAGTTTATCTAAATTAAAAAAATAAAATAGTCTTGTTTTTATTAGTCTGAAAAAGGCAGTAGTCTAGAACCCAAGATTTAAGTTCTATGTAGTAGATATCATATCATACAGCCGAAAGCGTCCACTATACTACCTCAACCAAAAACAATTTTCTTTGTATTTTCTAATTTCCTATTAATTAATAAACTTAGTATTTACGTTCTCTCCAATAAATAAGCTTTAGTAAATTTATCTTAGGCTTAAAGTTACTGCGATGCTACCATTAAGTCAACTAGCATACCAGCTGTTAAAAGGAGAAAAAAAGTTTAGGCGTCTGTTTAATACATTAATTTTCAAAAATGGTATATATTTTTTAGTTTTTAAAAACTGAGGGTATGTTTTATAACTGTTTTTAAAGATACTCTTTTGTTTTTAAAAATAAAAAACTAAAAAATTTGTTTAACAGACTAGTTTTTTAAAAATTTTGGAATAGTATGAGTTTTTCAGTTTTTAGAAATTAAAATTCGTAAACATTTAAAACTTGTTTTAGTTTTTCGAATTTTTATACTAGTTTATATTGATTTTTTTAAAAAAAAATTATTTCTAAAAACTGTTTTATTATTTTGTTCAAAGAAAAGTAGTACAACCGATGATCAAACCTCGTACCTACACATGCATGTCTCCATGTGCTTATCAACTGAGTTACATGATTGGGACCTAAAAACTATTTTATAATACAGTCTTGAAAAACTAAAAAACAAAATTGAATCAAACATATCCTTAAATTTGGAAACATTTTAAATTTGTTTCAATTTTTTGTTTTCTAAATTTAAATTAAAAATTCATTTTTTAAAAAAAACAATATGTCCCTAAAAACTATTTTATACTATAGTTTTCAAAAATTAAATAACAAAATTGTATCAAATAAGTCCTAAATAAATGGTTTTCAATGGTATTACAAAAAATATATGTTTCTATGAAGAAAAATAATGGTTTCAAATGGGGTGTAAAAATATATTTAAATATCGATCATTTTCTCAAAAGAATTCTTTACCTGATATTTATTAAAAGCATCACACAATAATCCCTCAATTTTTTTTCCATATTCTTTTAATTAAGATTTTGTTTATCATATTCGTTTAAAGATTTGCTCAAAGAGTTAAGAAACTAATTGTGTTATATTTTTAGCAATTATAACAATTTATTCTCTTGAAGGAAGTCTTTGGTGGTTCAAACTTATAACGATATAAATGTAGTCATTAATATTTTCTTAAACCATTACTTCACTTTTTTTAAAATTACTTCCAGTTATAGTGATTTTATATTTAAATTTGTTGATAGGAAATTGAAATCTGATATAATGTTTTGAAAATCAGACTAGTGATTGACTAGTGAAAGACTAATTAAATGCAATTTAATTTGTTCTTGATTTCGTTATTTTCATATATTTTTTTCGTTTCTTTTTATCAAAGAAAAAAAAATATTTATTTTTATTTATCTATTTACTTATATTTTCAATGTAACATTAATTATAATTTTATTAATTCAAACTTTATACTCCTTCCATTTTTTATTATAATAAAAAATAACTAATTATACACCTACCATAAATGTTGACCATGGAAAAGATGAAATTGTGGGAACAGAACACAGTTTAGAATAAAATCGCTTTCACTTGATGAACAAGCTCCATTATCAAATCATATTTAATTCTTTACTTCATCATATGCTATCCACAAACAAATTGACAAAACAAAGCGTGTATAAAATATATTTGCAAAATGTACAGTGTATAGCTTCTATTAACTGGTATATCCTACACTTTTTTATATTAAAAAATTTTAAATTTTGTTATAGAGTGTGAGGTTACCAAAAAAGAAAAAAAAAATACTAAAAATGGAACAGACCATAGAAATATGGTTCCGTAGTCACCAATCACGTTTCTAAAAAAAGAATTTCAAGACGTCACAGTTTTTTCATTTTGCTTACCGATTTATTGATTTTTTCCAAACAACCACAACCTTATCCTTAATTTCTTCTAATCCTGTTGTGAACCTATCTCTTGTCATCGCACGAGATATGATCTCTTATTTATTTGGGTTCCTGGTTTAGTATTAGAGGATAATTCATCACGTGCTATTCGCATTATAATAGCCACGTGAAGTAGTTATAGGTTAGTTGAGGATCCGAGATTTGACTCAGATCGGATCTTATGGAGTCAACGTGTCCATCCAAAGAAAAAATTATAAATAGGAAAGTCCATGCAGAAATTAGGTACAATACTTAATTAATAACTCCTCAATAGTAATTTTTCCTCTTATGACTAACGTGAGCTTCGAAGCCCTTATAGGTGAGCACCAACGTTGGAGCCCCTACGCCAGAGTAGGAGATGAAGATAGGAACTTGAAGATTGTGATCCGTTTGGACTAGTTGGCTTGCAGACGAGACTTATCACCTTTCCGTTTTACTTCCTCCATTTCCAATTATAAGCCACTAAATAAAAAAAATAGTGTTCTTTACTATTAAACCTACTAAAATACGAAAAGTTTTTATTTTTTTTAATTTCATTCTTAATTAATAATAAAGATAATTGAATTTAATTTTAAATAATATAAATAATAAAATTTAACATAGATAAAAATAAAATTATAAACAAGTTATTATTTATTTAGAAGTTAATGTATTTTATTAATATTAATTTTTTAATATGTATATTTTTATTTTAAGCAAATAGGAGTATAAAAATGTGATCATTATTTATCACGTTTATATTCAACTTTCGTGGAATATTCAAATTGAGAACATTGCACATTCCACATTCCGTGACAAGTCTGAAAAGAATAATGTTAATTTACACGTTATATTATTTTATAATATAATATTTTATGAAAGAATTCTAATTAAAATCTAAAAATAGCTGACATATTCAAAATATACAAACATAGTATATATTTAATAAACTTATTATGATGTTCCTGCATTTAGCAATGAGCATAGCAGTGCCAATTTTGTTGTACTAATTAGTAATTAGGGCTAGATAGTTTGTTTTAGTTTTTATTATATTATAAATGGAATTTATTTTTTAAAAAACTAAGAAATTTTTGTTTATGTTAGATTTGTATTAAGATTCAAAGTTTTTAAGAGTAAAATTAATGTTCAAATGAAAAATCTTAAAAGTTTAAAACTGTAATAATTGTTTGGAAATAAAAATTAAAGTTCAAGTAAGCAAAAGAAAAAAAAAATAAAGGGAGTAATTAGATACTACCTGTTGATCCTATATATAAAAAATATAAGACTAATTTTACATATACCAATAAAACATTTTTAAAGGGATCTTTTATAATTAAAAAGGTGGTAAATATGAATTTTGTTCCAAGAATATCCATGTAATTATTACATTCATTAATATAAAAAATGAGAAAATAACTCATAATAAATAATAAATTGAAGGAAAAAAATAACTTTTGTCTTTTCTTAAAAATTAATATACACTTAAAAAAATATCAAATCTCTCATAATTAGAATCAAGAAAAAGTTAATTTTTATCACTTATAAATAGGATATTAATTAATACAAACCTAGGACTTATATCAATACAATTCTCATAATGAAAAATAGATGCTTTTCTCTTTGTTTCTGAGGAGGGTGTCATATTAGTCTTTTAGAATTTAAAAATGATTCATTTTAATTTTTGTTGTTAATTTATAATTAATATTGTTAATGTTAGTTTACATTAATTTCTAAAATTTTTTATGTGGGCGAAGTGGGTAAGGATTTTCCATAAAATTATTTTTTATGTCCACATTTAAACCACTATTAACATATTTAAAGAGCTGAGTTATCTACTAGTTATGCTGAACTTCATTGGTTGCTTGCTGGCATTTGACTAAATATATCCAATGCCTACTCCCTTGTTATTGATTATAAGCAAACTTTTAAAGAGTAATATTGTTTTTTTTATTATAAGTAACTTTTAATAATTTTATTAGTTTTAATTAATGAAATGAAGTTTAAAATATCACTAATTTAATGCACATTTTAATTTTAAAAACTAATTTATTGCAATAAAAATTTAAGAAATTAACTTACGTTTTAGTTACGTTAAAATGAAAAAAAAAATTAACTAAAGTTCTTAATTAGTGTAACAATAATTATTTTTACTTATAATAAAATACAGAGTGTTATTTTGCTAGCATATTTTCACCCGTGAGAATAGTATTATGTGTCAGGCTAATTCTTTTATAAAATACAAAAGAATTAAAAAAAAGTCATAACAAGTGACAAGTAGTTATGTTTAAAGTGTATTTGGGTACACAGTTTAATTAAATAATTATACAATAAAATATTTTGAAATAAATTTTTTTTTATAAATAAAGTTATAAAACTTACTTGAATAAGCTAAAAATGACTTATTTTAGTAAGTTACTCCAAAAAACTTATGACAATAAGTTAAAATTAATTTATAGAAATTCATAAATTATATATAAGCTCTTCTAAATTGAACAGACTAATTACTTTTTAATTCATTTTTTGCTTATAGAAAAAAAATTAGGCATAGAATAACAATTTTAAAACGGATAAATTTATAATGCTTAGCTGCGTTTTTAGTCTTTAGAGTTTGTCAATTATATAATTTTAATCCTTATAATTTTAATTGATTGATTTTAATTATTTTAAAATTCAAAATGTGAAAATTAATTCTTAAGATCCAGTTTCTATCCAATTCTAACAACATGTTATTTTCTATTATTGGTCATATATAAATAAATAAATAATCACAATTCTTACTATAACTTATAACGTTAATAAAAGAATGTTTAATAGTATTGGATAGACCAGTCAATATTGGATAGAAGTTAGACTCAAAACCTAATTATCATATTTAAAATTCTATAAATAATAAGAATATATAATTGTAACTAAAATTATAAGGGTAAAATTAAAAATTGCATAATTTTCAAACTATAAAGAATAAAAGAATACTTAAACCTTTATATAAACAAAGTAGGATGTTTCAATCATATAATTTAGTAGTTGATAAATAAAAACATAAAAATGAGTATTCAGATTTAATTTTCTGTTAATGTACAATTTTCTGTTCATGCTTATCTTTGAACAACGTAGCTTCTTTAACTAGTTGTGTTTTTTCTTTCAAGTAATACCAAAACCGTAAGGAACAAATAATTGTACTAGTTTAAAAAATATATATAGTTGAAAAATGAGATAATGTCGAATTTCATGACGATATATGTGCTATCTTTGTATTCGGAATGTTTTGTCATTATTAGTTGGAGGTAATAAAAAATAAATAACTAGACAAACCATCATTGGCATGAACATATATAATGTTACCTAAGAACCATGTTACCTTCTTTGTCTTTTTCTTTGTTTTCTTTAATTTTCCCAAATGTTACTAGTATTATAATTGTTCTTAATACCTATTTAGTATAAGTGATATATATATATATATATTTCCACAAGTTGAGCTTATACAAATTGATTGTTGATTAATCATGAAATGTCTCATATGAAATGTCACTCCACATAGTAATATTTTTTTATTTATATAGTAGTAACAAATTTTTTTCATACAAATTTTATTTATTTATTTTTTAAATGAAAGTTGCATGATTATGTACTTGTATACTAATCACTACCCATATTGTTTTGTACAATATTATATTTAAATTATTTATTATTTATAAATAATAAAACGTGGTTAATTTTGAACCACACCGTATTTGCACATGATTGAGTTCAGTTCGTTCTTAAGTTTGCATTGCCCTGATTATTTGCACGTATACGGCTGATAAATTTCATGATTCAAATTTATTTTAATTTGTTTTTAGTAATATTTTATTATTAAAATTAAATTTGAGAATTAAGATTTATAAACAATTTTCATTTTTTTATACTCTTATTTGCAGCTTAACTAAAAGCAGCTTTTAAATCAGAAAAAAAAGTTAAAATTAAGGCACCGTTTGGCCGATTTATTTTAAACTTATCTTCTACTTATAAGTAAAAGCCGAACCAAACAGAAATATAAATAAACTCTTGAAATCTTAAGTAATTTTTTTTAATGAAGGAAATAGAGAGAAAAAACTTTAAAATAAGTCACACAAATGAGCTTTTGCTTATTTTCCAACCTCTTATTTTCATTAAACATCTACCAACCAACATAACCAAGACCGGACCGCCACCCGCCACTGCCCGCGGCCACAAACAGCTTATGATTTTTAGTTAAGCCTCTTATTTGTATCTTTAACTTAAAAGTGACTTTTAATAAAAAAATAAACTGAACTAAATAATACCTAAATAAAAAAAGTCTAAGATCTGTTTGGTCGAACTTCTTCTTATAAAAAAAGATAAAAAAAAATGATGCATCAAACATATATAATATTAGATTATTTGATTAATACTTTTTTTATATTTGAACAAATGGGGAATTATCTGATTAATAATTAAAGAAAAATGTTAACTAATATTCTAAAGGTACTTTTTAAGAAGTCTGATATAATAAAAATTTATTAGATAATTTAACTTTTGATATTTCTCTAACATAAGAAAATGTGTATTTATAATTATTTTTTTAACAGTGATAACGTGTCTTTAGGATTTAGGATGTTGTTCCGCAAAAACCATACTTAAGTATACTAACAGAAGCGCAGTCTTACATGATTGATGACAAATTAAAAATGCGTAATGCTATATTTGTTTTTAATTTCGCTTGTCCTGCTAAAAGATCTTCCAAAGCCACGTTGTATGTTACAACTCAGCATGTAGTCATCCTTAAATAATTATATATTTATTTATTTATATGCTATCATCAAACCAATACACTCCATTTGATGACTTTTTTATTTTACTTATTTATTGGTCAAAATGTTTTTACATGACTTTGAATTAAGGGATTGTTATTCAAAATTTTATTCTTCACTTATTAGATTAACATGTTAGATGCTATTTAATGATTACTGTGAATTGATATAAGAAAAATATTTCAATTATGAAAATTATTTCTGACATGGCATAAATGAACATCTCAAAATCATCTCAGTAAATTATAGGATGAACAACTCCATCACAGTTTTTATTAAAATTAGGTTGATCTAAAGACGAGATTTAAAATATCTTACAAAGTCTAATGACTTCGTTATAAAGTCCTTATTAACTATTGACTTGAACGTTATAGTTTTTGTAGATATAATCTTACTATTCTAGAATTTGGTCAATAACATATAAAATCTTCTTAAATACAATCACAATGTATTCGTGGTTATTTCTATTAGGTTAGATCACAAGAATGAGCGAACTAAAAGCTAATGATACTTAATCTAAGTTACGTGTTAGCTTTTCTAGTCAATTTCATTTTCTTTTTAAATTTATATTTTATTATAATTGGAATCTTTTAATTAAAACACACAATTTCTATTCCGGGTGTTATCAGCGTCTCCTTGTCCCTTCATGCAAATATTTCTTACCAATTCCTTTAAATGTATAAAAGAATGGTATTTCCTATAATGGAATTAACAGAAAAATAAAAAAGTTAATTAGCCAAAAATCAAAACAATAAAAAAAATATTCCATAAAATTGATTTTTAAGTTGTTTTTTACCAGATTGATTTCTAAATCTATATATGAAACCTGAATTAATTTAATGTTACTTTGTTGGAGAGGTTGTATTCACACATCTTTTCCTCAAAAAAAAATTTGTGCTGTTGAAAAAAAATATCATATATATATAGTTAGATCCGTTTACATAGATTAGTTTTATACCAACTCTTATACCAATTAAAAATGATACGTCGAAGTTTTTTTTCACGAAACTCATCATTGGATTGAAACTACTTATCATGAGTGTGTTTGGCACAACTATTTTATAGCTTATTTAGGAACTTATAGCTTATAGCTTATGGGTAAGTAGATGTGTTTGGTGACAACAAGCTTATAGCTTTTATATAATCGATTTATATAAGTTATAAGCTAGCTTTTATAATTATTTCCTATTTATGAAAGCTAGCTTATGAAAAGCTACTTCAAGTAGCTTATAACTTATGAAAAGTAGCTTTTAATAATTATTTCCTATTTTATTCTTTAGTCATTTATTACATGTTTACTCTATCAAATAATTTATTACATATAATTATTAGGAGTACTTGTCATTTTAAATCATTTAACAAATATAAGCCACCTAATAAGTTAATTTTACCAAACATCTCTACTCAATTATAAGTCAGAAGTCATAAGCTATAAGCTAGTGTTACCAAATAGAGCTCATATAGATAATGTTTACAAAATTTCACATCAACCCGAGATCGTTTAGTACTCCATCGACACACTTGTTATTTTCATTATTTTAAAACTATATTTTACGTTATGTTTTTAGTACGTTGATGGAGTGCTAAACAATCTCGGATCAATGTGAAATTTTGTAGACATGATCTATATGATAAGCAGTTTCAATCCAACGGTGAGTTTCGTGAAAAAAAACTTTAACATGTCGTTTCTAATTAGTGTAAGAGTTGATGTAAAACTAATTTGTGTAAACGGATCTAACTGATATATATATATATATATATATATATATATATATATATATATATATATATATATATATATATATATATAATGTATATATATATGGAGGGATCAAATGAAACCGGTGAAAATTACACTAACTCTTACACCAGTTAATAACTATTTGTCGAAAATGTTTTTTACGAAACCAATCGTAGAATTGAAACTACTTATCGTATAGATCATATCTACAAAATTTCACATCATTGTGAAATCGTTTAGTACTCTATCACAATGCTCATTAATTTCATATATTTTAAAACTATATTTTGCGTTACTTTTTTTAGTACGTTGATGGAGTACTAAACGATTTCGAAATGATGTAAAATTTTGTACACATGATAAGTAGTTTAAATCTTAGGATGATTTTCATGAAAAATATCTTTCGACAAATAATTATTAACCGGTATAAAAGTCGATGTAATTTATATCGGTGTCATTTGATCCTTCGTGTATATATATAATCTTCACGTACAATTTTCTTTTTTTAACAAAATACTATTGTTTTGTTAGTAGTATATATATATTTCAATGGATTACTTTTTTTTTTGTTCGATAGGCCTTCAATGGATTACTTATAATTTATTATAATAATTCATAGTCATATTTAAGTGAGTTAAATTCCATCTACATCACAAAAACAATTAAATTTCATTTACATAATATTTTCAAAGTTTAACTGCAATTTGAATTGTTCATGTGTGACTAATGCATGACTCCGGAGCTCCAGATTTTTTCAAGTGATCCCCACGTCATTTTAACTTCAAATTTTGATTATTTGTTCATTGGTAAAAACATAAACCCTTTTTTAACAAAAGTATAACAAAAAAACTATTTTAAAAAAATCTATATTAGCATCATCTAATAGAAAAGAAAAATCATAATTAAATGTTGCAAAAATATGAAGGCCAAAACTGTTTGACTAACTCAGAAGACTAAAATTACTTAAATTAAAATTATTCATATTTTAAACATGTTAAATAAGTGTTAACAATTTATTTTGCATAATAATTTCATATCAACGTCAAATTTTATTAATGCAATTGTTAAATTTAAAATTCAATATATATATATATATATATATATATATATATATATATATATATATATGAAATTTATACAAAATCTTATATCATTGATAATCTTATTGATATTTTATCTATTAATTTTAATTTAATGAATAAAAGTTTTTTTTTAAAACGTATATAAATATTATCAACTAAATAATTTATTTAGACATATCTAATTTTTTTAAAAAATTGGTTTATATAATATTATTATAATATCATATAATTGAACGGTTGTATTAATAGGATTTAATTTCAATGTGAAATTATTAAGTGGAGTAAAGAGATCTTTCTTATTAAATAATAATATTAGTATATACTCCTACTGTAAAATTGGAAAATATAAAGTACTACATTTTTCGGTGAGAGAAAATAAGAAAAAAAGAACACAGGAATATTAAAAAAAAAGAAAAAGAAAAAGAAAAAAAGATCTACATAAACGGACTCCCGCTATTTTTGCCTCTCATTCGAGCCTAAGCCTAACAGAGGCACACACGCAGTTCTTGTTCTCTTTTTCTCTCTCTCTCATGGATTCTCCCTCTCGTTCCTCCGTCATCATCGTCGGTGCTGGTGTCTCCGGTGAGTTCCTCCGCCGCAGCAATTTCTTCATTCTCGCATCAATATCATTGATTCTGATGATTTTCTTGTATGAAAGGTATCTCCGCGGCCAAGGTACTCGCCGAGAACGGCATAGAGGACCTCCTCATCCTCGAGGCTTCAGACCGCATCGGCGGCAGGATCCGCAAAGAAAACTTCGGCGGCGTCTCCGTCGAGCTCGGAGCCGGTTGGATCGCCGGAGTCGGTGGCAAACAGTCCAATCCTGTTTGGGAACTCGCTGCCGAATCGGGCCTCAGAACATGCTTATCCGACTACAGCAATGCGCGATACAACATCTACGATCGCAGGTCTGAGAAAACCGTTAGTTCTTTTTCTCATTGGCATTTGTATCGTTAGCGTCGTTTCGGCTACTTGCTTCTTTCTTCTAACTACCTATTGCTCTGTTCTATTACTTGTTGATTCTGTTATCGTTTTGGTCTAAATTACCGTTTTGCCGAAACCTAACTGAGTCCGCCACACCGAGTTACTTGCAGTGGGAAGATATTTCCGAGTGGAATCGCTGCCGACTCGTACAAAAAGGCGGTGGACTCAGCAATTCAAAACTTGAGGAATCAGGAAGCTGATTTTGAAGGCAATAGCTCTAAAATAACCGAAACACCCTCGTAAGTGCATTTGCTTGTCGTTTTCAGCCACGAAATCATCATTTGGGGAATGAATGTTGTGTGACTGTGACTATAACAAAAAGCGTTGAATAATTATTTTTATTTTGAATTTTTTGATTGGGGACTTTTCTTTTCCGCTTTTTGCTTTGTTTTAGGACGCCAATAGAGCTGGCCATTGATTTCATCCTCCATGATTTTGAAATGGCAGGTCCGTTCCCCGTTCCCAACTCTCTTTTAACCCTGAATTTTCACAGTTTTTGCTTTCAAACCAAGGGAGAAAAAACAGAGAGGAAAATTTAGAAATAATAATTCAATTTTGTGTTGTGATTTTGCTATTGGATTGTATATTGTGCTGTGATTTAGTGAATGAATTGTTAATGTGTTGCTTGTGGGGGTTGCTAAAGTGTGAATGTCTACTCTGAAATTAGAAATTGACAAGGTGAAAATTAATTTTGGATGCAGAGGTAGAACCAATATCTACCTATACAGATTTTGGAGAGAGGGAGTTTTTGGTTGCGGATGAAAGAGGATATGAATATTTGCTATACAAAATGGCTGAAGATTTTCTGTTTACATCAGAGGGTAGAATCTTGGACAACCGCCTCAAACTTAATAAGGTACTGTTTCTGTAATCGGATGAGCTATTTTTAATTGTTTTGTTTTTCTAAGGAGCAGCGCTTTCTTAGCCACCACAAGAACAATTTTCATTCTCAAAGGCTTTTCATTGCCGCTTATCTGCCGCTTCTACCACCGCCCCTCTGGGAATTGCGGTGGTGCGGCTACTGGTGGATTGTCTGTTTGCTTCCATTGCCCTGTGCTGAAAAATAAATAAGGATGTCATGGCAGAGGATGGGGAAAATTATAAATCTGTCTTTGTTTGCATGTGCTGCATTTATCTTCCCTCTTTCGTTTACTATCTTCTATCGTTCCTGTTACTTATTAAGCTGGTTTGACGTACT
The DNA here is from genome assembly GCA_037177725.1 of Cyamopsis tetragonoloba. Lineage (NCBI taxonomy): Eukaryota > Viridiplantae > Streptophyta > Magnoliopsida > Fabales > Fabaceae > Cyamopsis > Cyamopsis tetragonoloba. Next base: position 60,051,609 of record CM074122.1, on the reverse strand, counting down.
TTTGGAGAATAGAGATAACGAGTTATTTTTTAAAACAGTTTTCTACAGAAAACTAAAAAAATTGTTTGTAAAGTTGAGTTTTCAAAAATAGTTTTCGGCAACCGTCGTTGTTTATCAGTATTTAAAAATTAAAATACCAAAATATCTAAAATATTGGTTTTTAGTTTTCAGTTTTATGAATTTACTTGTATTGAAAATTTCTCTCAAAATCATTTCTAAAAATTATTTTATAATATAATTTTTAAAAACTAAAAATCAAAACTGTTGCGAACAAACCAAATTTCTTTTCAAAAATTGTTTTGCCTTTTCTTTGTTGTGATTTGTTTTTTGGGGATATAAATTTTGTCACGTATTCTTCTTGGATTATGGCGTAAACTCCCAACACTTATTTTATTTTAGGACAGATGGATCTACACCTCCCTTTTAACTATTATCAGAAGAAATAGATAGATGAAAGAAAAGAAAAAATATAATGAGTGACTCTGTATAAAAGAAACAGATAAAAAAATATAAAGCTTATGTAAAAAAGAGGTACGAAAATATTGTAAAAGAAATGGAGAACAAAAGTAAAATTGTTGATTATAATACTGCTACTGTAATGTAATATTTTTCTTATATAAGAGAAATTAATAAATTTGTGAAACTGCATATTTAAAATATCAATTAATCTAACGCTTGTTAAGAAAATTGAAAACAAAAAGATTTTTATTGAAAACATTATCACTTATTATTTTAAATTTAAAAGTAACATTTAATAATTATTTTTTTTGTAATTTGAAATATTGTTTTTTAATATTCGGGGTGCTAAAGTCCGAGTCATAGCTCAATTGGTGAACGTATAGGAATATGTGTGTGTGAGTACAGAGTTTGATCCCCGGTTATATTACTATTTTTTTATGAATAAAAAAAAGACACTAAAACCCAAAATTTAAAATATTTATTAAAGTTGTTTTTAATAAAATTTATATTTTTTAATTTTTTATTGTGTACCTTCAAGCACACATTAAAAAACCGGTTAATGTTACAATATAATGCAGGACAATGCTTTAATGGTTTGAGATTTTTTATAGGGTGAAAAATGACGAAAAGGCAGTGTGTTTTATTACTATTCAAAGTTGTTTTATACATTTTATTTTTCAATAATGGTAGATATATACCAATTAGGATGTATAACCTATTTATAACTCACTTAACATGTAAACTAATGGAGCAAATGAGTTGTATATGTTAAAGAGTGTACACAAAATATTTTTTTTTTGTTAGGATTATTTTTTAAAATATTTGTAGAAAAAAGTCAAAATATTTTCTTTCTTATTTTTCTGTTTCTTATAACTTTTAACAAATGAAAAATAAAATAAAAATAATGTGGCATTTTTAAAATTATTTATAAGAATAAAATGGTAAAATGGTCAATTAGACAAAATGTTACCCTACATCTCCATCTCCATAATAGAATTTTCCATCTCCTGCATATATAGGTCCAATAAATTAATTATTTCATATAAATTTTAATTTATTGATCCCATTATTTTTGTTAAAAGTCAAATTTTTTATTTAAGAAATTAGCTCTGGTAAGAATCCACATATTAATATGAGTAGCCTTCTTCAATGAGTATTTGGTTTCACTTAAGGAACCAATTAAGAATCTACAGGGTAGTACACCGAAACTTGTGAGGCCTATATCAACAAGGTATTTGAAAAGTGATAAATAACCTACTCATGTAAAAATAAAAATAAGGACACGTATTTGAATAATGAGAAACGTACTTGTTAGAGAAAAAAATTTAACTTTAAGTTTAAGTTTAATTCATTCTTAAAAGCTACGTAATTTCTAAGAGAAAGATTATCACACTATTTATATATTTTATTGTAGTTATATACTTAGTCGATTTGAGACTTCTAATTCTCTCTCAAATTCAAGACATTTTTTTAGTTTAACTGCGACTTATCATTTTTTAATAAGCATGGACTTTTTGCATTCTTTAAGTTGTGAACCTATGGGTGCGTTTGATACGTGAACAGAACAGTACAAGTAGTACTGTATAAGTTTTATGAGGCACAACACAATTTTTAATGTTGTGTATCGATTGATACTCAATGCACATAATAAAAAGCACAACATAAATTTTATAATAATATCCTTCATGTTATATTATTAATTTTTCTTAAATTTTTTTAAGAAAATAATATTTTAATATTTTATAATTATTTTATTATTAATACGTTATTTTAATTATATATATATATATAAATGACAAAAAAAATGATGTAAATATTGATTTTAAAAAAAATACAACATAAACTACCTCGCAAGTGGAGAAAATAGGGAAGGTAGTTACAGTACTGAATAAAAATACAAAGTTAATTATGTCTTTTCTTAACTTGTAAATGGAACAAGAAAGTTGTCCCTTGGTTTAGTGAGGTACAAAAAATTACCATTTTATACTGTCCTGTGACTCAAATTTTGTGCTGTTACTTGACAGTTTTTTGAATCAAACACAGAACAAGAAGTTTTGTCCTGTGCTATACTTTGAAAATTAGCAAATCAAACGGACCCTATATTTCAGCTTTTTTGTTTTAGACTTTGTGAATTTTTTTAACCTTGTATATTTTTATTAGGATGGTAGGTTTTGGTCTAATTTACTTTTAAAAGTAGGTTAATATAAAAATGATTGTAACACAATTTATATATTTTACCGTAGTTATATACTTAATAAATATGAAATTTCTAATGGAAAATAATTATAAATATTTCAATCCACAATAATTACGATGCAATCTCACACAATTTTAATTATAAAACACTTTCGAGGCCTACTGACTAACCAATAATAGGCTTACTTGTTTATTTACACGTAAAAACAAAAGCCACTGTTTAAATATCAATTATCAATCATTGTCCTAAAAAATATTTTCACAAAACTCGATACAATAAATAAATAGCTGAATGTTCAAGCGTTTGAAGATTTAAGATTAGAGTTTGGGTTCTTGTTTTATTCACTTCAGAAAGCTCTAGTATACACGAGAATAAAATAATTATGAATATATAATTTACGATATTAAATGTTCTTTATTGAATATTTAAAATTAATCGATACAAAAAAAAACTTGTTGTTTCTTAATTATTTAACAAAATTCTCCTACATTTCATTTATCCCGATGAAATTTTGCCTTTTGAGAGATATTCAAATGAAAGTGTTTGACCATCAATAATTTCCTATTTGTGTCTTTATGTATGAAGTAGTATGTACTAGTACGTATACACTGTTACTAGCCAGACAGTGAGGACAACAAATTATGGCTGTTCTCACGAATTTCACCAATGTGTTTCTTCCTCGCACCAGTTGTTTGAAGCCAGACACACAACTAGCAGTTATGGCCGATCTCAGGGAGTCTTTGACCATTAGCTTCAAATTTTCAAGCTAAGGTTACAGGCTTACAGTGATCGATGTGCCAAAAGCCAAAACCTTTTGAGGACCCCCACTTACCGGCACAACATGACCCACAAATAATATCTCTTCGATTTCAATCTTTAAAGGCGTTTTACATCTAATAAATTTGTAGGTCCCTAACTCCCAAATTTTGTTATCGTCTGCACTATTAGAATGACCCACTAGCAATAACCTAAGGTGATATGTCATTTCACCACAATTTTTGTTTGGGTGACAAGGAGGAGCAAGGCCCCAGGAACTTCACCTCAAATACTAACAAGGATGAACTGAGTGTTGTAAATATCTCAATTTAGTAGGTTTATATAATCTAAACTGAAAGATAGGAATGGGTCAAGGTTTTTGACAATTTATATAGAAGTGATTTTTCTACATGTGCAGAGATGAATTGCACATATTGACAATGCATTTATTAAACTAAAAATATAGTTTCACTTAAAATTTCTTGACTTGTGCAGCTTTACACACAGTTAAAAACACTCTCATTTTACTTTTTCTGGATGGGCCTCGGGTAATAATGTCAATCTGTATTCATTCTGTATGGATTTTATGCAGGTTGTCCGGGAATTACAGCATTCGAGAAGTGGGGTTAAAGTGATAACAGAGGATGGTTCCGTTTACGAAGCTAATTACGTGATTCTATCCGTCAGCATTGGAGTTCTCCAAAGCGACCTCATTGCCTTCGATCCACCCTTACCAGTAAGTCTTGTCTATACTTATCTCTTTTTCTTTCTGCCCTTAAACTTTGTTATCGTATCGTAGAAATGTGGACATCCCGAACTTATCCACTGCGTTTTTTAGCCATTCATCTTAGATCAACACCATTTTATAATAACCCATTAACTTGATACCGACAAGGTTAAAATGTTCGTTAAATAAAAAAAAAAGGGGGGGTTAAAATGGAATATATCTCTTTAATGATATTAGGTTGTGGTCCCATGGTCTAATATCATTAGATAAAGGAAAATTATCAATCAATCACCATGATTCATTTCATCCTGCACTCTACACCTTAATTTAAATAAAAAATTTAAAGTTGTTTTTTGTTTGAATTAGATGTAGGATAATAGTGATGGTACATTTAACACTACTCTTAGATAAAAAAAAAAAGTCAAATAAATAGGGATAGCTAGGTTCTTGTATTGTAGTCTTGTGTAAGTTGTGTTAAAACAGGCTCTCTGGTCGATGACACCAGTGCCCTGAAGGTAGATTTTCAAGGTATCTTCATACACGCATAAACTTGGAATTACACGATCCATGATATCAGTGAATGAACCAATAGTTTCATCAACGATGGGCTTTTGCCAAATTTATAGGCCTCTTGACTGGGTCACCGCTGACCACGTGAACTGAGGAGGCGCCAGCTTGCAGACGTTAGTTGTGGATTCTGATACTCCTGCATGTGAATAACGGATGATGTTATTAATTTTCTTTTCCCAATGATATATATAATAATTTAATAATTTTGGTTTGGTTAAAAATAATATATACTTGTCTGATTCGTTGTATCCATGATGAATTCAATGATTACAGAGATGGAAGGTGGAAGCCATAGAGAAATGTGATGTAATGGTGTACACCAAAATTTTTCTGAAGTTTCCATATAAGTTTTGGCCAAGTGGACCCGAAAAGGAATTCTTCATTTATGCTCACGACAGGAGAGGCTACTACACATTTTGGCAGGTTTGTTTAAAAACCTTTTGCGTACTATGCTGTATTTTATACGATATTATATTGTTTCTTTTCCATACTATGTCTATTTCGCTTCTCATCCTGAAGCTATTTTATGCTATTTAGTAGGTTGAACAAGGAACAAAATTTCCTGAATTGGCCAGTTTGCTATATATAGATCAGTTCTATATTGCATTGAATGACAATTAAAATATCTAATTCTTTCCAGCCAACATGATAATGGGAAAATTGTTATGATGTGAAATTCGTTTTACTACTGGAAGTATTATCCTCTTAGATAACACAAGGGCACAATATAACGTACATATATTGTATTATTATATTATCTTTTAACTCGATTATAAGAAAACAAAAAACTCTTCATGTTTCTTTATCCAAAATATAAGTAAATTTTAACTATTTCTATCTTATTTAATTTTATTATTGTTAATGTACCATTCATTTTATATTATAACTTTTACTTTAAAATAAATATCTTAAAGACTATTTTAGTAATTCAAGTTTATTTTTTACATACAACCAAAAAAAATTAAATACAACTGACTAACATTCTTAATATTCGTTAAACTATAAATGGAGCTTGTAGTTTAACTTGATTAACAATAGCATGAAGAATACGTTTAAACGGTTTCTTTTTAGAATGCATGACTCTGGATTTTGTGTGGCTAAAAACACCATTCAAAATTTGTAATTTGTAATATGACAACTCCCTGTGCGATGTAGTAGTGTACATATCCTCAAACCTGTGAATTCAAAGCTTATACAGATATTCTAGTGACCTAAGTGTTTAATAAATTTCATGCATTCTACAGCTTAGTTCAACTTTGACTTTATTAAATAAGTATTGAACTACGTGACAACTTTATTTCATTTCTATTTTTCTGTTCCTCCTGTCTGGCTTTACAATATGCTAAAGCCAAATCCATAAAAGAAAAACAACTCTTTTGTTTGATATGGACAAATAGCTTTCTGTGTTCCCATCCCCTGATTTACGCAAGCTGTCTTTTTATTTTATTTCTTTGAAGTTGTAGTTTTGTTGCAACTACTTCCATTTGTTTTATAATAACAATATTTATTATATCCTCGTAGAGATAACACGGATATAATAGTTTTTTCCCCCTTCTCACTGTTAAGCGGTTCATTATCCTACTAAGATGCATGCAATGTTGGTATCCTTTTGGATATATCTGTAATGGAACTACTTACCTTGTCTAGCCTTGTTTAGTTTCCCTTTAATATAAAAATGGCATGAAACATGCTATATTTCAAATTATGGAATAATATTTAATAGAAGAAAAAGGAGAATCTTACAATGTTGGGAAAATTGACCTCTGTGGGCATGATTATAAGACGCACTATATTTAAAATTAGAGAAAAAAAAGGTTAATTTTGATCCTGTAAAGATTTGTTTGTCACTAATTTGGTCCTTTAGATTTTGAGGGATTAATTTGATAGTGCTTTAAATCTTTATGGGATTAATTTGGTGACAAAAATCTTAAACGGTCAAATTGGTACCAAGTACATCTTTAATGACCAAATTGATAATATTTTTTTTTTTATATAGAACCAAAAAAAAAATTGATGTTTTTGGGCTTGTTTGGAACAGTTTTGATTTTTAGTTTTTAAAAATTGTATTATAAAACAGTTTTCAGAAACACTTTTTAAAAAAAGTGAGAGGAGTTTTCAATATTCAGAAAATTGAAAACTGAAAACCAAAACATGTTTTAGATGTTTTGGTATTTTAGTTTTTAAATACTGAAAAACAAAAACTGTTTTTGAAAACTCTGCCAAACGAGTTTTTTAGTATTCTGTTTTTAAAAACATAAAACTGTTTTCAAAAAGAGATATCATACATGCGCTTTGTCTTTCAAATTATGGAATTTAATTATAGAATCGAATTTGGATCTGAAAATAATTGAATCCATAATCAGATTAATTTGAAACAATTCTCGGGGAATAGTTCATAGTTGTCTATTCTCTTAAATTATCAGAATCTGTTTGAGCTACCTCATCCTGATCTATTGCTTTGTCACTACTCACCAGCACATGGAGAACGCTTATCCTGGTTCCAATATTTTGGTCGTGACATTGACAAATGGGGAATCAAAACGTGTAGAAGCTCAATCCGATGAAGACACCATGAGAGAAGCTATGGAGGTGCTCAGGGATATGTTTGGACCTAACATTCCTGATGCCATTGGTATACTCGTTCCTCGATGGTGGAATAACAGGTTCCAACGTGGCAGCTACAGCAATTATCCCATTATCTCTAATCTCCAAGTTGTTCGTGATATTAAGGTTTGCTTATCATTTTAAATATTCTCTTTCTCTCCTTATACATGTCACATGAATGGGCAAGATTATTATACTTGAATCTAATCTTCATCATCAATTATGGTTGCATGGTAAAAATTAGCTCCTCTGTTTTATATATTCCTATTCCTATTCCTAAGTGCTACTAGAAGACAAAAAGAGGTGACTTGGAATTTTCAGCCGGTTATTATAAGCATTCACCACGCTTGATTTTAGTTATGTGCCAAGGAGCTTTTGGCTTCCTAGTTCCTTACGTCACAAGAAATTGCTTCTTTGACACTAATTTTTTGAATTGTGTGCTGCTGCAGTGATAATATCTCCATTGCAGTCTATAACTACAGACTACTTTAGTTATAATCAACTTGCATCGGGACACGATGGATGCAACTGTAACTTAAAAGCCTTTTGATGAGTTGATTATGAAAATTTTATTTTAAGCATTTTCTGGGATTTTTTTATTGAATTAACATCCAATTCTAAAGTAAACGAGTCTACAGTAGCTTTATTTTCAGATAACATAGAAACCTCCTTTTTGGAGTTTCATATTTGGTATTCAAAACTGTATGCGATGCTTTGGTCCTAGTAGGGTAGGGAATTGGGATGCTGTGCTTTATTTCGGTTTTCTGTTCTGCTCCTTAATTTGTTCTGTTTCTTGTAGTTCCATGTTCATTTCTAGTTTTGTTGTTACAATTCATTTCTAGTTTCCTACAAACACAAAAGATCATGTTTTGATAGATTGTTTTCCGGTGGTGTTTATTTCAATTTTTTTGGGTATGTTTCAGGCTCCAGTTGGTCGCATTTTCTTTTCTGGAGAGCACACGAGTGAAAGATTTAACGGCTACGTGCACGGCGGATACCTCGCTGGTGAGGCATTTATCTATCTTAAGTTTGCTTTCTAAAACAGGAGCCGCTATAGCAATGACTTCATTAAATCCTACTAGAGGATATGAATTTATTCCATTGCTGCTGAATTCTTAACAGGTATCGACTCAAGCAAAGCGTTACTAGAAGAAATGAGAAAGAACAACGAAAGAGAAAGTGAAAGCCAGACTCTATTATTAGAGCCATTGCTAGCATTGACCGGATCATTAACTATGTCAAAACCGGAGACAGTTACAAATCTCCACAAATGTGATATTCGCACACAATTATATCTCAGTCGCAAGCTTGGGATGACAGAGGCAATATTATGACTATATGGAACTGCAGAGAAACCCTCCTCTATAGATGAAGATGAAGATGAAAGAAGAAGCATAACTAATAAGAATCATTATGTCCAGTTGGGTCTTGATCCAAACACAGTTCAAGCCCCTGGTTATGTAGATTAATACAATACAGATTAATCTGATGGTGAAGTACACTGCACATACGGATCTTGGGCAGTGTCGTCCACAATCATTGCTAATGGAGCTTACAAAGTTATAATTTTTTAAAGGGAATTCATTGGTTTAGGTATAGTTATGTTGTACCTTTGTTCTTTATAGCCCCAGAAGTAAGGTTACGGCCAAAAGAAAAAAAGAAGCCAGATGTGAGATTAACATTGGAAGAATACTGTGCTATCTGTTTGATCTTCAACTGTATTCAGTTCACACCTGAGCACAATGTGATTCAGCAATAAGAAAACAATGGTTGCAGACTAACTTCACTGTGTGTGAATTTAAAATGCTCCAACGGAAAGGGCTATATTCAAAATATATTATCCAAACACGCATTTAGGGAAGATCATTTAACTTCATGGAATTGGCAGATATTTATGCTATGCTGAAATAATTAAGAACAAATTAAAATCATTAAACACAAAAACGTTCACACATCAGTCAAAAATTATATTAAGAAGCAGAATGATTGCCATACAGATAGAGTGCCTGAATGGAGTAAAAAAATTTCAGAGTGCTGATCAGGAAATATTTGCATTCCTCAATGAGTGGCATGCCACTGAACCTACAGATGTACGCATTACATCCACCCCTAACATTGCAACACAAGAATCATCTGTCTTGAGATGAGGCTGCACTGTTTCCCATATCTTCTTCTTTTGTATCTGCATTTTGCCACACAATAATAATAATAATAATAAGATCCACAAAATGATTGACTAGTACTCCATATGTGAGATTTGTAAAAACCACTATCATTATCCTTAATCATAGTAAATTCTTTAATTTTCTATCTTTCAGATGCTGAGCTTCTTTCCTACACAATATATTTATACTATAACTTTTTACTCCAAATTGAAGTTTGTTTATCTCAACATAAATGGTGGAATAAGATTTATATGAAACAGACACTCATGGTGAAGCATTGATCTATAATTCTATATACTCTATGAAAGTTTAGTTTCTAGGAAGGTTTAATGAGTACACATAAATATGCATACAATAACTGGGACTTTCAAGAAAAAGTCCACCCTGGTTTACATTTTTTCAATTTCAAGTTGTAATTAATACTTGCGCCAACGACAACTTCTTTTGGACATACAAACAGTGTGATATCCCAACAAACTGTTTCTAAACCCAATCCGTTCAAAATGTGACTAAGTTTAATGAGTTAATATACAATTTGGTTCCTAAAAATGGCAACTTGTGTTCTTTTGGTCCCTGAAAGTTGTCATCTACACAAATAAGTTGACAACATAGACAAGCACCATGAGGGACCAGAGCATTTTCCATTTACAGGACCACATTGTATATTAACTCAAGTTTTATTAATGAACGAAAAAATCATCCAAATTCTAGAATTCTGCATATAACTACGCTATCATATTAATCGCTAATCAAGTAGAGGTATTGCCTGATTTGGAGTGGCAGCATCAGGTTGATTATCCTTTTTGTCTTCTGATCCAAACCAAATTCTTTCACCAGGTGTTGCTTCATCAGGAGGGAAAAGAAGTTCAACATTCTCATGTTTTCCATCAGAAGCAGCCATCAGCATTCCACTAGACTTGACACCACGCATATTCCTTGGCTTCAGATTCGAAAGGACAATAACCTTCTTTCCCTGCATGTGCGCCATACTATTATTCATATTTGACCAAAAAACACGATTGTCGTGCCGGGATCATCACAATCTCAAATTCATTTTGGCAGCATCACCATACACACAATGCAACAATTACATCAGTCAAAGTGATTTGCTCACAAGAAATCATACTGTATTTGCACAATATAGTGTTTTGGTCGCAAACTTCATACTTTTAACAGATCTCTTGACACGTACGGAGCAGCCAAGTTAGAAGATTAATTTTTCTTTCTCAGGCCTCTATAAAATCCAGATGACATATTCACCGAAGAAGACGTATTCTATAACTTACTTTGGTGAAAAATTCGAATGCACAAATAAGTCTAATGAACCCACAACAACCATAAATTTTCTTAACCACATCAAAGACTCAAAATCTCAAAGTCTGATTCAAAACTATAGGGATTAAATAAGCATTTTTAGCTAAACGTAAATAAATCATTCCACCTATCTAACAATACAGTCAATGTCACAAAACCAGTACACGTGAAATCCAAACAGAATCACTCCCAAAAGATTCAGTCATCATCTATCAGCAGAATTCATATTTTGTAACCAATAAACAGTTTATCTGCAGAAAAAGCCTCATAAATCAAAACCCAAATTTAAAATAGGTTGAAAATGACCAGAAAAATATTGGGAGAAGAAAATAAAAAAAATACCTGAAGGTGTTCAAGAGGGATATAATTGACAAGACCACTGCAAATAATCCTGGGTTCAGGTTCACCAATATCAACCTCTTCCACAAAAAGAGAATCAGCTTCTTCATGTTTCCATGCCCTCAGAATTTGACCAACCCTTATATCAAGCAACCCCGCAGAATCCTTAATACTATTTTCAGCTTCACCATTACTACCATTGCCAGTTATGGCTTCCGTCACAGCCTCATCTGTGGAAGAGGAAGAAGAAACAGAGCAAATCGAAGAATACCGAGAAGGGTTTGTGAAGCGAGAAGAAGATGAGAGGGAGAAAAATGGAAACTTGGAACCGAAACGCGAGGCATTGGAAAGAAGGGAGCGATGGGTTGTTGTTCTTGAAGAGCTTCGTAAGGAAGAAAGTGAGAGCAAAACACTGCCACACTTGAATGCATTTGCCATTTTAGTGATTGATCAATTGTTGATTGTTATTAGAGAGATAAGGAGAATTTCATTCCTCAAGACAGTGAAAAAATGAAAATAAACCGGACGAAGGTGTGGAGGGTACTATTCTCACCTCTTTTAAATATGTTTTTGATGCCTGAATTATATCAAAAATCTGTTTTTGTCCCTAAACTAAAAAATTGAAGTTTTTAGTCTTTAAACTATGTGATTGATCTGTTTTTAATTTTTCCGTTAACTTCCTTCTAATTTCGTCAAATCCATGTCATCAGTGTCCATTTTTTTTTCTTTTGGTAATTTTTTTTATTATTCTAATTAACATGAATTCTCAAATTAAAAAAAAAAAAAAGAAGAGAAAAACAAGTAGTCTAGAAACGCTTGAATCTTCATCTTCTTTTTTTTATCTTCTTCCTTATTCCAAACTCAAATAAAAACCCAATCAAACAGAGAAATGTTTCAGGTTCTTCATCTTCTTTCTTCCTTTTGTGAAACTCAATCAAATCCATAAATCCAAAATCAAAACCCAAACACCAGAAATCCAATCAAAATCGAAATCGCCATAAACCCAGAAACAAAACGAAACTGAGTGATTCAATGACTCATCCCCTTCCTGTTTCCAATCCAAAACTGAAATTCCCAAAACACTTTAAATCCCTAACGATCCCATTTCCTTTTCCCCAAATTTTCCAAATCTAAAACCCTAGCCACCACAAACTTCCTTACCACTCTCAAGCATGGAAGGGAAGGGAAGGGAAGCTATGGAGAGTGAGAATTGGAATCGCAAAGATTTGATTTAGTTTCTGGATTTGATTTGAGTAGGTTCCTCGATTAGGTTTTAGTTTGAAGGAAGAAGACGAAGACGAAAGAAAAAAAGAAAGAAAAAGGAAAAAGAAAGAAGAACATGCCATAATACATACTGATGAAGAAGAAAGAAATAAGAAAAATGAAGATGAAAGAAGGAATGAAGGAACAAAGGAAAGAAGAAGAAAGAGACAATGAAGATGAAAGAAGGAAAGAAGAAGAAAGAGACAATGGTTTTGGTTCCTATGCGTTTATGGATTTTACTTTTTTATGTTTTTTTTTTTAAAAAAATAGTAATTTGATTTAGTAAATTATTAAAAAGAATGTGACACGTGGTCTCTGTTAGCCACTTTGACAGAAAATTTAACAGACTTAAACGGAAGGATTAGAAACAAATTTATCGCATAGTTCAGGGACTAAAAACTTCAATTTTTTAGTTTAGAGACGAAAAACAAATTTTCGGTATAGTTCAGGGACCAAAAACATATTTAACCCTTTCTTTTTTATTTTCTCAGGGCACCATATATTTTTATTTTCTTTTAAATTTTATCTTTAGTCCGGTTTTTAAAAATCGGGCGAATTTTTTAAAGTAAATCGTAAAATACCTTAACGGTTTTTAAAAATTGTGTTTGCCTGGTAAATTAAAAACTGTTTGCCACGGGTTCTAAAAATTGAAAATTGAATTAAGTATAAATTTATGCAATTGTAACTAACGGTTTTTAAAAACCATGGACGAGCTGTTTTTAATTACCGGACGCGTCCAATAATTAAAAACCGTTAGTTAATTTTGCGAAAAAATTATTAATTCGCCCAGTTTCAAAAAGCCGAGCGCGCCCGGTTTTTAAAAACCGGACAAAGGTTAATTTTGGAAAAAAAAATTGGTGTGGTGCCCTCAAAAAATCAAAAGGTGAGAATAGTACTCACCAAAGGTGTGCCTACTTGTTTGTATTTTTTCTTTTAAATTAATGATTTAGTTTCTATACATGTTCCTTATTTTTGTTTTAGTCTCTATATGTAGAAAAAACATTCATTTTAATCCCTATGCGTGTCCGTCATTTTTGAATTGATCCCTATAATCAATTTCAATATTAACAGTGTTAACTCCACCCTACGTATCCCTACATCATTTTGTGTTGTGCATCAAGGTATTTTCCTGCCAACAACCGAAAATTAATCACTTCAAACGCTCCTATCAATATATTTAAAAAATCAAGCTATTTATCAATTATATCGAGTTTTGTTAGCTCTATTTGTTTGTATATAAATAGTGAAATTAGCACTTATTTTATTTTAGTGAAAAAAAATGCAATTTTGAAAAATCTCAAGATGCATGTTTCTGTTGTTAGAAATAAAGAAACAATTAAAAAAATAATTAGATTTTTGTTTATGAGAAGAAGTTACTTTTAATAGTTTCTTAAAATAATCAATTACAACAAAATAAAACTATAATATAAGCAATTGAGAAAAATGTTATATTTTTCTATTAAATTCTCTTACTCACTTAATTTTGACAATTGTTATTTATCATTGAGAATAAATCCTACTAGGTTGTTTATGCAAAACCGTGGGCTGGTTTTTCAAAACTTGCTGTTGTGGTTTCGATGGTTTCTACTTCAACAACCGGAAGGAAATTTGTAGAAGGCAAATGGAACGCGCATCATGGTGGCCTGAGAGCGCGCGCCGGGGTTCGGTTTCTGGCCTTTCTGATTCGTCTATCAGCAGCGGTAGAGCAGACATAGTGTGACAGGACGGAACTACGTTGTCGTCATCGGCTAACAATAGTTGATCTAAGACCCACGCCACGTCATCTACCAACACAGCATCTGCATATCTCTCATTGGTCGACTCCTCAGGTGGGTTCTCTCGCAAAGCTTGGGGAAGTGGTAGTGCTGGTAAAGTACTGAGTACGGGACACTGAGTAACCCAACCAAATAGTCACGCTGTATTAATTTGTTTACCTCAGAGACTAAAATCTGAAGTTTCTCATTTTTGGAATGGTTGTTGCCTGCCATGGAAGGAAGACAAGGTCTCTTAACGAAAACATCAATTGATATAAACCGAGAATTGGAGAAGAGGAAGAGATTGAAAAATCACAGAGAAAAAAAGGAATTGAAGAACAGAGAAAGAGAAAGAGAATTAGAACACAAAATCACAAAGGGAGAGGGAATTTCAGAGATAAGGAGAGAGGGAGAAGAGACTCAGATTTGGGGGAAAATTTTGATTCATTTTTCATTCATTTCTTTCTCATACACTAATTCAGTTATATAATAAACTTTGTCCTCAATGCGCCAAGTCAAAAGTAGTTGACTTTAGTTAACTTTATTAATTTTTTCAAAAAATGTATGAAATATTATTTTTATCCTTCATTAAATAATGTGTTAACCAATTATAATTAAGGAGTTAAAATATTCAATGTATTTAATTGGGATAAAAAGGAAAAGAAACAATAAATGCATCATGAAAACTATAAAATATCTTATAAAAAAAACTATAAAAATCTTCTGGGTGTCTTATAAATAAGACCAGAAGGAGTATTATGTATAACTATATAAGGATTCATGATTGATCCACTTCGCTCCTATACCTTCATTTCTATTTTTCAATTTATTCCTTCACCTTACTTTGTTAAACATTAATTCTTTTGAATTAACTCCATGAAATAAATTACGAAAAACACACAAAACGAAGTGATTTTTGGCTGAATTCTCCAACCCATCTTGCTCACCTTTTGAACCTTCGCAATTCCTTTACTGGGATGGAAGTATTGCAAGGGGAACAAAAAGGCACATGTTGGCTGCTCTAAAATAAACCATTTCGAATCCGATCCTTATTTCTTGGTCAGGTTTTCCCCTTGGGCGTATTATGAATTATGAATGTCGGGTAATCTCATTGACAAAAGCATAAAAATAAAAATACATATAGAATCACGATTTATTTGAACTTTGCAAAAACCACCACTGCCTCAGATTTAAATATTCTGGTTTTTAAAAAAGCAAAAAGTGACTCAAACAACATTACTACTTTACTAAATCATTTATACCTTAGAAACTCCTTCAATTTGGTGATTCAGGATTACGCCAGTAATTTTGTATTAAATAGTCACTGACCTTTTAATTCTCAAATTGGGATTACCAATCATGTCAAGACATTGTTTAAATTAAGGTTTTGTTTAACACAACTTAACTTATATCTTATTTTAAAGGCTTATGACTTATAACTTGTTATCTAGAAAACATGTTCAGTAACTAAACCAATAAAAAAAAACTAGCTTCCAATCATTTATTTATAATTTACCCTTAAATTATTTATTACGTGTTACTTTATAAAAACATTCATTATGTGCAATTGCCACATATCCTTTTAAATCATTTAAGGAGAGTATAAATTAGTTGATGAACTATAACCCTTAAGTTATAAACTAAGCCATACCCAAGTTTCCTTTTCCACCTTTCCGAATCCGTTTCAACTTGGTAATCAGAGCTTCAGTAGCTACTCTTGCTCTGCTCGCCTGCATTTCAACATAAAAATGGAACCCTTCACAGCACAATTATGGATCCTAAATAAAATGAGCACTAACTGGAATGATCTGCCAAGAACATACAAGCAGAAGAAGACACGAGAAAAGAAGGGGGGAAAAGGATGCTATACAATGAGACAGTTCAAAAATATACATGCAAAATACACACCAAAGACACTTCAAAATGCCTTCCCAACACACATCTTAACCCTAAAATGTCTTCAGTACAACAATATACTGAAGATGATGAATGAAAAAATAAGCACAAGGAAGCCCACTCCACGAGAATTACAACCTGCACAATGCACCATACCCACAAGTCAAAATTTTGCTCAATAACAGTTGAGGAAGACAACTAGATCGCACTGCAGCTATCTTCAGTGCGAAGAATTCTTAAACAGTCCAACAAAATATAAACCATATAGTATCCTAAACATCAGTCTTTATTGAATGTGCTAACTGTTAGCCTGGAATCTGGATGACATTAATTCATAAAATAAATAAATAAATAAAAAATCAAAACGACACTCACCAATATTTTTCATTGTCTGTGAAGTCGGTAGTGCTGGTAGTGACATTTCTGCAGAACTCCAAAAGAGAGACAAGTTAGGCAAATGCAGACAATTTGTAATATCGAAGAATCCTGAGTGAGGAAGTAGGCAATCACACAGTAAAAGTAACTTTCTCCAAACACATACCAGGTGCACAGAGTGATACAGATGTCATTGAAGATGATGAAGGCCAAGGCGCGGCAATGTTGTCATTCAAATCACATGTAAAGCTATAGCCTGATGAATTGTCAAATACCACGTCTGCAGGTAAGCTTCGGAGAAGACATCCTGCATATAAACAAACAATATCAATCTTAAGTTATGCAATCATTCTTGGGAAAAATGAAGCAATAAAGGATGACTTTGTTCTAATTGGGTTATTTCAAACTCAATAGGAGAAGTAAATTATAATTCAATTTTGTATACTAATCAACCCAAGTATGCATTTTATTACCCCACATGGCAGTTTCGACTGATTGAATGAGATACCATTCCTAAATAGTGTAATCACATTCAACCATCAAATATAATATCAGAATATCCCAAGTCCCAGCACCATGTGTCGTTTAAACCAGTGCTAAACAGGTTTTTGAATTTAAAAAATAATAGTAGTCAACAAGAGCAAGGAGTAGAAAAAGCATCTGACCTTGCTGTTCATATCCTGCTGCAGTACCAGCCAGGACCAACCAAAAACAAAAAGAAAGAATTGCATCAGAGAAACTAGAAGAACAATCCTGAGCAGACAAATAAGAATACCAATGGAGCAGGATAAATACCTAGTATGCTAAAATCTTTCAAATCAACATCACAAAGCTCATAAATATTTGTCATCACTCCGCCTCCACGTAACATAGATCCAAAAAGTGTTGCACATATTATAGCTTGTTTATTTGTAATTAACATTTGCTTTTGTATCCCTGCAATATATGTGTTTAAAGAACTACAGCAGGAAGGGCTAGGGGCAGCAACATTCCGACAAGCAGTCATTACTTCTGAAGGCTCCTTGAAAGTCAGAGGACAAACTGCACAAGAAAAAATTACTTCATTAGTCAAAACAACAAAGTTAAATACAAGTACAATTCAATTTTATTACAAGGTAGATTGATCTCATAATTTGACTTATGTACTTGAGACAGTTCAAATTTATGTGGGATACCATAATGCTTTTCTTTATTGATTTAAAGAGGTTTATAGGACATGTATTCCCATGTTATAGCAATTTTAGCTTGTCCACAATTCAAATTCCAACTCTTTCCTATTGGGAGTGCAGACCCTCCCTTTCCAATAGGATATATATGTTAATGAAAGAGCCACCCAAGTAACAGGACAAAATCAGAATATATTAAATATTTTTTTATGTGAAAACAGGTAAAATAAGACCAGTAGTTAAATATTAATTTAGCTCAGACTCCAATCCCAATTTTTTTGTTAATGAAACAATAAGCCATGCCATTGAGAAACCCTCAAACATCAAAATATATAATGTAAAGAATCAAGTAGGTAAAGAATATACCTTTGTTGACTTTGCAGGCGGACAATATTCGAAATGCAGTGTTTGCAGCCTCAAAGGATAGTTTTTTGGAAAGATATGAATAAACCACAGCTTTACAATCATTAAGATAATCTGTGTGATTCACTTCCCCAGACATATTTTCATTATTATTTCCAGAAATCTGAAGTGCTGCATCCATTATTGCAGGCTGGCAAACAGGTCTACAACACTCTTTAAGCGGATCAACAGTGCTGCAAGCCTCAAGTAATTTACTTGTGTTAACAGTTTTTTCAAAAGTTGAATCATCCTTCACCGGACATGACCCACCTGTAAAATTAGATGGTTTTATGGAACAAAGTGCGGGGATTGTACTATTTGCCCCTCTACTGGCTAAGATACTAATGATATCAGAAAAGCAATGATCAGCAACTGTATTTGGCAAAACCAAATTATCAGATTTCATGCTGAAGAAACCCTGGAAGATGTGGATTAAGCTACTAAACTGTGGACAACATATTACATTCCCTACAAGGCCTGCCAAAGGTCCAGCGCAATCGGATGCTGTTTTATCTAGGATATTTGATATGTCTGAATGAGAAAAGTTTACAGGGCATTTACCAGTTAAAACTGGTTCGTATCTGGCTGGGAAAGTAGGATACATCGGTGGTAAAGACTCAGTGGGATACGGGAATTGTGGTATGACAGCTGGTGATATTTCTATGGGTTCAAAAAGTCCAGATTCTCCAGAAGTGGGTTCCTTAGCTAACTCTACGAGAGAAGAAATTCGCCTAGGGTCAGCATGTGTTTCTTGTGCTGTCACATCTTGGAAAGTAGGAAGCCAGATGAAAAATATAATTATCTGACAGCACAAAGAACCTGCAACAATTTAAACAGCAATCGGCTCAGACGTGTGATTTATAGGGCTAAGAATGTTCCATGATCTACTGAAAATTTAGAAAGTGCTGGAATTTGTTGATATATATTAATATTACAATATGACTTCCATAATGATAAAATGGAGTTCACAAAATTACAAGAGTTTACATACAATCCACAGCTTATGAATACCGTACCGAAACCATAAATGATTGATTTACTGAGAAGGAAGCATCCATAAATTAAACTGGTGCTTAATGCTTACCCCTATAACAATTAGCATCCTGAAAGCAGCCCATAACTCTCTAGCCCTCTGGTACCATTGAGCTGCCTTTACATGGGAGAACCAAGTGGTTGCCGTTGATAAGCCAAAAGGTGGCACATAGCAATGCAATACTTGGTAATACTTAAAATCTTTAGATCTGTGATTAAAGTAAGAGAATTGTTCAGTCTATTTAAAGAAGATGCCCAGAACCAAGAGCTTAAATTTTCAGACAACCACTTAACTCCCAAAGATAACATAAACACATTGCTGCAAAGAACAAAATCAAAGAGTTTATATTTCAAGATTTTCAAGTCTGAAAAATGTTTAGGTATATATTCAGCAGGAGTTTCTCTCAGGCACCAATTCAAATTGGAAGTTCGATGCAGGGCAACACTCACAATTGAGTATTGTGGACACGTCATGAAAGTAAAAAATAGACCATCCTTAGCACTCTATTACAAGCATAAAGCATTACATTGCATGTGGAATGCAGAAGTGTGGTTTTGAAACCCTAAGATTTTGTTTCAACAATTCACTAGAAAATGAAATCATAGAAATCAAACGAAAAGGTTGTGCCATGAGCAGACCATCCTGTCTCATAAAGCTCACCTCAGCTAGTGTGTCCAGTAGATTAGAGCCTCTTTATTCCAAAAGAACCAAAACAAAAAACAACAAACAATTAAGCCTAGCACCTCAAGCTAGATTCAGTGTTGAATCCTTAATACGATATAATTTTTCTGTTAAAGCAAAAACCCTAAAATAGACAAGTAGAACAACAACAACTAAATTCCAGGTTCATAGATGGTAATGAACACTGCATAGATGCAGTGCGAGGAGATGATTGCAGCAGAGAAGAAGAAAACAGTAAACGGCGACTTTCCATCTGTGCAGTAAAAGCGAACATTAAGCAGTGGGATCACCAAATCCAAGAAGGTGACAACAGTGACAAGCCAAAAAAGCAATGTTGAATGCAATAAAAAGCTAAGATTCAACTTCGCGAGTGTCAAAAGCAAAGATAAATTAAGCGTAAATAATGGGGAAAGTAAGAGAAAGAGTGGAAAATAGTACCGTACAGGAGGACGCCGAGAGAGGAATAGTGCCGGCGATACGCGCGTGAAGAAGCCAAAAATGGATCGAGTGAGAAAAAGAAGAAGGAAACCCTAAGGGAAAGAGAAGAAGCTACAGGAACAGTTACACCGCAGAGGAAGAAGAAGACGACGAAAAATCGATAGAGCGGAAGAAGAGTGATATGGTTACAGCTGGCACCCAAATTACCTACTACTACTTCTGTTCTGTTCTGCTATAAAGTTGAAACGCACCGTTTTTACGCTACACAACAACACTACCGGTAGTAGTGTTCACTGTTACGCTATTCCCTAAAATGGCTACACCATGTTTGGTAAACTAATCAATTAAACAAACACAGTGTGTCTCATTCGGAATCCTAGGAGGAAGGAACACAGATTTCGTGAACACAGGTTGGAGGTTTAATTCTTTTTTTTTTTGTTCACTTTCAGATCATGTGAATATTGTTGGTCAAAATTAGAAATAGTAGATTTTTTTACATTGATATATCTCGATCATCTATCAAATTTTGATTTGTCTTTATTTTTGTGTTTTTTCACTCCCTATTTTACTCAAATTTAAACCAAACATTCACAATATTTGAAAATTGATTATTGAATAAAATTAACTTTTATAGAATTATTTAGGTTGAAATTGAGTTTAAGTTATCTTAAATTAAAAGCACATTTGATTACAATAATTATTTTGTGATTGATTTCTTAATTCAGTTAGAGGATTGTTCCATAAGTAACACATGTTGAAAAATAATTCAAGGGTTCAAGCTTGTTATTGCGAGGGAATTCCGTCAAGTTATTCTTGAGTTGATTCTGAAATAGCTTTTCAATTAGTTTAACTTAGGTGTCATCGTACTCATCCATACGCATATTTAGTGAAGGAGATCGCAAGACTTTAACAACTATTGCCAGAAATAGATTGTTGTCACGTGACGAGGGAGACCAATAGTGTTGCATGTGTTTATTAAACGTAGGATATCCAATATAATACAAAAGTTTAAGATGTTGTACCCAATTTTGCTTACTTTAATCTCAGTTTAATTCTTATGAGTCTCTAATAGTAAGAGGCTTATAATTTTTTTTCTTTTTTTTTTAAAAAAAAACACATTTGTAATAAAAATTTTGTGCAAAATTTTGAGTAAATCTTTAGTTAGGTTTAAAAACATAAAAGAATCATCAAATTAGTTTCAAAACATCTATCTCAGTAATTAAGTTATTTAAATATCAAGTGTTATAATCAACAAAAGTCAAAACAGTTAGTAAATATTTTAGTCTTTTAAGCATTTTGATAAAGGTTTGAATCTTCGAAGAGATTAGTCTTTAATTGTTGGCCAAGTGATACAAAAAAAAAATCTATCCTTTCAAAGATCAAAGTGTCACTAATTCAATATTTTAAACTAAAAAAATTACTAATTAAAGACTTAAAAAAAATAAAATTAATCACATTAACTTTTTGGGAATTAATTTATTGGCAACAAGTATCCTCATAAAACACAATTCAGTTCGAGAAAAAATATGACCCAGTCATATAGCTCAGTTGGTGAGCACATAAAAACATATATGTATAAGTACAAGATTTGATTCTCGGTTGCACTATTTTTCAATAAACAAAAAAAGTTCGAGAAGAAATACCAATATGTCTCAATAAGATTAGCCCTTCCAACAAAAATTATTTTTATTCACATAACTTGAAGGCAACACCATAAGGAGAACTATGACTTGAAGTCTTGAACTACTTGATGTGAGTAAAAACAGATTATTCAAATTTCTAAAAGTTTTCATTTTTTAATATTAATAATTTTTTTGACACATATTAATACCTTTTGGGTACTGTTATTATCATTTTTTTATATTTATTGTCATTTTTATTTAAATATTTTAATAATATTTAAATATTAATATTTTAATTTAGTTAGTTAAAAAATATATTAATTTTTTAAAATTAAAAAATTAGCAATAAAAAAATATGTGTGGCAAATTGTTAATAGCATTACCCTACTTTCTCAAAAAAAAATATCTGTGTTATATATCATTTTGACTTTTTAAAAAGGATTTTTATTGTCATAAGAATAATAGTTAAGCAATTTATAAATAAATTTTTTTTTATGAGTTACTTAACCATTGTTATAACAAAACTCTTTTAACAAAATCATTTCTTACCAAATTATTATATATCCATTTATTTGTTCAAGGAACAAGAAAATGAAAGGAAAAAAACATGCACAAATTATAGTATACAAAACTAATGAGTGATTGCTTCAAGTATTAGATGTTTGTTTCCTATGCCCCTTGTTTGGAAGGAAGAAAAGAAAACAGAGAAAAAGAGAAAATGTGGATGACAATGTATTTTTATTTTTGTTTGGTCAAAGAGAAAATAAAAGAAAATTTTTTCTTCTCTCATTTTTTCTCCCCTTAATTTTATTTTCTCTTATGTTCAATTCTCTTAGTTTTCTCTCCTTCAAAACAAAGCATTAAAGCAAATGGTTTCATATTAGAGCTCTTGTAGAAGGGATTAATTTCCAAAAAAAAGAGTCAATTTTAAAGTAAATATTTTTGACTCAAATCTTACAATTTGAGAGTTTGAACCTAACTTACTCTTAAAAACTAATTTATAAAATAAAGATTGTCATACCATTATAAATTCAAAATAATCATATCACTAGCAGATATAAGACTTCCAACGTCAAATAAAATTGTTTTTGTGAAGAATATTATTGTGGCTTAAAAAGATTATACTCTACACATGAACTCCAAACTAAGGAGCTAGGTTTTGTGATGTCCCTACATGGGGACCATTATATGATTGAAATATTTTTTTCCTGCATATACACGCCACACAAAAGCATGGAAAAAAAATCCATTCACTCACTCCCTCAATCAACCACGTAACACACCAACTTTGTCTTCATTTATATGATCAATATCACATTAGTAATTCTTTACAACTCTAAGCAATCTAACCAACCAAGTCATGTCCTTTACATCTTCCTAAATTAATTACATATTCTTGTTTCTTAGGTAAGAACCACCTAAGTTCAATCAACAAATTCTTACGTAATCACTGCCTTTGTGGCAGTCAATGATTTCAAGAATGATTAATCTCATCTCCTGTGTAGAATTCACAGAATATTTTACACCGGTTCAAATCGAAAAATTGCTATTTAAAAATTTATTTCTTAAGTATTAGATTAATTTGTATTAAATAATTAAATATTTAGAGTGTGTTTATATTAGTTGTGATTATTTGTGAAAATAAATTATGAAAAAATTGATTGTTTGAGACATAATCAATTTTTATTTGGATATATTTATTGCCAGAAGTAATTTTTAAGATAATTTTAAGCGATAAAAATTGATTTTGAAGAATTTTAAAATAATATCCAAATTTTAACTTAAGAATAATTTTTTTTTCCTTTGTTAAAAAAATAATCAAAAACTTTAAAAAACTTTTTTTAATGCAAAATGCAACGTGAACATATTATTTTACAGAATTCAAATTGAAAAATTGTTATTTAAAATTTTACTTCTCAACTATTAAATTAACCTGTATTAAATAATTAAATACATAGTTAGTGAATTTGTTGCTGTTGGTTTAACCAACCAACTCAGTCCAAAAAAAAATATAGACCAAACTAACTGCATCTTTGGATCAACCAAATATCATATACTAACTACTAGTATATGTTTAGATTTGCATTAATGCCCTTCACACATTTGGAGTGTGTAAATTAAATTTTATCCAAATATATTAGGTTTATAAAAATAATTACTTATGCTATTCTTAACACGAATTTAAGATCCAAATTTTAATTTGAGAAGAAATGAAAAAATACAACATTTTTCTATTAGGCCAAATCATTATTTATCAACTCATTTTTTGGTCAACCCACTAATTGAAAACCCCATTTTTTTTTTGCCAAAAAGGGAGCGGCTTTTCAAAATGATGAATTTCTAAAATGGGTTTTCCGAAAAACAACTATGGGATTGTTTTCCAAAAAGATCGAAATTCACCGAAGGACTAAAACTACTTAGCGTATAGATTATGTCTATAAAATTTCACATTAGTCTGAAATAGTTTAATACTCCACCAACGTACTAAAAAGTAACGTAAAATATAGTTTTAAAATATATAAAATTAACAAGCATTGTGATGAAGTATTAACCGATTTTGGAATGATGTGGAATTTTAGACATGATCTATACGCTAAGTTGTTTCAATTCTATGGTGGGTTTCGTGAAAAAAAAATTAACAAATAGTTATTAACCAGTGTAAGATTTGGTGTAAGTTACATCGGTATAATGTGATATATATATATATATATATATTTGCTCTAAGTTCCTAAATCCACTACCAATTAAGCCACTTAAGGACTATATCCCTTTGGTCTTGGGTTCGAATCCACGGAAGGTCCCTAGAAGGAGATAAGCCACTTAAGGGGATGTCAAAGGCCTAAAGTAGACCAAGATGACCCAGTGCCAAAGAGTGCTGGGACCCAAGTTGTTACAAAAGGCGTGACTCAATTCGTAGTGTATTTTCATTTTTAAATTAAAAAATACCATTTTTTTCAAGTGAATAATACAGTACACGATTTTTAGGCAAATTGTTTTAATTTTAAAAATATAAAAATTATGCAAATAAAGCTAGAATCTTCAAAATAAATAGTACATTGGATTAAAAAAATCTAAAAATTTAAGAAATTAAAAAAATTTATTTTCATTTTTAAATTAAAAAAATACTCAATTTTTAAGTGTATAGTACATGATTTATAAGTAAATTTTTTACAATTTTAAAAATATTAAAATGATGTAAATTAAGCAAGAAAATTTAATGTGAATAATACAATATTTTTAAAAAATTAAGTGATTTAAGAAATTTAATAAACTCAGTTACATTTTTAAATTAAAAAAAATATCTTTTACAAGTATATAGTGCACGAGTTCAAGAAAAATTGTTGCAATTTTTAAAAAATAAAAAATTATGTAAATTAAGCTATAAACTATAACGTGAATATGTTTTCCAAAAAATCTAATAATTTAAGAAATTTAAAAAATGTAATTTTATTTTAAATTAAAAAACACTCAATTTTTAAGTAAATTATGTAAATTAAGCTAGAAACTTTAACGTGAATAATAAATTGTTTTAAAAAAAATCAAATTATTTAAGAAATTAAAAAAATACGTTTTTCATTTATAAATTAAAAAACTTTCAATTTTTAAAGAGATAGTACACGGTTTATAGGAAAATTGTTGCAATTTCAAAAATACACAAAACTATATAAATTAAGCTAGAAACTTTAATGTAAAAAAATACATTTTTTCAAAAATTTATTTAATTTAAGAAATTATAAAAATGTATTTTTATTTTTAAATTAAAAAAATACCAACTTTTTCAAGTGTATAGTACACTTTCAATTTTAAAAGTATTAAAAATTATGAAAATTATGATAAAAACTTCAAAGTGAATAATACATTAGTTTAAAAAATCTAATAATTTAATAAATTTAAAAAATTCATTTTTTATTTTTAAATTAAAAAACACTCAATAGTACACGATTTCTAGGTAAATTTTTTTCAATTTTAAAAATATAAAAATTATCTAAATTAAGCTAGAAATTTTAAAGTGAATAATACATTGTTTTCAAAAAAATCAATTTATTTAAGAAATTTAAAAAATTCGTATTCATTTTTAAATTAAAAAACACTCAAATTTTAAAGTGATAGTACACGATAAAATTATTGCAATTTTAAAATAAAAAAATTATGTAAATTAATCTAGAAATTTCAATGTCAATAATACATTATTTTCAAAATATTAAGTAATTTATGAAATTTAAAAAACGTATTTTCATTTTTAAATTAAAAAAATACCATTTTTTAATGTATATAGTACACGATTTCTAGGCAAATTGTTTCAATTTTAAAAATATAAAAAAATATGAAAATTAAGGTAGAAACTTCAAAGTGAATACTACATTGGTTTAAAAAAAGTCTATTAATTTAATAAATTTAAAAATTTCTTTTTATTTTAAAATTAAAAAACACTCAATTTTTCAAGTGTATAATACACGATTTCTAGGTAAATTTTTTTGCAATTTTAAAAATATAAAAAATCATGTAAATTAATCTAGATACTTCAATGTGAATAATACATTGTATTAAAAAAATCAAATAATTTAAGAAATTTTAAAAATTCATTTTCATTGTTAACTTAAAAACACTCAACTTTTCAAGTGTACATTGTATACGATTTCTAGGAAATATGTTGCAATTTTAAAAATAAAAAAATTATGCAAATTAAGCTAGAAACTTTAACGTGAATAATATATTTTTTCAAAAAAATATAATAATTTAAGAAGTTTAAAAAATGAAATTTCATTTTTAAATTAAAAAGCACTCAAATTTTCAAGTGTATAGTCCATGATTTCTAGGGAAATTGTTGTAATTTTAAAAATAAAAAAATTATGTAAATTAAGATAGAAAATTTAAGGTGAATAATACATTATTTTTAAAAAATTAAGTAATTTAAGAAATTTAAAAATGTATTTTTTTTAAAATTAAAAATCATAATCTTTACACGATATTTAGGTAATTGTTTCAATTTTAAAAATATAAAAATTATGCAATTTAAGCTTGAAACTTTAATGTGAATAATTTATTGTTTTCAAAAAAATTAAATGATTTAAGAAATTTAAAAAATGAATTTTTATTGTTTAAAAATGAATTTTTATTGTTAACTTGAAAAACACTCAACTTTTCAAGTGTATATAGTAAACAATTTCTAGGAAAATTGTTTCAATTTAAAAAATATTAAAAATTATCTAAATTAAGCTAGAAAGATTAACATGAATAATACATTGTTTTCAAAAAAATCGAATGATTTAAGAAATCTAAAAAATGCATTTTTATTTTTAAATTAAAAAATATTCAATTTTTAAAGCATATACTATACGGTTTATAGGAAAATTGTTACAATTTTAAAAATATTAAAAATTATGTAAATTAAGCTAGAAACTATAACGTGAATAATAAACTGTTTTCCCAAAAATCTAATTATTTAAGAAATTTAAAAAATTAATTTTTAAATTAAAAAACACTAAATTTTTCAGGTGTATAGTACCCGATTTATAGGAAAATTGTTTGTAGTTTTAAATATAAAAAGAATTATGTAAATTAAGCTACAAACATTAATGTTAAAAATAAACTGTTTTAAAAAAATTAAGTAATTTAAGAAATTTGAAGAATGTATTTTTATTTTTAAATTTAAAAACATCATCTTTTTCAAGTGTATATAGTACATAATTTCTAGGCAAATTGTTTCACTTTTAAAAATACAAAAAATTATGTGAATTAAGTTAGAAACTTTAAAGTGAATAATACATTGGTTTAAAAAATCTAATAATTTATTAAATTTTAAAAATCCGTTTTAAATTTTAAATTAAAAAACACTCAATAGTACACGATTTCTAAGTAAATTTTTTATAATTTTAAAAATATAAAAAATTATATAAATTTAGCTAGAAACTTTAATGTGAATAATAAATTATTTTCAAAAAATCAAATTATTTAAGAAATTTAAAAAATACATTTTCATTATAAGTTAAAAAACACTCAAAGTGATAGTACACAGTTTATAGGAAAATTGTAGCAATTTTAAAAATATAAAAAATTATGTAAATTATGCTAGAAACTATAACGTGAAAAATACATTATTTTTCAAAAAATCTAATAATTTAAGAAATTTAAAATTTCATTTTCATTTTTAAATTAAAAACACTCAAACTTTCAAGTGTATTGTACACGATTTCTAGGTAAAATATTTGCAATTTAAAAATAAAAAAAATTATATAAATTAAGCTAGAAACTTTAACGTGAATAATACCTTGTTTTTAAAAAATTAATAAATTTAAGAAATTTAAAAAACACATTTTTATTTTTAAATTAAAAAACCCATCTTTTTCAAGTGTATAGTGCACGAGTTCAAGAATTATGTAAGAACTTTTAAAAATGCATTGTTTTAAAAAAAATCAAATTATTTAAGAACTTTTAAAAATGCATTTACGTTTTT
Organism: Cyamopsis tetragonoloba; assembly: GCA_037177725.1. NCBI lineage: Eukaryota > Viridiplantae > Streptophyta > Magnoliopsida > Fabales > Fabaceae > Cyamopsis > Cyamopsis tetragonoloba. The sequence goes on along the minus strand of CM074122.1, from coordinate 60,023,394 downwards.
AAAATTAAAAAACAGTCAATTTTTAAAGTATATAGTTCACGGTTTATAGGAAAATTGTTGCAATTTTAATTTTTTTAAAAAATTATGTAAATTAAGCTAAAAACTTTAACGTGAATAATACATTGTTTTCATAAAAATCTAATAATTGCCGAAATTTAAAAAATAAAATTTCATTTTTAGATTAAAAATCACTCAATTTTTCAAGTGTATATAGTCCACGATTTCTTGAAAAATTATTGCAATTTTAAATATAAAAAGAATTATGTAAATTAAGCTAAAAACTTTAATATCTTTAATATGAATAATACATGGTTTTCAAAACATCACCTGCACTATATGTGAGCTCACTATACCCTGGACAAGCGTCTCCATCCAGAGTTTAATGCCTTTTCTGCCGTTCCATGTAACGTTCGACCAGACTCTTCGGCCATGGCCCCCTTCGTTACACTAGGCTATTTATTCATAACAATTCCATTCAATACAGAATATACTAACATGACAAAATCATCACATGCTAACATCTTTAGCACTCTTATCCATTCTCAAATGGATATACATGATTTGTACATGTTTTTCCAAACCAATTTGGCATTTCCATTCAATACAAGATATACTAACATGACAAAATCATCACTTGCTAACATCTTTAGCAAACCATCTTATCCGTTCTCAAATGGATATACATGATTTGTACATGTTTCTCCAAACCAATTTGGCATTTAACACTCTTCTACACTTTAGCATGCTTTTTAGTCATTTTACATATCAATATTACTCAATTCATCAAACACTTAGCATTCAATACATGGGCATGATCATAACACTATTTCAACAAGTTTAATTATCAATTTCACATTGGTTCAATCCAGTTTTCAATCCACCAATTGAGTTATCCAAGTATAGGATTCTAAAACAGAATTTCAGTAGAAATATATTGCACGATTTTAAAATCATAATCAAATCTACTCATTAAAAAATCATGAAACTACACAGTAATAAAATACACTTGATCATCTTTCCATAGTCACAAGTTTCACCTAAAACAGAATTTCCTAGACCTAGTTATGCCCGGCTGAATCCATCTGTTTTGTTTCGGTATCTCAACTGAATACTACCGGGATAATTTTCTAATAACTAGAGCTAGACTAATTGAAATTGAGTGAAACAAGGGCCATTGGAAATCTAACATAATTTCCTAAAACTTTGTTGAAGAACACAAAAATTAAATTCCATCATATATTAGACTCAAATTAAGTATTAACATTCAGATTAAATGGATCCAACCCAAAAATTGTGAAACAGGACAGATCTCCTTGTAAAAATTTTATCCAGCCAAATACTTGCCCAAAAATCATAAAAATTTTACTGGACATGCCTAACACACTAAGGATTCACCATATAAATTTGGACATTAAAATTCAAAGATCATACGTTGCAGTAAATACGTGAATTCCTTTGTTTTAACTGATTCCAACATCACTACATGAGCACTGTTAATTCAAAAGTTCACCCAATTTCATATAGATCTTCAAAAACCATGATATTTAATTCTGGAACTCATAGCACATGAATTCAACACCATAACAATTTTCAAGCGTATTCATCTAGGGAATCCAAAGATATGAATTTTTTTCATTCAGCACTAATTTCAAGTATCTCAATACTGACACAGTCTCCATATTTAGGTCATAACTAGAGTTATAGACCTCCAAATTGAGTGAAACCAAAAGGATTTGAAAGATAACAGAATTCTCTACAATTTCTATGAAGAACACGAAGACAGAATCCGGGGGTAAAAGGGTCAAAACCTCATTTCAAAATCTCGATAGAATCATAAGAAAATGTAAAAAACTACATGCACAGCCACAATTCATAACTTCAAGCATCAATTAGCCTATGTAGGGTTTTGTTTGAGGTTATCTTAGAATTAGAGCTCTAAACCCAATCTCTAAATTTCACCGTAAAAAATTTTAAACCGGTAGAATTAGAGTTCCCGAGACGTAGATATTCTTCAACTGCTCCGACAACAATTGGCGGCTAGCGGACCACCTTGCAACCACCCAAAGTTGTGGCCATCATCAATTTATTCCTTCTCTCTCGCCACCCTCTCTCCATTTTTTATATTTTTCTTATAAATTAGGTTGTGTTTGGTGTGTGTCTCGTGAGAAAGAGAGAAGGGATATGTGAGGGTGCATGGTTAGGTGAGGGAGGGTGCGTGTTAAGGATGTTGTCTTTAGCTTATTAAAAATTGCACTTAAACCCTTGTTTTTATGATATTTAATAAAACTCCAAATTAACTTAATTTAAATAAATAAAAACCATAGGGACTTAATTACAACTTTTTAATTTTATATTTTAATCCCCTAAGCCTACCTTGCTACATTTTAAATCTCTAGTGGTATTTGTATCATAACCTAGTCCTTTTCCCCTAAATTTTTGATCTTTTCTAAAATAGCCCTTCAAGAACAAAACTGCAAATTTAAATAATTTACTCTAGGAGATTAGAAATTTGGGATGTTACATAGCCGTATGCTACTTTGCCCACCACACCCATTTCTTGGTTCACCACACGCTGCTATTGTTTTCCCAATTTTGCGCTTCGCTCGAGGATTAATCCCTGTTTTTCAACTTAATTTCAATACTGTATTTTCATACGGGGATTAATATCTGTTTACATATAGATATTAATATCCGTTTCCATACAGATATTAATATCTGTTTCCATACACATATTAATATCTGTTTTACTACAATTCATCATTTTCAAACCGCATGAATGACAAAGAAAACCCTTGATTCCAACTGTATTAATGTTAGAAAACAATGTTGATGATTTTGGGTTTAGTTACATATAGAGTATTGAGTGTGTCAAAATTTTGAGTTTTCCAACTTAATTCCATCACTGTATTTTCATACCGGATTAATATCCGAGCGAAAATCAGAAAAACATGGATTAATATCTGTTTGGCTCAAATCTGGATTTAAAAACATAACTTTACCAATTTTCCAAAATCACCAACATTATTTTCTGTCATTCATTAATACAGTTGGAATCAATGATTTTTTTACTTCTTCATTCATGCTATTTGGAAATGATAAATTGCAGAAAAATAGATATTAATATCTGTATGAAAACAGATATTAATATCTGTATCAAAACGGATATTAATATCTGTATGGAAATGGATATTAATCCTTGTATGGAAATACAGAATTGGAATTAAGTTGAAAAACGAAGATTAATTCCCGAGCGAAGGTTTTTAAGTTGCAATACAGATATTAATCTCCGAACGAATTTTAAAACGGAAATTAATCTCTGTTTTAAATATGGTGCGCAGAGGCATCTTTTTAAGTTGAAAAACGAGGATTAATCTCCGAGCGAAGGACAAAATTGAAAAAAAAATACCAGCGTGTGGTGAACCAAGAAATGAGTGTGGTGGGCAAAGTAGCACCCTACATAGCCCCTCCTTCTCAACTTCTCTAATTTATACCTCAGTCCCTTACCTTCCTTTTTCCTTTTCTTTTTCTCTATAAAAATAACCCCTAGGGACTAGTTTACAATTTTCCTTATTAACTTATAGAGAAATAGAATTTTAGGGATGTTACACAAACCATCACCCATTAATACAACAACATTTTTTGCTTTCAAATTCAAAGAAATGCCTATACTACCCTCTTCAAATTCCACTAATTCACCCGCCATTACTTTATCAAGACCATAAATACGAGTAATGCCGTCACCTACTTAAAGTACGATACCAATATTTACAATTTTGACTTCGGTATTATATTTATCAATACGTTCGCGGATAATTGTAATAATTTCATCTGCACGAATAGTTACCATGAAATCATGCACGATTTATAGGAAAGATGTTGCAACTTTAAAAATATAAAAAATTATGTAAATTAAACTAGAAACTTCAATGTGAATAATACATTATTTTCAAAAAATTAAGTAATTTAAGAAATATCAAAAATGTATTTTCATTATTAAATTAAAAAACACCATCTTTTTCAAGTGAATAATATAGTACACGATTTCTATGAAAATTGTTTCAATTTTAAAAATATAAAAATTATGAAAATTAAGCTATAAACATATAAGTAAATAATACATTGTATAAAAAAATCAAATAATTTAATAAATTTTAAAAATTCATTTTTATTATAAAGTTAAAAACACTCAACTTTTCAAATGTATAGTATAGATTTTCTAGGAAAACTATTGTAATTTTAAAAATATAAAAAGTTATGTAAATTAAACTAGAAACTTTAACGTGAATAATACATTGTTTTCTAAAAAATCTAATAATTCAAGAAATTTAATAAAAAATGTATTTTCATTTTTAAATTAAAAAACACTCAACTTTTCAAGTATATAGTACACAATTTTTAGCTAAAATCTTTGCAATTTTAAAATATAAAAATTATATAAATTAAGAAAGAAACTATAACATGAATTCTCATTTTTAAATTTAAGAAACTATATAATACGTTTTTTTTCAAAAAATCAAATTATTTAAGAAATTTAAAAAATGAATTCTCATTTTTAAATTAAAAAACACAATTTTTAAAGTGTCTAGTACACGGTTTATAGAAAAATTGTTGCAATTTGAAAAATATAAAAATGATGTAAATTAAGCTAGAAACTATAACGTGAATAATACATTGCTTTAAAAAAAATCTAATAATTTAAGAAATTTAAAAAATATATTTTTATTTTTAAATTAAAAAACACTCAATTTTTCAAGTGTATAGTACGACAATTGTTGCTATTTGAAAAACAAAAACAATTATGTAAATTAAGTTAGAAACTTTGATGTTAATAATACACTATTTTAAATTTTTTTTAATAATTTAAGAAAATTCAAAAATGTATTTTCATTTTGAAATTAAAAAACACAATCATTTTCAAGTGAATAATATAGTACACAATTTCTAGGAAAATTGTTTCAATTTTAAAAATATAAAAATGATGAAAATTAAGCTAGAAACTTCAAAGTTAATAATACATTGTATTAAACAAAATCAAATAATTTAAGAAATTTTTTAAAAAAAATGCATTTTTATTTTTAAGAAAAAAAAAGTCAACTTTTCAAATGTATATAGTATACGATTTTCTAGGAAAATTGTTGAAATTTTAAAAATATAAAAAATTAAGTAAATTAAGATAGAAACTTTAACGTGAATAATACATTGTTTTACAAAAAATCTAATAATTTAAGAAATTTAAAAATGTATTTTCATTTTTAAATTAAAAAACACTAAAATTTTCAATTATATAGTACACGATTTCTAGGTAAAATCTTTGCAATTTTAAAATATAAAAAATTATATAAATTAAGCAAGAAAATTTAACATGAATAATATAATGTTTTCAAAAAATCAAATTATTTAATAAATTTAAAAAATAAATTTTCATTTTTATATTAAAAAACACTCGATTTTTAAAGTGTATAGTACACGGTTTATAGGAAAATTGTTGCAATTAGAAAAATATAAAAAATTATATAAATTAAGATAGAATCTATAACGTGAATAGTATATTGTTTTCAAAAAATATAATAATTTTAGAAATTTAAAAAATTCATTTTCATTTTTAAATTAAAAAACACTCAATTTTTCAAATGTATAGTACACGATTTATAGAAAAACTGTTGCTATTTTGAAAATTTAAAAATGATGTAAACTAAGCTTGAAACTTTAATGTGAATAATAAATTGTTTTCACAAAATTATTTAATTTAGGAAATTTCAAAAACGTATTTTCATTTTTAAATTAAAAAACACCATCTTTTTCAAGTGAATAACATAGTACTCAATTTCTAGGAAAATCATTTCAATTTTAAAAATATAAAAATTATGAATATTAAGTTAGAAACTTCAAAGTTAATAATAATGTTAAGAAAAAAAGCATTTTTATTGTTAAGAAAAAAACACTCAACTTTTCAAGTGTATAGTATACAATTTTCTAAGAAAATTATTGTAATTTAAAAATATTAAAATTATGTAAATTAAGCTAAAAACTTTAATGTGGATAATACATTGTTTTTAAAAAAATCAAATGATTTAAGAAATTTTTCAAAAATGCATTTCTGTCATTAAATTCAAAAACCTCAATTTTTAAAGTGTATAGTACATGGTTTATAGGAAAATTGTTGGAATTTGAAAAATAAAAAAGTTACGTAAATTAAGCTAGAAACTTTAACATGAATAAGTTTCCAAAATATCTAATAATTTAAGGAATTTAAAAAATTCATGTTCATTTTCAAATTAAAAAACTCTCATTTTTTCAAGTTTATAGTACACGATTTCTAGTTAAAAATTTTGCAATTTTTAAAATTTAAAAAATTATATAAATTAAGCAAGAAACTTTAATGTGAATAATATATTGTTTTCAGAAAATTAAGTAATTTAAGAAATTTAAAAAATTCATTTTCATTTTTAAATTAAAAAAACCATCTTTTTCAACTGTATAATGCACGAGTTCAAGAAAAATTATTGCAATTTAAAAATAGAAAAAAATTCTTTAAATTAAGTTAGAAATTTTAACGTGAATAATATATTGTTTTTCAAAAAATATAATAATTTAAGAAATTTAAAAAATGCATTTTCATTTTTAAATAATAAAATACTCAATTTTTTAAGTGTAAAGTACACGATTTCTAGTTAAAATTTTGGCAATTTTAAAAATATAAAAAATTATATAAATTAAGCTAGAAACTTTAATGTGAATAATACATTATTTTCAAAAATTAACTAATTTAAGAAATTTAAAAAACAAATTTTTGTTTTTAAATTAAAAAACACTCAAATTTTCAAGTGTATAGTAAACGATTTATAGGACAATTGTTGCAATTTGTAACACCTTAATTTTTAAGTCCGTTCTTTTTTTTTTCAAAACTCTAGTGAAGCTAAATTCTAATTTACAACAATTAATTATAGTAATAATTATAACCATTTCAATTTGTACGATTCCTATACAGCTGAACAAATTAATATATGAACTTGAGACTTAAGTTCACCATGTGTGGCTATACCTAAGAAAAGCCGACAATTCGTTCTATCTGTGGCTTTCGCTTCATAATCTTTTCATACCTGCGATATGGTAACCGTTAGTTATATCTAAACATATAAGTGAGTAACCCCCGGCATTTTTTAGAACATTTTTACACTATATCGCAGCCAATCTAATTGGAAAACATCCCTTATAATACCTAACACACAATTCAATCCAATGCAACATTATTCAAACATAATGCATACAATATTTTGGTGAAACTAGATGAAATCTAACATATTTATTTACAATTCATATGAAGGAATCATGTTCCAAATCCAACATCTAGAGGGTGAATTTCTAGTTGTAAGTTGACTAAAAGCTGAATTTGTGAACCTACTTCATTCTTTTGACTATAACTTGGGTTGTGGTTACTGGATTGACATTAAACTAGTGTCATTTCAAAGATAATAAAATTATATATAACTTTTATGAAGGGCTCGAAGGCAGAATAAAGTTTAGGAGGTTAAAATTACAGATAAAGATGAACTACAAATTCTGGACCTGAAGTTATTCTACCTTGGTTACTACTTCAGTAATCAGGGCATATCTTGAGCTATGGACCATGGATTGATATGAAGTCAGAAGCATATTGAAGATACAAGAATTTCCTACAACTTTGATGAAGACAACAAAACCTAGTTCTAGACTTTTAATTGTCAACATGATTCCTCGAATAGAAAGGTACATTTAGACAAACCTAGCCCATAAACATTGACACTGTCTCAGTGTTTGGATCATAACTTGAGTTGTAGGTATCCAAATGGGGTGAAACCAAAGCCATTTGAAAGCTAACAAGATTTTCTATAACTTATATGAAGCGGAAGGCCAATTCGGTCATCTATGAACCCTAACTTTACATGAAAATTCGCGGATTTGGACATATCAGAACATAACCAAAGGTTTCTTTCACTAATTTTGTTTTTCCAGATTTTGTCTAGCTTGAATTAGAATTTTTACCTTCCTTTAACCTGAGAGAATCACCAAATTTTGAGGAGAGTTAGAGTGCTGGATTTTTTTCCTAAGCATGAGAATCTCCAACAACTTCAATATGGAACTTGATGTTGCATGTGAAAATGAAGTGAAAATAGTGAGGAGTAGAGAGGCATTGGACATTTCCATGAAAGGTAAGAAGTGACCAGAACATGAAGAAGGAAGAAGGTGACTTGCATGTACCTTAGGCAGCTGAAACTTTAATCTCAAGTCTCCATAGATGGTGAATCAAGAGAAGAAACTCAACTTAGGTTGAGGATTGTTGATGATGATGCTGATTTTCCCATGGCCCGTGAATGATGATAGGAGAGTAAGAGAGATGAGAAATGGTGGAGTGAAGAGGGAGAGGGAAGTGAGGCTGCTTTCTTCTCTTGGTGACTCATGAAATGAATGAATGTAATGAAGAGTGAGGAAAGTAAAAGAGTGAGAGGTGGCGTGAGACAGAAGAGAAGAAAGGGACAGTATTTGTGTGTGGTTATCCCATGGTTGTAGGTGAACTTATTAAAAATTGCTATAGGGTTCTTGCTTAAAAGGTTATTTGTGAGAAGAATTTAAGGGGCAATATAGGGATTCCTCAAATGTGTGTTGTTTATTCTAAAGTTAATTAATATTCTTCGTGATTTGATTTTTGGGATGTTACACAATTTAAAAAACAAAAAAAATTATGTAAATTAAGCGAGAAACTTTAATGTGAATAACACATTATTTTCAAAAAATGTAGTAATTTGAGATATTTCAAAAATGTATTTTCATTTTTAAATAAAAAAATACCATCTTTTTCAAGTGAATAATATAGTACACGATTTCTTGGGAAATTGTTTCAATTTTAAAAATATTAAAATTAAGCTATTAACTTCAAATTGAATAATACATTGTATTAAAAAAATCAAATAATTTAAGAAATTTTTTAAAAAAAATATTTTTTTTGTTAAGTTACAAAGCACTCAATTTTTCAAGTGTATAGTATACGATTTTCTAGGAAAATTGTTGTAATTTAAAAAATATAAAAATTATGTAAATTAAGCTAGAAACTTTAACGTGAATAATACATTGTTTTCAAAATGTCTAATAATTTTAGAAATTGAAAAAAATTCATTTTCATTTTTAAATACACTTAAATTTTCAAGTGTATAGTACACGATTTATAGGAAAACTGTTGCTATTTTAAAATTTAAAAATTATGTAAATTAAGCTAGAAACTTTAATGTGAATAATAAATTGTTTTCACAAAATTAATTAATTGAGGAAATTTCAAAAACATATTTTCATTTTTAAATTAAAAAACAAAACCTTTTTCAAGTGAATAACATAGTACTCGATTTCTAGGAAAATCATTTCAATTTTAAAAATACAAAAATTATGAAAATTAAGCTAGAAACTTCAAAGTTAATAATACATTGTATTCATAAAAATCAAATAATTTAATAAATTTAAAAAAATTCATTTTTATTGTTAAGAAAAAAACACTTAACTTTTCAAGTATACGATTTTCTAAGAAAATTGTTGTAATTTAAAAAATATTAAAATTATGTAAATTAAGCTAGAAACTTTAATGGGGATAATACATTATTTTCAAAAAAATTAAATGATTTAAGAAAATTTTATAAATGCATTTTCATTATTAAATTCAAAAACCTCAATTTTTAAACTGTATAGAACATGGTTTATAGGAAATTTGTTGGAATTTTAAAAATAAAAAAGTTATGTAAATTAAGCTAGAAGCTTTAACGTGAATAATACATTGTTTTCCAAAATATCTAATAATTTAAGAAATTAAAAAAATTCATTTTCATTTTTAAATTAAAAAACTCTCATTTTTTCAAGTTTATAGTACACGATTTCTAGTTAAAAGTTTTGCAATTTTCTAAATTTAAAAAATTATATAAATTAACCAAGAAACTTTAATGTGAATAATATATTGTTTTAAGAAAATTAAGTAATTTAAGAAATTTAAAAAATGTATTTTCATTTTTAAATTAAAAAAAACCCATCATTTTCAAGTGTAAAATGCCCGAGGTCAAGAAAAATTATTGCAATTTTAAAAATAGAAAAAAATTCTTTAAATTAAGTTAGAAACTTTACTGTGAGTAATATATTGTTTTTCAAAAAATTTAATAATTTAAGAAATTTAAAAAATATATTTTCATTTTTAAATAAAAAAACACAATTTTTAAAGTGTATAACACGATTTCTAGTTAAAATTTTGGAAATTTGAAAAATATAAAAAATTATATAAATTAAGCTAGAAACTTTAACGTGAATAATATATTTTTTTCAAAAATTAACTAATTTAACAAATTTAAAAAACAAATTTTCGTTTTTAAATTAAAAAACACTCAATTTTTCAAGTGTATAGTAAACGATTTATAGGACAATTGTTGCAAATTTTAAAAAAAAAATATAAATTAAGCGAGAAACTTTAATGTGAATAACACATTGTTTTCAAAAAATGTATTTTTTATTTTTAAATTAAAAAACACCATCTTTTTCAAGTGAATAATATAGTACACGATTTCTCGGAAAATTGTTTCAATTTTAAAAATATTAAAATTAAGCTAGTAACTTCAAATTAAATAATACATTGTATTAAAAAAATAAAATAATTTAAGAATTTTTTTAAAAAAAGATTTTTTTTGTTAAGTTATAAAACACTTAACTTTTCAAGTGTATAATATACGATTTTCTAGGAAAATTTATGTAATTTTATAAATATAAAACAATTATGTAAATTAAGCTAAAAACTTTAACGTGAATAATACATTGTTTTAAAAAAAAGATTTAAGAAATTTAAACATTGCATTTTCATTTTTAAATTATAAAACCCTCAATTTTTAAAGTGTATAGTACACAATTTGAAAAATATAAAAATTTATGCAAATTAAGCTAGAACTTATAACATGAATAATACATTATTTTCAAAAAAATATAACAATTTAAGAAATATAAAAAATGAATTATCATTTTTCAATAAAAAAAACTCAATTTTTCAAGTGTATTGTGTACAATTTATAGGACAATTGTTGCGATTTTAAAAATAAAAACAATTATGTAAATTAAGCTAGAAACTTTAACGTGAATAATACATTGTTTTCAAAAAATGATTTAAGAAATTTAAACATTGCATTTTCATTTTTAAATTATAAAACCCTCAATTTTTAAAGTGTATAGTACACAATTTGAAAAATATAAAAAGTTATGCAAATTAAGCTAGAACTTATAGCATGAATAATACATTATTTTCAAAAAAATATAACAATTTAAGAAATATAAAAGATGAATTATCATTTTTCAATTAAAAAAACTCAATTTTTCAAGTGTAGTACACGGTTTATAGGAAAATTGTTGCAATTTGAAAAATATAAAAAATTATGAAAATTAAGCTAGAAACCTCAAAGTGAATAATACATTGGTTTTAAAAAAAACTAATATTTTTATAATTTAAAAAAAGCAATTTCATTTTGAAATTAAAAAACACTCAATTTTTCAAGTGATATAGTGCACGGTTTATAGGACAATTGTTGCAAGTTTAAAAATAAAAAAATTATGTAAATTAAGCTAGAAACTTTAATGTGAATAATATGTTGTTTTCAAAAATATCAAATGATTTAAGAAATTTAAAAATTGCATTTTTTTTAAAATTAAAAAATATTCAAATTTTCAAGTGTATAGTACACGATTTATAGGACAATTGTTGAAATTTTTAAAAATAAATAAAATTATGTAAATTAAGCTAAAAACTTTAATATGAATAATACATTGTTTTAAAAAAGTTAAGTAATTTAAGAAATTTCAGAAATGTATTTTAATTTTTAAATTATAAAACACCATCTTTTTCAAGTAAATAATATAATACACGATTTCTCGAAAAATTGTTTCAATTTTGATAAATATGAAAAATATGAAAATTAAGTTAGAAATTTCAAATTGAATAATACACTGTATTAAAAAAAATCAATAAATTAAAGAAATTAAAAAAATGAATTTTTATTGTTAAGTTAAAAAACACTCCACTTTTCAAGTGTATAGTAAACGATTTTCTAACAAATTGTTGTAATTTTAAAAATATAAAAATTATGTAAATTAAGATAGAAATTTAAGGTGAATAATACATTATTTTTAAAAAAACCAAATTATTTAAGAAATTTAGAAATTGAATTTTCATTTTTAAATTAAATAACACTTAATTTTTAAAGTGAATAGAACACGGTTTATAGGAAAATTGTTGCAATTTTAAAAATATAAAAAGTTATGAAAATTAAGCTAGAAACCTCAAAGTTAATAATACATTGGTTTTAAAAAAAACTAATATTTTCATAATTTAAAAAATGCATTTTCATTTTGAAATTAAAAAACACTTTCAAGTGATATAGTGCACGGTTTATAGGATAATTGTTGCAAGTGTAAAAATAAAAAAATTATGTAAATTAAGCTAGAAACTTTAATGTGAATAATATATTGTTTTCAAAAAAATCAAATGATTTAATTAAATTGCATTTTTTTTAAAATTTAAAAACATTCAAATTTTCAAGTGTATAGTACACGATTTATAGGAGAATTGTTGAAATTTCTAAAAATAAATAAAATTATTTAAATTAAGCTAGAAACTTTAATATGAATAATACATTGTTTTAAAAAAATTAAGTAATTTAATAAATTTCAGAAATGTATTTTAATTTTTAAATTATAAAACACCATCTTTTTCAAGTAAATAATATAATACATGATTTCTCGAAAAATTGTTTCAATTTTGATAAATATGAAAAATATAAAAATTAAGTTAGAAATTTCAAAATGAATAATACACTGTATTAAAAAAAATCAATAAATTAAAGAAATTAAAAAAATGCATTTTTATTGTTAAGTTAAAAAACACTCTACTTTTTAAGTGTATAGTAAACGATTTTCTAGGAAATTGTTGTAATTTTAAAAATATAAAAATTATGTAAATTAAGGTAGAAACTTTAACGTGAATACTACATTATTTTCAAAAAAACCAAATTATTTAAGAAATTTAGAAATTGAATTTTCATTTTTAAATTAAATAACACTTAATTTTTAAAGTGAATAGAACACGGTTTATAAGAAAATTGTTGCAATTTGAAAAATATAAAAAAAATATACATATTAGTCTAGACACTTTAACATAAATAATACACTGTTTTTAAAAAATTAAATTGTTTAAGAAATTTAAAAAATATATTTTTATTTTTAAATTAAAAAACACTCAAATTTTAAAGTGTATATATAGTACGAGATCTATAAGAAAATTATTGCAATTTGAAAAATATATAAAATTATATAAATTAAGCTAGAAACTATAACATGAATAATATATTATTTTCAAAAAATTATAATAATTTAAGAAATTTAAAAAATGCATTGTCATTTTTATATTGAAAAATACTCAAATTTTCCAGTGTATAGTACACAATTTATAGAACAATTATTACAATTTAAAAAATAAAAAAAATATGTAAATTAAGCTAGAAACTTTAATATGAATAATATATTGTTTTCAAAAAAATCAAATTATTTAAGAAATTTAAAAATATCATTTATATTTTTAAATTAAATAACACTTAATTTTAAAATTGAATAGTACATGGTTTATAGGAAAATTGTTGCAATTTGAAATATATAAAAAAATATACATATTAGGCTAGAAACTTTAATGTAAATAATACATTGTTTTCAAAAAATCAAATTATTTAAGAAATTTAAAAAATACATTTTCATTTTTAAATTAAAAAATACTAAAATTTTAAAGTGTATATATAGTACGCGGTATATAAGAAATCTGTTGCAATTTGAAAAATATATAAAATTATGTAAATTAAGCTAGAAACTATAACTTGAATAATACATTATTTTCAAAAAATTATGATAATTTAAGAAATTTAAGAAATGCATTATCATTTTTATATTAAAAAACACTCAAATTTTCAAGTGTATACAGTTTATAGGACAATTGTTACAATTTTAAAAATAAAAAAATTATGTAAATTAAACTAGAAATTTTAATGTGAATAATACATTGACTTTGAATATCAAATAATTTAAGAAATTTACAATATCATTTTTTTAAATGAAAAGACACAATCTTTTTCAAGTGGATAGTACACGATTTATAGGAAAATTGTTGTAATTTTAAAAATATAAAAAATTATGAAAATTAAGCTAGAAATCTCAAAGTGAATAATACATTGGTTTTAAAGAAACTAATATTTTCATAATTTAAAAAATGCAATTTCATTTTTAATTTAAAAAACACTCAATTTTTCAAGTGATATTATAGTACACGATTTATTGGACAATTGTTGCAATTTTAAAAATAAAAAATTATATAAATTAATCTAGAAACTTCAATGTGAATAATATATTATTTTAAAAAAAATCAAATGATTTGAGAAATTGAAAAAAAGCATTTTTATTTTTAAAGTAAAAAACACTCAATTTTTCAAGTGTATAGTACACAATTTATAGGACAATTGTTGAAATTTTTAAAAATAAATAAATATGTAAATTAAGCTAGAAAAATTAATATGAATAATACATTATTTTAAAAAAGTTAATTAATTTAAGAAATTTCAGAAATGTGTTTTAATTTTTAAATTATAAAACACCATCTTTTTCAAGTAAATAATGTTATACACGATTTCTTGGAAAATTGTTTCAATTTTAATAAATATTAAGATTATGAAAATTAAGCTAGAAACTTTAAATTGAATAATACACTGTATAAAAAATCCATAAATTAAAGAAATTAAAAAAATGCATTTTTATTGTTAAGTTAGAAAACACTCCATTTTTCAAGTGTATAGTAAACGATTTTCTAGGAAATTGTTGTAATTTTAAAAATATAAAAATTATGTAAATTAAGATAGAAACTGTAACGTAAATAATACATTATTTTAAAAAACACCAAATTATTTAAAAAATTTAGAAAATGAATTTTCATTTTTAAATTAAATAACAATTAATTTTTAAAATAAATAATACACGAGGAAAATTGTTGCAATTTGAAAAATATAAAAAAGAATACATATTAGGCTAGAAACTTTAACGTAAATAATACACTGATTTCAAAAAATCAAATTATTTAAGAAATTTAAAAAATAGATTTTCATTTTTAATTTAAAAATCACTCAAATTTTAAAATGTATATATAGTACGCAGTCTATAAGAAAGTTGTTACAATTGTAAAATATATAAAATAATGTAAATTAAACTAGAAACTATAACGTGAATAATACATTGTTTTTAAAGAATTATAATAAATTATGAAATTTAAAAAATGCATTGTCATTTTTATATTAAAAAACACTCAAAATTTTCAAGTGTCTAAGTACATGATTTATAGGACAATTGTTGAAATTTTTAAAAATAAAAAAGAAATTATGTAAATTAAGTGAGAAAATTTAATATGAATAATACATTGTTTTAAAAAAAATAAGTAATTTAAGAAATTTCAGAAATTTATTTTAATTTTTAAATTATAAAACACCAACTTTTTCAAGTAAATCATATAATACACGATTTCTCGGAAAATTGTTTCAATTTTAATAAATATGAAAATTATTAAAATTAAGCCAAAAACTTCAAATTGAATAATACACTGTATTAAAAAAAATCAATAAATTAAAGAAATAAAAAAATGCATTTTTATTGTTAAGTTAAAAAACACTCCACTTTTCAAGTGTATAGTAAACAATTTTTTAAGAAATTGTTATAATTTTAAAAATATAAAAATTATGTAAATTAAGAAAGTAACTTTAACGTGAATAATACATTATTTTAAAAAAAAACCAAATTATTTAAGAAATTTAAAAATTGAATTTTCTTTTTTAAATTAAATAACAGTTAATTTTTAAAGTGAATAGTACACGGTTTATAGAAAAATTGTTGCAGTTTGAAAAATATAAAAAAATATACATATTAGGCTAGAAACTTTAATGTAAATAATACACTGTTTTCAAGAAATCAAATTATTTAAGAAATTTAAAAAATACATTTTCATTTTTAAATTAAAAAACACTCAAATTTTAAAGTGTATAGTACACGGTCTATAAGAAAATTGTTACAATTTGAAAAATATATAAAATTATGTAAATTAAGCTAGAAACTATAACATGAATAATACATTGTTTTCAAAAAATTCTTATAATTTAAGAAATTAAAAAAATGCATTGTCATTTTATATTAAAAAACACTCAAATTTTCAAGTGTATAGTATACAATTTATAGGACAATTGTTGCAATTTTAAAAATAAAAAATTATGTAAATTAAACTAGAAACTTTTATGTGAATAATAAATAATTTAAGAAATTTAATAAATGCATTTTTATTGTTAAGTTAAAAAACACTCAACTTTGCAAATGTATGGTGTAACACCTAATGGAATTTAAGGCTATGGTTTTTTTTTTCAAAATAATTGATAGGAAGTAACTACCAAAGGTAACTCTCGTATATGAGTACATACACTACTTAGTCTTAGGGAGGGCTATTATATACCTTAACAAAATATATAAGTTTCATAGTATCAAGTTATATATACAATCAGAGATGTTATGTCCACTAACCGTAGTCATCTAACGTATTGCAGAGAATAACTGGCTACCAAAAATACATCAAAACATTCAAAATACTACATAGCTAATTAAATAGGCCTTTAAGGGCTAAAGTCTTCATCTTCCAAGTCTCCTGCAATATGGTAACCATCACTTATATGTAAACATATAACTGAGTATCCCCCGACACTTTTGAAAATACTTTTATACCATATCATAGTCAGTCTAACTGGAAAACACCCCATTCAATCCCTATCACACAATTCAATGCAACAAACTCATACATAGTGCATGCTATGACAAATATGTATGTATGCATGCCATATTCTTTCATTAACACACTTTGTTCTTTTTTTTTCATCAATCTTTTTTGGAAGTCTCGTGCACTAGACTTCCCCTAGCGCGAGGCAATAACGCGAGGTTGAGCTCAAAACTAGGACAACGGCTAGCATCCCTACCGTGATCAAACGGGCTACCAGACTATCTTAACCCCACATCAATGGGATAGCCCAGGACTATCTTGACCCACATAAATGAGATAGTCCTTTCTTTCGGGCCATGATTACCTATCATAGGGCACCCTACTAGTTCAGGTCATCCGACCCCGAATCGCGGGGAGACCCTACATTCTCATGTTTATTCATGCTTGTCCACTTACCCGGTGTGTAACCGGTGGGAATCAACCCACTTACTTAACATCCGTTGATAGGGGAAAGCTTATCTTATCGTTTAATTCTATTTTACAAGTTATCATGCATTTTCATTTAACATTCATCACATGACAATTTCAAAATTCAAAATCAAGAGCTTACCCTATCATTTAATAATCCTAAAGCATGTTACTAAGTCATATAAGCCTATTTCCTTATATTCCTATCATAAAACTAAGTTAAATAAGCTTACATGGCATTTTAGAAGCAAAAATAGGTTAAGAAGGTACAAAACACTATCGCCCGGGCCACCATTCTGTCGCCTGGGCACTGCGACTGGGTGCAAAACTACCAAATTACATTGAATGCCAGACATCCGTTTACCACTGCCAGAAATTTTATCCTAGCGCTCCAGCCCCAGCCACATATGACAGCTTTTGCAAATTTAATCAAAAGTTCAATTTCTTGTCTTTTAACCTCCTTCCTTGACCCCATTCTAACTTCTAAAACACTACCCACATCATGGCACAACAACTTCACACATATACAATCAAATTGTCACAAATCAAGTACATATTTCTACAACCAACCTCAAGAGACTCAATTCAACAACATAACATCACATTACTCATACAAATTCACACCCACACCTTGGTACCATAAGCAACATGCCTAAGCACCAAATCATCAAATTATCCAATATGCATAAAAACAAACCCATTATAACATACATTTCTCAAAAGCTCAATCATCAAACCACATGCATCCAAACTAAATCATCAATTCACAAATTCAAACATATATATATATATATATATATATATATATATATATATATATATATATATATATATATATATATATATATATATATATATATATATATATAAAATTCACCATAACTCCAAATCAAGATACATGTGTCAAAACCCAATCATCTACTTTAGCAAGTCTAAACCTATTTCTATCACACTTTTCACAATATATCAAAACCAAACCTCATAACAATTTCTATTCCTCTAATTAGTCTAATTTGGGGTCTTATGGGGTTACCTCAACTTGAAATTCCATGCTTCTAATCCTGACATAGCTTCATCAACTCGCCATATCTGGAGTTTCAGATACAATATATTGGTGAAACCAATTGGAGATGAAACCTAACACATTTTTTTACAATTCATATCTAGGAGTCATGTTCCAAATCCAACATCTAGAGGGTGAATTTCGGGTTGTAAGTTGACTACACAACAGAAGCTGAATTTGTGAACCTACTTTATTCTTTTGACCATAAATTGGGCTGTGGTTACTGGATTAACATGAAACTAGTGCCATTTCAAAGATAATAAAATTGTATATAATGTTTATGAAGGGCTTGAAGGTATATCAAAGGTTTAAGAGGTCAAAATTACATATAAATATGAACTACAAATTCTGGACCTGAAACTATTCTACCTTGGTTACTACTTTAGTATTCAGTGCATATCTTGGGCTATGAACCATGGATTGATATGAAGTTAGAAGCATATTGAAGATAAAATTATTTCCTATAACTTTGATGAAGACATCAAAATCTAGTTCTAAAATTTTAATTGTCAAAATGGTTCCTCGAACAGAAAGGTACATCTAGACAAATCTAGCCCATAAACATTGACACTGTCTCAGTGTTTGGACCATAACTTGAGTTGTAGATAATCAAATGGAGCAAAACCAAAGCCATTTGAAAGATAACAAGATTTACTACAAGTTCTATGAAGAGTACTAAGACAAATTATATCATATACAAACCCTAATTTTACATGCAAACTTGCGGATTTAGGATAGATCAAAACATAAACCAGAATCCTAACTCAACTCACACCAAAGTGCTTTCTACTCCGCAATTCTTAGCTTTTGGACCTAGAATTTTTTCGTATTTCCAACATGCAGAATAAATATGCTAGATTAAAGATGGAGATAAGGGTTACCATGTAGCTTTTTCTCAATTCCTTGTCTCCTTTAAGCTTGCCTTCTAATTCTTGAGCTTCCTTCTCCATGATTTCTTAATCTCCATTTTCTCCTCTTATTTCTCCTTCTTCTCTTCTTTAGTTTGCTTCAACCCCAGCCCTCCATAATCACCTCAAATGGAATTGAAGATGGTGGTGATGAATAATTTCGAGTTGCATGTGTGAATGGGGGTTGGAGACTTGGGTTTTCTTAGAGAGAGGGTGGAGGATTTTTGAAGAGTGTAAAGAGAGAATTAGAGTGTGGTGTTCTACTTTGGGGTTAGAGGAAAATCAACTTAATGAGAGGGAAATGAGTGTGTGTGTGTGGTGTAACAAGGAGAGAAGAAAGGGAGAGTACTTGTGTGTGGTTATTCCATAGTTGTTGGATGAACTTATTAAAAATTGCTATAGGGTCCTTGCTTAAAATGTTATTTGTGAGGAGAATTTAAGGGACAATATAGAGATTCTTCAAATGTGTGTTGTTTACTCTAAATCTAATTAATACTCCTTCATGAGGTGATTTTTGGGATGTTACATTTCAAAAATGTATTTTCATTTTTATATTAAAAAACACCATCTTTTTCAAGTGAATAATATACTACACGATTTCTAGGAAAATTGTTTTAGTTTTAAAAATATAAAAATAAAGAAAATTAAGCTAGAAACTTCAAAGTGAATAATACATTATTCAAAAAAATATAATAATTTAATAAATTTAAAAATATTATTTTCATTTTTAAATTAAAAAATTCAATATTTCAACTGTATAGTACACGATTTCTAGGTAAAATCTTTGCTATTTTAAAAATATAAAAATTATATAAATTAAGAAAGAAAATTTAAAGTGAATAGTATATTGTTTTTAAAAATTAAGAAATTTTAAAAATGCAATTTTATTTTTAAATTAAAGAAAAATCATCTTTCTCAAGTGTATAGTGCACTAGTTCAAGAAAAATTGTTGCAATTTTAAAAATATAAAAAATTATGTAAAATAAGCTAGAAACTATAACGTGAATAATAAATTATTTTCCAAAAAATATAACAATTTAAGAAATTTAAAAAATGCATTTTCATTTTTAAATTAAAAACACTCAATTTATCAACTGCGATTAATAGGTCAATTGTTGAAATATTAAAAATAAAAAAATTATATAAATTAAGCTAGAAACTTTAATATGAATAATAAATTGTTTTAAAAAAATTAACAAATTTAAGAAATTTCAGAAAGGTATTTTCATTTTTAAATTAAAAAACACCATCTTTTTCAAGTAATAATATAGTACACGATTTCTAAGAAAATTATTTCAATTTTAAAAATATAAAAATTACGAAAATTAAGCTAGAAACTTCAAAGTGAATAATACATTATATTCAAATAATTTAAGAAATTTAAAAAAAATGCATTTTTATTGTTAAGTTAAAACACACTCAACTTTTAAGGTGTATATATTATACGATTTTTTAGGAAAATTGTTGTAATTTTAAAAATATAAAAAATTATGTAAATTAAGCTAGAAACTTTAAAGTTAATAATGCATTGTTTTCAAAAAAAATTAAATGATTTAATAAATTTAAAAAAATACATTTTCATTTTTAAATTAAAAAACACACAATTTTTCAAGTGTATATAGTACACGGTTTATAGGGAAATTGTTGCAAATTTAAAAATATAAAAATTAAGTAAATTAATCTAGAAATTTTAATGTGAATCTTAAATTGTTTTCAAAAAAATCAAATGATTTATGAAAATTAAAAAATGCATTTTCATTTTTAAATTAGAAAACATTCAATTTTTCAAGTGTATAGTACATGATTGTTAGCACAATTATGCAATTTTAAAAATAAAAGAAAAAACTATGTAAATTAAGCTAGAAACTTTAATGTGTACAATACATTTTTTTCAAAAAATAAAAATATCAAAAATGTATTTTCATTTTTAAACTAAAAAACACCATCTTTTTCAAGTGAATATCATAGTATATGATTTCTAGGAAAATTGTTTCAATTTTAAAAATATAAAAATTAATCTAGAAATTTCAAAGCGAATAATACATTGTATTCAAAAAATCTAATAATTTAATAAATTTTAAAAAATCATTCTCATTTTTAAATTAAAAAAACACTCAATTTTTCAAGTGTATAGTACACGATTTCTAGGTAAAATCTTTGCTATTTTAAAATATAAAAAATTATATAAATTAAGCAAGAAACTTTAATGTGAATAGTATATTATTTTCAAAAAATTAAGAAATTTCAATAATTCATTTTCATTTTTAAATTAAAAAAAAATCATCTTTTTCAATTGTATAAGTGCACGACTTCAAGAAAAATTGTTGCAATTTTAAAAATATAAAAAATTATGTAAAATTAGCTAGGAACTATAACGTGAATAGTAAATTATTTTCTAAAAAATCTAATAATTTAAGAAATTTTAAAAATGTATTTTTATTTTTAAATTAAAAAACACTCAATTTATCAAGTGTATAGTACAAGATTTATTGGACAATTGTTGCAATTTAAAAA
This sequence comes from Cyamopsis tetragonoloba, assembly GCA_037177725.1. NCBI lineage: Eukaryota > Viridiplantae > Streptophyta > Magnoliopsida > Fabales > Fabaceae > Cyamopsis > Cyamopsis tetragonoloba. The sequence continues at coordinate 60,001,616 of CM074122.1, read as the reverse complement.
ATAAAAAAAGTTATATAAATAAGCTAGAAACTTTAATGTGAATAATACATTATTTTCAAAAAATTAAGTAATTTAAGAACTTTCAGAAATGTATTTTCATTTTTAAATTATAAAACGCTATTATTTTCAAGTATATAGTATACGATTTATAGGATATTTGATGCAATTTTAAAAATTAAAAAAATATAAATTAAGCTAGAAACTTTAATGTAAATAATACATTGTTTTCAAACAATTAAGAAATTTCAAAAATAAATTTTCATTTTTAAATTAAAAAACCATTTTTTTCAAGTGAATAATATAGTACACGATATCTAGGAAAATTGTTTCAATTTTAAAAATATAAAAATGACGAAAAATTAATCTAGAAACTTCAAAGTGAATAATTCATTGTATTAAAAAAATTCAAATAATTTAAGAAATTTTAAAAATTCATTTTTATTGTTAAGTTAAAAAACACTCAACTTTTAAAGTGTATATTATACGATATTCTAGAAAAATTGTTGTAATTTAAAAATATAAAAAATTATGTAAATTAAGCTAGATAATTTAACATTAATAATACATTGTTTTCAAATAAATTAAATGATTTAATAAAGTTAAAAAATGCATTTTCATTTTTAAATTAAAAAACACACCATTTTTCAAGTGTATAGTACACGGTTTATATGAAAATTGTAACGCCATAATTTTTGAGTCCGTATTTTGTTTTTTTACACTAGCGAAAGCTGAATTTTACTTAGCAATAAATAATAATAGTTACAATCCTTTTAAACTTAAACGAATTTCTATACAGCTGAACAAATTAATATATTAACATAAGACTTAGGTTCACCATGTGTGGTTATCCCTAAGAAAAGCCGACAGCTCATCTCATCTATGGCTTTCGCTTTGCAATCTTCTGATACTTGCAATACTGAGACCATCAGTTATATGTAAAACATATAACTAAGTAACCATTGGTTTATAAAACATTTGACAGTATTACAGCTAGTCTAACTGGAAAATCTCCCAAATAGAAGTCTTAACAATCACACAAACATATTGATATACACAACTCATACATTCACAAACGATGCATGAAATGCCAATATCATGTATGTATGCATGCCATGATATTTTATTATCATACTTGTTTCATTTCTTTTCTTGAATCTTTTATGGAAGCCTCGTGCTCTTCACCATAGGCGCATGGCAGGAACGCGCGGTTGAGCTCAAACTAGGACCACGGCAAGTGTCCCTACCGTGATCAATTGACTGCCGGGCTATCTTGACCCCACATCAATGGGATAGCCCAGACTATCTTGACCCCACATAAATGGGATAGTCCTTTCTTTCGGGCCATAATTCCCTATCACAGGGCACACTACTAGTTCAGGTCATCTGACCCCCGAATCGCGAGAAGACCCTACATCTTGCATGTTTCATTATCTGCCCACTTACCCAGTATACTATCGGTAGAAAATTCTACCCGCCTACTCAACATTCGTTGATGGAAAAATATTTCATATTATCATCTAACATTCGTACACTCATCATCACCTTCGTACAATCATCATGTAATGCCAAATTCACATCAATTCTATCATTAAAATTCACAACATAATTATATCCCACATATGCATCTATAGCATTTTCATACTAATTCAATCAATCAAATTCATCATGATCATCACCATATTAATAAGAACCATTTCACACAATTACACATTACCAATATCAAACAACGTTGATCACACATGAAGTTTCAAAGTTAGAAGCTTATCTTTCATAATCATAATTCATTTATTCCATAATAAACTTAAACTTTGATTAGAATAATTGAAAATATGGTTAATTTGATTAAAAAGAGAATTAGAGGGATTGAGGAATTAATCAGAGAAAACTTAGAATTTGAGGAGTACTTTCCAACCCACTTCCAATTCTATCACAGTTAGGTAATGTGGCCATAACATGAGTTGTGCTTATCCAAATTGAGTGAACCCAGTGGCAATTGAAAGCTAACAAGATTATCTACAACTATTATTTGGAGTACAAAATCTAAATCGACATAATTATAGGTGATAATCTTGTTTGAATACAACAGCCAAGGGTAAAAACTCTACTCTGACAGCTCATAGTATTTTGCCTATAACTCAAGCTATACAACTTGGATTTTTATGAAACTTGTGGCATTGTAAATTTAACAAAATTATCTATAAATTTGAAGAAGACCATGAAAATAAAATCCGATTAGAAATAGGCCGATTATCAAGTTCAACCCACTACATTATACTCAAAACAGGGGAATTATTCTTGTTAAACTCTTAACAATTTCATTTCTACCCTCCACCACAATTCCTCGAATTCTCTTCAGTTTCACAAATTACTCTATTAAGAGCATAATTCAAGAGAAATCAAGCACCCTTTCATTACATTTATATATTCATAAGTTCTCAATTTTAATTAATCCAATTCAAGGAAATCATTCATCATCTTAAATTCATCCAAGCTATCACATTCATCAACTAAACACACAAAATCAAGAATTTACACACAATGGTAACAAATTCAGTTTCAATTTCTAATTATTCTCAACTAACATATAGAGTTCAAGTCCTAACAACATAATATCTCTAATTTCTTATTTTTTCCTAATTGGGGTTTTAGTTTGGAATTACTTTAGAATTGGAACTCTAAAATTAATCTCTAAATTTTACCGTGAAAGATTTTAAACCGGTAGAATTGGAGTTCTCGGCGAGTAGATCATTTTCTTCAACGGCTCCGGCGGCTAGAAGGCCACCATGCAACCACCCAAAGTGGTGGTCACCACCACTTCTTCTCCCACTGGCCAACTCCCTCTCTTTCTCATTTTGATCAATTTTATTTATTGTGTTTTTGTGTTGTGTGCGTGAGAGAGTGAGGTATATAGGTGACGGTGTGCAGTTAGGTGAGGGAGGGTGCATGGTAAGAGCATAGTCTTTAGTTTTAATTTATTAGAAATTGAACTTAAGTTCTTGTCTTTATAAAATTTAATAAAAGTCAAACTTAACATAATTTAAATAAATGAAAATCACAAGGACTTCGTTACAACTTTCTAATTTTATATTTTAATCTCCTATGTCCACCTTCCTACATTTTAAATCTCTAGTTGTATTTATATCATACCTTAGTCCTTTTCCCCTAATCTTATATGCTTTATAATTCATTTTAGTTCTCTAAATTCCCTATCTTTTCTAAAATAGCACCCAAGGACACAATTGTGAATTTAAATAATCTACTCAGTTAGAAATTTAGGATGTTACAAAAATTGTTACAATTTTAAAAATATAAAATTAAGTAAATTAATTAAGAAATTTTAATGTGAATAATACATTGTTTTAAAAAAAATAAAATTATTTAAGAAATTTAAAAAAAGTATTTTCATTTTTAAATTAAAAAATACTCAATTTTTCAAATGTATAGTACACGATTTATAGGACAATTGTTGCAATTATAAAAGTTAAAAGAATTATGTAAATTAAGCTAAAAATTTTAATTTGAATAATTCATTGTTTAAAAAAAATCAAATGATTTCATAAATTTAAAAAAATTCATTTTCAATTTTAAATTAAAAAAACTCAATTTTTAAAGTGACACGGTTTATAGCAAAATTGTTAGAATTTTAAAAATATAAAAAATTATGTAAATTAAGCTAAAAACTTTAACGTTAATAATACATTATTTTCCAAAAAATCTAATAATTTAAGAAATTTAAAAAATACATTTTCATTTTCAAATTAAAAAACACTCATTTTTTTAAGTGTTATATGATTTCTAGTTAAAATTTTGCTATTTTAGAAATATAAAATTATATAAATTAAGGTAGAAACTTTAATGTTAATAATAGACTGTTTTTAAAAAATTAAGTAATTTAAGAAATTTAAAAAACATATTTTCATTTTTAAATTAAAAAAACCATCTTTTTCAAGTATATAGTGCATGGGTTCAAGAAAAATTGTTGCAATTTTAAAAATATAAAAAATTATGTAAATTAATCTAGATACTTCAATGTGAATAATACATTGTATTAAAAAAATAAAATAATTTAAAAAATTTTAAAAATGCTTTTTTATTGTTAAATTAGAAAACACTCACCTTTCAGGTGTATAGTACACAATTTCAAGGTAAAATTTTTGTAATTTTAAAAATATAAAAAATTATGTAAATTAAGCTAGAAACTTTAATGTGAATAGTACATTATTTTAAAAAAATAAATGACTTTAGAAATTTAAAAAATGCGTTTTATTTTTATTTTAAAAAACATTCAATTTTTAAGGTGTATAGTACAGGGTTTATAGGAAAATTGTTGGAAATTTAAAAATATAAAAAATTATGTAAATTAAACTAAAAACATTAACGTGAATAATACATTGTTTTCAAAAAAAAATAATATGATTTAAGAAATTTAAAAAATTCATTTTCATATTTAAATTAAAAAAGCTCAATTTTTCAATTGTATAATACACGATTTATAGAACAATTGCTGCAAATTTAAAAATAAAAAAATTATGTAAATTAAGCTAGAAACTTTTAATGTGAATAACACATTGTTTTAAAAAATTAAGTTATTTAAGAAATTTCAAAAATATATTTTCATTTTTAATTTAAAAAACACCCTCTTTTTCAGGAGAATAATAGTACACGATTTCTAGGAAAATCAAGTCAATTTTACAAATATAAAAAATTATGAAAATTAAGCTAAAAACTTAAAAGTGAATAATACATTGTATTAAAAAATTAAATAATTTAAGAAATTTACAAAATGCATATTTATTGTTAAGTTAAAAAACACTTAATTTTTCAAGTGTATAGTACATGATTTCTAGGTAAATTTTTTGCAACTTTAAAAATATAAAAAATAATATAAATTAAGATAGAAACATTAATTTAAAAAATACATTGTTTTCAAAATATTAGGTAATTTAAAAAATATAAAAAATGTACTTTCCTTTTTAAATTAAAAAACACCATATTTTTCAAGTGTATAGTACACGATTTCTTGGCAAATTGTTTAAATTTTAAAAATATGAAAATTAAGCTAAAAACTTCAAAATGAATAATATATTGGTTTCAAAAAATCTAATAATTGAATAAATTTAAAAAAATTCATTTTTAAATTAAAAAACACTCAATTTTTTAAGTGTATAGTACACGATTTCTAGGAAAATTATTGCAATTTTAAAAATATAAAAAATTATGTAAATTAAGCTAGAAAAATTAACGTGAATAATACATTATTTTCAAAAAAAATGAAATGATTTAAGAAATTTGAAAAATTCATTTTATTTTTTAAATTAAAAAACACTCCATTTTTAAAGTGTATAGTGCCCGGTTTATAGGAAAATTGTTGCAATTTTAAAAATTTTAAAAGTTACGTAAATTACGCTAGAAACTTTAATGTGAATAATACATTGTTTACCAAAAAGTCTAATAATTTAAGAAATTCAAAAAATGCATATTAAATTTTAAATTAAAAAACAATCAACTTTTCAAGTGTATAGTACGCGATTTCTAGGTAAAATTTTTGCAATTTTAAAATATATAAAAATATTTAAATTAAGCTAGAAACTTTTATGAGAATAGTACATTGTTTTCAAAAAAATTAAGTAATTTAATAAATTTAAAAAATTTATTTTCATTTTTAAATTAAAAATACCATCTTTTTGAAATGTATAGTGCACGAGTTCAAGAAAAATTGTTGCAATTTTAAATATATAAAAAATTATGTAAATTAATCTAGATACTTTTATGGGAATGATACAATGTTTTCAAAAAAATCAAATAATTTAACAAATTAAAAAAATGCATTTTTATTGTTAACTTAAAAAACACTCAATTTTTCAAGTGTATAGAACACGATTTGTAACACCTCCATTTTTGAGTCCGTTTTTTTCTTCTTCCAAAACTCTAATGGAAGCTAAATTCTAATTTACAACAATTAATAATAGTAATAATTAAATCCTTTTTATTTTATACGGATTCCTATACAGCTGAACAAATTAATATATGAACTTGAGACTTAGGTTCACCATGTGTGGTTACACCTAAGAAAAACCCACAACTCATCCTATATGTGGCTTTCGCTTCACGATCTTCTGATACCTGCGATATGGTAACCGTCAGTTATATGTAAACCCCCGACATTTTAAAAACATTTTTATATCATATCGAAGTCAGTCTAACGGGAAAACACCTCATTTAAATCACTTACACACAATCAATTCAATGCAACATTGCCTCGTGCACTAGACTTCCCCTAGTTTTCGAAAGGTTTTGAATTGAATTGAATTATAAAACGAATGCTCTTAATGTAAAGGAGTTTAAAACAATTTTAATAAATACTTGGATTTGAACTTGCTGCGCACTGTAAGGATCTCTTCCTCTCTGTTAATTTCTATATTATTCGAAAGACCGTAAGGTAAAATTTTCACTTACAGAAGATTTCTCATTTTGTAAGATTCTGTGCTAGCCACGTCCAAATCCAAGAATAGGAATCTAAGCTACCATCTTGAATTGAAAAACAATTGAATTCAGAGATGAAAGTTACAGAAGATCTCTCTTTGCACTATTTCTATCTCTAGAATTCTCAACTTCTCTACTCAGACTACTTTAGCTCCTAGTGAATGAGGCCTTTTATAGAGATCCCAAGTGGTTATCTTTGCTCAAAATAAGATAAAATAATATCAGATAAGGTTGCTTCAGATATTTTTTTCCTTTTTCTTCACCCTTATCTTCTATGCTTTTATCTATTTACCTGCAATCCAATAATTTAGGGATCAAATCTTATCTAAATTAGTCCAAAATATGGATAAAACTCAAATAATCAACCAACTCTCTCTCAAATTAAGATAAGTATTGAATTTACTAAATTTAGGGGAATTTAATTAAAAGATAAACATAATATCATTTAAAATATATTCAAACTAACCACAAAATAGTTTAATAATTATCCGTCATCAGTAATTTGACTACATGGCAGAAGCTGAATTTGTGAACCTACTTCATTCTTTTGACCATAAATTGGGTTGTGGTTAAAATTACAGATAAAGATGAACTACAAATTCTGGACTTGAAGCTGTTCTACCTTGGTTACTACTTCAATAATCAGGGCATATCTTCAGCTATGGACCATGGATTTATATGAAGTTAGAAGCATATTGAAGATAAAAGGATTTCATACAACTTTTATGAAGACATCGAAACCTAGTTCTAAAATTTTAACTGTAAAAATGGTTTCTCGAACAGAAAGGTACATTTAGACAAACCTAGCCCATAAACATTGACATTGTCTCAATGTGTGGACCATAACTCGAGTTGTAGGTACGCAAACGGAGTTAAATTAAATCCATTTGAAAGCTAACAAGAGTTTCGACAACTTCTATGAAGATTTAAAAGGCTAATTCGGTCATCTACACACCCTAATTTTACATGAAAATTCGTAGATTTGGACAGATAAGAACACAACCAAAAGTTTTTTTCACTAATTTTATTTTTCCAGATTTTGTCTAGCTTGAATTAGAATTTTTACCTTCCTTTAACCTGAGAGAATCACCAAATTTTGAGGAGAGTTAAGGTGCTAAATTTTTTTCCCTAAGCGTGAGAATCTCCAACAACTTCAATATGGAACTTGATCTTGCAAGTGAAAATAGTGAGAATTATAGAGGCATTGGACATTTCCATGAAAGGGAAGTAGTGTCCAGAACATGAAGAAGGAAGAAGGTGACTTGCATGTACCTTAGGCAGCTGGAATTCTAATCTCAAGTCTCCATAGATGGTGAATCAAGAGAAGAAACTCAACTTAGGTTGAGGATTGTTGATGATGATGCTGATTTCCCCATGGCCCATGAATGATGATCAAGAGAGTGAGAGAGATAGAAATGGTCGCGTGAAGAGGGAGAGGGAAGTGAGGCTTCTTTCTTCTCTTGGTGACTTATGAAAAGAATGAATGTAATGAAGAGTGAGGAAAGTAAAACAGTGAGAGTGGGGAGAGTGAAAGGTGGTGTGAGATAGAAGAGAAGAAAGGGAGAGTATTTGTGTATGGTTATCTCATGGTTGTATGTGAATTTGTGAGGAGAATTTAAGGGACATTATAGAGATTCTCAAATGTGTGTTGTTTATTCTAAAGCTAATTAATACTCTTTCATGATTTGATTTTTGGGATGTTACAAGATTTTTGGGTAAAATTTTTGAAATTTTAAAAATATAAAAAATTATGTAAATTAATCTAGAAACTTTTATGTGAATAATACATTGTTTTCAAAAAATCAAATGATTCAAGAAATTTTAAAAAAATGCATTTTCTTTTTTAAATTAGAAAACACTCAATTTTTAAAGTATATAGCACATGGTTTATAGGAAAATTGTTGGAATTTTAAAAATATAAAATTATGTAAATTAAGCTAGAAACTTTAAAGTGAATGATACATTAGTTTAAAAAAAATCACATGATATAAAAAATTTAAAAATTCATTTTCATTTTTAAATTAAAAAGCACTCAATTTTTCAAGTGTACATGATTTATAGGAAAATAGTTTCAATTTCAAAAATAGAAAAAAATAAATTAAGCTAGAAAATTTAATGTGAATAATAAATTGTTATAAAAAAATTAATTAATTTAAGAAATTCCAAAATATATTTTTATTTTTAAATTAAAAAATGCCATTTTTTTCAAGTGAATAATATAGTACACAATTTCTAGGAAAATTGTGTCAATTTTAAAAATATAAAAATTCTGAAAATGAAGCTAGAAACTTCAAGGTGAATAATACATTTATTCAAAAAAATAAAATAATTTATGAATTTCAAAAATTCATTTTTATTTTTAAGTTAAAAAACACTCAACTTTTCAAGTGTATAGTATAGGATTTTCTAGAAAAATTATTGTAATTTTAAAAATATAAAAAATTATGTAAATTCAGCTAGAAAATTTAATGTGAATAAAACAATGTTTTAAAAAAATCATATGATTTAAGAAATATAAAAAAATGCATTTTTATTTTTAAATTAAAAAACACTCAAATTTTAAAGTGTATACGGTTTATAGGAAAATTATTACAATTTTAAAAATATAAAAATTATGTAAATTAAGCTAGAAATTTTAATGTGAACAATACATTATTTTCAAAAATATATACTAATTTAAGAAATTTAAAAAATGCATAGTAATTTTTAAATTAAAAAACACTTGATTTTTTAAGTGTATTGTACACGATTTCTAGGTAAATTTTTTTGCAATTTTAAAAATGTAAAAAATGATGTAAATTAATCTAGAAGTTTCAATGTGAATAGTACATTGTTTTCCAAAAACTCTAATAATTTAAGAAATTTAAAACAAAATATTTTCTTTTTTAAATTAAAAAACACCATCTTTTTCAAGTGTATAATATATAATTTCTAGGCAAATTGTTTCAATTTTAAAAATATAAAAATTATGAAAATTAAGCAAGAAGCTTCAACGTGAAAAATACATTAGTTTCAATAAAATCTAATAATTTAATAAATTTAATAAATTCATTTTCATTTTTAAATTAAAAAACTCTCAATTTTTCAAGTGCATAGTACACGATTTCTAGGTAAAATTTTTTAAAATAAAAAAATATAAAAAATTATGTAAATTAAGCTAGAAACTTTATTTTGAATAATACATTGTTTTCAAAAAATCAAATGATTTAAGAAATTTAAAAAATGCATTTTAATTCCTAAATTAAAAACACTCAATTTTTAAAGTGTATATAGTACACGTTTTATAGAAAAATTGTTGCATTTTTTTAAATGAAAAATATTATATAAATTAAGCTAAAAACTTTAATGTAAATAATACATTGGTTTCAAAAAAATAAAATGATTTTAGAAATTTAAAAAATGCATTTGTATTGTCAACTTAAAAAATACTCAACTTTTCAAGTGTATAGTGCACGAGTTTAAGAAACATTGTTGCAATTTTAAATATATAAAAAGTTATGTAAATTAATCAAGATACTTCAATGTTTATAATACACTATATTAAAAAATATCAAATAATTTAGGAAATTTAAAAATGCAATTTTAATATTAACTTAAAAAACACTCAACTTTCAAGTGCATAGTATTTGATTTCTAGAATAAGTATTGCAATTTTAAAAATATAAAAAAACTATGTAAATTAAGCTAGAAACTTTAATGTGAATAAAAAAACTTTAAAAAAAATCATATGATTTAAGAAATTTAAAAAATTCATTTTTATTTTTAAATTAAAAAACAAACAATTTTTAAAGTGTATAGTATACGGTTTATAGAAATTTTTTTGTAATTTTAAAAATATAAAAAATTATCTAAACTCTGGTAGAAACTTTAACGTGAATAAAACAATGTTTTCAAAAAAATATATGATTTAAGAAATTTAAAAAATTTATTTTCATTTTTAAATTAAAAAACACTCAATTTTTAAAGTGTATACGGATTATAGGAAATTATTGCTATTTTAAAAATATAAAAATATGTAAATTAAGCTAGAAACTTTAACATGAATAATACATTGTTTTACAAAAAATATACTAATTTAAGAAATTTAGAAAATGCATATTTATTTTTAAATTAAAAAACACTCAATTTTTCAAGTGTATAGTACACGATTTCTAGGTAAAATTTTTACAATTTTAAAAATGTAAAAAATGATGTAAATTAATCTTAAAGTTTCAATGTGAATAGTACATTGTTTTTCAAAAACTTTAATAATTTAAGAAATTTAAAAATATTTATTCATTTTTAAATTAAAAAACACTCAAATTTTCAAGTGATAGTACATGATTTCTAGGTAATTTTTTTGCATTTTTAAAAATATAAAAATTATGTTAGATAAGCTTTAAACTTTAATGTGAATAATACATTGTTTTAAAAAAAACCAAATGATTTAAGAAATTCAAAAAATGTATTTTTATTTTTAAATTAAAAAATACTCAATTTTTAAAGTGCATAGTACGCATTTTATAGGAAAATAGTTGGAATTTAAAAAAAATATATGTAAATTAATTTAGAAACTTTAATGTGAATAAAATATTGTTTTCAAAAAATTAAGTAATTTATAAAATTTATAAAACACATTTTCATTGTTAAATTAAAAAATCATCTTTTTAAAGTGTATAGGGCACGGGTTCAAGAAAAATTGCCGATATTTTAAAAATATAAAAAATTATGTAAATTAATCTAGATAGTTTCATGTGAATAATAAATTTTATTCAAAATATTAAATAATTTAATATATTGAAAAAATAATTTTTTATTTTTAAATTAAAAAACACTTAATTTTTCAAGAGACACGATTTCTAGGTAAATTTTTTGCAATTTTAAGAATATAAAAAATTATGTAAATTAAGCTAGAAACTTTAACATGAATAATACATTGTTTTCAAAAAAATATACTAATTTAAGAAATTTAAAAAATTCATATTAATTTTTAAATTAAAAACGATTTCTAGGTAAAACTTTTTGCAATTTTAAAAATATAAAAAATGATGTAAATTAATCTAGATGTTTCAATGTGAATAGTACATTGTTTTCCAAAAACTCTAATAATTTAAGAAATTTAAAACAAAGTATTTTCTTTTTTAAATTAAAAAATACCATCTTTTTCAAGTGTTTCAATTTTAAAAATATAAAAGTTATGAAAATTAAGCTAGAAGCTTCAACGTAAAAAAATACCTTAGTTTCAATAAAATCTAATAATTTAATAAATTTAAAAATTTAATTTTCATTTTTAAATGAAAAAGCTCTCAATTTTTTAAGTGTATGGTACAAGATTTCTAGGTAAAATTTTTGAAAATCAAAACATATAAATAATTATGTAAATTAAGCTAGAAACTTTATTTTGAATAATACATTGTTTTCAAAAAATTCAAATGATTTAAGAAATTTAAAAAATGCATTTTAATTCCTAAATTAAAATCACTCAATTTTTAAAGTGTATAGTACACATTTTATAGGAAAATTGTTGCATTTTTTAAAATGAAAAATATTATGTAAATTAAGCTAGAAACTTTATTGTGAATGATACATTGGTTTCAAAAAAATAAAATGATTTTAGAAATTTTAAAAATGCATTTGTATTGTTAACTTAAAAAACACTCAACTTTTCAAGTGTATAGTGCATGAGTTCAAGAAATATTGTTGCAATTTTAAATATATAAAAAGTTATGTAAATTAATGTAACATCCCATAAATTACTAAGTAAGAATTAGTAGGTCATTAGGAGAAATTAGGAGTTTTTAGGGGAATTGTTGCAATTATTAAAAGAAGTGAAAGGAAGGACCATATAGCAAATTTTAATAAGATGTGGAATTTTCACAAAACCCCCCCTCCTTCCCTCCCTATTCTCTCATGCCCTCATCTCCCTCTCTCACATTCTCACACTACAAAATCCAACTCTAACTTCATCTTCCTCACTTCTTCCTACTTGCTCTCCTAGGGCAAATCATATTTCTCTCAAAATGTGAGCAATCTTCTTCAATCTCTCCATTTCAAAACTCAAATCATCATCCTCTCATCTCTTCACTCACTTCTCTCTCTAGAAAATGAACCCCAACCCCTCTAATCTCATATGCAAGCCCTAAAATGAGTTCCTAAGGGTGCTAATGACTCTCATTTGGGAGTATTTAGGGATTTATAGGTCTAGTGGTGGAGATTGAAGGATTTGGTGGAGCTTGAGAACGAGAAATGCTTATGGACTCAAAGTTTGAAGGTAACCCCACTAAACTCCAAACTTAAAACTCCAATTAGGGAAATTAGGAATTTGAGGTTTTATGATGTTTTTGAAATTGATCTTGGTTGAATTGGTTCTATATGTGTGGGGTTGATGCATTTATGTTGATTCTTTGTTTGGTTATTGGATTGTAAATGTGAATGTATGAGAATGATCTTGATGATAATGTGAATTGATCTTTGAGTGGTTTATATTGAATTAGATGAAGTTAATATGATTTTGAGGAATTGAGATGGAAGGGAGGATTGAAATTTGTGAAAAGTTGATCAATACCATTTTTCCCTGTTTTTGAAACTGGGTTTTTGAATTGGTTTTAATTGAAAATTAACTTCGTGGTCTTCATAAGAGTTGTAGAGCATCCTCTTAGCTTTCAAATTCTTTTTGTTTCACTCAATTTGGATATCTACAACTCTAGTTATGACCAAATTACTGAGACAATGTCTATATGAAAGTATTTGTTTTGTTGTTTGCACATCCCTGTCAAAGATGACTGTTTTTGACAATTAAAATTTTAGAACTAGGTTTTATGGTCTTCATAAGAGTTGTAGAACATCCTCTTAACTTTCAAATGCTTTTGGTTTCACTCACTTTGGAGGTCTACAACTCAAGTTATGGAAAAAATAAGAACAGGGGTGCGCACACCTTCCTGGGCTGTGCGCACAAGATTGGGCAGCAGCTCCAGGGGTGAATTAAGGTGCGCACACCTTCTTGAGCTGTGCGCACAAAATTGTGTTTGACAGCTTCTAAGTGTTTTCTACATCTCTTCTTTAACTTTCTTCATTCTTTCCTTCATTATTCAAGTCCAATCCTCTAAAATCAACATTTCTCCATGATTTATTCCTACATGAACATAATCAAACAAATTGCAATGTAAACATAATGAATCCATTTCTAGGATAGGAATGAATAAAAATGGGTATATGTGACTTATAAACATGCAATAGGATCATGGAGATGTTGTGGTATGTGTTATGACATGTATGATGAATGATGAATGTGGAATGCAAATGATATGATTTGAATGTGAAATGCATGACAATATTTGATGTGAAATGAAAATGAAATTTAAAGACAAGTTTAAGCTTTTCCCCTTCAACGAATGTTGAGTAAGTGGGTTGATTCCCACCGGTCAGACACTGGGTAAGCAAACAAGCATGAAAAGATTGAGAATGTAGGGTCTCCTAATGAACGGGGTAAGATGACCTGAACTAGTAGGGTTGCTCGGTGACCGGGAAGATGGCCCAAAAGAAACGACTATCCCATTGATGTGGGGTTAAGATAGCCCGGCAGCCAGTTTGATCACAGTTGGGACGCTTGTCGTGGTCCTAGTTTTGAGCTCAACATCGTGTTACTGCCACGCGCTAGGGGAAGTCTAGTGCACGAGGCTTCCATAAAAGATTCAAGAAAAGAAAAGAATTAAATATGTTAATGAAAGGTCATGACATGCATACATCCATAATTGTCATAGCATGCATTATGTATGAGTTGTTGCATTGATTGAGGATTGAATTGTGTGTTAGGGATTAAATGGGGTATTTTCCAGTTAGACTGGTTGTGATATGGTATAACAATGTTTTCAAAACACCGGGGGTTACTCAGTTATATGTTTTGCATATAACATATAACTGACGGTTACCATATCGCGGGTATTAGAAGATTATGAAGTGAAAGCCACAGATAGGACGAGTTGTGGGCTTTTCTTAAGTATAGCCACTCATGGTGAACCTAAGTCTCAAGTTCATATATTAATTTGTTCAGCTGTATAGGAATCCGTATAAATTGAAAGGGTGTAATTATTATTATTAAGGTGTTACAATTAATCAAGATACTTCAATGTTAATAATACACTATATTAAAAAATATCAAATAATTTAAGAAATTTAAAAATGCAATTTTAATATTAACTTAAAAAACACTCAACTTTTCAAGTGTATAGTATTTGATTTCTAGAAAAAGTATTGCAATTTTAGAAATATAAAAAATTATGTAAATTAAGCTAGAAACTTTAACATGAATAAAACAATGTTTTCAAAAAAATCATATGATTTAAGAAATTTAAAAAATTCATTTTTATTTTTAAATTAAAAAACACACAAATTTTTAAAGTGTACAGTATACGGTTTATAGAAAATTTGTTGTAATTTTAAAAATATAAAAAATTATCTAACTTCTGGTAGAAACTTTAACGTGAATAAAACAATGTTTTCAAAAAAATCATATGATTTAAGAAATTTAAAAAATTCATTTTCATTTTTAAATTAAAAAACACTCAATTTTTAAAGTGTGTATGGTTTATAGGAAATTATTGCTATTTTAAAAATAAAAAAATATGTAAATTAAGATAGAAACTTTAACGTGAATAATACATTATTTTCCAAAAAATATACTAATTTAAGAAATTTAGAAAATGCATATTTATTTTAAAATTAAAAAACACTTAATTTTTCAACTGTATAGTACACGATTTCTAAGTAAAATTTTTACAATTTTAAAAATGTAAAAAATGATGTAAATTAATCTTGAAGTTGCAATGTGAATAGTACATTGTTTTCCAAAAACTCTAATAATTTAAGAAATTTATAAAAATGTATTCATTTTTAAATTAAAAAACACTCAATTTTTCAAGTGTATAATACACGATTTCTAGGTAAAATTTTTGCAATTTTAAAAATATAAAAATTATGTAAATTAAGCAAGATTAATTTGAATAATTTTTTGTTTTCAAAAAAATCATATTATTATTTTAAAAATGAATTTTCATTTTTAAATTAAAAAACGCTCAATATTTCAACTGTATAGTACATGATTTATAGGACAATAATGGTTGCAAATTTAAAAACAAAATTATGTAAATTAAGCTAGAATATTTAATGTGAATAATACATTATTTTCAAAAAAATTAAGTACTTTATAAAATTTATAAAACACATTTTCATTGTTAAATTAAAAAAAAAAACATCTTTTTCAAGTGTATAGTGCACGAGTTCAAGAAAAATTGCCGATATTTTAAAAATATAAAAAATTATGTAAATTAATCTATATACTTCCATGTGAATAATAAATTTTATTCAAAAAATAAATAATTTAATATATTTAAAAATTTATTTTTTATTTTTAAATTAAAAAACACTCAATTTTTCAAGATCGTACATGATTTCTAGGTAAATTTTTTGCATTTTTAAAAATATAAAAATTATGTTAGTTAAGCTATAAACTTTAATGTGAATAATACATTGTTTTAAGAAAAATCAAATGATTTAAGAAATTCAAAAAATGCATTTTTATTTTTAAATTAAAAAACACTCAATTTTTAAAGTGTATAGTACGCAGTTTAAAATTGTTGGAATTTAAAAAAATTATGTAAATTAATTTAGAAACTTTAATGTGAATAATATATTGTTTTCAAAAAAATCATATGGTTTAATAAATTTAAAAATTCATTTTTATTTTTAAATTAAAAAATGCTCAATTTTTCAAGTGTAAATAGTACACAATTTATAGGACAATTGTTGGGATTTTAAAAATAAAAAGAATTATGTAAATTAAGCTAGAAACTTTAATGTGAATAATACATTGTTTTCAAAAAAATAATATGATTTAAGAAATTTAAAAAATTTACTTTTATTTTTAAATTAAAAAACATTCAATTTGTAAAGTGATAGTACACGGTTTATAGGAAAATTGTAGCAATTTTTGTAACATCCCACAAATTCCCAAATAGAAAATTAGTGGTTCCTTAGAAGAAATTGAGAATTTAAGGGTTTGTAAAAATTCTAACAAGTGAAAGGACAAGGACTAGGGAGCAAGATTTTAAAAGATAGAAGAGGGGCCTCTTTGCAAAACTTAAGAGATGTCAAAATTTGACAAAAACCCCCATCTTCCTCTCCTTTCCCTCCCACGCCTACTCACTCTTCTCCCTCACACTCAAACTCATCTTCTTTCTCTTAGCTTTGCTCTCCTAGGGTTGCCCAAGCCCAAGAGAAATCAAACCTCTCCTTCCTTGATTCTTCACCATTGGAGCTTGGAGAAGGCATTTGCGAGCTTGGAGAAGCCATTGAAGCACCTAGGTAAGACATGTAAACCCACTTCTCCATTTTTGGTCAAGTCCCCATTTTTGGGGCAAAGGGTTTCCGAATCCTAAATTCTAACATGCAAGCTTGTAAACAAGTCCCAATGGATGCTAATGGCTTGCATTTGTGAATATTAGGGATTTTCAAGTCACTTGGGTGAAGCTAGGGTCTTGGGTGCATTTGGAGAAGATAAGGATTTTGGAAACTCAAGTTGGAAAGGTAACCCCACTAAACCTCAAATTAGACTAATTAGGGAATATAAATGATATGAGGTTAGGTTTGGACTTGTTAAATTAGATTATTTGAGTTTGATGCATGTGGCTTGATTTTGAACCATTGTGAAAATGTATGATAAATTGTGATTTTTGGCTTGTTTTGATTATGCATGAGTACCAATGTGATTTTTTGTTTGAAAGCATGATGCTTGTAAACCATGTGTGGTAATCACATTGAAATAGGGGTAGTTTTCCTTGTTGAAGTAACATTATGTGGTAGAGTGAATTGAGAAGTAATGGGTGTATGCTTTGATGTTGTGTCTCTTGAATGAGTGGTTGAAATATGCATGATCAAATATGAAGCAAGGAAATTGTATTGGTAAGTTGGTTTATTTGTTTTGGAAGTTGAATGTGAGTGAAGAAGGTGTGTGTTTGGGTAGATGAATTGGGTTAGCATGATGTCATTTTGAATTGGGGAATTGAGATGGGAATTGAAGGAATTTCTTTTGAATGTGAAGGTATGATGTAAACAAAAACTAAATTTCTTGTTTTCATGAATTCTGACATATTTTGGGATGGATATTCGACCTACTTACAACTGGATTCTGATTTTGTGGCCTCTTACAAAGCTGTAGGAAATTTTATTAGCTTTCCAATGCCACCAATTTCATGAGAATCCAATTAGTATAGCTTGAGTTATAGACAAAACACTTAGAGCTACCAAAATTGGGATTGTAACATGGGCAGATGGAATCAAGCGAAGTTATCTACTCGCAGAAAATTGATTTAGATCTTGAGCCCTGAATAAATATTGTAGATAATTTTGTTAGCTTTCATTTGCCACTTATTTCACCCAATTTGGAGGTCTAGAACTCAAGTTATGTCAAAAATACCAAACTGTGTCAGAACCCTTTAAATTGGCAGTGTTGTACCTGTGACTAGCGCCCAGGCGCCAGAGCCCTGTAATTGGGCAGTTTTGCACCCAGGTGACAGAATGGTGTCCCGGGCGACCTAACACTCTTGTCTGGCAGTTTGTAACACGTTTCTTGTAACACCTTATTTTGTAAACCGTTTTTTTTTTACAAGCGGAAGCTAAGATTTACTACACAATAAATAATAATAATTACAGTCCTTTTTAACTTAAATGAATTCCTATCCAGCTGAACAAATAAATACTTGAACGTAAAACTTAGGTTCGCCATGTATGGTTATACCTAAGAAAACCTTGAGACTTTTCTCGTCCGTAGCTATTGCTCCTTAATCTTCTGATACCTACAATACTGAGACCGTCAGTTATATGTAAAACAATTAATCGAGTAACCCCCGGTCTAACTTAAAACATTATAGATCAGTATTGCAGCCAGTCTAACTGGAAAATCTCCCCAATACAAGCCTAACATATCATAACACATTCAAACAAAGGTGTACACACAAATACAATTTAATTTATATGCATGAATGTCATGAATCACATTACATTTCTTTTCATCTTTTAACAGGAGTCCAGTGCACTAGATCTCCACCATAGGTACCTTGGCAGAAAGGCATAATTTGAGCTCACTGATACCCCCGGTAAGCGTTTCTACTTGAATCTCTGGGGCACTGTCAGGCTATCTTAACCCCATTCGGGATATCCATTAAATTTTAGGCCATCTTAACCCCATCTCTGGGAGACCCTACATTTCATTTTCATGCTTGTCCACTTACCAGGTATACTACCGGTGGGATTCATTCATTATCATTTCATATTACATGTTATCATGCATTCAATAATCATCTTCATGTCAATTGCATTCAACATGTTCCCACATTCATCATTCATCACATCTCAACTACATTAAACATTAATCAAAGCATTCACCATTCATGTCTTAATACATCTCCATGACTATTGCATATCCACTCAATTTCTACTTTATATATATATATATATATATATATATATATATATATATATATATATCACATATAGCTATTTTCATTCATTCCTATCCTAGAAATGGATTCATTATGTTTACATTGCATTTTGTTTGATTATGTTCATGTCGAAATAAAGCATGGAGAAGTGTTGATTTTAGAGGATTGGACTTGAATAATGAAGGAAACAATGAAGAAAGTTGAAGAAAAGATGTAGAAAACACTTAGAAGCTGTCAAACACAATCTTGTGCGCACAGCCCAGGAAGGTGTGCGCACCTTAATTCACCCATGGAGCTGTTGTCCAATCTTGTGTGCATAGCCTAGGAAGGTGTGCGCACCTTAATTCCTCCTGGAGCTGCTGCCCAATCTTGTGCGCACAGCCCAGGTGTGCGCATCCCTGTTCTTATTTTGGACATAACTTGAGTTTTAGACCTCCAAATTGAGTGAAACCAAAAGCATTTGAAAGAAAAGAGGAGTCTCTACAACTCTTATGAAGACCACTAAACCTATTTCTAAAATTTTAATTGTCAAAAATAGTCATCTTTGACAGAGATGTGCAATCAATAAAATAGATACTTTCATATAAACCCTATCTCAGTAATTTGGTCATAACTAGAGTTTTAGACCTCCAAATTGAGTGAAATCAAAAGAATTTGAAAGATAAGAGGATGGTCTACAACTCTTATGAAGACCACGAAGTCAAATTCCAATTAAAACCAATTCAAAAATCCAGTTCAAATTGTTCCAAAATAGGGGAAAATGGTATTGATCAACTTTTTACAAATTTCAATCCTCCTTTCCACCTCAATTCCTCAAAATCAATATAAATCACTCAAGATCAATTCACAAGGATGAACAAAGTCCAATTTCATCAAATTTACATTATCATCAAGATCATTCTCATACATTCACATTCACAATCCAATATCCAAACAAAGAATCAACATAAATGCATCAACCCTACACATATAGAACCAATTCAATCAAGATCACCTTCACACTTCAAGAACACAAGAAATATTTAATGTTAATTCAACACCAATTTGCATGCAACATAAATTCATGTCATCTAACCAAATCAAGTCCAAATCCTAACATCATACCATCATTTGTTTTCTAATTTCCCTAATTGGGGGTTTTAAGTTTGGGGTTACCTTAGAATTTGAGCTCTAAACTCAATCTCTAAATTTCACCGTGGAAGATTCTAAACCGGTAGAATTGGAGTTCCCGGCGCGTGGATCTTTTTCTTCAACTGCTCCGGCGGCAACCGGCGGCCGGAAGGCCACCATGCAACCACCCAAAGTGGTGGCTCTTCCTCACTTTCCCTTTTCTCTCTCGCCACCCTCTCTCCAATTTTTCTAAAATATTGATTGTGTTTGATGTGTGTGTAGCCGTGAGGAAGAGTGAGTGGTATGAGGGTGCGTGGTTAGGTGAGGTTGGATGCATAGTAAGAGCGTAGTCCTTAGTTTTAATTTATTAAAAATATCACTTAAGTCCTTGTATTTATAAAATTTAATAAAAGTCCAAATCAACTTAATTTAAATGAATAAAACCATAAGGATTTAGTTGCAACTTTCTAATTTTATACTTTAGTCCCCAAAGCCTACCTTGCTATATTTTTAATCTCTTAGTTATATTTATATTATAATTTAGCCCTTTCCCCTAATCCTATCTTCTTTATAATTCATTTTAGTTCTCTAAATTCCTTATCTTTTCTAAAATAGCCCCTTGAGGACATAACTAGTAAGTTTAAATAATTTACTCTAGAAATTTTGAAATTTGGGATGTTACATTTCTGGCACCCAGGCGCCACGATGGTGGCCCGGACGACAGTGTCCTGTACCTTCTTGACCTATTTTTGCTTCTAAAATTCCATGTAAGCTTATTTAACTTAGTTTTATGATAGGAATGTAAGGAAATAGGCTTATATGACTTAGTAACATGCTTTAGGATTATGAAATGATAGGGTAAGCTCTTGATTTTGAATTGTGAAATTGTCATGTGATGAATGTTGAATGAAATTGCATGATAACTTGTAAAATGGAATTCAATGATAAGATAAGCTTTCCCCCATCAATGGATGTTGAGTAAGTGGGTTGATTCCCACCGGTCAAACACCAGGTAAGTGAACAAGCATGAATAAACATGAGAATGTAGGGTCTCCCCGTGATTCGGGGGTCAGATGATCTGAACTAGTAGGGTGCCCTGTGACAGGGAATCATGGCCCGAAAGAAAGTACTATCCCATTTACGTGGGGTCAAGATAGTCCTGGGCTATCCCATTGATGTGGGGTTAAGATAGCCCGGCAGGCAATTTGATCACGGTAGGGACGCTAGCCGTGGTCCTAGTTTTGAGCTCAACCTCGAGTTATTGCCACGCGCTAGGGGAAATCTAGTGCATGAGGCTTCCATAAAAGATTCAAGAAAAGAAAAGAATAAAGTGTGTTAATGAAACAACATGGCATGTATACATTCATATTTGTCATAGCATGCATTATGTATGAGTTTGTTGCATTGAATTTTGTGTTAGGGATTGAATGAGGTGTTTTCCAGTTAGACTGGCTGTGATATGGTATAAAAGTATTTTTAAAAATGCCGGGGATTACTCAGTTATATGTTTACATATAACTGACGGTTACCATATTGCAGCAGACTCGGAAGATGAAGACTTTAGTGCTTGAAGACCAATTCCATTAGCACGCTCATTGGCTATCGTTAATAGACATATTTCTCTAGCATGTAGTAGATATTTAAACTTATTATCTTTCCCTATGGACCTATGTATTTTGATAGGGCATATGATAGTCCACCCTAAGACTAAGTAGTGTATGTACTCATATATGAGAGTTCCCTTTTGCTAGTTACTTCTTATCAAATATTTTGAAAAAAAAAACTTAGCCTTTAATTCCGTTAGGTGTTACAATTTTAAAAATATAAAAAATTATGTAAATTAAACTAGAAACTTTAAGGTGAATAATACATTGTTTTTAAAAAAACTAATAATTTAAGATATTTAAAAAATGAACTTTCATTTTTATATTAAAAAACACTCAATTTTTCAAATGTACCGTACACGATTTCTAGTTAAAATTTATGCAATTTCAAAAACAAAAAAATATATATAAATGAAGCTAGAAACTTTAACGTGAATAATACATTGTTTTCAAAAAATTAAGTAATTTAAGAAATTTAAAAACTACATTTTCATTTTTAAATTAAAAAAAAATGATCTTTTTCAAGTGTATAGTGCACGAGTTCAAAAAAAATTGTTACTGTAACACCTAACGGAATTAAAAGCTACTTTTTTTTTTTGAAAAGCATTTGCCAAGTACTATATTTCTTAGATAGTTTACCTACATGAGTTACATAGTGCTTAGTCTAAGGGGCTATCATATGCCCTATCAAAATACATAAGTCCATAGGGAAAAATAATACGTTTAAATATCTACTACATGCCAGGGAAATATGTCCAATAACAGTAGTCAAGGAACGTGCTACAGGGAAGGGTTGGCTACCCCAAAATACATATCAAAATATTCAAAATACTACATGGCTAAGGGAATGGGTCTTCAAGCACTAAAGTCTTCATCTTCCGAGTCTCCTACAATATGGTAACCGTCAGTTATATGTAAACATATAACTGAGTAACCCCTGGCATTTTAAAAACACTTTTATACCTTATTACAACCAGTCTAACTGGAAAAACACCCCATTTGGTTCCTATCGCACACAATCAATCAAATGCAACATATTCACACTCAATGACTGTAATGACAAGTATAAATGTATGCATGCCATGATATTTTATTATCATACTTAATTCATTTCTTTTCTTTAGTCTTTTATGGAAGCCTCGTGCATAAGACTCCTCCCTAGGCGCATGGCAGTAACGCGCGCTTGAGCTCAATCATGGGACCACGGCAAGCGTCCCTACCGTGATCAAACTACCGGGCTATCTTACCCCAATCACTGTGATAGCCCAGGACTATCTTACCCCATTCATCGGGATAGTCCTTTCTTTCGGGCCATCTTCCCGGTTACCGGGCAACCCTACTAATTCAGGTCATCTTACCCCATTCATTGGGAGACCCTACATTCTCAATCTTTTCATGCTTGTCCACTTACCTGGTGTGTAACCGGTGGAAAATTCTACCCGCTTACTCAACATCTGTTGATGGGGAAAGCATTTTCATTTCATAACTGTAATCATCACATACTTGATAATCATCATCAAATTCACTCATCAATTGCATGCCCATTTCAATGTCATTCTAACTAAAATCATCACAATAACCACATTTCACAAGGTCATAACAATCCACTAACATCTCAAAGAAAAATTCACACTTTCAACATAGCTTATTCTTTTCATAGTACTAGCGTGTTCATACATTTAATACTTATTTATTCCTCACCGCATGTGACATGTTCCAATGTAGTAATTTTATAAAATTGCAAACATATCCAAAAAACATAAAAGTTTACCAGAAGCTAATAGACATATGGAGCAATCACTTTAAAAATTTCCACACCAAAATACTGAGTAACCAGAAAGAAACGAATTTTCGAAATAACTAAACAAATCCTGGTTAACTGTTCCTGATAGCATGTGACATATTTCAATGTAGTAATTTTATAAAATCACAAACATATCCAAAAATCATAAAAGTTTACCAGAAGCTAATAGACATATGGATAAATCACTATAAAACCTTCCACACCAAAATACTGAGTAACCAGAAAGAAATGAATTTTCGAAATCACTAAACAAATCCTGGTTAGCTGTTCCTGACAGCATGTGACATGTTTCAATGTAGTAATTTTATAAAATCACAAACATATCCAAAAATCATAAAATTTTGCCATAAGATAATAGACATATAGAAGAATGACTATAAAAATATTCAGATCAAAATACTTAGTAACCAGAGAAAAACAAATTTTCGAAGTAACTATATAAAGTTTCGTTGGTTGGTTTTCATAGCACTGGACATGCCTCATTGTAAGAATTTTATTAAATTAACCACATGTCTAAAAATCATGAAAATTCATAATATAATCTTATACATAGATATAAATAACTGTAAAAAGTTTCACTTCAAAAAACTTAGTGACATCTGAGGAATAAATTCTCGAAGTATAGTTTGCATGTTCATGTTTAACAAAATTTTCAGCAATGGTACGGTGCATTCAAAAATTCATCAAAAATCATGAAAAACTCCAAAAATTATAAAATTATATTCTGATACTCTAAAAACATAAATCCATCACCATGCAAAATATCAAATCCATTCACCAAGAGAATTCAGAGATACGAATTTTACAACATCATCTCCTAATTCTAATTGGAATTCTTGGGTTACCTTGTCTCCAAAACCTTCAGATCTTCTCTAACAATGAATTTGTCGATGTGAATTGAAAGTGTGAGAGTGAGGGAATGGGAGGATGAGGCGCTGGAATTTTTTTTTGGATGCAGCTGAAGATATTTTATTTTGCATGTAAGTAGTTTGGTGTGTGTGGGTATGTGTATAAATAAAATCTGCTGCCCCTTCTTTTTTTTTTTCCATGTCCTGTGCCTGAAGATGGGCATAACCAGCCCATTTATAATTCCCATGAAATGCTGTCCATGGCAGCATGATTTATTAAATTGTGTGTGTGTGTGAATCCTTGTACGTGTGTGTTGTGTTGGTAAGGTGGTGAAAGTGACAATATGCCACTTAATGATCCACCTATATGTATATAATATATTAATGATAATAACAATAATAATAATAATAATAATAATAATAATAATATTAATAATTATAATAATAATTTACCTAGTTGGGAGATATCTTTATTGTCTCCGGACACGTAATATACTTAGGCTATTGGGGGAATGTTACAGTTACAATTTTAAAAATATGAAAAATTATGTAAATTAATCTGGATACTTCACTATGAATAATACATTGTATTCAAAAAATAAATAATTTAAGAAATTTAAAAAATACTTTTTTATTGTTAATTTAAAAAACACTCAATTTTTAAAGTGATCAGTACAGGGTTTAAAAGAAAATTGTTGGAATTTGAAAAATATAAAAAAATTATTTAAATTAAGCTAGAAAATTTAATGTGAATAATATATTGTTTTCAAAAAAATCATATGATTTAATAAATTTAAAAACTGCATTTTTATTTTTAAATTAAAAACACTCAATTTTTCAAGTGTATAGTACACGATATATGGGACAATTGTTGCAGTTTTTAAAATAAAAATAATTATGTAAATTAAGATAAAAATTTTAATGTGAATAATACATTGTTTTCAAAAAAAATCATATGATTTAAGAAATTTAAAAAATTCACTTTCATTTTTAAATTAAAAAACACTCAATTTTTTGAAGTGTATAGTATATGCTTTATAGGAAAATTGTTGTAATTTTAAATATATAAAAAATTATGTAAATTAAGCTAGAAATTTTAAGGTGAATAATAAATTGTTTTCCAAAAAATCTAATAATTTAAGAAATTTAAAAATGCACTTTCTTTTTTAAATTAAAAAACACTCAATTTTTCAAGGGTATAGTACACGATTTAGTTAATTTTTTTGAAATTTTAAAAACAAAAAAATTAAATAAATTAAGCTAGAGACATTAACGTCAATAATACATAGTTTTCAAAAAATTAAGTAATTTAAAAAATTTTAAAAACAGCATTTTCATTTTTAAATTAAAAAAAAACCATCTTTTTAAAGTGTATAGTGCACGAGTTCAACAAAAATTGTTGTAATTTTAAAAATATAAAAATTATGTAAATTAATCTAGATACTTCAATATGAATAATACATTGTACACATTGTATACATAAAAAATAAAATAATTAAAGTCATTAAAAAATACATTTTTATTCTTATATTAAAAAACACTTAATTTTGAAAGTGTATAGAACATGTTTTATAAGAAAACTGTTGCAATTTTAAAAATATAAAAAAATTAAATAAATTAAGCTAAAACTTCAATCTAAATAATATATTATTTTCAAAAAAATCATATGATTTAAGAAATTAAAAAAGTGCATTTTTATTTTTAAATTAAAAAATGCTCAATATTTGAAGTGTATAGTACATGATTTATATGACAATTTTTGAAATTTTAAAAATAATAAATTATGCAAATTAAACTAGAAAATCTTATGTAAATAATTCATTATTTTCCAAAAAATATAATAATTTAAGAAATTAAAAAAAATGTATTTTCATTTTTAAACTAAAAAACACTCAATTTTTCAAGTGTATAGTACACGATTTCTAGTTAAAATTTTTGCAATTTTAAAAACATAAAAAATTATATAAATTAAGCTACAAAAACTAACATGAATAATACATAGTTTTCAAAAAATTAAGTAATTTAATAAATTTAAAAGCTGCATTTTCATTTTTAAATTAAAAAAACCATCTTTTTCAAGTGTATAGCGCATGAGTTCAAGAAAAATTGTTGCAATTTCAAAAATATAAAAAATAATTAAATTAATCTAGATACTTCAAAATGAAAAATGAATTGTATTCAAAAAAATTAATAATTTAAGAAATTTAAAAAATATGTTTTTATTGTTAAATTAAAAAACACTCATTTTTTAAAGTGTGTAGTACACGATTTATAGGAAAACTGTTACAATTTTAAAAATATAAAAAAATTATGCAAATTAAACTAGAAACTTTAACGTGAATAATACGTTGTTTTCAAAAAATATAATAATTTAAGAAATTTAGAAAATATATTTTCATTTTTAAATTAAAAATTCTCAATTTTTCAAGTGTGTAGTACATGATTTCTAGATAAAATTTTTGCAAATTTTAAAATATAAAAATTATATAAATTAAGCTAGTAAATTTAATGTGAATAATAATTTGATTTAAAAAAATTAAGTAATTTAAGAAATTTAAAAAAATCAGTTGCATTCTAAAATTAAAAAAAAAACAATCTTTTTCAAGTGTATAGTGCATGAGTTCAAGAAAAGTTGTTGTAATTTTAAAAATATAAAAATTATGTAAATTAATTTAAATACTTCAATATGAATAATACGTTGTATTAAAAGAACAAAGAATTTAAGAAATTTCAAATATTCACTTTCATTTTTAAATTAAAAAACACTCAATTTTTAAAGTGTATAGTACACAATTTATAGGAAAATTGTTGGAATTTTAAAAATATAAAAAATTATGTAAATTAAGCTAGAAAATTTAAGGTGAATAATACATTATTTTCCAAAAACACTAAAAATTTAAGAAATAAGAAAATTCATTTTAATTTTTAAATTAAAAATACTCAATTTATCAAGTGTATAGTACAAGATTTTGAAATTTTCAAAATATAAAAAAATTATGTAAATTAAGATAGAAAATTTCATGTGAATAATAGGTTGATTTCCAAAAAAATAACAAATTTAAAAAATTTATTTTCATTTTTAAATTAAAAATACACAATTCTTCAAGGGTATAGTATACGATTTATAGATAAAATTTTTGTAATTTTGTAAAAATAAAAAATTATTTAAATTAACCTAAAAATTTTAATGTAAATAAAACATTGTGTTAAAAAAAAAAAATTATTTAAGAAATTTAAAAAATGAATTTTCATTTTTAAATTAAAAAACACTTAATTTTTAAAGTGTATAGTACACGGTTTATAGGAAAATTGTTGCAATTTTAAAAATATAAAAAATTATGTAAATTAAGCTAGAAACTATAACATGAATAAAAATTGTTTTCCAAAAAATCTAATAAATTAAGAAGTTTAAAAAATGCATTTTAATTTTTAAATTTAAAAATACTCAATTTTTAAAGTGTATAGTACACCGTTTATAGGAAAATTGTTATAAAAAATAGAAAAAATTATGTAAATTAAAATAGAAACTTTAACGTGAATAATAAGTTTTTTTCCAAAAATCTAATAATTTAATAAATTTAGAAAATGCATTTATATTTTAAATTGAAAAACACTCTATTTTTCAACTGTATACCACACAATTTCTAGGTAAAATTTTGTAGTTTTTAAAATATAAAAAAAAATATATACATTAAGCTAGAAACTTTAATGTAAATAATACATTATTTTTAAAAAATTAAGTAATTTAAGAAATTTTAAAAAAACATTATAATTTATAAATTGAAAAAACCATCTTTTTCAAGTGTATAGTGCATGAGTACAAGAAACATTGTTGCAATTTTAAAAATATAAAAATTTATGTAAATTAATATAGATACTTCAATGTGAATAATACACTGTATTAAAGAAACAAAGAATTTAAGAAATTTCAAAAATTCATTTTTATTCTTAAATTAAAAAAAATCATTTTTCAAGTTATAGTACACGTTTTCTAGGTTAAATTTTTGCAATTTGAAAATAATAAAAATTATGAAAATTAAACTAGAATATTCAATGTGAATATTACATTGTTTTTAAAAAATTCAAATGATTTAAGAAACTTAAAAAATTCATTTTCATATTTAAATTAAAAAACATTGAAACTTTTTAAAGTGTATAGTACACGGTTTAAAAGAAAAATTGTGTGAATTTTAAAAATATAAAAAATTATGTATATTCAGCTAGTGACTTTAATGTGAATAATACATTCTTTTAAAAAAATTATATGATTTAAGAAATTTAAAAATTTCATTTTCATTTTTAAATTAAAAAACATAATTTTTCAATTATATAGTACACGATTTATAGGAAAAGTGTTGCAATTTTAAAAATAAAAAAAATTATGTAAATTTAGCTGTGAATAATACATTGTTTTCAAAAAATTAAGTAATTTAAGTAATTTCAAAAATGTATTTTCATTTTTAAATTAAAAAGCACCATCTTTTTCAAGTGAATAATATAGTACACGATTTTTCGAAAATTGTTTCAGTTTTAAAAGTATCAAAATTATGAAAATTAAACTAGAAATTTCAAAGTGAATAATAAATTGTATTAAAAAAATCAAATAATTTAAGAAATTTTAAAAATGCATTTTTATTGTTTTATTAAAAACAATCAATTTTTAAGTGTATAGTACAAAATTTCTAAGTAAAATTTTTGCAAGTTTAAAAATATTAAAAATTATGTAAATTAAGTGTAACACCTAACGAATTTTTTTTTAAGGCTAAGTTTTTTTTTTCAAAATATTTGATAAGAAGTAACTAGCAAAGGAAAGTCTCATATATGAGTACATACACTACTTAGTCTTAGGGTGGACTATCATATGCCCTATCAAAATACATAAGTCTATAGGGAAAGATAATAAGTTTAAATATTTACTACATGACAGAGAAATATATCCAATAACGGTAGCCAACGAGCGTGCTACAGGGAAGGGTTGGCTACCCTAAAATACATATCAAAATATCCAAAATACTATATGGCTAATGGAATAGGTCTTCAAGCACTAAAGTCTTCATCTTCTAAGTCTCCTGCAATATGGTAACCGTCGGCTACATGTAAACATATAACTGAGTAACTCCCGGCATTTTGAAAATACCTTTATACCATATTATAGCCAATCTAACTGAAAAACACCCCATTTGATTCCTATCACACACAATCAATCCAATGCCCAATGGGGAAGAATCAAGGAAGGAGAAACTTGATTTCTCTTGGGCTTGGGCAACCCTAGGAGAGCAAGTTAAGAGAAAGAAGATGAGTTTGAGTGTGAGGGAAAAGAGTGAGAGGGTGTGGGAGAGAAAGGAGAGGAAGATGGGGTTTTTGTCAAATTTTGATATCTCTTAAGTTTTGCAAAGAGGCCCCTCCTTCTATCTTTTTTAAAATTTTGCTCCCTAGTCCTTCTCCCTTCACTTGTTAGAATTTCTACAAACCCTTAAATTCTCAATTTCTTCTAAAGAACCACTAATTCCTATTTGGGAATTTGTGGGATGTTACATTAAGCTAGAAACTTTAATGTGAATAATATATTATTTTCAAAAAAAATGAAATGATTTAAGAAATATAAAAAATGGATTTTCATTTTCAAATTACTAAACACTAAATTTTTAAAGTGGATGGTACACGGCTTATAGGAAAAGTGTTGGAATTTTAAAAATATAAAAAATTATGTAAATTAAGCTAAAAACATTAATATGAATATTACATTATTTCCAAAAAAATTAAATGATTTAAAAAATTAAATAATATATTTTTATTGTTAAATTAAAAAACACTCAATTTTTCAAGTGTATAGTACAAGATTTCTAGGTAAAATTTTTGCAAGTTAAAAATATAAATAATTATATAAATTAAGCTAGAAACTTTAATGTGAATAATACATTATTTTCAAAAATCAAATGATTTAAGAAATTTAAAAAATACATTTTCATTTTCAAACTACTAAACACTCAATTTTTAAAGTGGATGGTAACCAGTTTATAGGAAAATTGTTGGAATTTTAAAAATATAATTAAGCTAGTAACTTTAATGTGAATAATATATTGTTTTCAAAAAAATAAAATTATTTAATAAATTTAACAAATTCATTTTAATTTTTAAAGTAAAAAACACTCAATTTTTTAAGTGTATAATACACGATTTATAGGAAAATTGTTGCAATTTTAAAAATAAAAAACTATGTAAACTAAGCTCATAACTTTAATGTGAATAATACATTGTTTTCAAAATATTAATTAATTTAAAAATTTTCAAAAATATTTTTTCACTTTTAAATTAAAAAACACTATCTTTTTCAAGTGAATAATATAATACACGATTTCTAGGAAAATTGTTTCACTTTTAAAATATCAAAATTATGAAAATTAAGCTAGAAACTTCAAAGTGAGTAATACATTGCATTAAAAAAATCAAATAATTTAGGAAATTTAAAAAGTGCATATTTATTGTTGTGTTAAAAAACACTCAACTTTTCAAGTGTATAGTATACGATTTTCTAAGAAAATTGTTGTAATTTTAGAAATATAAAAATTTCTGTAAATTAAACTAGAAACCTTAACGTGAATAATATATTGATTAAAAAAATCAAATGATTTAAGAAATTTAAAAAATGCATTTTCGTTTTTAAATTAAAAAACAATCAACTTTTTAAAGTGTATAGTACACGGTTTATAGGAAAGTTGTTGGAATTTTAAAAATATTAAAATTATGTAAATTAAACTAGTGACTTTAATTTGAATAATACATTTTTTAAAAAAAAATAATATGATTTAAGAAATTTAAAAATTCAATTTCATTTATAAATTAAAAAACACACAATTTTTCAAGTGTATAGTACACAATTTATAGGAAATATGTTGCAATTTATAAAATAAAAAAATTATGTAAATTAAGCTCATAACTTTAATATGAATAATACATTGTTTTAGAAAAATTAATTAATTTAAAAATTTTCAAAAATATATTTTAACTTTTAAATTAAAAAACACTATGTTTTTCAAGTGAATAATATAGTACACGATTTTTAGGAAAATTGTTTCACTTTTAAAATATCAAAATTATGAAAATTAAGCTAGAAACTTCAAATAATACATTGTTTTAAAAAAATTAAATGATTAAATAAATTTAACAAATTCACTTTCATTTTCAAAGTAATAAACACTCAATTTTTAAAGTGGATTCTACATGGTTTATAGGAAAATTTTTGATATTTTAACAATATAAAAAATTATGTAAATTAAGCTTGTAACGTTAATGTGAATAATAAATTGTTTTCAAAAAAATCAAATGATTTAAGAAATTTAACAAATTTATTTTCATTTTTTAAGTAAAAAACTCTCAATTTTTCAAGTGTATATAGTACACGATTTATAGGAAAATTGTTACAATTAAAAAAATAAAAAAACATATAACTTAAGCTCGTAACTTTAATGTGAATAATAAATTATTTTCAAAAAATAAATTAATTTAAAAAATTTCAAAATATATTTTCACTTTTAAATTAAAAAACACTATCTTTTTCAAGGGAATAATATATTACACGATTTCTAGGAAAAGATTTTCACTTTAAAAATTTCAAAATTATGAAAATTAAGCTAGAAACTTCAAAGTGAGAAATACATTGCATTCTAAAAAATAAAATAATTTAAGAAATTTAAAAAGTACATATTTATTGTTGTGTTAAAAACACTCAAGTTTTCAAGTGTATAGTATACGATTTCTAAGAAAATTGTTGTAATTTTAAAAATATAAAAAATTTTAAATTAAGCTAGAAATATTAACGTGGATAATACATTGTTTAAAAAAATTCAAATGATTTAAGAAATTTAAAAAATGCAAATGAAAAAACAATCAACTTTTTCAAGTGTATATAGTACACGGTTTATAAAAAAATTGTTGGAATTTTAAAATATAAAAAAATTATGTAAATTAAGCTTGTGATTTTAATTTGAATAATATATTATTTTCAAAAAATAATATGATTTAAGAAATTTAAAAATTTATTTTCATTTTTAAATTAAAAAACACACAATTTTTCAAGTGTATAGTACACGATTTATAGAAAATAAGTTGCAATTTCAAAAATAAAAAAATTTATGTAAATAAAGATAGAAAATTTAATTTGAATAATACATGGTTTTAAAAAAAAATAAGTAATTTAAGAAATTTCAAAATTTTATTTCATTTTTAAATTTATTTATTTCAAAAATTTATGTAAATAAAGTTAGAAATTTTAATTTGAATAATATAGTACCTGATTTCTAGGAAAATTGTTTCAATTTTAAAAATATTAAAATTATTAAAATTAAGCTAGAAACTTCAAAGTGAATAATAAATTGTATTAAAAAATCAAATAGTTTAAGAAATTTAAAAAATGCATTTTTATTGCCAATTTCTAGGTAACATTTTTGCAAGTTTAAAAATATACAAAATTATGTAAATTAAGCTAGAAAATTTAATGTGAATAATACATTGTGTTCAAAAAAATCAAATGATTTAAGCAATTTAAAAAATGCATTTTCATTTTCAAAGTAATAAACACTCAAATTTTAAAGTGGATACTACACGGTTTATAGAAAAATTGTTTGAATTTTAAATATAGAAAAAATTATGTAAATTAAGCTAGTAACATTAATGTGAATAATATATTATTTTCAAAAAAAAAATCAAATGATTTAAAAAATGCATTTTTACTTTAAAAGTAATAAACATTCAATTTTTAAAGTGGATACTACACGGTTTATAGGAAAAAAATTTGAATTTTAAAATTAAAAGACTATGTAAATTAAGCTAGTAACGTTAATGTGAATAATACATTATTTTAAGAAAAATCAAATGATTTAAAAAATTTAACAAGTGCATTTTCATTTTTAAATAAAAAACTCAATTTTTTAAAGTGTATAGTACACGGTTTATAGGAAATTTGTTGGAATTTTAAAAATATAAAAAAAATATGTAAATTAAGCTAGTGACTTTAACGTGAATAATACATTGTTTTCAAAAAATTCATATGATTTAAGAGATTTAAAAAAGGCATCTTCATATTTAAATTAAAAAACAAATTTTTTCAAGTGTTTATTACACGATTTTTAGGAAAATTGTATCAATTTAAAAAATAAAAAAAACTTATGTAAATTAAGCTAGAAAATCAAATGTGAATAAAAATTTGTTTTCAAAAAATTAAGTAATTTAAGCAATTTCAAAAATTTATTTTAATTTTTAAAATAAAAAACACAATCTTTTTTAAGCGAATAATATAGTACACGATTTCTAGGAAAACTGTTTCAATATCAAAAATATAAAAATTAAGCTAGAAACTTCAAAGTGAATAATACATTGCATTCAAAGAAATTAAATAATTTAATAAATTTATAAAGTCCATATTTATTGTTACGATGAAAATCCCTCAACTTTTCAAGTGTATAGCATACGATTTTCTAGGAAAATTTTTGTATATTTAACAATATAAAAATTTTTGTAAATTACGCTAGAAACTTTAACGTGAATAATATATTGTTTTCAAAAATTTCAAATCATTTAATAAATTTAAAAAATGCATTTTTATTTTCAAATTATAAAACAGTCAATTTTTCAAGTGTGTAATACACGATTTATAAGAAAATTTTTGCAATTTTAAAAATATAAAAATATATATAAATTAAGCTAGAAATTTTAATGTAAATAATACATTATTTTCAAAAAAATTAAATGATTTAAGGAATTTTAAAAATGCATTTTCAATTTCAAAGTAAAAAACACTCAATTTTTAAAGTGGATACTACCGGGTTTATAGGAAATTATTTGAATTTTAAAAATAATACATTGTTTTAAAAAAATTAACTAATTAAATAAATTTAACAAATTTATTTTCATTTTCAAAGTAATAAACACAATTTTTAAAGCGGATACTACACGATTTATAGGAAAAAAATTTCAATTTTAAAAACATAAAAAATTATTCAAATTGAGCTTGTAACGTTAATATGAATAACACATTTTTTTAAAATATCAAATTAATTGAGAATTTTAATAAATGAATTTTTATTTTTAAAGTAAAAAAACACTCAATTTTTCAAGTATATAATACACGATTTATAGGAAAATTGTTTCAATTTTAAAGTTAAAAAAACTATGTAAATTAATCTCGTAAATTTATTGTGAATAGTAAATTGTTTTCAAAAAATTAATTAAATTAAATAATTTAAAAATATAATTTCACTTTTAAATGACAAAACACTATCTTTTTAAAGTGAATAATATAGTACACGAATTTTAGGAAAATTGTTTCACTTTTAAAAATTTCAAAATTATGAAAGTTAAGATAGAATTTTCAAAGTGAGAAATACATTGCATTTAAAAAAATCAAATAATTTAAGAAACTTAAAAAGTGCATATTTATGTTGTGTTAAAAGACACTCAACTTTTCAAGTGTATAGTATACGATTTTCTAAGAAAATTGTTATAATTTTATAAATATAAAAAATTTTGTAAATTAAGTTAGAAACATTAATGTGAATAATACATTGTTTTAAATAAATTCAAATGATTTAAGAAATTTAAAAATTGCATTTTCATTTTTAAATTAAAAAACACTAAATAGTGTATAGTTAACGGTTTATAGGAAATTTGTTGAAATTTTAAAAATATAAAAAAATATATAAATTAAGCTAGTGACTTTAACGTGAATAATACATTATTTTCGAAAATTTCATATGATTTCATAAATTTAAAAAATGCATTTTTATTTTTAAACTAAAAAACACTCAATTTTTCAAGTGTGTAGTACACGATTTATAGGAAAATTTTTGCCATTTTAAAAATATAAATAATTATGAATGTTAAGCTAGTGACTTCAATGTGAATAATATATTGTTTTAAAAAAATTCATATGATTTAAGAGATTTAAAAAAATGCGTTTTCATTTTTAAATTAAAAAACACACAATTTTTCAACTGTATAGTACACGATTCATAGAAAAATTGTTGCAATTTCTAAAATAAAAAATTTATGTAAATTAAGCTAGAAATTTTAATGTGAATAATACATTGTTTTCAAAAAAATAAAATGATTTAAGAAATTTTAAAAATGCATTTTCAATTTCAAAGTGGATACTACCGGGTTTATAGGAAATTATTTGAATTTTAAAATAATTCATTCTTTTAAAAAAATTAAATGATTAAATAAATTTAAAGAATTCTTTTTCATTTTCAAAGTAATAAAAACTCAATTTTTAAAGTGGATATTACACAGTTTATAGGAAAATATTTGCAATTTTAAAAATATAAAAAATTATGTAAATTAAGCTTGTAATGTTAATGTGAATAATAATTTTTTTTCAAAAAAATAAAATGATTTAAGAAATTTAATAAATTAATTTTTATTTTCAAAGTAAAAAACACTCAATTTTTCAAGTGTATATAGTACACGATTTATAGGAAAATTGTAGCAATTTTAAAAATAAAAAAATATGTAACTTAAGCTCGTAACTTTAATGTGAATAATAAATTATTTTCCAAAAATTAATTAAATTAAAAAATTTCAAAATATATTTTCACTTTTAAATTAAAAAACACTATCTTTTTCAAGTGAATAACATATTACACGATTTCTAGGAAAAAAGTTTCAATTTTAAAAATTTCAAAATTATGAAAGTTAAGGTAGAAACTTCAAAGTGAGAAATACATTGAATTCTAAAAAATAATATAATTTAAGAAATTAAAAAAGTGCATATTTATTGTTGCTTTAAAAAACACTAATCTTTTCAAGTGTATAGTATACAATTTACTAAGAAAATTGTTGTAATTTTAAAAATATAAAAAATTTTGTAAATTAAGCTAGAAACTTTAATGTGAATAATACATTGTTTTCAAAAAATTCAAATGATTTAAGAAATTTAAAAATTCACTTTTATTTTAAAATTAAAAACACTCAACTTTTTAAAGTATATAGTACACGGTTTATGTGAAATTTGTTGGAATTTTAAATATATAAAAATTTATATAAATTAAACTAGTGACTTCAATGTTAATAATACATTGTTTTAAAATTCATATGATTTAAGAGATTTAAAAAATGCATTTTCATTTTTAAATTAAAAAACACAATTTTTCAACTGTATAGTACACGATTTATAGAAAAATTGTTGCAATTTCTAAAATAAATTTTTTTTGTAAATTAAGCTAGAAAATTTAATGTGAATAAAACATTGTTTTCAAAAAATTAAATAATTTAAGAAATTTCAAAAATGTATATTCATTTTTAAATGAAAAAACACCATCTTTTTCAAGTGAATAATATAGTACACGATTTCTAAGAAAATAGATTCAATTTTAAAAATATTAATTATGAAAATTAAACTAGAAACTTCAAAGTGAGTAATAAAATGTATTAAAAAAGTGAAATAAATTAAGAAATTTAAAAATTGCATTTTTATAGTTAAATTAAAAAACACTCAATTTTTCAAGTGTATAGTATAAGATTCCTAGGTAACATTTTTGCAAGTTTAAAAATATACAAATTTATGTAAATTAAGCTCGAAACTTTAATGTGAATACTACATTGTTTTCAAAAAAATCAAATGATTTAAGAAATTTTAAAAATGCATTTTCTATTTCAAAGTAGAAAACACTCAATTTTTAAAGTGGATACTACCGGGTTTATAGGAAATTATTTGAATTTTAAAAATAATACATTGTTTTAAAAAAAATTAAATGATTAAATAAATTTAACAATTTCATTTTCATTTTCAAAGTAATAAACACGCAATTTTTAAAGTGGATACTAAATGGTTTATAGGAAAATTTTTGCAATTTTAAAAATATAAAAATTTATGTAAATTAAGCTTGTAACGTTAATGTGAAAAATAAATTGTTTTCAGAAAAATCAAATAATTTAAGAAATTTAACAAATTTATTTTCATTTTTAAAGTAAAAAACACTCAATTTTTCAAGTGTATATAGTACACGATTTATAGGAAAATTGTTACAATTTTAAAAATAAAAAAATATGTAACTTAAGCTCGTACCTTTAATGTCAATAATAAATTATTTTCCAAAAATTAATTAAATTAAAAATTTCAAAATATATTTAAACTTTTAAATTAAGAAACACTATCTTTTTCAAGTGAATAATATATTACACGATCTCTAGGAAAAAAGTTTCAATTTTAAAAATTTCAAAATTATGAAATTTAAGCTAGAAACTTCAAAGTGAGAAATACATTGCATTATAAAAAATTAAATAATTTAAGAAATTTAAAAAGTGCATATTTATTGTTGTGTTAAAAAACACTCAACTTTTCAAGTGTATAGTATACGATTTTGTAAGAAAATTGTTGTAATTTTAAAAATATAAAAATTTGTAAATTAAGCTAAAAAATTTAATGTGAATAATACATTGTTTCCAAAAAAATCAAATGGTTTAAGAAATTGAAAAAATGCATCTTTATTTTTAAATTAAAAAACACTCAACTTTTTAAAGTATATAATACACGATTTACATGAAATTTGTTGGAATTTTAAATATATAAAAAATTATGTAAATTAAGCTAGTGACTACAATATGAATAATACATTGTTTAAAAAAAAATTCATATGATTTAAGAGATTTAAAAAATACATTTTCATTTTTAAATTAAAAAACACAATTTTTCAACTGTATAGTATACGATTTATAGAAAAATTGTTGCAGTTTGTAAAATAAAAAATTTATGTAAATTAACCTAGAAACTTTAATGTGACTAATACATTGTTTTCAAAAAATTAAGTAATTTAAGAAATTTCAAAAATGTATATTCATTTTTAAATTAAAAAACACCATCTTTTTCAAGTGAATAATATAGTACACGATTTCTAGGAAAATTGATTCAATTTTAAAAATATTAAAATTATGAAAATTAAACTAGAAAGTTCAAAATGAATAATAAACTCTATTAAAAAAGTGAAATAAATTAAGAAATTTAAAAATTGCATTTTAATAGTTAAATTAAAAAACACTCAATTTTTCAAGTGTATAGTAAAAGATTTCTAGGTAACATTTTTGCAAGTTTAAAAATATACAAATTTATGTAAATTAATCTAGAAACATTAATATGAATAATACATTGTTTTCAAAAAAATCAAATGATTTAAGAAATTTTAAAAATGCATTTCCAATTTCAAAGTAAAAAACACTCAATTTTTAAAGTGGATACTACCGGGTTTATAGGAAATTATTTGAATTTTAAAAATAATACATTGTTTTAAAAAAATTAAATGATTAAATAAATTTAACAAATTCACTTTCATTTTCAAAGTAATAAACACTCAATTTTTAAAGTGGATTCTACATGGTTTATAGGAAAATTTTTGATATTTTAACAATATAAAAAATTATGTAAATTAAGCTTGTAACCTTAATGTGAATAATAAATTGTTTTCAAAAAAATCAAATGATTTAAGAAATTTAACAAATTTATTTTCATTTTTTAAGTAAAAAACTCTCAATTTTTCAAGTGTATATAGTACACGATTTATAGGAAAATTGTTACAATTAAAAAAATAAAAAAACATATAACTTAAGCTCGTAACTTTAATGTGAATAATAAATTATTTTCAAAAAATAAATTAATTTAAAAAATTTCAAAATATATTTTCACTTTTAAATTAAAAAACACTATCTTTTTCAAGGGAATAATATATTACACGATTTCTAGGAAAAGATTTTCACTTTAAAAATTTCAAAATTATGAAAGTTAAACTAGAAACTTCAAAGTGAGAAATACATTGCATTCTAAAAAATAAAATAATTTAAGAAATTTAAAAAGTGCATATTTATTGTTGTGTTAAAAAACACTCAACTTTTCAAGTGTATAGTATACGATTTTGTAAGAAAATTGTTGTAATTTTAAAAATATAAAAATTTGTAAATTAAGCTAAAAAATTTAATGTGAATAATACATTGTTTCCAAAAAAATCAAATGGTTTAAGAAATTGAAAAAATGCATTTTTATTTTTAAATTAAAAAACACTCAACTTTTTAAAGTATATAGTACACGGTTTATATGAAATTTGTTGGAATTTTAAATATATAAAAAATTATGTAAATTAAGCTAGTGACTTCAATATGAATAATACATTGTTTTAAAAAAATTCATATCATTTAAGAGATTTAAAAAATACATTTGCATTTTTAAATTAAAAAACACAATTTTTCAACTGTATAGTACACGATTTATAGAAAAATTGTTGCAATTTGTAAAATAAAAAATTTATGTAAATTAACCTAGAAACTTTAATGTGACTAATACATTGTTTTCAAAAAATTAAGTAATTTAAGAAATTTCAAAAATGTATATTCATTTTTAAATTAAAAAACACCATCTTTTTCAAGTGAATAATATAGTACACGATTTCTAGGAAAATTGATTCAATTTTAAAAATATTAAAATTATGAAAATTAAACTAGAAAGTTCAAAGTGAATAATAAACTCTATTAAAAAATTGAAATAAATTAAGAAATTTAAAAATTGCATTTTTATAGTTAAATTAAAAAACACTCAATTTTTCAAGTGTATAGTAAAAGATTTCTAGGTAACATTTTTGCAAGTTTAAAAATATACAAATTTATGTAAATTAAGCTAGAAACTTTAATGTGAATACTACATTGTTTTCAAAAAAATCAAATAATTTAAGAAATTTTAAAAATGCATTTTCAATTTCAAAGTAGAAAACACTCAAATTTTAAAGTGGATACTACATGGTTTATAGGAAATTATTTGAATTTTAAAAATAATACATTGTTTTAAAAATATTAAATGATTAAATAAATTTAACAAATTCATTTTCATTTTCAAAGTAATAAACACTCAATTTTTAAAGTGGATACTACACGGTTTATAGGAAAATTTTTGCAATTTTAAAAATATAAAAAATTATGTAAATTAAGCTTGTAACGTTAATGTGAATAATAAATTGTTTTAAAAAAAATCAAATGATTTAAGAAATTTAACAAATTTATTTTCATTTTTAAAGTAAAAAACACTCAATTTTTCAAGTGTATATAGTACACGATTTATAGAAAAATTATTGAAATTTTAGAAATAAAAAAATATGTAACTTAAGCTCGTAATTTTAATGTGAATAATAAATTATTTTCAAAAAATTAATTAAATTAAAAATTTTCAAAATATATTTTCAATTTTAAATTAAAAAACACTATCTTTTTCAAGGGAATAATATATTACACGATTTCTAGGAAAACAATTTCAATTTTAAAAATTTCAAAATTATTAAAGTTAAGCTAGAAACTTCAAAGTGAGAAATACATTGCATTAAAAAAAATCAAATAATTTAAGAAATTTAAAATGTGCATATTTATTGTTGTGTTAAAAAACACTCAACTTTTCAAGTGTATAGTATACGATTTTCTAAGAAAATTGTTGTAAATTTAAAAATATAAAAAAATTTGTAAATTAAGCTAGAAACTTTAATGTGAATAATAAATTGTTTTCAAAAAAATTCAAATGATTTAAAAAATTTAAAAATTGCATTTTTTTTTAAATTAAAAAACACTCAACTTTTTAAAGTGTAACACCTTAATTTTGAGTTCGTAATTTTTTTTTCCAAAACACTAGGTGAAGCTAAATTCTAATTTTTCGACAATTAATAATAATAATAATTATAACCCTTTCAATTTATACGGATACCTATTCAGCTGAACAAATTAATGTATGAACTTGAGACTTAGTTCACCATGTGTGACTATACCTAAGAAGCCCACAACTCTTCTCATCTGTGGCTTTCGCTTCACAATTTTTTGATACCTGCGATATGGTAACCGTCAGTTATATGCAAAACATATAACTGAGTAACTCCCGGCATTTTTGAAAACAGTTTTATACATATTGCAGCCAGTCTAACTGGAAAACACCCTATTTAATCCCTAACATACAATCCAATCCACAATCAATGATTTCATACATAATGCATGCTATGACAATTATGGATGTATGCATGCCATGATCTTTCATTAACATACTTAGTTTTTTTCTTTTCTTGAGTCTTTTATGGAAACCTCGTGCACTAGACTTCCCCTAGTGCGTGGCAGTAACGCGAGGTTGAGCTCAAAACTAGGACCACGGCAAGCGTTCCCACCGTGATCAAACTAGCTGCCGGGCTAACTTACCCCACATCAATGGGATAGCCCAGGACTATCTTAACCCCACATCAATGGGATAGTCCTTTCTTTCGGGCTATCTTCCCGGTCACCGGGCAACCCTACTAGCTCAGGTCATCTTACCCCATTCATTGGGAGACCCTACATTCTCAATCTTTTCATGCTTGTCGACTTACCCGGTGTCTGACCGGTGGGAATCAACCCACTTACTCAACATTCGTTGAAGGGGGAAAGCTTAAACTTGTATATAAATTTCATTTTCATTTCACAATAGCTCAATAATCAAGCCACATGCCATTTCTATTCCCTAATTAGTCTAGTTTGGGGCTTAGTGGAGTTACCTCTTGAAATTCTAGTCACCCATTCTTCCAATTCTTTGCTTCCTTTTCTTCTATTAACTTCATTCAAT
Organism: Cyamopsis tetragonoloba; assembly: GCA_037177725.1. Classification (NCBI taxonomy): domain Eukaryota; kingdom Viridiplantae; phylum Streptophyta; class Magnoliopsida; order Fabales; family Fabaceae; genus Cyamopsis; species Cyamopsis tetragonoloba. The sequence goes on along the minus strand of CM074122.1, from coordinate 59,959,695 downwards.
TTCAGAATCACCCAATTCTTGTTGCAGCTTCGTAATTTCGCAATATCTAGAGTCATAGATATTGGATTCCAGTGAAACTAATTGTAAATGAAACTTAATACATTTATCTACAATTAATGTGAAGGAAGCTTGATTTGAATCATACGTCTTGAGAGTGTAATTCTAGTTGGAAACTGACCGCCTAACAGAAACTATATTTCTGATACTACCTCATTGTTTCAACTATATCTAGAGCTATGGTTGTCGAATTGATTTGAAACCAGTTGAAAATTAAAGATAGCATGATTGCCTACAATTTTTATGAAGGACTCAAAACCATGTTTTGTCATCTGGATAATTATAAATTCCCTTGAAAACAGACACAGAACCAGACTCAAGGCTGTTCTAAATTTTCGATACTACTTTAGTAACTTTGTCATAACTGGAGCTGTAGACCATGGATTGACATGAAACTAGTTCCAAATTAAAGCTAAATTAATAATATATAACTTTCATGCAAGACTTGAGAACAGATTCCATCATCTAGATAATTTAAGTTGCTCTTAAAGTCAGGTACAGAACTAGACATAAAATTGTCCTAACACTCAAATATTGTCTCAGTGATCCTACTATATCTTGAGTTACACTAGGTGGATTCATATGAAACTTATGTCAAATTAAATCTAACTTTATTGTCTACAACTTCAATGAAGGGCTTGAAGACAGAATCACACGTCTCAGAGGTTGAAACTACATACAAAGAAGCACTACAAAATCTGAACCTGACACTGTTTCACATATGACGCCTCTTAAGTGATTAGAGCATATCTTGAGCTATAGTTGATAGATTTACACAAAACCGGTTGGCCGTCAAAGATAAGACACAGATATACATTTCTTATGAAGACCACGAAGACAAATGGGCTCATTAACAAGTCCTAAATTAGCAACAAAACAGACAGATTCAATCAGACCCCGATTTTGACCTCAGTTCAGTAATTTGATTATAACTGGAGCTATACAGATCCAAATTAAGCAAGATTTGTGTCATTGGAAAGATAAGTAAATCCTCTACAACTCTTATAAAGATTACGAAGCCAAATTCCCTCATCTAGACAATTAAAAGTGTCTTATAACAGAGGTACAGAATTGGACTTAAGGCTATACTAGATTTTCGACATTGCTTCAGTAATTCTGTCATATCTCAAACTATAGACCATGGATTGGTGTGAGGTCAGAGACATATTAAAGATAAAAGGATTTTCTACAACTTTCATGAAGACATATAAACCTAGTTCTAAAATTTTAATTGTCAAAATAGTTCCTCGAATAGAAAGGTACATTTAGACAAACCTAGCCCATAAACATTGATACTGTCTCAGGTTTTGGGCCATAACTCAAGCTACAGAGATCGAAATTGAGCAAACTTAGTGGCGTTGGAAAGCTAAAAGATAGCTCTACAATTTTTATGAAGAACATGAAAACAGATAAGGTCATTTACCTATCCTAAACTTACATGCAAAATCACGGTTGTGACTAAACCAGAGCAAAAACATGATTTCTCACAACTTGACTCAAATATTGTTAGTCACAATTCCATCTAGCTTAAATCACATAGGTTTGTTCCCTTTACCTTAGAGAGGCCCACGAAATTAATGGAAACAGGGGGCTAGAGCCTCTACTTCAAGAGCAACCCAATCACTTCAAAATTTGAAATTTCTACATGCATGTGTCCCATATGCTCCACTTGAGTTGCTTGAAGCCACATGCATCACCATTTCACCCATAGAAACATAGTTTACTGAAATTAGTGGCTTGTAGTGAGGAAACCATAAGAGAGGAGAAGAAGAAATGAGAGGGAAGACTTACATGCACTCCTTGGAACTTTGATGGTGAGGATCAATTAGAAGAATTGAGAATTGTGTTAAAATCTCTAAGAGTGGCTGAACTTGATGATGAGAGGGAGAGGGAAGTGAGGCTGCTCTCTTCCTCTTGGTAATTGATGAAGAGAATGAATGTAATGGAGAGTGTAAAGAATGAGGGAAATGAGAGAGAGGAAGAAGGAGATAAGAGATTTGGAGAGAACATGGGTTCTTCCATCTACTTGTTGTCTCTTGCACACGTATAAGGAGGAGAGGGAGAGAAGTGTTCTTTTTTCTTTTGGAACAAGAAGAGAATAAAATGGAGATTGGGAAAGTGAGAGTGAGAGGTGGCGTGAGATTGAAAGGAAATGGGAAGAAAGAGAGAGTGAGTTATTGTGTGTGAGTGATCTCAAAGTGGTGTGGGGTGCATTTTTAATAAAATTGCAATTATGTCCCTTAACTTTCTCAATGTTGTTAAAAGGGGCTTTAGGGCTAAAGACGAGATTTTCTTTAGACATGTGATTTGGAAAGTGCTCGATTCTTGGGATGTTACAATACTACCCTCTTTAAAAGAATTGTGTTCTCACAATTCGAATTCACTCGTGCTATGAAACTAGAGCTGGTATGAGCCTTTGAAGCTGTTTGAGTCGATGAATTTGCTCATTGGGAAATTAACTTGGCTTAAATTTTACTTCTCAAAGGAATCTAGAATTCTAGAAGAAATTTTGAGCTGACAATATGAGTGATAACATTAGGGTGCGTGTTTCATTGGGACAGTTAAGAAAACATGGCATCTCCTTTGGATTCTAAATGCTATTACTGTGTTGAAGCGAAATCTCTCTCAAGCACACATGTGATTTGGAGAGGAACGTCTAAGGAATTTCTGTCATTTAAAGAGAACATTCCTTTGTGCTAATTTTCGAATTCGAAGAATTTCTAAGTTAAGGGAATTAATTTGGGAGTATGTCTATTCCATATTCGATGTCAGAGTAATATATGATTAGTGGGTCAAGTTCAATTGGTACTTGAGAACCAACTCGGTGTAGTTCTTCAAAGAATGGTCTAATAGCAGTGGCAAAGTGTTTCTCATTAAAAATTAGATTGACAAACAGAATGACAAGATCTTCAACATGAATAGTACATTGTTTTCAAAAAATTCAAATCATTTAAGAAATTTAAAAAATGTATTTTCCTTTTTAAATTAAAAAACACTCAACTTTTTAAAGTGTAGTGTACACGGTTTATAGGAAATTTGTTGGAATTTTAAAAATATAAAACATTATGTAAATTAAGCTAGTGACTTTAGTGTGAATAATACATTGTTTTCAAAAAATTCATATGATTTAAGAGTTTTAAAAAATTAATTTTTATTTTTATATTAAAAAACAAATTTTTAAAATGTATATTACACGATTTATAAGAAAATTGTTATAATTTTAAAAATAAATAAACTTATGTAAATTAAGCTAGAAAATCTAATGTGAATAATATACTATTTTCAAAAAATTATGTAATTTAAGAAATTTGAAAAATGTATTTTCATTTTTAAAATAAAAAACACCATCTTTTTTAAGCGAATAATATAGTAAACAATTTATATTAAAAAAAATTCAACATTAAAAATATAAAATTATGAAAATTAAGCTAGAAATGTTAAAGTGAATAATACATTGCATTAAAAAAATTCAAATAATATAATAAGTTTAAAAAGTGCATATTAATTGTTAACTAAAAATCCCTCAATTTTTCAAGCTTATAGCATACGATTATTTAGGAAAATTGTGGTATATTTAGACATATAAATTTTTTTTGTAAACTAGGCTTGAAACTTTAACGTGAATAATACATTCTTTTCAAAAAAATCAAATGATTTAAGAAATTCAAAAAATATTTTTTCATTTTCAAAGTAAAAAACACTCAATTTTTAAAGTGGATACTACACGGTTTATAGGAAATTGTTTAAATTTTAAAAATATAAAAAATTATGTAAATTAAGCTAGTGACGCTAATGTGAATAATACGTTGTTTTAAAAAATTAAATAATTAAAGAAATTTAACAAATGCATTTTCATTTTCAAAGTAATAAACACTCAAATTTTAAAGTGGATACTACACGGTTTATAAGCAAATTGTTTGAATTTTAAAAATACAAAAAAAAAAAATTAAGCTTGTAACACCAATGTGAATAATACATTGTTTTCAAAAAAATCAAATGATTAAAGAAATTTAACAAATGCATTTTCATTTTCAAAGTAATAAACACTCAATTTTTAAAGTGGATACTACACGGTTTATAAGCAAATTGTTTGAATTTTAAAAATACAAAAAATTATGTAAATTAAGCTAGTAATGTTAATGAGAATAACACATTATTTTAAAAAAATTAAATGATTTAAGAAATTTAACAAATGCATTTTCATTTTTAAATTAAGAAACACTCAATTTTTCAAGTGTATAGTACACGATTTATAGGAAAGTTCTTGCAATTTTAAAATTAAAAAAATTATATAAATTAAGCTAGTAACTTTAATGTGAAGAGTATATTGTTTTCAAAAAAATAAGTAATTTAGTAAATTTCAAAAATATTTTTTCATTTTTAAATTAAAAAACACCATTTTTTCAAGTGAATAATATAGTACACGATTTCTAGGAAAAATGTTTCAATTTTAAAAATATAAAACTATGAAAATTAAGCTAGAAAATTCAAAGTGTATAATAAATTGCATTCAAAAAAATAAATTAAAAATTGTAGTAATTTTAAAAATTTTAAAAATTTTGTAAATTAAGCTAGAAACTTTAACGTGAATAATACATTGTTTTCAAAAAATTCAAATGATTTAAGAAATTTAAAAAATGCATTTTCATTTTTAAATTAAAAAACACTCAACTTTTTAAAGTGTATGGTACACGGTTTATAGGAAATTTGTTGGAATTTTATAAATAAAAAAAATTATGTAAATTAAGCTAGTGACTTTAGTGTGAATAATACATTGTTTTCAAAAAATTCATATGATTTAAGAGATTTAAAAAATTAATTTTTATTTTTAAATTAAAAAACAAATTTTTAAAATGTATATTACACGATTTATAGGAAAATTGTTGCAATTTAAAAAATAAAAAAACCTATTTAAATTAAGCTAGAAAATCTAATGTGAATAATACATTATTTTAAAAAAGTTAAGTAATTTAATAAATTTCAAAAGTTTATTTTCATTTTTACAATAAAAAATACCATCTTTTTTAAGCAAATAATCTAGTAAACGATTTCTAGGAAAATTGTTTCAATATTAAAAATATAAAAATTATAAAAATTAAGCAAGAAACTTCAAAATGAATAATACATTATATTTAAAAAATGGAATAAAATAATAAATTTAAAAAGTGCATATTTATTGTTACCTAAAAATCCCTCAACTTCTCAAGTGTATAGCATACGATTTTCTAGGAAAATTGTTATATATTTAAAAATATAAAAAAAAATTTAAATTGGGCTAGAAACTTTAACATGAATAATACATTGTTTTCAAAAAATTCAAATTATTTAATAAATTCAAAAAATTCATTTTTATTTTTAAATTAAAAAACACTCCATTTTTTTAAGTGTGTAGTACACGATTTATATGAAATTTTTTGTAATTTAAAATATAAAAATTATGTAAATTAAGTTAGTGACTTCAATGTGAATAATATATTGTTTTCAATAAATTCATATGATTTAAGAGATTTCAAAATGCATTTTCATTTTTAAATTAAAAAACACACAATTTTTCAATTGTATAGTACACAATTTATATGAAAACTGTTGCAATTTAAAAAATAAAAAAATTGATATAAATTAAGCTAGAAACTTTAATGTGAATAATACATTGTTTTCAAAAAATTAATTAATTTAATAAATTTCAAATATATTTTTCATTTTTCAATTAAAAAACACCATTTTTTTCAAGTGAATAATATAGTACACGATTTCTAGGAAAATATGTTAAATTTTAAAAATATTAAAATTATGAAAATTAAGATAGAAACTTCAAAGTGAATAATAACTGTATTAAAAAAATCAAATAATTTAAGAAATTTAAAAAATCCATTTTATTTGTTAAAATATAAAACACTCAATTTTTCAAGTTTATAGTACAAGATTTGTAGGTAACATTTTTGCAAGTTTAAAAATATACAAATTTATGTAAATTAAACTAAAAATTTTAATGTGAATAATACAATATTTTCAAAAAAATCAAATGATTTAAGAAATTTAAAAAATGCATTTTTATTTTCAAAGTCAAAAAGACTCAATTTTTAAAGTGGATACTACACGGTTTATAGGAAATTGTTAGAATTTTAAAAATATAAAAAACTATGTAAATTAAGCTAGTAACGCTAATATGAATAATACATTATTTTAAAAAAATAAAATGATTAAATAAATTTAACAAATGCATTTTCATTTTCAAATTAATAAACACTCAATTTTTAAAGTGGATACTACACGGTTTATAGGAAAAAATTTGCAATTTTAAAAATATAAAAATTATGTAAATTAAGCTTGTAACGTTAATATGAATAATACATTATTTTCAAAAAAATCAAATGATTTAAGAAATTTAACAGATGTATTTTCATTTTTAAAGTAAAAAACACTCAATTTTTCAAGTGTATGTACACGATTTATAGGAAAATAGTTGCAATTTTAAAAATTAAAAAAACTATGTAAATTAAGCTCGTAACTTTAATGTGAATAATAAATTGTTTTAAAAAATTCATTAAATTAAAAATTTTCAAAAATATATTTTTACTTTTAAATTAAAAAACACTATCTTTTTCAAGTTAATAATATAGTACACGATTTTTAGGAAAATTGTTTCACTTTTAAAAATATCAAAATTATAAAAGTTAAGCTAGAAACTTCAAACTGAGTAATACATTACATTAACAAAAATCAAATAAGTTGAGAAATTTAAAAAGTGCATATTTATTGTTGTGTTAAAAAAACACTCAACTATTCAAGTGTACAGTATACGATTTTCTAAGAAAATTGTTGTAATTTTAAAAATATAATTTTTTTTAAAAATTAAGCTAGAAACTTTAATGTGAATAATATATTGTTTTCAAAAAATTCAAATGATTTAAGAAATTTAAAAATTGCATTTTAGTTATTAAATTAAAAAACACTCAACTTTTTAAAGTGTATAGAGTACGGTTTATAGGAAATTTGTTAGAATTTTAAAAATATAAAAAAATATGTAAATTAAGCTAGTGACTTCAATTTGAATAATATATTGTTTTCAAAAAATTCGTATGATTTAATAAATTTAATAAATGAATTTTTATTTTTAAATTAAAAAACACTCAATTTTTCAAGTGTGCAGTACACGATTTATAGGAAAATTTTTGCCATTTAAAAATATAAATAATATGTAAATTAAGCTAATGACTTCAATATGAATAATACATTGTTTTCTAAAAATTCATATTACAACATTTTATTAAGAGATTTTGTACTATACTAGAAGAATAGGGTGTTTTCGCAATAAAAGTGAAAATGTGTTTTTAAATTTTCAAAAGTATTTGTAATGTTTTAAAAAATGTATTATTCACTTTGAAATTTCTTACTCAATTTAGGTAACTTTTTATATTTTTCAAAATTGAAACAACTTTTTTTTAGATTGTGTGCCATATACACTTGAAGATTAGGGTATTTTTTGAATTTTTTTGAAAATAATGTATTATTCACTTTGAAGTTTTTAGCTCGATTTAGTTAATTTTTTTGTGCTTTTAAAATTGCAACAGATTGTGTATTATACATATAAAGTATAGAGTATTTTTTTTAATAAAAATGAAAACACGTTTTTTGAATTACCTTTCTTACTTGAAGTTTTTTAAAAATAATGTATTATTCACTTTGAAGTTTCTACCTCAATAAATACAATTATTAAATGTATTTTTAGAAATAAGTAAATATAAAATATGTTGAATATATTTTTATTATGTAAATTTTTTAAAAAGAATATTTTTTATAAATATGTTTTGGTTGAAAAATATAATATAAGGTTTAAAGAATTTAAATATATATTATTTTGTTAATAAAAAAAATAACTCTATAAAAATAATAATTCTTCTGTGTGTGTTGTTCTCTTTAGTTCCATTCTTTTTAATGTAATCAATATGTCCCGTTTATTTGTCTCAATGTCCTATTCGGTTTCTCTTAACTGATGTACCAACTGAAAAATTATACACAATATCATATTTTGTTTTATTTAAATACGTCTGTCAAATGCTACCATAAATACTTAACACACGTGTTTAAAATTTTCACATCAAATTAACTCAAATGTGTAAACAATTATATATATTAGCAAAAAAAAAATGATACATTAAACGAAAATTAAAGCACAAGAAGTGCTATCAGTCAAATTAAAATAAATACATAGACCAAAACTAAACTAAAGAAGAGTTAGTACTTGGTATCCAAAATATAAAATGAAAACTCCTTAAATCACCCACAAACATCAGATACACACAAATAAATACGTGTTTCTCCAATGACCTTTGTAATAATGGGTAAAACAATTCATTTTTCATTTCTCAACTTAATCAATTTTACCACATAATTTTAATTTATTAAGTTTTAAAAAATTGCAGATTGATCCTTAAGAAATATTAGTATATTTTATAAGGTCATTTAAGGCTTAAATATGTTTTTAATCCTTGAAAAAAAAAAAGATTTAAGTCCTTAACAAATGTTTTTTAAGATTTTAATCTTTAAAAAACTTAAAAATAAAGGATATGAGTCCTTAAAAAATACTAATTTAAGGACTCAAATCACTTATTTAAGGACTTAAATCCTAAAAAAATGTTTTTTAGGAATTTAAATCATAATTTTTTTATTTTTCAGGGACGAAAAATATATTTAAGCCGTGATTTAATTATTTAATTAAATTCCTTTTTTATTTTAGTTTTAAAAAAAAAACATAAACAGCTGTAGTGTGTTTTCTGTTTATCTTCTCAATTTTTGTATATTCTCTTCTTCTCCTTGCTACACCAACATTATCTCTTTCATCATAAATCTTAATCCCTAATTTTTAGTTGCTTTTTGTCTCTGATTTAACTGCGAAGAAGAAAACGCATCTTGGTTCATGTTGATTCAATCCTCACCTTTCTAATTCAATGGTTGCGTCACGTTCTTGCTATGTTTTGCTTTTGCCATTAATTAATTGCTTACAGTTTTTATTTTCTCTTAAATTAATTTCGAAAGACTTCGTAGATCGACCACACGAGTATCGAAGAGCCGATCATCGCCGTAGAGAGGTTCAATCTCCATACATTCAAATCGATTGCATTCTTCGAGTTCCAAACCACCGTGAACGGCTCTGCTTCCGACGAATGCGACGTCGCGTGGAGGCTCTGCGGTGATTTTCGACGGTTTAGAATTGGTGTCACCGATGATTGTAGGTACAAGGTGGTGCGTACTAGTGGATGGCATTCCGGTACCAATGCGCGGCGAAATCTCGCGATTCGGCCTCGAATCGGGAACGGGAGGGGCGAAACGGTACCACCGCCGCGGAGCGAGCGAATCATCCAAATCCACGGTGTTCCTACCGACGCCGTCACCGCCTTCCTCGGCTTCCTTTACTCCTCCAGGTAAGTAGAAAGTAGTACACACAATTTCAACCATGTTTAACGCATTCATCGCCGTCGATGTGAAATGACAGAGATGCCCCTGCTTTGATGCAGATTCACAGAGGAAGAGATGGACAAAATCGGGATGCCAGCAACTAATTTATTAGAGTTTATGATGAAGGAGATGATGTTGGTGTATGAAGAAGAAGAAGAGAAGATGCAAAAATTGATAAGGTGAGCAGACACCAAACTGCAGCTGTTTATGTTTTTTTTAAAAAAACTAAAATTAAGAAGAAAAAAGAAGAATTTAATTAAATGATCTTCTTAGTCTCAAATGAACTATAACGGAATGTTCCGTATTCAAATCTCACACATGTCAAATTTTCAAAAATTAGCGTAAGTCACACAGCACAAACCGAATTAGTCTCATTTTAAAGGTGGGAAACGAAAACAACCAAATAAACAAACAAATAATTCATTGAAAAAAGATGTTAAATAAATAAGACAACTATTATTTATATAAATGAAAAATATAATTATTTTAATGTCCAACACTTCTAGTAATTTTTCACGCAATCACTTTTTAATTAATTTCTCACTCTCTCACTCTTAACTAATTTTGTCTCACAATTACTCACACTCTTTTATTATTTGCTGTCTCACTTTCTCTCGCGTCCAACACCCAAGCACACACCTCGCTTTCACGCTTTTACTTGCACACAATTGAATGCCAAGACCTCTTTTTATAGTTGCACAATATTAATGTTGGTTCAGCCTTTCTTTGAAGCTTCTAAAATTTTCTATCATTAATTAGTAGATGCTTCCATTATTTAATGGGTAAAAGGTAAGTTTTCTAGTTAATTTCTTGTTATTAATTTCTTGTTATTGTATCAAGAGTTTTAATTCAAATGATTATGTATTAAGTTATAAGATTTGAGAGCAGGAAGTCTAATGTTCAAATTTTGACAAAAGAAAATAGGAGAATAGTGTAGTTTAGGTTGTGTAGTGAGTGTGTGAGTATTTGCCTGTAAAAAAAATCTTTGTTAGTGACATTGAGGAGACTTCTAGAAAATATTAATTGATTTTGACCGAATAATTTTCAAGTCTATAATAAGGCTCCTTTTAACTGTATTAAGAGTTGTTATTATGTCAAAATTGTTACTGACTTATCAACGTGCTCTTTTTAAAGACACTTTCTTTTTTGCCACCACTCACGATGACGCAACATAAACACTTTCTTAAGATTTGTTATGTGACAACCAAAAACATCTCGAATCTCACCATATCTATGTTAGGCAAATCAATTTGCAATATATTCATATTTTTTTAAATTTCAATAAACATCACCCCACCATAAATTTATGTAAATCCAATTACTTATAAAAGTATGTATAGATTTTTATATAAATAAATTATCATACGTTTAAACTTTCTTTCTAAAACAAAAGATTACTATAGTCCAAACTACAGTCAAATAATACTTTAATACATTTAATCAATGTATGATAAATATACATATTAAACATGCAATTAATAATATCTCAATCATACAATCACAAACACATATGATTTACCATTTTTAATAGACTTCTTAAAAATAAGTCATGAGTTATCTTTTAAATTATCCCATATTAAAATGAACCAAAAATATGTTATAGAGAAATTATAATTTATTTCCATAGTTTGAACCCAAAATACTGTATAGAATTCTATACTCAATACTTGCATGTATTTACTACAGTAAATAATTTGCTCTACCATATAATTATTCTAGATAGTTAATTAATTGCAACGATATGAAGTTTAGTTAATTTATAAAATAAGGATTGTCACATTTTTATAAACTTAACAATGTCGCATTATTAGTCGGACGTAGAACTTCAAACAATATTCATGCATGAGAATGGTAATCGCATGGGAAACTACTGAATTCAACAGCAAAATTATTCATCACTATCATTTAACCTTCAAGCATTTTCGAACAATTTAAATAATTGTCAACACTCAACATACACTCATGGTTGTTCAATATAAAATGCTAATCATCAATTCATCCATTGAGAACATTATAAATAGTTGAATTTTATATCTGTGTGGTTATGCCTTCTTTAATTTGAAATTCTTTAAATGTGTTGTATTTTTGTTTAAGAGTACATCTAGTACTCCTTTAATAAAATTGACTTTTTTTTTTAAAAAAAAAAAAACTTAAGAACTACTTATAAAGTATCATTCATGCATCGATCAAAATCATAATCAATCAAGATCATTATATATCATAGCCTTCATTTATATATTTCAGAATAGACTGAAGGACTAATCTTTTTTTATGGCAAAAGATATTTAATATCTTGAATTTTGTAATGACTTAGAACAATACAAAAGTAATTGTTTATCTCTTTAACATGTAATTTCCTTTTAATTTTTTTTTTTGTCTTTTGACAATCTCTAAAATTTACCTTTTTCAAATATTTTTAACTTCGCAATAAACTCCACCATGAATTTCTTCAAAAAAGAAATTTGCATTCAACGAATTTATGCCTAAAGATTGTTAGAAATTATATTCTTGGTGGTGGTGGACACGTGAAGATTAGAAAAAAAGAATAAGAAGAAGAAGAAATAAGAAAGTGTACACAATATTTCTTCAAGGTGTGTTCTCTAGCATTTTTTTTAGGTTTAATTCGCCCTTACCAATTTCAACATTTGGGTGCAAAATTACTGTCTAACAAATTTTCTACCGGATACGATACCTTAAATATGTTTTGCACTTCCAAAACTCAAGCTGTGACGACAATGATTTTTAAAAAGTGATATTTTGCATATATATATATATATATATATATATATATTATGAGAAAATGGGGTGTTTCAACATGTGTTCATCTTTTATGATTGACTCATTATGGATATTGTGAATGTCATCAAAGTTATAAATCTCATATTTATCAAATGCACTTCTATTTCACATACACGTTGCGTCTTTTTAAAATCAAACCTCACTTAAGCTCTATTGATTATAGCCCGTTGGGCACGCAAGGACATGTTAGGCGGGATACGCGTCACCATGTGGTTTCCTTAGTGGGCCTCCATTATGGAGATCAGGACCAGAAAGGTGTACGATCAACCCTAGTAGGTCAGTATAAAGAGTCGCATGCATATTTTATGCAAGGTGGAGTGTTTGCAGGTGGCCACACCGCCGCGAAGGAACCTTTTCACCCTACCGGGCCTCATCCCAAATTCCTCGGGTACGATCATAACAATATTATCATTTAGTAATTAAACACCAATTATTGAGTCAACTTTTAAAATATAACACCACCAATTTTTTTCTCAAATGAACATATATATACTTATATGGTTGTTCAAAATTCAAATCTAAATATCAAAGAAAATAACTGGTCCGTCGCAACCATAAAAATGCTCTATCATATATACATTCTTTTTTAAATTTTAATACTTAATAGTTCTAGTCTTTTCTGAGTTAATATTAATAATAATATAATTATTAAGCCTCTTTGTTAATTCGAAAAGGATAATAAGTTTTTCATGCATTGAATTATTTAGCTCTCCATTCCGTAGAGAATGATTCCTTTTCACCAATCACATAAAATCCCAAACACACACTAACATGTAACTAACTGAGTCGAGGGTTTCTAGAAGAAGAATATAACATACAGAACATATAAAAATGGATCTCTCATCATCAAGGAGAGAAAGTTTTTATGTGGGTCCCATGCAATTTCTTTTCATCTCATCGCTTTTCTTTGCTAATATATATAAACCAAAAGGAGAAAAACTCTATTTTAATTTATACTCATTAATTTTCACTTCTTCCATAAAATCAACAAAAAAATAAGAATTGTCACTTATCCCTTAAATTCTCAAATTCTCTTCAAGAGCACCAACCTTTGGTTTGGGAATTTGTGGGAGTTACACTATCTATAGTAACTTAATTAATTTACAAAAAGTTTCTTGCATCTTCGTAAGCATACATAAAGTTTAACAAAAGATAAATCATAACGTCTCATGACTTATAATAAAGTGATACATTGTCTCAAGTAATTACTACATACAAAATAAGTTTGTGCGTACACAATCTCAAAAGTAATACAGTCCAAAGTAGTGAGACTAGGAAACCTACTAAATTTTCACTACCTAGATACAAAACCATTGCCAGCTAAGTGAAATCAAGCACTCCAAGCTCCCGAGTCATATCCGTCGTCTGTACCTACATCACTGAGACTGTCATATGGATTACATATGACCGAGTAACCCCGGTCTATAAAACTACTTTTCAGTGAGAATCCTATTAAAGAGGAAAAATCCCCACATATGCATGAATACATGAATACAAGTCTCAAGTCAATCACACACGTAAACAATATTCATATCATTCATAACTAATTCACTAATCCCTTAACTGAACATACATATCTTTATTAAGTCTTATACGGAATCTAGTGCACGTGGAAACCGCGCTGAGGTGTAGGCAACAAACACCATTTAAGCTCGTTGTACACAGGTGAGTTGCCCTACCTACGCAACTGCCATTTCACCCTTATCTAGAAGGGCCAGGAACACCTTATTTGAAAGGGACCTTTTTGTTCAGGTTAGCTCTTATCTAGAAGAGTAATCCTACATGATGTTTGTGTTCATGTCATAGCTAAATAAGTTCTAATTAGTTTAACCAATCAGAGGTTCAATCATGTTGGAATTGGTTATTATCGTACAAATAGTTATAAGCAAACCCAAAGAACTCATACAATTAATTAAGTATACAATAATCTCATATAACTTAAGCCTAAACAAGTAAATCATATCTTCATCAAACATTTATAGCATAAGAATATCCTGTTCAAGAACTAAAATAAGAAAAATTAACCTTATCCAAAAACTCCAATTTTCCCCACAATTTCACACTAACTTTTAACAACCACCTTCTCAAAGAAAGTCTCTAATCTATACATGTTTCTATACTACTCTAACACACTTCTAACAACACTCAGTACATCACTTTCACATACAATGCATAGAAAAAGTCATGGGATCATGCTTAATTCATCACCAATTTAGAAAAACTACAAACTAATTTTTGTCCTAACTCACATAGCTATGAAAAATGTGTTTCTAAAAAATAAACTAGCTTTGTTTTAAACCAAAATATCAAGTCCTTAACCCATATATTTAAGCTTCTCAAAATATATTTTTACCCAATTTTTGGACCATCTTAACATGCTTTATGAAAAGATTTTGCTTAACAGAGCAAAATCCCGATATAGCAGCTTTGAAAGTTCACACAGAATTAACCCATGATCCAAAAGTTATGAAACTTTGACAAAGATATATAACATATCCAGGTATCACCAGAAAAAGTTTCACCTCGAAATTCCAAGTGATCAGAGAGTACGGTATTCCCGAAATCAACACTTCATTTTCGGATTTTGACAGTTATTTCATCATGAACCCAATTTATTCAAAAATTCACCACACTTTCTATAGTTTTCCAAAAATAATGAAATTAATTCGTGTGATTCTAGACATACAACGCTATCACCATACAAAATTTCAAGCTCATCCAATCAAGAGAACCAAAGATAAAAATTGACAAAGTGCACTCAAAATTCTGCTACAACAAAACGACAGCATCCAAATCTCAATTATACCATGAATTTATTCCAAGATTCCACATGCAACACAAATCATTCATGATATTTATAATTTCACACAATCCATTCATCATACATAACAAGAATTTTAATGTCCCTAGACTTAGACTCGATTTAAGTGAGCTTTAGAACTTTGGGTTACCTCAATTCCGCAACCCCAAAATTTGAAATAAAGCTTATGGCCTTCAAACCTCCAGCTCAAATTTATGCAATTGAAGCCTTAATTTTCCTAATTTTTAACTCCAATTAGCTCTTTTTTCCTTCAATCCCTAGCCAACCAAAACCCACAATGTTGATGAAATGAAGGTGGTGATGGTGGAGAACCACTTGCATGCAAGGATAGAAGTAAAGATGAGAACATAGAGAGAAGGATTGATGGTGGTGAAGTGGAGAGATAGAGAGGAAGAGAATGGAAGCGATGACATGTTTAAAGAGAGTGAAAGATTGTATTGATTCGTATCAAAGAAAGACAGGATATAATCGAGGCTCTTCAAACAAGAACATGTCTGTTCATGAAAAGTCATTTCTTTTTAAGTGATATCTTTTTATTTAGAATCATATCACTTTATTTAAGAATCATATTTATAACCTCAAAATTAAATAAATTTATGAAATTAAATTAATTTTAAATAAAATAACTCTTAACCTTACATAAAATAATATCAATCTTTATAAAACAACACACCACTTGATATTTTATAAATTTTTCTTATAGATTCAGACTCCATTCCCGCATAAAATACATTGAGGTGGCAATATCATGTTCAGGTGGCAATATCATGTTCAGATATGCAAATAGGTTGATGAATAGTAAAAATGTCTTTTATTATTATATTATTATAACATGAACTTGCTTGCCACGCAATGCACGTGCAAATTATTATATTATTATAATATGAACTCCTTGCCACGCGGCACGCGCAAATGGTACTAGCATAAGATAATGAGATAAGGTTCTGATCTTACAAAAGTTTCAATTCTTTTTAATAAAAAAAGAAGATGCATTGGTTGTCTCAACATTTCACAATAACATAGAATGCATAAAAAAATAAAAATAAAAAATAAAAAATAAACACCCCAACTTGCATTGCTTCAACTTAAATTAGGATTGAAAGTTTTAAATCTCAATTACCAAACCAATTATAAATTAAACAAACAGTTGAATAAACATACGTACAAAATTGCAATTTAAGATTCAAAGGTGTGTTTGGGATTATTAGCTACAAGACTTTTCATAAGTTAGAGTTTAAAGTTTTAAAATGGTAAAGAATTTTGGCCAACTAAAATTAGTCTATTTTTAATAAATTCTATTAAAATAATAATATTTTGTTTTTCTAATTGAAAAAATAAAAATAAAAAGAGAGAGAATTATTGTATTGGATTGGCCAAAAATTAGCTAAAATTTGGTTGGTCAAAAATTATTGCTTATTTTTAAAATCACTTAAATGTGATAGTGGATGTATACAAAAAATTGATAGTGAATACAATTAAAATTAATAATAAATTTTATTATCATAAATTTTAAAAATAAGAAAATTATTAGACAATTTTTAATGTTTTTTATTTTTTACTGGCTTTATATTTAAAGTATGCTTTTAACTTTAAGCTTAAAAAAATAAGTAAACATTATAAACATAGCTAAAGGTTTATTTGGTTTGTATTTTTATTTTTTATTTTTATTCCGCTTCATGTGAAATTTTAAGAAGAAAAAACTAGAAATGTTGAAAATGGAATTTTTTTATTGTCAACATTTTTTAGTTTTTTTTTTAAAAGAAAAATTTAAAAAAACAGAAAATAGAAACATGAAATAAAAATACTATCTTCTTTCTTTAAAATTTCTTTTTAATTAAACATTAAACATCTACTAAAATTACTCTCAATTTTGACAAATCTCTTCCCTAGCTACTATAAATATAAGATGGAAGGCTATTCTAAAGTCACACTCAACTTCCTTTTCTCAAATCCAAGACAAGATGAGGCTTGCTCTTTCTTTTATTCCTTTACTCTTCCTCTTCCTTGTATGTTTTTTTTTTTTTTTTCATAATTTCTATTAATTTTCTATTAATTTATTCTTATCATTCATTGAGTTATTTCCCTTACAGTCCTAATATAGCCTGTAAGTTATTTCCTTGAATTTAATATTATCAAATATGTAAGCTTGAAGAATGAACAGCATTTCGTCTCTAATATTAAATATTAAATAATTTAAGTTAACAAAATAATTAAATATTAAATACGTATGCTAATAAGTAAAGTTTATAACGATGATATTGTCTCAACAGGTTGCATGTTCTTTTTCCTTCAGCATATGAATTGTTTATTTAATGGATAACAGTCTAACATTCTTTTTAATTCTTTTAAAGTTTGCTGTGGAAATAAAATCAAGAAAGTTAGATGGAGCAGAATATTGGAAAGTGGTCATGAAAAATGAGAAGATGCCAAAAGCAATTGGAGGCCTTTTTGAATCGGAGTCTCAGATCCAACCCGAAACCAACCCAAAAGAGGAAAAGACAATTGCTAAAGAATTAAAAGTGGGATCCAACGCTCTTCTCTTGATCTACGATTGATATGCTCAAGAAAGTGAGAATGCCGAAAAAGAGAAGAAGTACTTGAAAGAAATTGCGCCAATACCTAACTTTTTTTTCATTGGATATACTCCAAGAAATGAGGATGCCAAAAAAGAGAAGTAGGTGAAAAGAGAAGTAGGTGAAAGAACTTGAATTGCAACTCTCTTCTAATATAATAAATATGATATTTTCTTAATCATTCGAGTTTCATCAGGTGGTGTCTTATATTAGCCCATGTCTCTTGCTAGTAATAATTTGTCGTTGTACTATTAATTGTAAATCTAGCATATCATTTGGGCTTATCAATAAAGTGCCTTTTGTGTGTTAATAAAGTTAAACACCGGCACCACCATAGATTCTCAAAAATTTAAGTGTAAAGCCATAGTCTTCGGATGATGCCATGACAAACATTAATCATTTTATGTAGTCATGACAATCTAAATAAAATAAGAAAAGTGTTTGATGAAATGATTCATCGAGATGTCATTTCTAACAACTCTAAAATTGCAGTTTATTTGAGGAACAAAGCCTACCTAGAGTTAAAACGATACTCAAGACAATGCCTCAAATAAACGTCTGTAATGATTGATGGATATACAAAAATTTATCATTTGGATGATGGTCCGCAAGGTGTTTAACAAAATGACTAAAAGAAATGTATTTGATTATTTAAATGATAATCCGTAAAGTATTTGATAATATAACTAAAAGAAATGAATTATCCTAGAACAAATGCAACCCAACCCCATATCAAGTGTGCAAAAGGTATACATGCATGTAACCTTCATATAAATTAAATCAAATGAAGCATTATGTGACAGTTGTTCAATTGTGGCTTAGTGTTTCTCTATATTTTGCCACATGTTTCACTATCAACCAAACACAATTAATGGATGTCATTTAGAAAGGAAAAAATAACACTTGACTCTATATAGAACATTTTAGACCCCTATAAATATTTAGTGAAAGGAGAAGGAATTTCTCATAGTCTTCTGTTACTAAATATTTCCTCCTTTTCTCAGCAATTAGTGCCACGTTAGCATAATTGAAATTCAGAGACATCACCGAAGACATAGATCCAAGGGGCATAGAAGACACTGACGAAGAACACTGGCTCAACATTCAAGACTCCTTTAACACCAAATCAACGAAAATATAGTATCGCTTGGTTAAGTATAGATTAGAATTGAGCTCTAAGTTCCATTGTTATAATATCCATGACTGGGTCTGTAATCTCATGTACAAAGTTCATTTTATCAATAAAAGTATTTCAGTTCAAATTTTATTAAGTAAATATTCGAGTTTGTCTATGCCATCCCTTATTCAGTCAGTTTGTTTCCTCAAAATCCCTAATATATTTGAAGTTTTTTTGAAATAATTAATTATTCAATTTGAAGTTTCTATCTCAATTTAGGCAATGATTTGTATTTTTAAAAATGTAAAATATTTTTTAGAGATCGTGTACTATACACTTGAAGAATAGGGAGATTTTTGAAATAAAAATAAAAACACGTTTTTTAAATTAACTACTATATTTAAAGTTTTTGGAAGCCAAATTATTATTCACTTTGAATTTTTTAGTTTAAATTAGGTAATTTTTTTGTATTTTTTAAATTACAACAATTTTTTTTGAGATTTTGTACTATACACTAAAAGAATAGAGTGTTTTCGCAAAGTGAAAATGTGTTTTTAAATTTCCAAAAGTATTTGTAGTGTTTTAAAACAATATATCATTCACTTTGAAATTTCTTACTCAATTTAAGTAACTTTTTATATTTTTCAAATTGCAACAACTTTTTTTTAGATTGTGTTCCGTATACACTTGAAGATTAGGGTATTTAAAAATAAAAAGTGGAAAAATATTTCTTAAATTACCTAAATTATTTGAATTTTTTGAAAACAATGTATTATTCACTTTGGAGTTTTTAGCTCGATTTAGTTATTTTTTTGCGTTTTAAAAATTGCAACAGATCGTGTATTATACATATAAAGTATAGAGTGTTTTTTTAAATAAAAATGAAAATTCGTTTTTTGAATTACCTTACTTATTTGAAGTTTTTTAAGAATAATGTACTATTTACTTTAAAGTTTGTAGCTAAATTTTCATTGTTTTTTATAATTGTAAAAATACAACAATTGTTTAAGATCGTGTATTAAACATTTGAGGGATAGATTGTTTTTTGAAATAAAAATGAAATCATATTTTTTAAATTACCTAAATTGTTTGAAGTTTTTTTGAAAACAATATATTATTCACTTTAAAGTTTTTAGCTAAACTACATTGTTCTTTATATTTTTAAAAATGCAACAATTATTTTAGAGATTGTGTATTATATACACTTGAAGAATAATATAGTGTTTTTCAAAATAAAAACGAAATCACATTTTAAAATAACCTAAATTTTTTGAAGTTTTTTTTAAAATAACGTAGCATTCACTTTGAAGTTTCTTGCTCAATTTAGCTAATTTTTTGTGTTTTTAAAATTGCAACGATTGTTTTAGAGATCAAGTCCTATATACACTTAAAAAATAAGATGTTTTTTAAAATAAAAATTAAAACGCACTTTTTTCAAGTATCTAATATATTTGAATTTTTTAAAAAAACAATAAATTATTTACTTTGAAGTTTCTAGCTTAATTTAGGTCATATTTTCTATTTTTAAAATTACAACATTTTTTTAGAGATTTTGTACTAAACATCAAAAAAATTGTAATACCCTAATAAAATGGCGTTGACCTATAACATGAAGCACAAATGCCATTCACACAATTAAGCGGCATTATCAGTGAGTCCACGAAAAACCATCCTATTTTAAATTGACGTACATAGGTACAATACTATACTAGTAAAAGTTATACATATGATAACGTGACTTGAGTCCAAAGTACACCTTCAAAAGAAATCAAAAGGAAGAAGCTTAAACATGGTATGTTGCGTACAATTTGAGCTTTACAAAACTATGTAAACAAAACAAGTAATATGTATTATCTTCATTCCTTGGCTCCATCGTCCCTTGCCTCCGAATTACCTGCAATACTGCAACCGTGAGATATATGTAATAGCATATATCTCAGTCACCCCCAATTCTAAGAAAATATTGTGTTGCAGGCAACAAACGGTACTTTGACAAATCAGTATACATACTATGTCAATTCAATCAAATTCCTCTATGTACTTTGACAAAGTCATTCACCATTCATGTCATAACACATTTCATGAACATTTTTATGGTCCTATTACATGTTTCTAAGTCTTATAGACTCATTTTTACTCATTCCAACCCTAGAAACATGCTAATTAGGTTTATATTATATTTTGGAAGCTAAAATAAGTCAAGAGGTAATAGGACTCTGGCGCCTGGGCGCCTGGGTGCTAGTCACAGGTGTGGTGTTGTCAACTTCAAAGGATCTAGCACTTGGGCGCCAGTTACAGACCCAAAATTCGTGTTTTCCATCAAAAAGGCATCCTCTTACACACCAAACTTCATCCCTTAACCCAAATCAATTTCCGAAACAAATAAACCAACAATTGTCCATAATTCTACACACATGCAAGCAAAATTATCACATATTATTCAATTTGAAATTTTTAGCTCAATTTGCATAATTTTTTTAAATTTAAAATTGCAACCATTTTTTTTGAGATCATGTATTGAAAATTGAAGTTTCTAGCTCAATTGTCCATCATAGGCGATTATTCAAAATAAAAATGAAAACATATTTTTTAAATTACCTAAATTATTTGAATTTTTTAAAAACAGTGTATCATTCACTTTGAAGTTTCTAGCTCCACTTACATAATTTTTTTTATGTTTTTGAAAATTGTAGCAATTTTTCTAGAGATAATTTACTATACACTTGAAAAATAGGATACTTTACGAAATAAAAGTGAAAACACAATTTTCTAAATTACCTAAATTATTTGAAGTTTATAGCTCAGTTTAGGTAATTTTTTGAATTTTTAAAATTGCAATAATTTTTTTAGAGATCGTGTACTAAATACACTTGAAGAATAGGTATTTTTTGAAATAAAAACGAAAAGTCATTTTTTAAATTACCTAAATTATTTGAAGTTATTTGAAAACAAAGTATTATTCGCTTTGAAGTTTCTATCTCAATTTACATAATTTTTAATATTTTTTAAAATTGAAACATTCTTTTAGAGATCGTCTACTCTACACTTGATGAATATGGTATTTTTGAAATATAAAAAGTGTGTTTTTTAAATTACCTAAAATATTTGAAGTTTCTTGAAAAATGTCTCATTACACATTAATATTTATTGATAAATTTACGTAATTTTTATATTTTTAAAATTGTAACAAATTTTTCACAGATGGTGTATTATTATACACTTGAAGAATAGGGTATTTTTCGAAATAAAAATAAAAATAAAAATTATTTTAAGTCTTTTGAAAACAATGTATTAAATCAAAACATGTTTTATAAATTACTTGAATTATTTTAACTTTTTGAAAATAATGTATTATTCACTTTGTAATTTCAAGCTGAATTTAAATTATTTTTATATTTTTTAAAATTACAACAATTTTTTTTTTGAAATCATATATCATAACCTGAAAAATATGATATTTTTATTTAAAAAATAAAACACATTTTTTAAACTACTTAAATTATTAAAAGTTTTTTAAAAATAATATATTATTTACTTTGAAGTTTGTAACTCAATTTATATAATTTTTAATATTTTGGAAGCTACAACGGTGTTTCTTTAAGTCTGTACTACATACTTAAACAAGACAACATTTTGATTTAAAAATGAAAACGTCTTTTTAAAGTTCCTTTATTGAATTTTTAAAAAATAATGTATTATTCACTTTAAGGTTTCTAGCTAAATTTACATGATTTTTCATATTTTTAAAGTTGTAATAATGTTTTTTGAAATCATGTGTAACACCTTAAATTTCCAAACGTTTTTTTTTTCATAACACGAGCGGAAGCTAAATTTTGCTTTACATAATTAATAATAATGACAACTCTTTCAATTTATATGGATTCCTATACAGCTAAACAAATTAATATTTGAACGTAAAGCTTAGGTTTACCACGTAGTGTTATACCTAAGGACACTCTAAAGCTCATCTCATCTGCGACGCTTGCTCCTCGTACTCTTCCATAACCTACCATACTCGTCAGTTATATGTAAGTAACCCTTGGTCTATAAAAACATGTTATAGTATTGCAGCCAGTTTAACTGGAAAATCCCCAACGACATACAACATACACACAAACATATTCATATACATAAAATATACATTCACAAACAATGCATACAATGACAATATCATGTATGTATGCATGTCATGATTATTTTTTATTACTTTTCATTTCATTTGGCAATATCATGTATGTATTCTTTATTACTTTCCATTTCATTTCTTTTCCTCTTTTAACGGGAGACCCTGTACACAAGAAATCCACCATAGGTGCATCACAGTGAATGCACAGTTGAGCTCATATCTATGGCCACTAGCAAGCGTCCTTCAAGGGTTCTACTATCGAGATACCAACCCCTCTAGGGCTAGCCCAGGGACTATCTACCCCTTTCGGGATAGTCTCTTAGTACTAGGTTATCTACCCCATTTTGGAATAACCTAGCACTTCAGGTTATCTGTCCCTTTCGCGATAACCCAACATTTTCTCATCATTTTTATGCTTGTCCACTTACCCAGTCTACTTCCGGCAGAACTCAACCCACTTACTCAACCAATGTTGATGGGGGAAAGTATATTTTCTATATATTTAATGTGATCATACTTTCATACATTTATCATTTATATCATCACATAATAAGCACATACATTAGTCTCGTAAATTTCAACATTTTCTCGATTTTGACACAATTATGTATTTTAACTATCACCTTAGTTGTGGGTCTCCATATTGTGTGAAACTAGTGTCAAATGAAATCCAACAAAATTATCTACAACTCTTATTCAGAGTTAAAAATCTGAATCAATTTAATTTTAAATGAAAATTTCGTTGCAAGTCATCTGTTAGTGATAAAATTCCAATTTTGGCCGCTTTTAGAAATTTGACCATAACTTAAGTTATAATGGTTGGTTTTGAGTGAAACTTGTTGCATTATAAAGCTAAAAAAATTGCCTATAATATTTGTGAAGACCTCAGAAGCAAATTCCATCGTATACATGAAACAAATAATACATTAACATTCGAACAAGCTGACCCAATCCAAAACTTTTAAATATGGACAGATCTCGTTGCAGGAATTTTTTTATCCAGCCAACTACTTGGCCAAAAATCATGAAAAATTTACAAGATATGTCTAACACAATAAGGATTTACCATAAAAATTTGGACATTAAAATTCAAAAGTTATAAGTTGAAATAAATATGTGAATTCCTTTGTTTTAACTTGATTCCAGCATCGTTCACAACATGAGCACTGTTAATTCAAAAATTCACCATATTTCGTACATACCTTCACAAATTATAAAATTTGATTCAGGAACTCATAACACATGAATTCAACACCATACCAAATTTCAAGCATATTCATCAGGGAATCCAACTATAAGAATTTTTCAATCAGTACCAATTCCAAGTATTTTAATACTGACACTGTCTCTGCATTTATGTCATAACTAAAGTTGTATATATCCAAATAAAGTAAAACCTAAGTCATTTGAAAGATAAAAAGATTCTTAACAACTAAGGTAAAGACAACAAAACCCAGTTTTATGAATATGATAGTCAAAAATAGATATGTGTAACACATAAATATATTCAACAAAACAGACACTTTAATATTGATCATATCTTAATAATTTGGTCATAACGAGTTGTAGACTCCCAAATTGAGTGAAACCAAATGCATTTAAAAGATAACAGGATTATCTACAACTCTTGTGAATACCATAATTACAAAATCGAAGAGGAAAAGAGTCTGAAATCCATTACAAAATCACGGCAGAATCATAAGAAAATAAATAAAAACCCACATGCATGATCTCAAACATACAACTTCCATCTCAACAATAAAAATCACCACATGCATGGCCACAAACTCATCATTTCCAGCATCAATTAGTCTATTTGGGGTCTTGTTTGTTTTTACCTTAGAACTAAAGCTCTAAACCCAATCTCTAAATTCCACCATTGAAAATTCTAAACCGGTAGAATTAGAGTTCTCAATGAGTAGATCATTTTTTTCAACTGCTCTGACAACAACCGATGACCGGAGGACCACTTTGCAACCACCCAAAAGTGGTGGCATCTTCAATTTCTCCTTTTCTCTCGCCACGCTCTCTCCATTTTTTATATATTTTCTATAAATTAGGTTGTGTTTGCAGTCTCTCTCGTGAGAAAGAGAGAAGGTATATGTAAGGGTGTTGTGGTTAGGTGAGGGAGGACGTGTGTTAAGGATGTGATCCTTAGCCTAACTTATTAAAAATTGCATTTAATTCCATGCCTTTATAAAAATTAATCAAAGTCTAAATTAGCCTAATTTAAATAAATAAAAACCATAAGAATTAAATTGCAACTTTTTTTAATTTTATATTTTAGTCTCCTAAGTCCATCTTGCTCCATTTTAATCTCTTAGTTATATTTATATCATAGTCTAGTCCTTCCCCCTAATCCCATATGCTTTATAATTTATTTCAGTTTCCTAAATTCCTTATTCTTTCTAAAATAGTCCCTTAAGGACAAAATTGTGAATTTAAATAATTTAATTTATGAGATTAAAAATTTGGGATGTTACATCATGTCTTATTTATACAATTGAAGAATACGGTGTTTCGATTTAAAAATTAAAATATTTTTTAAAAAATACTCAAATTACTTAAAAAAAATTTAATACACTATACTATTCACATTGAAGTTTCTAGCACAACTTACATATATTTTTATATTTTTGAAACTGTAACAATATTTCTCGAAATCTTGTACTATACGCTTGAAGAAAATAGTGTTTTGATTTAAAAATCAAAACATATTTTTTAAATTACTAAAATTATTTGAAGTTTTTATAAATAATGTATTATTCACTTTGAAGTCTGTAGCTCAATTTAAATTATTTTTTGTCTTTTCAAAATTGCAATATTTTTTTTAGAAATCATGTAACATAAACTTTGAAAATACAATATTTTTATTTAAAAATTTAAACATATTTTTTAAATTACTTCAATTACTTAAAGTTTTTTGAAAATAATTTCTAATTCACTTTAAAGATTCTAGATCAATTTAAATTATTTTATATTTTTAAAATTGCAAAAAAGAATTAGAAATCATGTATAATACACTTAAAAAATATGGTGTTTTTCATTTAAAAATCAAAATATGTTTTTTAAATTACTTAAATTATTTGTTTTTTTTTTAAATTAATGTTTATTCACTTTGAAGTTTCTAACTCAATTTATATAACCTTTTATATTTTTCAAGCTGCAACAATTTTTCTAGCAATCTCGTATCACTATACACTTGAAAAATACAATTTTCTGATTTAAAAATAAAAATATGTTTTTAAATTACTTTATTTAATGAATTTTTTGAAAATAATGTATTATTCATTTTGAAATTTCTAGTTAAATTTACATAATTTTTTATTTTTTAAATTACAACATTTTTTCAAAAAATCATGTGCTAAAGAATACAGAGTTTTGATTTAAAAATCAATTTTTATTTTTAAATTACTTAAATCATTTGATTTTTTTCTAAACAATATATTATTCACTCTATAGTTTCTAGCTCAATTTATTTTTTTATATTTTGGAAACTGCAGTAATGTTTCTATAAATCTTGTACTATACAGTAATTTGATTTAAAAATCAATTATAAATAATTTGAAACTTTTCTAGAAATAATATATTGTTCACTTTTTCTAGCTCAATTTATATTATTTTTTAAATTTTTAAAATTGTAAAAAAAGATTTAGAAATCAAGTACTATATACCTAAAGAATACAGTCTTTTTATATAAAAATCAAAACATGTTTTTAAAATTACTAAAATTATTTCAAGTTTTTCTAAAATAATGTTTGATTCATTTTGAAGTTTTTAGCGCAATTTAAATTATTTTTGTATTTCTAAAATTGCAACAATTTGTTTTAGAAATCATGTACTATACACTTTGAAGAATACAATATTTTTATTTTAAAAAAAAAATTGATTAATTATCTGTAGTTTTTTTAAAATAATTTTTTATTCACTTTGAAGTTTCTAACTCAAATTACATGATTTTATATTTTTACAACTGCAACAAATTTTCTAAAAATCGTGTACTACAATTGAGGAATATGGTGTTTTGATTTAAAAATCAAACATGTTGTTTGAATTATTTGAAGGTTTTCCAAAATAATGAATTATTGACTTTGAAGTTTCTAGTTCAATTTAAACTATTTTCTATATTTTACAACTACTACAATGTTTCTATGAATTATGTATTATACACTTGAATTACTTAAATTATTTGATCTTTTTTGAAAACAGTGTATTATTCACTTTGAAATTTATAGCTAAATTTACATATTTTTTTATCTTTTTAAAACTGCAACAATGTTTCTAGAAATTATGTACACTTGAAAAATAGTGTTTTGATTGAAAAATCAAAACGTGATTTTTAAATTACTTCAATTATTTTAACTTTTTTTTATATTCTAGCTATATTTTTATAATTTTTTTATATTCTTAAAACTGTAACAATGTTTCTAGAAATCATGTATTATACACTTGAAAGAATGTTTTGATTTAAAAATCAAAATATATATTTTTTTTAAATTCCTTGAATTATTTGAAGGTTTTTTAAAATAATGCATTATTCACTTTGAAGCTTCAAGCTCAATTTATATTTTTTATATTTTTTAAATTGAAACAATTATTTTTATAAATCATATCTATACACTTGAAGAATATAGTGTTTTTATTCAAATATCGAAACATGTATTTTAAATTACTTAAATTATTTGAAGATTTTTTTAAAACAATTTATTATTCAATTTGAATTTTGGCTCAATTTACGTAATTTTTTTATTTTTAAAATTGTAAAAATTTTATTTTAGAAATCATCTACTATATAGACGGGAAGAATATAGTGTTTTTATTTAAAAATCGAAATGTGTTTTTTAAATTACTTGAATTATTTGAAAATTTTCGAAAACAATTTATTATTCACTTTGAAATTTTTAACTCAATTTACGTAATTTTATATTTTTAAAATTGCGATAATTGTTTTTAGAAATAATATACTATACACTTGAAGAGTACGGTGTTTTGATTTAAAAATCAAAACGCATTTTTAAATCACTAAAATTATTTGAAGTTTTTTCAAAACAATGTATTATTCACTTTGAAGTTTATAGCTCAATTTAAATATTTTTTTATCTTTTTAAAACAGCATTAAGGTTTCTAGAAATCATATACACTTGAAGAATATAGTGTTTTGATCGAAAAATCAAAAAGTATTTTTTAAATTACTTATATTATTTGAAGTTTTTTAAAAATAATGTATTATTTACTTTGAAGTTTCTAGCTTAATTTAAACAATTTTTTTTGTTCTAAAATTTCAACAACTTTTTTAAAGAAATCATATACTATACACTTGAAGAATATGGTGTTTAGATTTAAAAACAACGCATACTTTGGAAAAAGAATCTACAATTCTTCTAGCTAAATTTATACATTTTTTTCATATTTTTTAAATTGCAATAATTGTTTTTAGAAATAATGTATTATGCACTTGAAGAGTACGATGTTTTGATTTAAAAACAAAAATTTATCTTTTAAACTATTTTAAGTTTTTTGAAAACAATATATTATTCACTTTGAAATTTCTAATTCAATTTACATAATTTTTATATTTTTAGAATTACATCAATTCTTTTAAAAAAAATCATGTACTATACTTTGAAGTTTCCAGCTTGATTTATCGAATTGTTTATATTTTTTAAAATGTGACAATTTTTTTAAAAAAAAATCATGTACTTGAAGAATACAATATTATGATTTAAAAATAAAAACATGCTCTTTAAATTACTGAAATTATTTGAATTTTTTTTAAAATAATATCTTATTTCGAAGTTTCTAGCTCAATTTACATACTTTTTTATATTTTTAAACTGCAACAATGTTTCTAGAATTCATGTATTATACACTTGAATAATACAAGATTCAAAAATAAAAACGTGTTTTTAAATTACTTAAATTATTTGAGTTTTTTTTAAAAAAAAATAGTGTATTATTCACTTTGAAGTTTCTAGCTCAACTTACGTAATTTTTTATATTTTTAAAATTGCAAGCAGGTTTTCCAGAAAACATGTACATACACTCGAAGAATACAGAGTTTTAATTTTAAAAAAAAATATATTTTTAAAATTACTTAAATTATTTGAATTTTTTAAAAAAAAATTATTAACTTTGAAGTTTCTAGCTCAATGCATAATTTTTTATATTTTAAAACTACGACAATATTGCTAGAAATCATGTACTATACATTTAAAAAAAGAGTGGCACTATTACCACCACACTCTTCTCAAACGGCACCAAGCGCTGTTTTTATTTTTATAAAATTACCTTTAAACGGAATTATATATCCGTGCAAAACCAGATTTATAAATCCGGTTGAAACGATATTTGAAAATCCGGTTATTACTAGATTTAATGATACAATGTTATTAAAAATAGTGTTATAAAAAAATTACTAAGAAATAAGTTGTTTGTAAATAGTAAATGTAATTCATAAAATCATATTTAAAAATCTAATTTGAACTAAATTTAAAATATAATGTGGTTTTATTAATTACATGTATTATTTACAAATACTTGATTCTTAGTTTTTTTTTTTTTACAACATAATTTTGTAATGATTTTAACAACTTTTTTAATAACATTATTTTAAATTTGGTTTTAACTGCATTTTTAAATCTGGTTGACAATTTTTTTTTAAAAAAAATGTGTTTAAGAAGAGTGTGGTGACATGTGCCACCCCTCTACTAGTTTTCCCATATATCCAAGTCATATTTGCATCTATTAGTAAAGAGGTAGCACATTTTAGTGGGGTAGAGTTTCTCTCTAGCTGTAACACTTGTACAACACATTTTTCATACATCTCCACTATTAATATTTTATTGACACATATGATAAAAAAAAATACTCTCTTCGTCCTTTAATATAAACTCTAACTAACATTTCATATCATTTAAGAAAATTGGTTAAATTATTAAAATTAAAAATATTAAGTAGACTATTTAGATGTTACACCAATTAAATTTAAACACAATTTTTTCTATTGGTTAAATGACTTTAAAAGTTAAAAATCACAATAAATACTTTTTATTTTATGTATAAATACTTATATTATAAGACAAGATATTTTGATAGTTGAGACTTATATTATAAAAAAAAGGGAGTAATAATAATGAATAGCCAAGAGCTCAAAATTACTCCAAACAGCTGCTAGACGGTCCAGCAGCCAGAGAATTCAAATCCATTTTAGTGTCCATTAGAATTTGAAATTACTATAACATAGATCTCAGCAATCTTGACGCTACGCTCACTGCTGTTGTCAGTCGAGGCTTTACTCTACCATAATTAGATAAAGTTATAAATGCAAATGACTGCCTAGAAATAATGACGGCCATAGTCACATAATTCTCCAATTATCTCACTTAGTCCAATTACACCACGAACGGAATTCCCCTACTCATTATCAATTCTCCTAGAGCTCTTTTAAAAATGAGAGGAAAGTAACGTACCAAATATTAATATACATATATACCGAATACGTATACCCACGAATTATGTAACTATGGTTGAAGCAACAAAAATGAAAAACCTCTTTTAAAAATGAGATAAAAGTGACATACTAAATTTTAATATACCAGTGTACCAGGTACCAGGTAACGTGTACCAACGAATTATGTAACTATGGTTAAAGCACCAGAAATGGAAGACCTTACCATCAAAGGCAAAAATGTAAGATTTATTGCTACAAAGAAAATATAATTTAATCTCGCGTGTTAGTTACAAAGTAATAAAGTAATACAGGGTAAAATCCTCAGCCGGGGTCAAAGACAATGTAGAATGCAAACTTTTGGTGCAGATTTTGAACAGAGGTAATCACCAAAGTGTATCCCTTGTTCATCACTGTATGTAACTTTGGTAACATCTTTGACAAAAACATTTGGCATGGCACCCGGAAAGCTGACTAAATTACCAAACAAGCATTTACAGGTGTTTCTATTCTGATGGAGGCCTGTAATCAAGCATCTCCCTGATATTTAACCTGATAGAAGGTCCCATTGCCGAGCATATGTGCGCACTTTTCCAGTACACACCTTTCGCACCCGACGGCTTGTTTGCCTCTACTGATTTCTGTGGAATTAGGAAAATTGAGTTAGTTCAAGTTTATCTTCATCATTGAGTGGAATGTGAAATATGGTTAGAAAGCCGGCTTAGGGAAGAACATACTACTGCAGCAAGCAAGTTTACAAGAAGATCCTCTTCTGGAAAGTCGGCTTTTCCGAAAGGTAAGTGCACGATTCCAGTTTTATCTGCCCTGTATTCAACTTTTCCCTGCTTGAATTCTGCGATAGCCTGTAAAGGGGAATTCAAAGGTTTTTGATTAACCAAGTATCATTGGCAAAAGTGCTGAACCAATGCTGTTAAAAATTCTCTCTTACTCCCCCTTATTTTCGTTGCCATGAAAAGATGGAAAAGATTCAATCTTAGAATTCTGTAATCATGTATAGTTTATACATTTTGCAAGCTTCATTAAACACAGGTATAGAAACCCTTTTCGACTGAACTGGGAAAGAAAAGAAACAGTGAAAATGAATAATACACCTGAGGAATATTAGCTGTTACAGTGCCAGCTTTTGGATTTGGCATCAGTCCTCTTGGACCCAGAATCTTCCCAAGACTAGCAACCTGACACAATAAACAATGACAATTGAGTTTCCATCATGAACATATACCAGGCTACTAGCTCTTCATACTTGCACATATGTTATAAGGACAATACATCTAAAGTTCTAACCATAGTAGCTCTAAAGAGCAAGAGAAAAGCACCTTAGGCATCATATCTGGAGAAGCAATTAATTTATCGAATTCCATGAACCCTCCTTTTATCTGTTCTATCAGGTCCTCTCCACCCACCAAATCAGCTCCGGCATTTTTTGCTTCTTCGAACTTTTCACCTAACAAAATGAACTCTGAATTAAGACTAGCCAAAAACAAAAGAAATAGATTATGAATTGAGTGGCAATCGGGCTGGTTGACCAGGCTATGCATGGACCATATATATTTTGAATACTAATTGATATTTTGCCCATTCAAAGCCCATTTGAGAACTATAAAGAAATGCCCTACACGTCCGTTATTAGGGAAGATTCTTAGTCTGCCTGTATATGATTAGTAGGTGCAATCCTGTTCACTTTTTGTGTTATAGGATTCTTTTAATGAGGAATATCAAATTAATGTGCAATAAGGTATATTACTTTAATATGCATAGGAAACTTGTCCTTTCACAAATTTGACCATTTTGCCACATACTTAGCCTTTCATTCAAAGGTTAGATTAGCCATTCAAAAGTTATTTTGTTTATTTGTTAAGAAAAGGGTGGAAGGGAGTACAACAATGGAGACCAGGAATGTACTCCACAGAGAGATAAAATATCAAGGAAATGGAATAAAAACAGGATTGTGGCAAGGCTATCCAGTCCCTCTAAATACTAGGGCTGAAAATTCACTTGAAACAGCTATGGGAAGAGCACCCAAGACAAGACACAAATAGCAATCCGGTCCCACAACAGATATAAAGGGTAACGAGTGCAACAGATGCCAGCCTCGGACAATGTTTTGGCCTCCTTATTGAAACTGTTGATACTTGAAACGCACAATTAGAACTACACAAGCCAAGGTACCCACCCAAAATTCATCAAGCATACTAAACAGATTAAATGATAGTTGAGTTAGTTACAAGCTGAATAAACTACTTATTTCATGCAAACATTAGACAAAAATTGGAGGAAAAAAAATAAGAGTTGGATAGAGTTGGATTTGGATAACAGTATAACTCTCAGCAACTCCAGCATAGACTGTCCATCAGTTAATATTCCTTCAAGATGGACAATACTAATGGTGGAAACATTTAATGAAAATAATCCAGAACAGATAATAAACTTAAATGTACCAGAAGCCGCTTAATAACAAAGAGCTTAAAATTGATCAAAAGCAAATGGATACCCAACTTGAGGACAGACGGATGATGATGCGAATGACGGTCTATGACTAAATGTAATTATGCATTGAGTCGACAAATATCCCCCAATTACTAAGGATTACAGCCAAAAAGCTAAGGGTAAGGATGGTGGATTAAATGCCTAAGAGATCCAGATTCAAATGGGAAAGCAGAGACTCCAAAGTAAGCTGTTGGTACATGTGGCAGTAAGAAGATGAGAGTAAGTGAAGCATTCTGTTAAAAGAGAAGAATAAATGTAATGATGAAAGCATTAGGATGGTAAGCAAGGAGTGGGGTAAGGTGTTAGAGGAAAGACATCCCTCAAAGGACCATTTCTGTATTTTCTGTCTTGCATTTTGGTACCTATCACAAGACTTTTAAGGTGAATGACAGACGCTCTAAGTCTTTCATGCCAAAGATTTGAAAGCATTACCAGATATAGCCACTTATGATACAAATCCATTATAATATGACTTTTTCTAAGCGTGCAGTGGCACAGAAACATTCTCCATGTGAATATCTGGACAGCATACTGTCCACCAATTTGGGAGGGAAAAGATAACACCCTAAGTTCATCCATGCAGGAAGTTTACATAATCGAAAGAATTCCTTTTATACACATTCCATCATAAGAAATACTTTTGTGCATGATCTGGAAAACTTCAATTAGCTAAAAGTGTGAATTGGGATTGAGAAGCATAAGTTAAGCACCTTGAGTAAGAACAGCCACTTTAACAGGCTTTCCAGTTCCCTTTGGCAGATTTACCTATTAAGATACAGGGGAAGAAAGACCAGTAATTAATTCATGCATCTAAAATTCATAGCTCAAGCTTTCAATGTACTTGCATATACCAAAATCAAGCAAACAGGAGGAGACTCACAGTTGCTCTTAACTGCTGATCATTATATTTAGGGTCAATGTTGAGACGGAAATGAGCTTCTACTGTCTCTACAAACTTGGTTTTAGCGGTTGATTTAACCAAAGAAATTGCTGTCTTCATGTCATATTCTCTCTTATGTTCCCTCAATTTTTGAATCTCGAGGAACCTCTTAGACCTCATCTAGCAACACATTGAAACAGAATATCAAATAAGAAAAACAATTTGTAATCTCGCAATCAAGCAAATTGAAACTTAATTTCCAATTGAAAAACAGAAAATTACGGAATAATTGAGCGAAGAGTGAAGATAAGGGACAAACCCGGTCCCTCTTGAGAGGCAATGCAGCTTTGCCTTTCTTAGGCTTGGTAACGGTGAGAGTATTAGCGGGGGCGGACTCGTCACCAGCACCATCGATTCCACCTTCCGTCTCATCGACGGTTTGGGCGACTTCGACCTCGGCGGCGAGGGCGGCGACGACGGCGTGAGAGGAGCGGGAAACGGGATGTAGTTGTGAGAGGAAGGAGAGACGGACGGGCTTGAGGAGGAGAGGGAAGGTTCTGGAGAGAGGCTTAGGAGAGAAGGAAAGGGAGCGGAGAGAGGAGGAGAGGTCTTGAGAATGGGGGAGCATGAGGGAGGAAGGAGTGGTGGTGGTGGTACAAGAAGCCATGGTGGAAGAAGAAAGTGCAGAGAGGGGGAAGAAGAGGATTAGATATCCGCTTGTTTCATGAAGAGTATACATATGTGGAAGGAAGAAGAGGGGATAAGATGTGATGTGCCCTATCGTCTCACGATTGCCGCGTGTGTTGTCTACCGGTGACACGGTAACCATAAATAAAATGTTACAATAATGTCATTTATTTCATGGCTATAATTTCACAAGTGTTAATTACCATTCACAATTAAAAATTTAAAAATACTAGTAAATTTTTTATTTATTTAATTTTGATAAATATATTTTATAAATTTTTTATTTTTTTATTTTTTTATAAACTTTTTAAAAATATAGATGACACTGGTCAAAATTAATTGAGTAGAAGAATTTTTAAGAGAATTTAGCATTACTTTTAAAAAAATTTCAAAAATTCTAAATATTCTTATAACCTTTTTATATGTTAAATAAAAAAATATTAATTACGAGATGTGACATAATGATAGTTTATCATGTTTCTTACTCACTTGTGTATAGATTCAATTTCTTACGGGTAAAAATGGAGCAAAATTTAGTGGTCATTCAATAAAGGAATTATTCAGTATTTTTTACTATGGATATACCAAAAAAATATAAAAAATGTATTAATTACTTTTCATAGTTAATAAAAAAAATATTTTTTATAGTTTTAAGGCACAAATTGTACTATCTAATTTTTTATTTGATATTTACTATACATGATAATTAGGAGATACGTAGGAGAATAAATAGGAAGGTATACCAAAATTCAAAATTTATGTATAGATTTTTTCTTTTTTTTTTCACTAAAAGTGTCTTTTTATTGACCGTCGAAGATTAATCCCTTTCGAGACGAAGAGATCATTGAAATGAGTACAATCTTTCCCGACAAAACTCTTTTCTATACATAGGATAAGATTTAAACTCCTGTCAGCATACTTAAAAGACCTAATTATCTATCAACTATACTAGACTTTATTAGTAAAATTTATGTATTGGTACACAAGAAATTTTATAACCAATAATTTATTATTAATAGTAGAAAAATAATTTTAACTATCATATTATATATTATGTGAATGCTTATCTAACTTTTTATTATACCTCTTATCACTCTTATTAATTATTGAGTCACATCTCTAAAAATATTTATTTAAACTACTCAATAATATATTTAATAAAACATAATTAATGCTTCGTTAAAACTAGTATAAAATAACAAATAAAATAGAAGAAGTTTTTTTCTCAAAAATGACACTTAACATAAAACAAAGATAGTATTCAATAGATACATGATTAAAAGGGTTTTTCTAACCTGTACAATATTGTACGTGATAAGAATCCCAAAATAAAAAGAATGATAAATAGTAAATACATGTTAAAATATAAGTTAATTAATTTTTATGTTTCTCCATAAAAAAAATTTCTTTGACATGCTTAATCTGTTTGCAATATCATACGTTCTAGCATTTCCCTTGTTGTCGTAGTTATTGTGTAATAACGCAGAACTCCTCTACACTCGCAAAATCTTTGGTTAATTTCGTTTATTGTGCTTTCACAAGCATTAGAGCTCTTTTGTGCCATGACAAAGAATTCAAGAAATTAGGGATTTAAAGTTTTTAAATGTCTTCAATTTGGGGGGAAAATTGGGAATTTAGGATTCTTAATAGGTTTTTGTGCGTGTCCACGTAAGCAGCTGATGTGGTACTCCATTCTGTCAAACTAACAACCACATGTGTGCCATGTAAACCAGCTGTAACGATGCTAGTGACCGAACTAACGTCAGGGACTAAAACCTTAACGACGTAAAAGTGTAGGGACTAAAACCACAACTTTTAAAGTATATGGACTAAAGCCTAAATGAATGTCAAGTATAGAGACAAAAAATGTATTTAACCCTTTTTATTTTAAGATAATTACACCATTCTCCCTTCAAGTTTACGCTTATTACACTTACCCCATTTAGTTTTGAGACATTATACTTAGTCCTATGAGGTCTGAAATTCATTACACTTACTCCCTTCTATAGGGGTAAGTGTAATAAGCGCAAACCTCAAGGGAGGTTGGTGTAATTATTCCTTTTATTTTCATTTTTTTCATAGGAAAGTAATACAACTGAGGATCAAACCTCATACCCACACAGACATATCTCTATACACAACTTAGCTACGTGATTGGGACCTTTTATTTTCAATTTATGAATTTCTTATACCATTAATTTTTATTAATTTTTTATCTACGGTATAATTTTTCAAAAAACTTGTTAGCTAAAAAAAGGCTACAAAATAGTGGGCAAGTGGGAGGGGCCGCAAAATAATGGGGTAAGCGTCTTTTAGTTTAAAAATTAGAACTATATAATTTAAAAAATTTAAATCTTAACATTTTTATTTAAATTTCTTATTTGACTAATTATACCATAATTCTTTTATTATTTTTTTACCTATTTAATAATTCTTTAAAAAAAAACTAATATAACGGGCTATTAAAAAGTAGAGGAGCATTGGGAGAGGTTAGAAAGGAGTGGGGTAGGCATTTTTCAGTTTTTAATTTAGAAATGCGAAACGACAAATAGAACTATTACACAAATATTATTTTTATGGGAATATGATTCATATTGATTAAAAAAAAAATCAAATTTGCACTTCTCATTCTAAGGTATTTATGACTAAATATAGTAATTAATCTTCTGAAACTAAATTCGGATGAAGCAGTTGTCTAGTAGTTATGAAATGTCTCTTCATTATCACCAATAAAAGATGAAACATGATATTAAGAGATAAGATAAGCTATCATCTGTAATATTTTTTTTATAACTTTTAATCGTGATTAGGGTGATTTTCACTATTAAAAAGTTCCCAAAATATTAAATATTTTTCTGTGATTTTAGTGTAAATCATAAGTTCATGCAAATCAAAAGTGTTACATTCTAATTTCTAAGTTGCACGCTTCTTCCTGGATCACTTATTTGACGGACAAATTACATACTGTGACACTGCCAACGAAGAACTTATAAATCAAGTGTTACAATCTGATATACACATATTTACATACTTGTTTGTTTACTTGACTTGAGTAATGAATATTGTCCATACACGCCCACTTTCGTTTCTTTCCATCTGGATTGGACCCTCTTCCTTTAATTTTATCTCCACAATATATATATATGATAGAGCATCTCTAATTTAAATTTAATTTCAAAATTTTCTCTGCAATATATTCACCACTAATTAATCAAAGCCTCCTTGATTGGATGGAGTGGTCCTCTTAGTTTATCTGGACTTGGACTTAGACTAAGATATATCATTGAATTATTATATTGTTAGAAACTATACTAATCATGAGTATGTTCAATTTTCCGTTGATAAACCTTTTTCAAATTAACAATTTAAGGTCCGTTTGGTTTAGATTTTAATTGAATGAGAAGTAAAAAACACATAAATCGAAATAAAAATTAATGGTTGAAATTATTAGTACAGAAAAATTGAGACAATTTAATAAAAATAAATATTTTTAACTTAAATCAAAAGCAATTTAAAACAAACATGCCCCTTATTTTATGTACACGTCACTTATTTTTTACCTGACTGCCCCGCTACTGCGTTATTGATTTTAGCAGCATAATATTCATACAATATTTATAAAAATTTAATTAATTTTTTTAAAAATAATATTTTTAATAATTTAATAATATTTTTTAAATGTTATCAAAATCTCTTAATAATATAACGTTTATACAATATTTATAAAAAAGACAATAACTTTTAATATTTAGTATTGTTAAAGACTAATTATGTTACAGTAGATGCTCTAAAAAATGGTTTCTTTGATTTTTATATTTACCGACGTATATTAGAT
Organism: Cyamopsis tetragonoloba; assembly: GCA_037177725.1. Classification (NCBI taxonomy): domain Eukaryota; kingdom Viridiplantae; phylum Streptophyta; class Magnoliopsida; order Fabales; family Fabaceae; genus Cyamopsis; species Cyamopsis tetragonoloba. The sequence goes on along the minus strand of CM074122.1, from coordinate 59,921,389 downwards.
AGTTGTATTTTGCACTTAAAAAGTTTTTAATTATTCTTTTATTAAAGGAAAAATCTTCTTGTCTTTCAACTAAAAATTGGACATTGTTTCAAAAAGTTTCAAAATCGCTTTTCATAGGTTAAAGTTATATTAAAAATCGCTTTTGACAACAAATATATTCAAACAAAAATCGATTATGTCTCAGACAATCGATTCTTTTTCGCAACTTATTTTCACAATTAATCATAGCTAATCCAAATACACTCTTATTTTTGTTCATAACCTAAAGTAAAATTTAATTTTAAGTATATAGACTAAGAGCGTGTTTAGAAACACAGTTTAATTAAACAATTATAAAAAAAGTAGCTTATTCTAATAAGTCGTTTATAAAGCTTATGAAAATAAGGGCCTATTTACTTTGTATTTTCATTTTGTGTTTTTATTTTTCATTTTATGTGTGTGTTTAGTTCAAAGAATGGGATGAGAGGGACTAAAAAATAATGTATTTGTGTTTAGTTTGTAAGAGGTGATGAAGATGATTTACAAAACATTAAAAATATATTATACTCACTTTGGTTATTTTCAAAGTTTTCTATACAAATTTTCAAAAATAGAAAATGAAATGAGAATGAGGTAATAATTTTATATTGCAATTACTCATTAAAACAACAAATGAAAACAGAAAATGAAAATACAAAGTAAACCGGTCTTATGTTAAAAATAACTTTTAACTATTTTTACAAGCCGCACATAAGCACTTTTAAAGTTTAAACGCACCATAAAATCAAATGGTAAACCAATAAGCTCTTTAATACGCACCATAAATGTGTAGGAATTATAATGAAGTATGTTTTGTTGTAAAAACCAAAATAAAATAGATGATAAGTATAAAGACCAAATTGTTAATTTTTTTTAGAAAAATGATAAATGGTGCCCATGGGCACATTTTAAGAAGTTAAATGGGATAAAAGGTAATTGAAAAATGCAGCTTTTTATATTATCGAAATATAGAATAATGTGTATTTTTGATTATTTTTTTAAATTTAATAACTTTAACAAGTGCTCTAAAGGCATAAAGACCTTTTTTTATTGAATAATAACACTTCAATTTTCGCCAACGGGAGTTGGCCCAGATGGTGTGTGCTTAGGCTCATGACTTTGAGTCCATCTTGTTGAATTTAGCTTCCGTTGGTAGGCGATCTATAAATCCTCGTTGAGGTTGGTGGTGATAGGCATGCCCCTTAACTAAACTTTTCTTCATAAAAAAAAAATAACACTTCAATTTTCTTTTTTTCATTTCTTGCTTTCATATTGAGTTAAAAATTATAGATTGTGTTTTTACTTTAAACTTTTTTTAAAAAAAAAATCTTTTAAACATAAATCATGTTATTTTAAAATTAATTTTAATATAATAAATTCTATAAAATCACATTAATTCAAAAATCAATTATACTATCACTAAATCAATAATGCTCTAAATGTGCATTTGGAATTTTTTCCCTCCAAATGGAATTTCATAGCCTTATTTGGGTAGTTTCAAGGTTTCAACAGAGGTGAACTAGACTAAGAGTGTGCTTGAAAAAAAATGTATTGATGTAAGATGATTTTTGGATGTTTTCAACAAAATTAATATTTTTTTTATTATTTTGTTTTAATTGTAAAATAATTTTCTAAAAATAAGTTAAAACTTAAAGCTTTTTAATTAAAGTTTTTTTTCTTTAAATCTACTTCCCTTTTCTAAAATTTAAATTTTCACTATAAAATATAAAAAATTATCTTTAAAAGTAACAAAAAAAAAAAAAAAGAAGAAGAAGAGATCTATTCGACATTTTCAACTTGATTATATATTCGAATTCCCTTGAAGTCATTAACATCCCTTTTGGTAGATACCACTACCAAAACAGATTTTCTAACACACGGATTTAGTTTATCTACAGAACAAATCACTTGCTAATCATTCTTTTATTGGTAATTTTTTTTAAACTTCAATCTTATTCATTTATTTTAAATCATTCACTTTGTCTAAACTATTCATTTCAAGATCAGACAATGCTTATTAGGTAAGCTAAATCCTTAAAGAACTAATTGAGTAACTGTAGGTGAATATAATTACTGTGGAGAACTGGAGATATGTGCAATATTCCTAAAATTTGTGTAAAAATTAACAACAATGATATATGGACATTATTTGTGGGTGTAAAAATTATAGATTAAGATAAATACATATAATTACGTAGTTAAATGAGTATATTATTTGATTAAATATTTTTTACTATTTTTCAAAAGTAAAATTGAAAGGTTTTGGATTAATAAGAATGGAAGCGCGTGGGGGAATAGAACACAGTGAAGAGTGAGAGATGAGTAGTGTCTGGTAATGAAGTCATCTAGTTGAGTACTCCATTCTCTTCACCATTCCGCTCCACCTAACATCCTACCTTTAACTGACTCACTCTCTCTCTCTCACCAACCAACTTTCTCTCTCTAACAAATGGCCTTCTCCCACGTCTCCGCGCGCTCTTTCTCTCATAACCGTTTCTCCCACCACTCTTCTCTCCCACTCCCAACCTTCACCGTCGTATCTTTTCACCGCCATTCTCTTTCCAACCTCTTCTCTTCCTCTCCTCTCGCTTTATCCTCCATTCATACTCCGACGACCGTCATTTTCGCATCCGGAAACGGTGGTGGAAACGGAGGACTTCGCGGTGGTGCAGGTGGTGGTGGTGGTGGTGGAGGCGGTGATGGAGGTCATGACGAAGCGGAGGATAGGCATCGTAACAGGGAGGAGGCGCTGCTGGTCCTTGCGGAGGCTGGGAGGCCAATTGAGAAGTTGCCGGCTGATTTAGCGGCGGCAATTGAGGCCGGGAGAGTGCCGGGTTCCATTGTGCAGAGGTTTTTGGAGCTTGAAAAATCGGCGCTGCTCCGGTGGCTGCTCAATTTCGGAGGGTTTAAAGAGAGGTTGTTGGCGGATGATTTGTTCATGGCTAAGGTTGCCATGGAATGCGGCGTTGGGATCTTCACCAAGGTTTGTTTCCTTCCCTTCTTGCTCTCAATTCAACTCACCTAATTATGCGCATTTGTGGTTCATCTTAATCTCTGGTTAATCCTCTTGATTGAGCATTCAAACAAGCTAGTTTAATGGAGTACTCCAAAACAGTTTCAGTTTTAAGAAGTAGTAACGTTTTGAGATTCACATTTTAGGATAATGTAGATTCACTTGTCTTTTATGCTGTGGATAATGTAGTACTCTGCTTCTCTACTACCATTTTCCCTGCAGGTTTCTAAGTCAACTTTTGTTTGACCATGGTCCATGAGGCTTAATTTAATTTAATGGGACTTACTAAATAATATACTTATGATACTAGTTAATGTATTTGAAAAAGCGGACACTTGTTAATATTATTATTATTAAAAAAATAATCATAAGTATAATGACGTAACTGTTACTATACAATATCATTGTTTCAACAGTCATGAAAAAAACTGCATTGTTGTATTCAATAGCCACATTTTATCATATTTAATCGTAGACTGCAACCCAGCTTTTAGTTTGAATTACTGTAAAATATATATAGTTGGATCATTTACTTTATTTTTAAATATTTTTCCCTTTGTCAATCAATTTACTGAACTGAAAACAGAGGATGGACTGATACAACATTTTACAACTACGTAATATATTTAACAACCAAAGTCTCTGACTCTGGTATAACGTTATGAACCTGATGTTTAGCAAAATATTAGTTTTTTCTTTTTCTCTTGACAGTGTAGGAAGCTCCTGGTTATTCCTTTGTTATTCTCAGTATTTTTATGTATTCGACTATTTGAGTGAAGCGTTCATCATCTATTTTTCAGACTGCTGCGGAGTTGGAAAAGCGCAGAGAAAATTTTTCCAAAGAGCTTGATTTCGTCTGTGCTGATGTGGTATGCTCCTCAATCCCATATCTTTTTGGTCTTATGTTGTTTGGAGTCTCGTCCATTCTATTCCACATTCCGTTTTGTAATAATTATATTTGCTACTAACTCTAAAATTGGCCTTGTCTATTTTTTTTTTCTTTTTTTCTTTTTCATTTTGTTATTAACAGGTAATGGCCCTTGTGGCAGATTTTATGCTAGTATGGCTTCCTGCTCCCACAGTTTCTCTTCGACCGCCACTCGCTGTTAGTGCTGGACCTATTGCTAAATTCTTCTATGGCTGCCCTGAAAATGCTTTTCAGGTTAACATTTTTTCAATCATTTCATCTGCTTTAGTTTATTGTGTTTTAAATATTGCATTCACTGTGTGATTTGGTTTAAATTTGTGAACTCTCTTCAGGTGGCTTTGGCTGGAACCTCATATACACTTATACAGAGAATAGGTGCTATAGTGGTACGTGTTGGATTGGATCATAACAAATTCAAGCAGCTACTTTGTCACTTATGACGGATTTTTAACATTTTGATCTCTTATGCAGCGAAATGGAGCAAAACTATTTGCAGTTGGAAGTGGTGCATCACTGGTAAATTCTCTTTAAAAAACTATCTTCCATAGTGAATTCTCTTTAAAAAACTATCTACCACTGGACCTACTCCAGACCCTTTCTAATGCCATATGTTGTTTTTGTCTGCTTTGGTTGTGATCTTCAAAACAAAAGAATTGGTAACGTTTGACAGGAATTTGAGAATGTTCACAGCTTTATAATAGAGTAAATGCAGTTGCCAGTTGATGTTGAACTTATTATCATTGTTTTTATTTTTCATATTCAATGAAAATATTGAATTCATCACTCCACATGGCTATTGAAGATAGGCAACATTTTCATTTCTTTTGGAAAATGATTTCTCTCTATTTCCCTACACTTGCCACTTTTATATTAGTTTATGCAAGAGTGATGGGATCAAGAGTATACAGCTAGAGGCCTTATGAACTAAACCAGTTATTGTTCATTATAATATATGGACTATAAGAATAAGAATTATATATTAAAATAGTCCCTGAATTTGTATTTTATCATTCAGTTTAGTCCCTCGCGAAATCAGTCATTTTAGTCCTTGACTTTCACTATTATTGGTCATTTTAGTCCCTGACTTTCACTACATCATTCATTTTTCAAGGACTAAAATGAATGATCATATAATTCAGGGACTAAAGTGACCTGTAAAATATAAAGTCAGGGACTAAAGTGACCTATCCGCACAAAGTCAGGGATTAAAGTGAATTATTCTCGCAAAGTTAGGGACTGAAACAGTAAATAGTTTATACTTGATACATCATGGAATAGATTTGATAACATAAATTAGATATTAAATCATATTATAGAAAACACCACAGAATTAATTAGAGAACAGAGATTTTAAATATTATTGTAGAAAACCTCCTTTGAGGTCAGGTGATACTTGTTTATTCTCCTGGAACATAACATATTGTCCATATGAGGCATACAGGTATAAGCTTTCCTTAAAAGCAGATTTTTTTTAACATATTTTCTTGTGAACTAATATATGGGGCATAAGATCAAGTCATTTCTATTTTGCCATGTGATTGTAGACTTGTACTGCATGCTTCAATGGTTTGACTGATTATTTGATTGTCTTTTTCAGATTGGTACAGGCGTAACAAATACGTTGATTAATGCACGAAAAGTTATTGATAAATCTTTCGCTGCTGAGGCTGAAGATTTACCAATATTTTCGACAAGTATTGCCTATGGGGTTTACATGGCCGTATCTAGCAATTTAAGGTATCTTTTATTTTTTAAAAAAAAAAAACTGCTATAATGAAATGATTCTCTTGAATAGACTGAGGGAACATAATCTTTTGTCCTCTGACCATAGTTCATGCCCTGAAATTCTTGGGGGTAACTTTTGATCGGTTTTTGCAACCTCAATAATCCACCCTAGAAGTAATGAATTGTTTTTTGCATGCCTAAGCAGAAACTTATAAAAATTGTGTTTGTTCTGTACTAGGTACCAAATAATTGCTGGAGTTATTGAACAACGGATTCTAGAACCTTTGCTGCACAATCGAAAGCTTTTGCTAAGTGCAATTTGCTTTGCTATCCGAACTGGAAACACTTTCTTGGGTTCACTCTTGTAAGATTCTCGATCTATCTTGATACGTTTTTATATAATTTACAATATTTGTTTCTTTTTCTGAATTTCTCACTATTCCTTACATGTATCTTCTGTGAACAGGTGGGTAGATTATGCTCGCTGGGTTGGAGTCCAAAGGAGTAGGGAATAGGCATAACGGTTTCTCAATTTTTAGAAACTGTCATTGGATCAAATCTTGTGTGTTGATTCTTTATTGGAATTAGTGTTGGCTTGTTGTATTTTTTATTCATTCTGACAGCATAATCGTACATTTGAGCGATTACGGCGGTCGGAAATGCACCATGAGTCTCAAATTATCACGGAACATGGTGGCCGGTGACGGTCTGTGGAGCTTGCAGAAAGCTGCAGCATGAGATGAAGTTGAGTTAAATTTTTGCTAGACCATTGTGGCAATGCCTATTGATTGTTCTTGTTCTTGTATGTGTGTATTCTCTTTTGAGATTAATTTGAGGAAAAACAAATTCTTAAGCCTGTCTGTTTCATCAATTTGAAGGGCGCTCAAGTGCCCTTTCTGATTACTGATCTCTGTTCCTTCACTTAGTTTCCTTTCCAATTAAGTTCACTTTAATCTTTCAATGAATTTGTTCATTCTCGTTGCAGTAGCAATAGAAATGGAAAACATACTTATAAACTTAATTGATTGCATGGAAAAAATAATATTAATTTAATAACCCTGCACGAAACAAAATAGAAAAATGAAATCACTTTTTATATGAATTTATCATGGTTTTAGCATGGAAATGACACTAGTGGGGAGAACAAGTTTGGATATGCTTCAGAGATAAGTCTTCTACTCCAATAACAAAGTGGGAGGATGCTCAAAAATATCAAAATCAAGCTGAGTCTAAATTAACTATGACACCAGGTGACTATGTAAGTGGCAATAAAAATTATATAAAGATATTGTTAAGAAATTATATAAAATATAAAATAATTTTCAACTATATTTCAATAATAATAATAATGATAATAATAATAACAATAATAATAATAACAATAATAATAAATAAAAAAAAACCCAGGACTTGTGACTGAATTTTTGTTTGAAAAATGATAGCAAAACAGGGCAATGTGATTGAGATAAAAAAAAAAAGAACTAATGAAAATGAAGTATGTATCAGAATCTTTCTATCATTATATTTAACTTTTTTTATCCCAACAATTTTCTTACTTTATTCAGTTCTTTAACAGGGGTTTCGGGAGTTCAATCAACGTTGCTAAACTATGATACACTAGGGCAAACTGTAATGGTGTGTAAGAGAATGATTGCAGAAATTAAATTAAGTGAAGAAGATAATAATGCTAATGCATAATTAAACCTGTTAATCATGCATTTGATTAACATAAACTCCTCCCTGCGACATAAACTCCTCGGATAATGGTCTCTCAGATTCACTTTGATTCTCTGTTGCAGAAATGCAACTCTCTGATTCACATGAAGCAGCTTCAAGCCCATCTCATAACCACCGGAAAATTCCACTTTCACCCATCTCGCACCAAGCTCCTTGAACTCTTCGCCATCTCCCCCGCCGGCGACCTCTCCTTCGCCGCCAACATTTTCCGGCGAATCCAATTCCCTTCCACCAACGACTGGAACGCCATTCTCCGAGGCCTCGCCCAAAGCTCCGAACCCACGCAAGCCATCTCATGGTACCTCACCATCACACGCAGCCCCCAAAAGGTCGATGCTTTAACCTGCTCCTTCGCCCTCAAGGCATGCGCGCGTGCATTGGCTTTCTCCGAAGCCACCCAGATTCATTCTCAGCTTCTGCGTTTTGGGTTCGAACCTGATGTTTTGTTGGTCACCACTCTGTTGGATGTGTATGCGAAAACTGGCCATCTCGATGCTGCGCAGAAGGTGTTCGATGAAATGCCTAAACGAGATATTGCTTCATGGAACGCCATGATTTCTGGGTTGGCACAGGGGAGCCGACCCAATGAAGCTATAGCTTTGTTTAACAGAATGAAGGAAGAGGGGTGGAAACCTAATGAGGTCACTGTTCTTGGCGCGCTCTCTGCTTGTTCCCAATTGGGTGCTGTGAAACAGGGCGAAATCATTCACGGGTATGTTGTGGATGAGAAGCTAGACACGAACGTAATTGTTTGTAACGCTGTTATTGATATGTATGCAAAATGTGGGTTTGTTGATAAAGCGTATTCAGTCTTCGATCACATGAGTTGCAGGAAGAGTCTCATCACGTGGAATATAATGATCATGGCGTTCGCGATGAATGGTGATGGATATAAGGCGCTTGATCTTTTGGACCAAATGGTTTTGGATGGAGAGAAACCAGATGGGGTATCATATCTTGGCACATTGTGTGCCTGCAACCATGCTGGTTTAGTGGAAGAAGGGGTTAGATTGTTTGATTCAATGAAAGAATCTAAGGTGAAACTCAATGTTAAGCATTATGGGAGTGTGGTGGATCTGTTGGGTAGAGCAGGAAGACTCAAAGAGGCATATGATATTATAAACTCGATGCCTATGTTTCCGGATGTGGTACTCTGGCAGAGTTTGCTCGGGGCTAGCAAGACTTATGGAAACGTGGAAATGGCGGAGATCGCGTCGAGGAAGCTCGTGGAGATGGGATCTAACAGTTGTGGCGATTTTGTATTATTGTCAAATGTTTATGCAGCTCAACAGAGATGGAATGATGTAGGGAGGGTGAGGGAAGCCATGGTAGTTAAGGATGTGAGGAAGGTTCCCGGTTTCAGTTACACTGAAATAGATTCTAGGATTCACAAGTTTATAAATGGTGATCAGAGTCATCCAAGTTCAAAAGAGATTTATGCGAAATTGGGCGAGATCATGTTTAGGATTAAAGCGTACGGATATACAGCTGAGACGAATCTGGTGTTGCATGACATAGGAGAGGAGGACAAGGAAAATGTGCTTAATTATCACAGTGAGAAGTTGGCTGTGGCTTATGGTTTGATTAGTACTGTTGATGGGGCTACAATTCAAGTTATAAAAAACCTTAGAATATGTGTGGATTGTCATGCTGTGATCAAAATTATATCAAAGATTTATAATAGGGAGATTATTGTAAGGGATCGAGCGCGATTTCACAGATTTAAAGAGGGCGTATGTTCTTGCAGAGATTATTGGTAACATTCAAAGCAAATTCTTGTTGTATATACTGATTTTCTTAAGGAAAAGAAACAGTCAATTTTTCATTAGTTAGATTTGTGGAATATCAGCATAAATGTTATTTACAAAAGGGATTAGTACATCTCTGGTAGTTCAGAACCCTGCAATTTTATTTTTTTTTGTTATAATGGTGAAGGAGCAGTTAAGCATAATTCTTCCAAACCATCATGCTGCTTAGCATAGTTACAAGTTCGTTTTGGCCAATGTTAGGCACAAGGAGGATGACTAAGTGAAAATCATAATTTAAGAAAAAGAAAATGCTAAAATCTACGGATCTTGTATCATGAAATTATACAAAAACTAAATTTCATTCACACTAACTGCCTGTGTTTTATTAGTTCAGACCATTGTTTGAAAATACTTGACGGAAAATCAAAGTCACCATAAATGCATCATGGCATTTTCAGTTGATGATAACCATTTGGGAACACTAGTTGGAGATAGCTCTGTTCTCATCTCGAAAAATGTTCATTGTATTTGCTTGATTGAAAATGGCGGAGAGGAGCATTTTCATTTAACCTTTTTTTCTTTGTGTTTGATTTTGAAATTTAGAAGCAAGTAAAAAGAAATTATAATTTTTCCCTTTTTATGCACTTTTTTTCTTAAAATTTTGTCTAAAAAAAATGAATATGTTTATTTCTACTGTTTTTTGTCTAATTTTAACGTGAGAATTTTTGGTCAAAATTAATATCAACAATTGAAATTATACGGGCCTAGCCCAAAAGGGTTGCTAATGGCATTATGAGGGCCAGCACCGTGATGTTGAGATTAACACCATCTTATTCTGGACATAAGTGTCTAAAATGGTTAAAATGAAAAAGGAACCTACCCTTATGTTACAAACGACATTCGGATGCTGATGACTAAAACACGATGATCTCGTTCCTAACTAAAATGAGGTTAGTCACAATGTCTCCACGGTCCTTATCCATATTGAAAAATTTTATTTTATTTTTAAAGAAAAGTGCCCTAAAATATATGCATGGTTCGAATACTGTTGACCCATTATCGGTCATAAACCCACAGAAAGCCCAATCATGCGGAGAGCCCAATAGCTAAAAGCTGTAGCTGCACGCCGACGCGAGTGAGTGTGCGTTAGAAATTTCCCAATCTCAAAATTGCATAAACTACTGAAAGTCTGAAACCCTAATCCTCAGCTAGCGGAAGCAGAGTGAAGAAAAATGACACAGAAGGCGAATCTTTTCAAGGGTAAAGCGAAGAAGAAATCAATTCCTCCCAGTCGTCATGGAAAACCCCCTCCTACACGCAAAGGTATTTCCTTTTCTCCCCTTTTTATTTTCTGCAACTGCAAAATCTCTTCCAATAATTTTATTTTTTGTTTCTCTCCCCAGGAAAGAGGTTCGTGAAGCCATCCAAGTTTACAAAGGATATGGATACTGATCGTGTAAGTCTATTTTGTTTACCTTCAATTCTCACTCTTTTTTTACCTTTTGAGTGTTTCAGTTCTGAATCTGATGTTTTATGCTTGGGACAAGGTTTTATCTTTTCCGTAATTGTATTCTCAATTTTTGTAGCATGCAGTGTAGCTGTAGCTAGCTTGTGCTAGGTCATTTACAGTGTAAAGCATCAATTTGGTTGTTGAATTTACAAACGTCAGAAGCCATGGAAAATAATTTTTAGTGACCTAAAAGAAATTCTAGTCCCTAAAACTGACAAAAGTTCATTAATTTTGTTCTACATCAGTTCAATCACAGAATTATTCAAAAGTAGGTCATTTTAGTTTTAACATTTAGGGACCAAGTTAATGTTTTTCAATATTTTGAGGGACTGAATTGATTGACGGGTTTGATTTCAGGGACTAAAATTTCTTTTCTCATTATTTCAAACTAAATCAAATAATCAATTGAAGATTGTAATTTCAAGAACTAAATTGATGCTTTACTCTCATTTATATGAAAGGACTTTTTTTCTTCTGCTTCCTGAGATTAATTTTTTGAACTTACAGGTTTTTGATATGATTATAGATTTTTGAATTTTTATTTATATATGTATTTTCATTTGAATTCATTCAACTTGTGATAAACCAGGAGGTGAGCAAATTTATCAACCATTGCAATGAGATTAAAGCAGCGACTCTAGCTAAGAAGGAAGGTGGCCCGCTAAGCATCGTTAAACTGCCGCCAGAGCCTGCAACTGGGGAAACCAAATAGTTGATGATGTAGGGATAGTTGTGATAACTGAATATATGTTATGATGCTGCATTGTCTCTTAGAGGCATTGTTGTAAATTGTAAAAACAATTTTGATGATCATGTCTCTCTTTACCTTGCTTGAGTATTCTGTGGTGGGGAATAGTTTGAATTGCGCCTTTTTTTTCTTATTTATTTATTTTGATGGTTGATGGTTTGGGGTATTTTATTGTCATAGATTCATTCCAGTTTTGAAGTAACTGATGGCGTTTTGCCTGTTGAACTAAAAGGCAGTGTACCCCCTTCCTCTTTATCTTGTAGTATGTCATTGTGTCCTTGTAATGCTACAGAAGTACACGATCTTAACCAGATTTTGCTCTGCTTGATAACGACGAACACTTCGGACAAACAGCGGAAATCGTAATCAAGGAGTAACACCTTTGATTGCTTCATCAATTTGTTGTATTCTGTTAGTTCGACAGTGATATTGTGCATTTTCCAAAATGTCGAAGACTAATAAGTTTATGTATAGAAATATGTCAGGGTACCAGTTTTGTTTACGTTCTGTTCCCGTTTTGGAATCTTCAAATCCTAACTCAGATTCTAATGGAGGTAACATGAATGGAAAAAAAAAATAAACTGTTACATGTAAAGAAACAAGACTGTTGATTGCCTTCGTTGTTATTAACTGAGAGTTTACATTTCTTTTAAATTGATTTCTTAAACGTAGTTTCTTGATAAGTAAGGTGATTAATCTCTTGAAGCTCTGAACTTCCGAATATCAGTTCTGGGAATATAGCATTTCTAACCATTCGATATGTGAACTGAAAATATGATTGTTGAAGTGATTCTTGGAATTAAGTGTTTTCACATCAACAGACTGAGTAAAATAATTTTGAAACGCGCTTGTTATTTCACAAATTTATTTAGACTCGGGTAAGAAAGATAACGTATTTTTTATTAATTAATTGATTTTCATTTTTGTTATACTACAAGCAATCATCTTGTTTGAGCCACTATGTTCTCTCTAAGTATTTGATGCAATTGCATAATTAGCTCTGCCAATTGATCTTAGGTTTGACAATTTTCTCTGCAAGTAACGGATCCTCGTGGGAAACGCCTCCGGATGGTGCCCCAAACTCGAGGAATTTTTTCCCGTGGGGATGGGAATATGGCCAAAAGTCTCCCGTGATAGGAATGGGGACGGGGATCACATTCCCCACCCTGCGAGATCCCCGAATCCCTAATGTCATAGAAAAATACTAAAATAACCCTAATTTATTAACATATCATATATGTATGTTTTAATTTTAAGGGCTTTAATGTCTTTTTATTTTAAAAGAGTTTTCTATTACATGAAACCCTAACCTTACTCACTGTACTCTCCAAATAATCAAATTTCATATGTGTTGCCACTGCGCCGTCCTCTTCCGGTCTTCGTTTGCAATTATGAGCCGTCCGTCGTCGTCTTCCCTCTACTCCTCATGACTTGCTCAGTTTCTATGTGTCATCTTCATCTCTTCCTCATTTCAAAAGAGAATGAAATTGTTTTTTTCTATATATATATTTTCAGGGTTTTTAAATTTTTTTATTATATCTCGGAGAATCCTACGAGGACCAATGGAGAGTGGGGATCGGGGATGGGAAAAAAATTTCCCCATGGCAGGGATCGGGGACGGGGAGCGGGGAGTATTCCCCGCCCCCGCCCCGCCAAATTGCCAGGCCTAATTGATCTACATGCTCGACAGTTGATTAATTGATTTTATAAATACATATTACAAAAAAAAAAGTAAAATTATAAAAGATATGCATGATTAATTTTGATGAATGAATTTATCTTTAGCACCCGGCTAATTTGTAGATTTTCGAAATTAATTTATGGAAATTATTTTTCCCTATTATTTTTAGAAACTAGTTTTCAGAAATAATTTGAAAAAATTACTTTCAAAAATTAATTTTCCAAATTTGCGATGGGTCCAAATAGCAATAAGGACTCACAAGTGTTGAACTGAGACAGGTTTTCATGATAATAGGCCCAATACGGCCCATTTAACAGAACAGAACAAGCTTCGATCCATCATCGATGATCACCAACACAAGCGTTGTTGACTGAAGAAGCCGATTGATGAATTCCCATGAACAACATATGGCTTCTTCACTAATTCCAAATCCACTTTGGAATTTTTGAACTTTGATTAACCCAACCTCTACCTGATCTACCCTTTCAAAGGTACAACCATGGCGGAACACGACAAGAAGGAAACTCTGCTGCAATTCGCGCCGATGCAGAGTTCCGTCGATGAAGGATTCTGGCACAGATTGTCTTCTTTGAAACTCAACAAGCTTGGCATTGATGATTCTCCATTACCTATTATTGGTTCTTCTATTTACTTCATCTTCCTAGCTCTTTTGTTACCAAGTTGTTTGCTTTCTGAGAAAGGGCAAGTTAACAGCATTTAAAAGATATGTGGTTTTTGTAAGGATTTAAAATACACTAGTACAAAATAACTTGTTTGGATAAGTCAAGTAAGAGTTTTAAAAATCCCTTGGAATTTTAGTTAAGTAATTTTGTTAATCAAATTGATGGATTTTGCTATTTGAAGGAAATTGAATTGAAGCAATTTAATTTCTTAACATTTTAATTTCTCTAAATTTTGAACTACACTGTCCAAACACACACTTAGTTTTATTCTTTGTTTTTAATCTGGGCTTATTGGAAAATCTTAATCTTGTGTTTGGCCAAGTTATTTGAAAAGGAAAATATGATTTTTAAGAGTATTGGAAATGCTCTATGCTTAAATTAGTTTTTTTGGGAAGGAAAGCAGCTCAGTTTTCATAAGAGCGTTGCTATGTTGGATGAGATTTCTAAATTCCACCCCATGAATTCTCTAGAAGTTTAAATTTTTTGGAATTTCAAAATACAACATCCAAACGCACACTTATCTAATACTGTATTCTTTCTTTTTAATTAATGCTTAATGCATAATTCTATTTTTGATTTGTTTTCAACTTTTGAGACTGCAATATGAACCATATTTGATGAATTTAATATTGGCTTCATTTATCTTTAGAATGCTCTGACATGATTGCAGGTTTCTATGCACCGTGCTCACACTCTCAAGTGTCAAATCATTTAACTCTCTTAGCTGAGTCTTTGCCTTCTGAATCGAGTGAGGCTTCGTTAATACCAGAACTGAGCCGGGGCAACCGAAACAGATGTTCTGTTCCGGGGATACTTTACAACACTAATACTGTGGAAAGCTTCCATGCACTTGATAAGAATAGCCTGTTGAAGCAAGAGGCTAGGAAGGTAAAAACATTCAATTCATCTAAACATCACAAGACAAAAAAATTGAATTGCAGAAGTTTCAACTAAAACTTTTAATTTCGATTAAGTTTTCAACTTTTGTTGTTAAATATAGATTTGGGATGACATTATAACTGGAAAAGCTGTGGAGGACTGTTCAGTACTTTCGAGGTTCCTTCTAATTTCTTTCGCGGACTTGAAAAAGTGGAGTTTCCACTACTGGTTTGCTTTCCCCGCTCTCATGCTTGATCCTCCTGCAACTGTGGTTAATCTAAAGCAAGCTTCTCAGTGGTTGAGCATAGCAGAGGTGCTCTGAGTTTCATTATTATAAACAAACATTATTTTATTATTAATATCACTGTCGTTTTAGTTGATTTTAAAGTGTTTATTATGAAATGCTAGGCAGAATCCCTCTCTGCAGCCTGTAACGAGTGGCGTAGCTCAAAATCGACAGCAGGTATAAATCTCTTAATTCCATCAAATATTTCGAAGATCTCATTTGTCTATTCTGTTGCTTCCTTTTTTAGTTTAACTCTGCATGCTTTACCTGATAATAAAGTGCATGTTGCAGATGTCCCATTCTTTTTAGTTACTATAGATCAAAACTCACGTGCTACCATTAGGCTTTTGAAGGATTGGGAAGCTTCTCAGAGCAATGCTCACAAGGTCTTTTATTTTCTGGTTATGATAATTAATGCAGTCTTTGTGAAATTGCTTTATTTATATGTAACTATCGATATCTTTTTACGAAATTTACTAGATTCTATTGGCAGATCCTTTTTGGATTTTATGACCCATGTCATCTCCCAAATAATCCTGGGTGGCCTCTGCGCAACTTTTTAGCACTTATTTCTGCAAGGTGGAATCTCAAGTCTGTTCAATTTTTCTGCTACAGAGAGAACCGTGGTTTTGCAGATATGGGGCTGTCCCTTGTTGGTGAAGCTCTCATAACAGTTCCACAAGGTAGAGCTGCATTAATAGTGTAACAGCTATATTGTTGATTTCTCTTTTGGTTCTAGTTTCTGGGTTTCTAATGCAGGAGGAGTAATTGTATAGGGTGGAAAGATGCTGTGCCTAATGCAGTCGGATGGGAGCTTAATAAGAGAAGAAAAGGGCCTCGGTGTATCAGCCTTGCACAGTCCATGGATCCAACCAGGTTTCTTTTCAGCATTTTTTTTGCTTGTTTCTCTCTCTGCTTTTCCAGTAATGCTACTTATTTGTTCAGCATTTATTGTATTTTGTATCGTCATTTTTTTTTTATTTTTTTTTACAGGTTGGCCGTATCTGCTGCAGATTTAAATTTAAAACTCATGAGATGGCGTGCTTTGCCCACTCTAAATTTGAGCGCGTTATCTTCCGTCAAGTGTCTTCTCCTTGGAGCCGGCACACTTGGTTGCCAGGTTGCGCGCATGCTTATGGTGAGTATTGAGAATTTGAGAGTCCTACTGTTATTATTATTTTCATCTTTCAATTTTTTATAACTGATATCGCAGGCATGGGGTGTCCGAAAAATCACTCTGCTTGACAATGGCCGGGTGGCTATGTCTAACCCGTTGAGACAGTCTCTTTATACTCTAGATGACTGTCTTAATGGTGGTGAATTTAAAGCTATAGCAGCAGTTGAAAGTCTCAAGAGGATATTTCCTGCAGTGGTAAGTCATCAATCCGTAAGACTTTACTTGATGATGAACCTAATAATTGCATTTTCCACTTAATTGCATGCTTTTTCTTCCTTTTCAGGAAGCAGAAGGCGTTGTTATGGCTATACCAATGCCTGGACATCCAGTAAATAGCCAGGAACAGGATAGCGTGCTTGATGATTGTAGACGTTTGCGTGATTTGATCGATGCTCATGATTCGGTTTTTTTATTGACAGATACAAGGGAAAGCCGATGGCTCCCGACTCTTCTATGTGCCACTGCTAACAAGGTTGGTCAGTTTTTTCTCTTACATGGTGTATATGTCACCAATTATATCACTGCTTAACTGTGCATCACATTTTAAACTGAAACACATGTTATGATTGCTACCTCATCCATAGTTTGGTTGAGTGTGTTTAATCCGCATGATAGCATATTTATTATTTATCTATTTTCAGGTTACCATTACTGCTGCTCTAGGGTTTGATAGTTTCTTGGTTATGCGCCACGGAGCTGGTCCATTTAGTCATGTCGATCACTTGAGTGCTGAAAAGGCTAATTCTTCATCTTCTGATGTGCGAACAAATGTCGCAGATGAGAAGCATAGATTGGGCTGTTATTTCTGCAGTGACGTTGTTGCCCCAACCGATGTAATTTCTGTGCAGCATTATGCGTGATATTCGAACTAATTAACATTCATAACTAATTCATATTGGCTTTCTGCAGTCAACATCCAACCGAACTTTGGACCAGCAATGTACCGTGACTCGACCGGGGCTAGCTCCAATTGCTTCAGCCCTTGCAGTTGAACTTTTAATAGGGATTTTGCACCACCCTCAAGGGTAATTCTGCAAACATTGGTTTTATGTACAAGATTTTCAAGGGGCTACAATAAATAGCAAAATTCAGACCTTTACTATACTTTTTTCAGGATATTTGCAGAAGGTGATATTAATAACAGTGTCATTGGAGCTACCGAGCAACCTCTCGGTATTTTACCGCATCAGATTCGTGGTTCCCTTTCTCAGTTTTCTCAAATGAACCTTATAGGTTACTCCTCCTCCAGCTGCACAGCCTGTTGCGATACGGTAAGTCTGGGTGGTGACTACTGTCTATTTTTTGATAATTCTTCTGCAGTTAGTTCGTGTTGGATGCTTCAAGTTTCTGAGCCATAAGTTTGATACTTTGCTAACATAATTTTAGTACTTATATTGTCCTCTCATTCGGCCTGCCGTATGCTGCAAGTTTTATTGGATTTATAAGAGAATATGCTATTTGTCTCATTTGTGTCCTTTAATTTTAAGGGTCAAACTACTTAGTTGTTAAAACAATTATTAGAATTTTCTTAATCCCTTTTTTTTTTTTGGTAACCATTCAGGTTGTATCAGAATATCGAAACCGTGGAATGGAGTTCATACTTCAAGCAATCAATCATCCTACCTACCTAGAAGATCTCACCGGATTGACTGAGTTGATGAAATCGGCCACCTTTTTCTCATTGGACTGGGACAAGGACATAGATGAGGAGGACAACGACGACGATTGCGTTGAAATTTAACAAATAGTCAGTTGTACATAAACTAATTTGTGCAAGCAATTTACTTATTTCTTACCCATGTTAACATTTGCTTTTGTTACTATCCCTCATCAAATGTACAAAACTAATTTCCATGTTATTTGATATTTCAATTCTTTATCAGTGGCAGCAATTTGAATCTGTTGTGTATTTACTATTTGCCCATTTGTTTCAGATTGCCATCACCTCAATTTGGCATTCTGAAGCAATTTTAGCTGAAGGAAAGTTATCATCTTTGAGAAAACGCAGTTTCAAGGGCTCCGAACGCTTATACAAAAGAGTTATTCAACTACTTGACTATGAATTGGAAGACCTGTCTGAAAGTTGGAGCAGCAAGGAAGAACCTTCCACTCATTAAGGGATCATCTCAAGCTTATGATACATGAGGTAATTAACTAACATGTTTGCATAAATAAATCTGTGAAGGAAACCTCAAACATTTCATTAACCATTATGATTATTTTTCATAATCATCAGTTCTTTTTCAATAATAGTGGAAACTGTTTGCTGAATACTTGTTATTACGTTCTTCATTTTCAGATTTTACTTTATATAATCTCTAGTACTAACAATTTTCAGAAGATGTAATGAGAAAGATGTTAATTAAACAAGTTTTACACATAACCTTGACTATTCAGAAAAGTTATGATTCCTGATTACCCTTTTTTTCCATTTACACTGATTTGGAATGTAACCATTTAGAGGTGACTGAAGGCAATATTTCACCAAAGATTAACTAATTTTAGATTTTTAGTATTCACAGATTTGAGTAACCTTGCATTTTTCAACAATTCTTTCATTAATTAAACATTCAGATTAAAATAAACTCTCTTTAAATTTTTTGTGCAAGTTTAAGGGGAACCTATTATAATCAGTACATCTTCAAGCTTTAGTGTGATCTTATAATTATTTTTAGAGAAACAATAATTATTCTACACCTCCATTTTTTCTCTTTGATCTATTCTACATCTCCATTTTTCTTTTGGTCTTTCCCTTCTTTTTCTATCAAATCACTTATTGATCGCATCGCTTACTTTCTCTCTCTTTTCATTTCTTCTTTCGTTTTTGCTCACCAGTGTAAGAATACCACCTCTCTTACCGAAATTCAATCAATAAAAGATCACCAACAAGAACCGAATCTGAGAATCTGCTTTCCTTGGAAAAAAAAGAAAAGAAAAGAAATTAAATTATCATAACTAAAAGTTTTATTGAAAATTGGATTGATTACAAGAAACTAGTGATTTCCTTTAGGAGCAGGAAAAGGAGTGCCAGCTAAGAAAGTTTTGATCAAAGTAAGTGCTCTTGCTGGTTGGTAACTTGGCACTTGATGTCCTGCTCCCCTCACTGTTGCAAATATTAAGCCTCCCTTGTATTCTTCTGCATACCCTCCAACCTGTCTCACACAAGAATTTTACCAAAAACCATGATTAAGAATGTTAACAAAGTAACAACCACACTTCATGATTATGATTATGATTCTTTCAATTCAATTCTGTCTGATATGAATATTGAATAGGCAATTACAATTGAAAGTTAGGAAAATTAACATTGACATTCATTTATTTACCTCTCCATTGGAAAACCATGGATGCCAAGCAGTTTTGATGGGAAGATTCATCTTTTTAAGAGAATACTTGGTTGAAGTAACAGGCACCCTTCCATCTGTGTCACCACTATACCAAACAACACAAAAATAATCAAAATCTTTAAAAACATATATAGTATCTGTTTGGTAAAACTAGCTTATAGCTAGCTATGTAGAACTGTTTGACAAAATTATTTTATAGCTAGCTGAAATGTGTTAAAAAATGACTTTTAATGACATTTGAATTACAATGGTTAAAAATTTTCATTACTTTGAAACGGTAAAGGGTAAAATAGAAAGTGAATATTTTCTCAAATAGCTAGTTATAAGTTCTTAAATAAACTATCTTTTACCAAACACGCTTATTAATTATAAATTGAAGATAGATATAATTTACCTGAAAATCCAAACCCTGAGGTTATTATTGAGTAATTCATGTAAAATGGGAATGATTGATGAAGGAGCATCAACCCACTTTGTAATGACACCACTGCAACCTTCCCAGTCATATTTGAGATTGGTCACATTAGCATGAAGTGCATCTTGAACTTCCCTTCTATTCAGATATGCATGCACGTAAGACTCACTGCATGGATCTGTCACAATCTGGAAACAAAAAAATAACAATTGAAACAAACAAGGCATTAATTTCAGTCATCTTAATACAGTGATTGGTCTTCTTGATTGAACTACACCCACCAATATTCCTTAATTTTCTGAGCATTTTGTTAACAATTATCCTAAATGAAGTGGTTAATCAATGTATAGATAAAAATTTCTCATTGAAAAATGTAGTATTTATTGCGACAAATGCATCCTCATTGTAATTTTCAATAAAAGATTTTTATTTTGCCCTTAGGGCAATGGATTTTTATTTAAGGCAACGGTCAGCAAAACGTATTTTCTAAGTTCATAGTTAATAGGCATATTTATACTTATAGTTCTAGATACTACTAATGTATCGTTTTAGTCCCATGTTTTCTTTTTCAAGCACTTTCGACATTACAATTTCTCATAACATTCAACTTAAGCAGCTATTCATTTCACGTTAGAATTTGAGGAAAAACCCTAAAGGATTGCCCCAAGTTGAATGTTAGAAAAAGAAAAGGAAGACTGAAAACTCTCGAAAAACAAAACTTTTGAAAAAAAACTAGAGGATTGGAATCACATATTAATCATATCCAGAGGACTAACAATGTAATTAAGCTAAATTGATAACTTAATCTTTTTAAAAGTAAAGAAAAGAGAAGATGGAAAGTTGAAGCTTACAGAGGGCTTTTTGGGGTGAATGGTGAGGTTGTCACTTTTGCAGATAGGAGCATAAATATTGTATATATCAATGGAATTAACATCATTTTCAAATTCATCTGCCACTGCACTGCACTCTTTTGTCAGATTATTGGATGAAAAATCACATACTTTGTTTATTTCATAAGCTGCTTTGTCTGAGATTATTGCATGGGTTGCAAGATAATCCATCATTCCTGCTGAGTCTGTGTCATCGTTTATCACTGCATTCCCAATCTGTAAATTTTCAAATAATTATGCACATTAGTTTTCTATCTTCAATTCTTCCAATAAATTGTGTACCAAACAATAATAGCATTTTCAATCCTTTATAATTCTTTTCTGTTCACCGACTAGCACTAAATTTCAGTAGATTGTGACAGTTAAGATCACTTTTTCACTTACAATATTCTGTTTCGTATTTATAAGATTTAATCTTTAAATATCAATTGATATCTTAAACTCAGTTTAGTCACTTCCAACTTATTGGATAATCCCTTTGTGGAATGTGGATCCTACACACTCCATACTAGGGTTTTTGTCTCAATGGTTTTGAAACAGTAGTAGCATTTAATCGATTGCAATGGTGGAAAAAAAATGTGCCATTATTAAGGATGATGACCATGTCCATGATGCAATTATTAATTTTCTAAACACTTATTGCTTGTGCAAATTTTAACATGAGCAGGTTAGAGTTCAAATCAAAAATAAATACTATTTATATAATTATTTATCTTGGACTATAAGGCAATAATGAATCTCATACCATAATATTATAGTTGTATAGTACTCAAATAATAAAAACTTGAAAGACATCAAATAATGCTGTAGAGCCGTAATTGAATAATTAAAAATTATAGAATGACTGATTTTTACAAAACCACAAAAGATTTTTTTTTTTAATACATTCTCATAGTTATTCCATAACCACATTGTCTCATAGCTGGGACCACTTATCATAAATGGTCCTTAGTCCAATTAAAAAAAGATTTTTTTTTTGTGAATATTCTAAAATAATAAAAAAGCCTTTATATCAATGAGAAGCATGACACTAGTATTAGTATCATCAATGACTAAGGACCAGAATTCCATGATTTAAAATTTAATAAGCTAATCATGAGCCATAAATAACTAAATAAACTAGGACCAAATAGGCTTGTGAACCCAACCACTAAGAAAAAGAAAATAAAAAATTCTTCACCATCATGAAGAACAAGAATTTTGAAAAAGTTGATTCAGCATAGACTATAATTATTAATGTATATAGGACCCCCATAATTTTTCTTTTAGAGCTAATTAATGAGTTGATAATAGTTTCTCAATCTACAATAATTCTTATATCAAGGATAAATCTAATTCTTCATTCTTAGCTAGTAAATGGCCTATTTTAAAAGAAAAATATGAGTGAAGCACAATTTCAGAGAAACTCTTGAAACTAAAAAAAAAATTACATTGAAGAGAAAAATGAAAATAATTAAAGATAAAGTATTTATTTTATAGTGAATTACTCTTTTCAATCTATATTTTTAGTAGAAAAAGAAGAGAAAGAGGGTACATACCAAGATTCCTTTGAGGTTGATGATTGTTTTATTTGCCTTTTGGTTATGATATAGAATAGTGTGTGCAAGTTGAGGAACATAATGTCCTGCATAACTCTCTCCAGAAATAAAGAAATCTCTGTTCTTATATTCTGGAAATCTCTCCAACCAATTCACTAAGAATAAATAGTTATCTGCAGCTGTTCTCTTATCTCCATTTGTATCATAATCTGATGATTTGTTTGAATATGAAAACCCTACTCCAACTGGTGATTCCAGGAACAGAACATTTGCAGCTTCAAAATCCAATTAAATCCCTTTGTTAGATGCTTTTCTAAAAGAAAATGAGTAATTCATCAGTTTAACCCTAGTTTTATATGCTAATTTCACTTTAGTACTTATGTTTTTAAGAGTAAAAAAAAAATGTTTTAGTCCGAATAAAATACTTTACTTTTAAATTTAGTCTTTATAAAATTATTTTTTCGTTTTAGTCACTATCTTTCTAAAAATTTAATTTTTTAGTTCCAGTCGAAATAAACTCATAGTTAAATTGTTAGATTATATAAATTGTTGTAGAGATTTAAAAGAAATTGAGCTCTTGAACTCTTCCTAACAAAAAAAAATCATTGTAGTTAAGCTCATAATAAAGCGTGAAATTGAACATTAGGGACTTAAAAATGTAATTTTTAAAGAGTAAACCCCCAAATTGATCTCTGAGATTGTAGGTATTATGTAGATTAGTTCATGAGATTATGAAAACCTCAAATTAGTAAATCATTCATTTTAGTCCTTTTCTATATAGTTTTTTAATGTCGTTTAATAGGTAAAAGGACTAAAATACATGTCGTTTTGCAAAGTCAGGGACTATTTTGAGGTTTTTAAAATCTTAGGGACTAATTTGCATGACACCTACAATCCTCATAGACCAATTTAAAGGTTTACTCAAATTTTAAAAAAATGAGAACTAAATTTTATAGGGACTAAATTCAAAAGTAATATATTTTATAAAGATCAAAAATACATTTTACCCTATTTTAAAAAAATTTCGCTTTAATCATTGAGTTTTGTAAAACCATTATCATTCATCTTAGTCTTCACTTTATAAAAAATATTTATGTTAGTGTTTGATTTTATAAAAGATCATTCATATTAGTCTATTTTACGAGGGACTAAAATAAAATTAATTTGTAGAATTAGAGACTAAAATGAAATTTATTAAAAAAATAAAAACTAATTAAAAATTATTTTACAAAATCAGATATTAAAATAATTGTTTACTCAAAAGAAAATATTTTCTTTCATTAAAAAGAAAAAAATAAATTTTGAATTGTGGTATACCATGATTCCATGAATATTTATTTCTGTGAAGTGTTTTGCCATCACTGTTGACTCTAAAAGGTCCAAGCTCTTGCATTGCTCCATAGGCAAGAGATGAACATCCAGGACCTGAAATGTGAAATTAATTATAATTTAATTAATTAACCACTACAATGATGGACAACATAATTAATTAATTCTAATTAATTAATTAATTTTCTTATTTAATTCTTTAATTTCATGCTTGTGTGTTACCCTACCACGTAAACAAGCACATGAGGCTCACATGTTGCAAGAAAATATCAATCATTATCACTAGTGAGCCATATGCATACAATAATTTAATTTAATTAATTCATAAAAAAATAATTTAATTCATATGCATTGTGTGTTCTTGGAAATTCTTTTGAAGGTATAATGTTACAATATATGCAACAAAAAATCCTCTAGATGCTTGAATTAAGGGATTTGCAGACTTATTAGAATCATTCTCTAATATAAAGTAGTAAATAAAATATTTATGGCAGTTCATTGATGCCTATATTGACAGTTGTTTCTGTTTGGCACATTAGTGTGACCAGTTTACATTAAAATAAATTATTAATATTTATATAAAATTAAAACAGCTCATCTCAGCACATACAAACAATATAATTAAGCAATTAATTAATTATGAATTTCATGATGATAGAGTACAGGTTGATCCAAGGAGTTTGATTTTTATTAAGCAACATTTCAGGTCTCAAAATAGGATTTTAAAAATTATTGGGCTTAAAAAATCATACAATTATTTATCTTAATTAATAATTGATGTATCATTTTCAAGGAAACAGAATTTGTTGGCAAGGAAACAGATAAAATAATAGTAGAAGATTGAGAAGCAAAAGAAAATGCTGAATAATAATAATAAATCTCAATAGGATGTATTTTGCAAGCATTTTAGGTCAGATTCATTAGGATATTTTCAGTACCAAATTAAATTTTCGTTTATCTAATTATTGAGCTTAATGTTTCACTTAAAAATGGAATAAAGAAGTCAAATGCAAAGAAACATTTACATGTGCATGCTTTGTGAACACACACACACTTTTGGACTTAAGTGTAAAATTGCAAACCTTTCAAATCAAGTTACAAAAAGAGCTTTTTTTCATGATTAATTGTGTAGCATTTATTGAACTCCAAGAACAAGATGCAATTTTTAGGGGTTGACCTATAAATTTTTTTAATAATATTCATCTTTTACGTTACTTTAGTATCATTAATCAAATTTGTCTATATTTTTTAGAAAAATATTTTGATTAGTTATCTTTTAAATGATATAGACAAATCTGATTGGTGACTGAAACAACTTTTATCTAATCACATTTTAATTGGAAAAAAAATACTAATAAGACAGTAAAATGATTAATAAAGCGAATTACTAATAAAAATTTTGTGTATCACTCTTATATGACAAGACAATGCCAGTGTTACTAATTAAATTTGTTCATATTATTTTGTTTTTAAAATAAAAAAATATTAATGTCACTTAAAAGTGATGCAAATTAAAAGAATTTAAAAAGATTAAGATAAACTTGCATAATTGATTTAAAAATTTTCACTTTCACAAAAAGTGCATAGTAATGCGTGCAAACTCAGGTTAAACCATTCCTAACTACTACACAAATAAAAAGGAATAAATTAAATTAAATATTAAATAATAAGATAAAATGTAAGTAAGTGGTAATTTACCTCCATTGAGCCAAAGAAGAAGTGGTAATTTATCTTTAGACCCTTGAGCTTCAACAAAATAATAATAGAAGGCACGACCAGCCAATTTATTTACAGTGACATACCCTCCAAAATGTGAAAATTTCACATTTGGCTGTCCTGGAAGTCTCAAAATCCTATCTTTCTCTTTCAGTCCCACCTCTTGCTCAGAATTATGAACAATTTTATCATATTCAAGCTCTTTCACCTCAAATTCACTATTATCAATTTGTGAACCTCTGAATTTGGACTTGTAAAAATTGTTAAGAGCTCTAACTTGTTTGTTTTTGTTTCCATGGATTTGAACCACAAAGAGTGAAAGAATAATGAGAAAGGATAATAGAAGAAGATGAAGAAGAAGAACAGAACAACTTGCTCTTGCTCTGCCCATTTTGTCTTTGGATTTGAAGTGTGTTTTTCTATGGCAAAAGATAGAATATATATAGGATTTTGAAAAAAAAAAAAAGAACTTTTTTTTTTAATATTTAGAATATGGGTATGTAAGAATCCAAAAATAGCAAAGTGTAATATATTTATATAAGAACTTGATAAGAAAGAAGAGAATTAAAAAAAAAAGAAAAGAGATATTGAAATTGCAAAATGCAAGTTGGAAGAAGAATGAAAGAGGGTAAGGTTGGTTAGCCCAATGTTGATTTGATAAGGGTGTGGGCCAAACAGAACGTTTGAGTTTGTTCTTGCTTACCAATCATGTTCTGCCACGTGGCTGGATTTAAGGGTATCCTTTTCAATTAACTAATATTAATAAATTAATAATAACACAACCAAGCAGGAGAAAACTGAAATTTCTTTTAACAAGATTTTAATATTGAAAAAAATATATAAAAAATTAAATGATACTCTGTAGGCATTGAGCGTATAGATCAATTGACATGGTAATTGTGTTAGCTTAATAAATGATCGCATATTCTAATGCTACTAGAAAAATCAATTTAATACAATTTAAACCAAACTTTTATGTTTAAAAATGATAATATTTGCACAAGCAAATAATTTATAAAATTAATACAATAATATATTTTTCTAATAATTTTCTATTTGAATATTATTTTAATACCATATTTTTTTATAATTTTTCATTTTTAATTAGTTTCAAATTTAATTTCATCTATTTTTTTAATAAATTTTGTGCTTTATATTTAAGAATAAATTTCAATAAAGAAAGACAAAAAATTATATGCATCAAATGTCCAAGTAAATGTTTATTATACTTGTTATTCATTGTTTTTTTTTTAAAAAAAGTTGATCACATTCTAACTACTTTTAATTAAATTGAATCTGATCATATCTGGTCATATATCAAAGGCTTAAAAAATTAAAAGTCCAAAATTTAAATATTGACATTTAAAATTTAGTTTAAAATGTGTGTTATTTATCGATAAAAAAACAAATTACGTAAAATTCAATACATTGAATATGGAAAATCGAAAATGTGAAAATCGAAACAAAAGTCAAAAGGAAGAATCCAAATTTGAAGAAATTAGAACACCTACTTAAACTTTTTGCCTGCGGCTAATCATATCCATTCCATTACATAATCACTTCATTTATTTAATTAATTAAAGATTAGGTTTTAGGATCATGAATCATGATTGTGTAATTTAATTTTTATTGAACTTTAATGATGTCTCTCCCATGAAATTAAACTGCTTAATTAATTATTTTTACATTTGCTTGAAATAATAAGGAAGGATGAAGGAAGATACAATGGTTGGTAATGCACATGCTAAGGAATTGAATGAAGTCCAAACAAAAGGTGAACATTATTAAGTACTTCTTCCGTCTCAAATTGTTTGGTCTTTTAAAAAAAAAAAATTGTCCCAATTTGATTATCCCTTTAAGATACTAATGTAATATTAATTTTTTCTTTACAATTTTACCCTTAACTAATTAAGCATATTTCTACTTTATCACCAACCACTAAATATACTTTAATCTCCCAAGTAAATTTTTTCATTTCCGATGCATTAATTATAGTAGTTGACACTCAAGAGACTACTACTAGTATTAATAAGGCATGTAAATGTAATTAATTACTGGTTGAAAAAGTAGTACTCCAATAAAATTAGTTGATGGACAAAATAGGAAATTCAATCTAAAATTTACTACTCCCTCCATCCCAAATTGTTTGGCCTTTTAGGAAAAAAATTTTGTCCCAATTTGAATATCCCTTTAAGATACCAATGCAGTATTAAATTTTTCTTTACAATTTTACCCCTAACTAATTAAACATTTTCCTACTTTATCATCAATCACTAACCTTTAGACTTTACTCTCCTAAGTAAATTTTTTCATTTCCGATGTATTAATTATAGTAGTTGACACTCAAGAGACTACTACTTGTATTAATTACTCGTTGAAAAAGTAGTACTCCAATAAAATTAGTTGATGGGCAAAATAGGAAATTCAATCTAAAATTTACTAAAATTTAAATTAATGATTATATTTCTTAATCCATGTGCAAAGACCTAAAAGGCCAAACAATTTGGGACGGAGGAAGTAAAATTTAAATTAATAATTATATTCCTTAATCCATGTGCAAAGACCTAAAAGGCCAGACAATTTAGGACGACGAAAGGAGTACTTTCTTAATTTGTGAATGTGAACAGTGATGCCTTCATAAATGAACTTCTTTGAGATCTTCTTAATTCGTTCCTTTTTTTTTTGTTATAAATTAATAAATCAGCCTTTATTCCTTTTTAATTGTCGTAATATTTTATTATTTGTTACTTTTTGGGTTTCATTCAAAGAGTAAGTGCGATTTAAGGTGGTTCCTTAAAAATGAGGACCACTGTGGTCCTCTTTAATCTCAAGTCTTTTTTTTTTATCAATTCAATTGTTGGATTGAAAGTTTAAATACTATAGATTAACTATGTAAAATTTTAATTTTTTAAAAAAATTACAGGTATGTAATCTAACCGCAAATATTTTAAGTATATATTATACAGTCAGAAAAAGAATTAGTCCGATGAAATATCAAACAGTTTTCAAATTGGCTAAATTTTTATATGGTTAATCTATACTGTATTATATGAACCGTCAATCCAACAGTGGAATTGATGAAATTCATAATATATAGTGATAAAATGAGAGTGAGGATCACGATAATCCCTAAATCAAAGGGACCACCCTAGAAGCACCCTCCAGGGTATTCAGTGCCGAAACATTACAAAAAAGTATTCACTCCATCTCATATTGATTAATTTCTTAGGCTTTTACACATAGATTAAGAAATCTAATTATTGTTCTTGTAACTTACAAAATTAATACTATTTTTTCTATTTTGGCCATCAAATACTTGAGTTATTTATTCTCTACCCGATCACCTAAATTAATTACTCGAGAGAGTTAGTGGTAGTAGTACGTTAGTAAGAAAGTAATAATTACATAAGGATAAAATTATAAAGACCAAATAAATGTATGCATAAGAAAATTTCTCCTTTTGTCCATTTTTATTTTCAACAAAATATTAATTAAATTTTTATTAATTTTACTCTTACATTTAATTGAGTTAATAATTAATATTTCACTATTAATCCAAGGAAACAAAGAGAGATAGAAGATAATATATAAGGAGTTCAAAAAGTATTTTAATATAAATATGTATTGTCCACTTAAGGCTATTTAACTGTCCCTATATTATCAAAATATTTTTTAGATTCCTTATATTATCTTTTATCTTTTTTTATTTTATTAGATTAATAGTAAAATATTAATTATTATCCCAATTAAACATAAGAGTAAAATTCATAAAAGTGCGATTAATACTTCATTGAAAATATATAAAAAAATAGTTGAATTGGAACAAATACTTATTCTTTAATTTGACATTTAAAAAGGAATAGAAAAAGTAATTATTATAAAATTAAAAATATTTATTAACTTTCTTAAAATGTGTAAATTAACTTTAAACAACACTTAAAAAAACAAAGAGAACAAGTAATAACATTCTTTAATTGAAAATGACACACCAAGGCACAACATGCAATTTTAGTTTTCTTATCAGCAAATTTTTTTAAGGGGATGAGGAGTTTTGCAATTAGCATGAATGAAATCATGTACCTTACTTCATATGTCAATAGCATTCTTATTAGATTATAAAAAATAAAAATAAAAAAATAGCACTCCTATTAAACTATTATTAAAGAAATACAACATGTAACTTTAGTGTTTTTGGTTTAACATCAAAATAGGTCCAATATGAATGTGAAGCTATTTTGACACAATTATTAGAATTTTCATATTTGTGGATTACAAATAAGCTAGAGAGTAAATTGTAAATGTTATTCAGTCTCTCCAATATTATTAACAAGGTCAGAGTTAGCCCAAAAATTTTTGTGGGCCAAAAATAAAAGATTAAATAGATCAAAATTTTAGGGAACAGTTACTTAAGATTTTAATAATTTTTATTCATATTTTAAAAAATTATATATACATATTAGCAATTTTTTCTGCTATCGGCCCCCTAATTGGACAAAGTCGCTCTGCCCTTGAATACTAGTGTCATCAAGTTAATTCATAAAAAGGTCACCAAATTGATTTTGAGTCTTACATTCTTACACGATCAAAATACTCTCTCTGGTCCTTATTATAATGCATAAATACTTAAATTACGCATATCAATAAAGATAGTTGATTTCATCAATTTTCTTAAAAAGTTGGATGATATATCAATTTTACCATTCCTTAAATATTGTGTTTAGTGGTTGGTATAATAAAGTTATGACATTTAATAGGGGCAAATAAGGAAAATAACCATAAATACTTTATGGAATTTATGCAATGCCTTATAAAAAGGAGCACAAAATCCTTCCAAAATGTGCCTTATAATAAGGACCAGAGGGAGTAATATTTATCGATCAAAACCAAAAGTTATATAAGTGGAAGAGACATAAATACAAAATTAGTTAAATTCATGACTCTTTTACTTTATATACCTTTTAATTAATTTCTAACTCACTAATATGAGATTTCTAACAATAATTATGAGTAACTTTCAATGTTTCAATTTTTGAGTTATTTTTATCTTGAGTTAACATACATGAAATTACAAACAAAGAATTGTGCCTCCCTTATCATCTTGTGTGTATATGAAAAGCAAATTGCATGTAGTCTCTGTCTCTTGCCCCAAAAATATCAAATTTCATCAAAACAAAGAATTTAATTGTAATGGAGGAAATGCATGAAGTTGGATATTGCCATATTGGAATAAGGCCCTTAATTTTGGAATTTCGATATATTGTAATATACTTTTAGCTAATTTATGGGACCCTTTTCAAAACAATTAATTAAGACAAACTAAGTAGGTTTTCATTTTGCAAGTGTCATTATTATTAATTAGAATGAAACAAGTAGGTGAGTGATTCCTTTCGTTGGGTTAATTTTCTTTGTAAGCTTCTCAAATGGAATTTAACAAAAAATTTGGATGACAACAAAAATGTATTACATTCCTTCTCATTTTTGTAACAGTATATATAAACATAAAGGGTGACACGTATGTAATTTTATAAGAGCCATTTAATGGTTTGTTTGGTGTAGTAGAAAATAAAAAAAAAAAAAAATTAGAGGAGAAAAAAATAAAGAGGAGATAAAATTAGAGGTCTATCTTATTTTTAAGACCAACTTTGAAAAGACTTACGATTCAGTCAAATGGAGTTTTTTTTGGAGTATATGCTACAAAGATTCTCTTTTGCTGCTCCCTTTATTCGCTGGATAAAGGCATGCGTTTTTTCACTATCTCAGTCAGTCTTAGTAAATGGTAGTCCAACAGAAGAGATACATTTTCACAAAGGTTTGAAACATTGTGACCCACTAGCTCCCCTTCTCTTTTTGGTTGTTGTTGAAGGCTTAACGGGACTAATGAATAATGATGTTTCAAGGTCTTTTTATAGGTTTTAAAGTGGGTAGTCAGCAGCTTGAATTGTCTATTCTTTAATATGCTGACGATACCATGTTTTTGGGTGAAGCAAACTCAGCTAACTTATGGACAATCAAACTCATTCTTTGTTGTTTTGAGCTAGTATCTGGTCTGAAAGTAAATTTCTTAAAAAGTCAGTTGTATGGGTCAAATGTAAGCAATGATTTTTTGCGCTTTGCTTCCTCGTTTCTCTCTTGCTCTGCCGGATCCTTCCCTTTCTGTTCTTTGGACTTGCCAATTGGTGCAAATATGCGAACAAAGGTCTCCTGAAAACCGGTTATAGATGCCTTCAAAAATCATCTTGCTTCTTAAAAAGGACATCATCTTTCACTTGGGAGAAGATTAGTCTTGATAAATTATGAACTGACTAATATGCCTATCTATTTTCTATCCTGCTTCAAGATGCCAGTTGAGGTGATTCAGGAGTTACAAAGTATCCAATGCCACTTCCTATGGGAGGGGTGGAAGCAAATCAAAAGACTAATTGGGTGAATTGGAAGCTAATTTTTCAGCCAAAACAATATGGAGGGCTAGGGGTGAAAGATTTAGAATTGTTCAACTTGGTTCTTCTTTTAAAATAGGGATGGTGACGGCTAAATGAACCAGATAGTTTGTGGGTTAAAGTCCTAAATGCAAAGTTCCCTCTTGACTCTCCAATTTTGGAGGAATTCTCACCGAATAAGAGGGTCATCTCAAACTGGTGGCTAAATATTTTTTCTTGTTGCAATTTTCGAGAATCAAACTGGTTTCAAAATGGATTAGTCAAATCTCCTTGTGATGGTAAAAATACTCGATTCTGGGATGATCATTGGGTGGGATGTATTCCTTTAAAAGTTTTGTTTCCGCGGCTATTTCAAATTGCTTCACATACTTCCTGTACGGTATAGGATATGGGAGTTTGAACTGATACTAGTTAGACGTAAAACCTACAATGGAGGCATAACTTGTTTGAGTGGGAAATTCATCTTGCATAGGACCTGCTTATGACTTTGTCTCAGTCAGGCATTGCTCAAAATTGCCCTGGTGTTTGGAAATGGAATCAAGGCGGTATCTCAAAATTTACCACAAAAAATATTTATCAATGGGCGCACAAATTTTTCTTCCAAGACCTGCCTGGTCTCCTACGATGTCTTCTCTTTTTAAGAGGCTTTGGGATTCTAATTGCCCCTCAAAGGTAATTCTTTTCTCTTGACTTGTTTTCCTGGATAAATTCCCATCTAGAGTTAACCTTCATAAGCGTGGTATTATCCCTGAAAATTCTGCTATTTCTTGTGTCATTTGTTTTGGGGGTTTGGAAGATGCCAATCACTTGTTTCTTACATGCTTGGTTGTGGTTAACTTATGGAATTTTGTGCTAAATTGGTTGGGAATTGAAATTGCTCTACCTCTTTCTATTTATGATTGGTTCCTGATGTTTAGAGGCTTCTTTAAAGGAGAAAAAAACAAAGAAATATGGGTTGGCCATTTGGAATGGTGTGGTTTGGAGTATTTAGCTAGCAAGTAATGCTTGTATTTTTAGAGGTGTAAATTTTGATTTTATAGAAGTGTGTGGTGTGATTAAAGTTAGAACTTGTAGTTGGTTTTCCCGTGTTGAACGCCCTTCTCTTCCTTTTGCTGCTTGGTGTAATTCTCCATTGAATGTCATTTCCTCTTGTATTTGATTATCTGTGATTTTGGGATCATGTTGTATCTTAATTTGTGCTGTAATGGTAATCCGTGAGCACTTCATGTGCCCCTTTTAATAAAATTTATTTTGTTGGCTGATAAAAAAAAAAGAGATAAAATGAGATGAGAGAAAAAAAAATAAGAAAATCAGACCAAAAAAAAATCATTATCTATGTTTTCTCTTATTATTTTTTTTTCTCCCTTCCAAACAAAGGGTTAAGGTCTCTTAGAATGATCAAGGACAGAACTCTAGCTAATTTTTCTTAGTAGAGGCTTTTTTTGTTCGTTTTTTGGTTGTGTTAGCTGTCTCGTTATCAAAGGCTTGACCCTGCTAATTAACGACGACCTTTTAGCTGTCACGAAAAATTAGCAATGCACCTTTTAGTAACGGCCTAATGACCATTGCTAGGCCTTCGCTAAAGAGAGTTTAGCGACGATTTTTTTCATTAGCAAAGGCTAAAGGCCCCAGCTGATTAGTGTTTTTCTTGCCATAAATAGAGTTAAAGAGTCATTTCAAATAAAAAAGTCCAATAAGATTTGGAGTTAGTCTAAGGACAGAGCCACAAAATATAAGGTCTTTAGGCCACTAATATTTTTAACTTACTACTGGTATATATTTTTTTAAAAATTTAAAAGTTATGTAATTTTAAAATTTTATTACAAATAAATACTTTTAAATAAATATCATACTTAAAAGAAAATAGTATATATTAGTGAAAGATGATATACACCAGTTGACACACACAATTACAATAGAAGACTTGATTCTCTTTTAAAGGTACATATATTATTTATAGAATAACGGTAACAATTCTAATAATTGGTGTTGCAACATAAAAACGATTTTCACAACTATGAGAAATAAAATTTACTCAAAATAAAAAGTTTCTTAATAAAGATTACATAAATTATTTTTATTTTCAATTTAAAAAATGCTAATAAATTATGGGGCCTCATTTTTGAAAAATTATTTTAGGCCTTAAATTTGTTGACTTAGAAGACCATACAATGTTCTAATACTAATTATGTGAGATTATTTGTTTGCTATAAATATATTTTACACTTAAAAATGGTCCTGATATTGCTTCAGAAAAAAGTTTGGTGCTTGTTAAAGCAGCATTTATAAATTTATTGTTCATTAATTAATTAATTTCAAGCATGTGCTGCATGCTTTAAAAGGGGGAAAAAGAATATGAGAATTAATATGAGTCACCATCAATTGGCACATTGTAAGGTTCCTTTGATTGCTTAATTTGTTTATTTGGAAATATTCCATGAGAATATCATACCTAATCATCATTCATAAATCGTATAAGTTCATCATTTCCTTTGCCAAGAACAGAGCCTCATATTATTTTTAATTACTAGTTAATTTTGATTGTATAAACTTTTCGTGTTAATTTGATTAATAAGATTGGACAAAGATAAATAAAATAGGAAAATTGAATTTGGAAATGTCAGCATAATAAGATAAGATTCAGATAAACTTTTATCTAATTTAATGATTACTACATATACTAAATAGTATAACGAATAGTATTGTATTGTATTACATCATATTTATATTTCAATTAAATTATATTCTAATTAATATATAATATTAATTAGAAGTAAATAATAAATTTTTAATTTTCATAATATAAATAAAAAATGCATATTATACATAATACTCATAAAAGAATTATGACAAGTTCTCTTGAGTTCTTCGGATATTATTTTTTATTAAAAAAGTTACATAATTATAATGAATTGTATCATGCTACGAAATATTATATTTTGATTGTCTCTAAAATATTGTTCTCTAAATTTTTTAGTAAATTTTATTTTTTTTGATAATTTTCTTTAAAAATTTCTCAATCTATTTTTCATAAATTATTATTTTTTAATAATTTTTTTTCTGTTGTCAATTTTTCTATAACACATTTCTCTTTTTTTCAAAAAACAAAAATTCTTCATATTTTTTTTAGTCTTGTCTTTAAAAAATTTCCTCTCAAAATTGTTATCTTTTAAAACGTTTCTTTCAAATTTTCTCTATCAATATTTTCAAAAACAAAAGGTAAGTTGAGAATAAATATAATCTGTGAAAGCAAAAATGAAAAGAAATTTTTTATTATCATATCTTAATTCTTCGTCTAGAATAACATTTGGGTTATTAAGAGGTATCATACAATAAGCCAACATGATAAGCTAACCTTATCATATTGGCTTATCAAATTATAAATTATAAATGGATAAAACAACTTATTATATATTATCCATTTTATCATTATCACAAAACGAACCCGCCTGATTAATGATAAAGAGTCTAGAATAAAATTAATTTCACCTTTTCATATCAAATTATCCCAAATGAATAAATAATGTTAAAATAATCATTTAGTTTCTATACTTGTCACTTATTTTCGTTTTAGTTTCTGTACCTTTATTTTAGTCTCTATAAGTAATGAACAAAAAATTAATTGGGATGACATGAAAATATGAACGGCTCTATTGCAAAGGTGTGAAAGTTTAAGGACTGATTAAAAAGAAAAAATAATTCGGTTACCTATATATTTAGAAATGAACAAAAATTTAGGGTGATGGTATACTCATTTCCCAAATGTCTCGTATTATTGTAGGTGGGTTCCATATTGTTGTTTTGTAATAATTAATCAATATGGAGTTTATGTCATTAATATAACATAAGACTAAAATTGTATTTGTCCATTGAAATAAATAAAACTTTGATTGAGAAATTAAAAGAAGCAAATAAAGGGTAGGGGACCCTAAGCATTTTGGTAGCCTAGTGTAAATTTGGTATTGGGATTTTCCAAGGCTTGGAAGAAAAATAATCCCAATTAGAAGAAAATTATTAATACACATAACTCTATGTGTGTGGTTATTTTTAAGTGATTATCACTAGCATGCTAAAATTAGTGTCTACAAAACGGGTTGTGATCAATATCAAATTTTGATTTATCTTAAATATACTTTATCTTAATTTAAGTTTTAGTTTTTATACTATAAAAATTATAGTTTTAATTTTGGTATTTTTATTTTATTAAAAAATTAGTCTTTACCATTACAATGTCATAATGACAGCGATTAATTTCTTAATAGAATAAAAGTTCGAGCATTAAAAGCAAAACAACAATAGTTAATAGAGATCAATTACAAAATAAATAAATAAAATTACGATAACTAAACCTAGGTTTTTTTAAAATAATATAAGGATTAAAATATAATGTAGGAATCAAAATATATTTAAACTTAAAAGTTTTATACGCTTGATAACACAATTGAGTAACAGATTTCCTTCCGAAGCACAAGAGATGAATTCTTACGATGGAGGGCATTTTGGTCAAATAATTATAGAAGAATACCTATAAAATTGAACAAAATTTGTTAACTAAAAAAATTGAAAAAGTATAAAATAAATATTAAAAACAAATAAGCCCCTGAATATTAGTGTATGCACACTTAAGTCAATTACTTTCAAAGTGTGTATTTTTAGTTTTTTACTTTTTGACAAGTGCACTTAAAAGACAAATCACATTTAGTGACAGTCTTTAATTATCAGAATTAGCTATGCTTTTAACTGTCGTTAAATATAATTTTATACTTAATGCATATTTAAAACATACAAGAAACTAAAATGCATAATTTCGAAGTAATTTCACTTGCACATACACTAAAATTCTTAGAAATTATTTATTTTTAACCCTAAAAAAATAAAGAAAATACTTTTGGAAACTTATTTTACAAAAAAAATATGGGACTTGAATCTAAGACTATAAATTAAATTAAAACAATCTCATGCCAATTAATCTAAGCGTTGTGATGCAATCTAACGAACATAACCACTTATTTCTTTCTTTTTCTTGAAAAAAATCATTTAGAGAAATGAACAAACATAAACCAATAAATTAAACCAAATTAAACTATTTTTTAAGCCAAAAGATATTGATTGGACTTGTTATTATGTACCATTTCATTCTGTTTTGGGCTTACTTTTCTAGTCTCTTTTGAAGATTTGACACGAAAAACATGTCTATACACTTTGGACCAAAAGAAACACTTGTGTTAACACAACCAGTATTTTTTATTAGAGGAAAAAAAAATATTTTTAATTAACCATAAAACCTGTAATCTTTTTCTGTTGGTCAAAGTTTTTCATTGCACGAAAAGGAACGGGCCAAGCCCAAAAATACCGTTTGAAATTTTCAACTAAATGCAAAAAAAAAAAAATAATAATAATAAAAAATAAATAAAATAGAAACTTATCGTTTTGAAAATATACGTGTTTGTTGGTGTGTTTTAGTATTAGATAAACTCTATTTTTTTCAGTATTTGCAAAATATTAACTACTATAGCTTGAGTTGCTATGAAAAAGAGAGTTTATTTGAACATTGAGGTCACTGCTCAACGTTATCTCTATCTATATGTAATGTTTGTTTATGTAGATAAATTAAGTGACACGTGTTCACAATTCTAACACTAGAGAGCACTTTTATACATACTTCAATGCACTATCAATAAAAACTAGAAAAAGCAATAGAAACTTATCTTAAGGTTTGTACACATTACATATTACATGTAAGATAAGTATATATTTAATAGGAGGTTTAGAAATAACAGACAAGTATGAAAATAAATATGTTTAGTCATTAACATTATGATTATGATAGAAGTTAAAATTGGCTATTAATAAAATATAGTTTGTATTATATATTTAGTATTGATATTTAAGATTTTAATATTTATCATATTTTGTGTAGTAGATTAGGTTCAATTAAAATTAGGGTTCTTTTCTGGTTCCCTATAAATATGTAGTTACTATTTATGATGAAATCGAAATGAGAATTGTTAATTTATATTCTTTTATCTTTTTATTTTAGGAGTAGCTTTAGTATAGTTTTTTGGTAGAGAAATTATTCCCTATCATATTGGTTCTCATTGACTCGTGTGCAAATCTCATAATAAAAGGTTGGTGTAACACAAATCACATATTAGGGAAGGTCAATGTAAAAAAAAAAATCTCAGAGGTGATTAATATAACGAAAAACGAATCTCGCTAAAGATTGGTGTAATTTTGTTTGCTCTTTTTTAAGTGTATCCACCATAAAAGCAATGACTAATCTCTTCGTTAAAGCTGAGCAACTCGCACAAGCCAGTTGTCGAGTGGCTACAAATGTCGCTCCATTCTTACTAGCAAATAATCAAACTTGTGTAATTTGCACAAACATATTGTATCGTGCTGTAAAAATTATTGCTATTAACTTTCCTTTTCAATGGAATTATTCAAGTTTTGGATTAGTTTTTTTTCATAGGAGAGTACAATAGTCAAGGATTAAATTTAGATATCTACACACACATGTTCTGAGGTGTATACCAATTGAACTACATGTTTGGGATACTTGGGATTAGTTTTAGCAAAAAGAGAGAGAGAGAAAGAAATAGATGTTATAAAAAAAAGTACTTTTTTTTATAAAAAAGAATTACTTTGTAAAACATACGGATTATATATTTTTTATTGACAAATACACACATAACTAAAATTAAATCTTTAATAATCTAAATTATTCTCTTATACCAAACTTTAAACTTTAAATTTTTACTTTTCCCAAACCTTAAAAGGTTTGATACAAATTATGCGTTTGTGTTATGTTGTTGACTTTTTTTAGTGGTGTTTTTTAATTTGTTTGTTTGTTTGTTTGTTAGCTATGAAATAAAAGGGTTGGGAGTTGGCACCCGAAAGAAGCAACCGTGTTTGTACTTTAATTATCCCATAAACCATATCCATTATCATAATCATAATCATAAGTCATAACCATAAGTACTAGTTGTATGTAAAAGATTGATGTGACTCATGTTTGTTCATGAACAAAACAATTCAAGACCCAAATTCTCATGTCTCATAATATTTACCATTACCAATTTGCTTTACATTAAACTAATAATTTATATAAACAACGTCCACTATAATTGTTAAATAGTTAAATTTGTTTTTTTTACAAAAATAAAAATTGAATAGTTAAGTCTTGCAGGCTTTAAATACACTTTTTAGTTTCTTATCTCTGTTCATAACATTGTTGTATCCTTTGATCCGTTGTCTTTTTATTTAGTATCAATCTGGTTCTTTTTATTATGATATTGTTATAGCCAATTAAGATCCACATTAGATATTGTCATTAACTATGCTAATTTAAGTGACAGAAAGGACTATGTTGATATTAAATAAAAAGATAAGAGACCAAATTAATACAAAAATAATTATGAGATCAAACTAATAATTTCTAAAAGAAGTAAGAAACTAAAAATATATTTAACCCTTAAATGTTTTAATTATATTAATTATAAAATGTGGTGTGATAATAATTTATCTCCTTTATTAACTATATGTGTAACAATTCGACCTCTTATGTATAAAAATAAATTAATATTTTATAATCATTTAATAATTATTTCACGTGAAATCTTGTTAGAAAAGGAGAGATTAATCATTGCTAGACATTCAAGTCTTAAATTTAAAGTTAATTTATTATTATGAGATGTCCTTACCAAGTAGCTAGAACAAATTTTGAGGAAATTATGAATTTAATAATGCATCGTCGGTGATTAGATTAAGTGCACATCATCTTTATTCTTGATCACATAGATTATTGGTATTTGTGGATAATCTCTCTGGTCCTTTTATTTTATTTTTTATGATTTTTAAATTTTAGGTTTAGGTCAGCTAATTTTAAAAAATTAGTTCATAAAAGAAGCATTGTCACATCACTTATATTTTCTAGAATAATTATATACTTAATTGATGTGAGACTCTTAAGACTCTCATAAAATCCAACCGCTATAAGAATTCTGTTAATTAGCTTAGTTAAAATCTGTAGCTAATCTACAGCAATTCAATACAAGAAAAGAATAGTTACGAATTAGCTACCAAATTCGAGGGTGTTAAAATTTGGTCGCTAATTTGCTACGGAAAAAATTCGTAGTCAATTAGTAGCTAATTAATAGTCATTTAGATACAAATTAGCTACGAAAAACTTTTATAGCTATATTTCGTAATTAATTAGTAACTAATTTAATAGCTAATTAGCGGGTAAGAAAATTAGCTAGAAAATTATTTATGATAGTTAATTAATAGTTATTTAGTTATAAATTTGCTACGAACAAAATTTGTAACTATATTTCATAGCTAATTTAGTAGCTAAATGAGATTTATAAAATTTTGGTTGTAGCTATATTTCATAGCTAATATTAAATTTTCTTGTGGTGAAAAGACATTTTTAACCTTATGACTTGTCATTGTATTAGCATATTTTTTTTATTCTTCTAGTCTGTTTCAAGTCTTTTTTTTTTTTTTGGATTTTATGCTCTTTAATTTCTTTAATTTTTTTAGCCCTTTTTTCTTTCTAAAATAGTAAAAGATTATCTCACTGTTTACATATTCTATAATAGTCATATACTTAACTAATGTTGGACTTCTAACAAAAATTTCTATGTATATATTAACAAAATATTAATTAAATTGTATTTTATCATATTACTAACTAATAAAATATTCTTATTTATATCATTCACTAATATTTATTAATATTTGCTAACTTCCCACATTAACCTATATTTAATAAGGGTATGGGTGGGAAGAGAATATTGAATAAAAATTGAAAATGTAAATAACAAAAAATTTTAAAGTTAAAACAACAAAATAGAGAGAAAGTATTTGATAATTATAGTGGTTTTTTTTTTTTTGTTAAACAATAATTATAATGTGCTTACCCAATGCTTCACGGCAACATTGTGTCAGTTTGCGGTAGAGAAAGTGATCCCACTCATATTTTTGTCACTTTCCTCAAAGTTATTGTTGTTGGTCAATGAATAACTCCTATTTAACTCCTAAATAAATATAAACTTATTATATTGAGAATTAACATAATTAGTAACAGGTTATTTTAATAAATAAAAATCAAGTTAAAAAATATGATAAATATATTTATGTTTTGTATAAGTATTTATAATATGAAATATATATTCTTATTTTTTTATTTTTTAAGTATACTAATTACTATATTTTATTATTGGATTTAAATTTAGTATCCTCAAATTATATCTTCATTTATGTCTCTACGAATAGAATATTGTCAAGTCATTAAAAATATTCACCTCAGTTTTAACGTTTAATTTTCAAATAGAATTTTTTAATAATGTAATAATATTCTATTTGTGGAACATGACACTAGATTTGAATCTCATATTATTAAGATGAAAAATAAATTATTTAAATGTAAATAGATTTATTTCCCTAATTGATGTTCTCCTTATAATTTTAGTTGATAAATATCAATAATTTTAAAATTTTATATAAAAAATTTATTTCATGCCTCTAAAAGTGAAATGAAATTTCTTTTTCAGATTCATATATCTTGACTTGTTGAGCACTCTTATATGTGATTTGGAATGTTTTAATTTACAACATGCATTTTGAATCTTTAATCCCCTTGCAACTTCCACTTTAAAAATCAAATACATCTATGATCCTCTAAGGTGGTAACTCACTTTCACTAAAATTAGGGAAAAATAGAAATTTCACATCTTTATTTACTCTTAAAAATAAAAAAAACTAATAAGTCACATGACATGCATGCTTTTGTTATTTTACTAGCGTAAGGGAGGTTGTTGTTATTGATATTGATTAATTGGGGGAGTCGTGTGTTATTCTTAAAACAAGCGGGGTTCAAATGTAATTAATGTAAATACTAAAGAAAATAAGTGTAATTAACATAAAAATTAGTGACCTATGTAAAAACTAACTGGGTTCTGCAAATTTAAACTACTTTAAACACCAAATTATGATTTC
Source organism: Cyamopsis tetragonoloba (assembly GCA_037177725.1). Classification (NCBI taxonomy): domain Eukaryota; kingdom Viridiplantae; phylum Streptophyta; class Magnoliopsida; order Fabales; family Fabaceae; genus Cyamopsis; species Cyamopsis tetragonoloba. Next base: position 59,879,582 of record CM074122.1, on the reverse strand, counting down.
ATCTTGGTTGACCAAATTCAACATAACATGTTTGGATGAATTATATGTAATCCGTTGTTATGTATGTATATCATATTTTTTTAGGAAAAGAAATTTGAAGGTGCTAAAAATCAATTGTGAAAAAATGTTGTATTTTCCTTTCAAGGACAACAATGACGCGAGTAACATCAATAAACACCAATAATTTATGAAAAGAATATCATAATAATATTTTTTTTGAAAATTTATTTTTCTTAATTAATATATCGCATCTTTGCTGAGTTGACCTTAGCACATCATAAGTCCTTTCAACCTATAAACCCTAAGGATCAAGGCTTGCATATCATATCAATATCGAGTTTCCCTTGGCATATCACAAATCATTTCGATTATCCTTTTAGCTTATTAAACAAAGGACTTCCAAAGCTCGTGAACCTTCTCTTAGCCCAATTGTATTCAACACATCACATGTCATTCATTTCGGCCACATGGACCTCAACATTTTTGAGGTTATGCACTCATTAAATTTCTTCGGTTCAACATAAACCACGTTACTACATCGTCAATCATGACTTCATAACTTTTGCATGTCTTGGCCAACCGTAAATATTAAAGGACAAGGATCATGAGATATCACCATAAATATATGGCAAAATTCAAGGATGAGATCACACATGTATTAAGAGAGCGTTGCGTATAAAAGGCAAGAGATGGATTGATGGCATATTATATTCACTCTCCTTTCTCGTGATGCTAGGCTATCAATGGTTTCTTGATCCCCCATAGTATGGTTGCGTAGAAGCTTAGTGTGAACAATTACATAAAAACATGTTTCCTTTAAAATCAATTTTACTCAAAATTAATTTTGTAAAATCACAATTCTATCAAAGTCGCATGTTATTGCATTAAATAAGGATAATGTTACACGTGACTTCAATGATGTAGGGAGAAAGAAACTAAAACTACTTTTGCTTTAGGTGAAATTACTCTTTTGGTCTCTTAACTCTTCTGTAAATTCCATTTTGATTCCTTAATTAGTTTTGAGTTTATTTTAATCCTTTAACTTCTATTTTTGTTCAATTTAGTTATTGCTGATAGTCACATTAACAACGTTAAGGAATAAATCTAACTCATGACAAAGAATAATTTGGACCAAAAGAAAGATTTAAGAAACCAAAATAATCTTAAATAGTATTAGGACCCAAACAAAATTTACATAAAAGTTAAGGAGATAAAAAAAAAAAAGTATTTTTTAGCCTTGATTCATGTTTGTATGTTTGTTTTGTTTAGTTCAGAAACAGATACATCATTCATACATTACATGTGAACAATAGATGTCTCTATTTTGTGTCCCTCACTCTTTATTGAACCTTGTCCTTAAAGTTCTGTCCAATTGGACCCATTTGCAATTCCGCGTTTTTAACGCTAAAGCCAGTTCCAATTTCCTCCCACTTATTAATAAATAGTAATGGTGTTAATTGAAATCAATGCAAACATTTTTTTTTAAAGAAAAAAATAAAAAATTAGGAACTCAAAGTATTCTTCAAATTAAATGATCTTTCACGAGTCAGGTAAAATTATTATAGAAAATAAAACTCTCATTCATATATTTAATACAATTGCATGATTAAGACTTGAATTCAAAATCACTGATACAATTTTGTGCATGTCAATTGATTAACGCGCTCGTGATATATACTATTGAAAACATTTAATATTATAATTATGTCATAGGATAACATTTGACCGCCGCCAAATGCCCCTTGTTTGTAATTCCAATTGGAGATTTTGTGAGTAGGATACAACCATAAGTAACTAGATTCCCACTAATCTCTTCTTTTTTCTTTTTTTTTTCCTATTATAAAATCAAAATCAAAAGCCGTACAATCTAAAACTTCAACCAACCAATCACACACACATCACAATTCACAGACACAAACTTGAGAAGTAGGTATCAATCTTTTCTCAACAAAACTTTCAAACCTCATTAATCTTTGAATTCTACTTTGTAGGAGATTTTCTCTCTTTGTTGTGATTGTAATTGTAAATGGTACACTTGGTTAACAAAGTTGCAAAACTCTGCGCCAAGCTGGAGGAGAATCACCACCACCATCAAAACCACCATGCTCACCACCTGTTTGATGAAATGTCACCTTCGTTTCTAGCTTTCCAATCTCAAATTTCCAAATCCGTTGGCCAAATAGCACTGAATTTGAAGCCAGGATCAGAGATCCTTTCCTTGTCATGGATTGAGAAGTGTTTTGGGCTCTTATCAATTACCAACAAGGCTTTTTCAAAGCTTCTTGTGGATATTGATTACCCTTTTAGTAAATGGGAGGTTGATTCCATTGAAGGGTATCTCAATTTCACTTTATGTTTGTTGGAGCTTTTCAATTCTGTTTCTTCTTCTCTTTCTCATCTTGCACAAGCTCGCCTTTCTATCTCTCATGGCTTGACCCTCTTGGAGAATTCGAATTCGCCATATTCGGCAACGCGGCATCTCAAGGAAATTCGGCCGGAGAAAGTCTCGCATGGACAGAGTGTCTTTTTGCACAACAAATCAAAATTTGAAAAGGTACTTTTGAAACTTGTGCTATTAATTAGTTGTATCTGAGAATTAAATATTAGATTTGTGTTGATATAAGAATTACTGATTCAGGCAAGTGAAGAATTTTCCACAAAAGGGGATGATAAAGGAAGATCCTTTTCTGGGAAGGAATTAATTGTTCATGAAGCTGTGAAGGAAATGAAGAGTATTGGGTTCTGGGTATGTGGGATTCTGTTATCTGGTTTGAACAGTGATGGGAAGCCATATAAGGAGCTAAAGAAAATTTCTGGTGGATTTGATGGTTCTTCAGTTTTAGTTCTTGATTCCTTAATCAGAGAAGAGTTGATGGATAAAGTTCCAATCCTGAAAGAGGTGAAAGAGGTGAATGATGCTGTTGCTAAGGTTCTTGATGCTTCTTCTAATGATAAAGGCAAGGAATTGCAGAAAAAGCTTCATGTGTTGGAGAAGCTATGTGATGTTGTAAAAGCAGAAGTGGATGATCTGTTTGGCAAGGTAATGAAACAGAGAACTGAATTGATTGATTGCTTTCGACTGAGGAAACAACCTTGAAAATCTGTTTCTTAATCGATTTCTCATGTAAAGATGAATAGTTTTAAGGTTTTGTATGGTTTTAAATAGTATTTTTCATGAAGTTGTGTAAATATCAAATACTTTTGATTCGTTTTCTTAAGATAGTCTGCTAGTTGAACAATATCTACAATGCATAGTAGTAAAATATACATTATTAAATAACTTCAGTATATTTATATTTATCTGTTCCTATAGCTTGAAGATATAGTGCACTATTTTGTATTTTGACCAGACAAACTTGAACAAGATTTGAAAATGGTGTAATTCCTTCTGACAGTAAGCAAAATTTAAAGAAATCCCAGGTAATAGCATAATTGAGATTGGAGAAGAGGAAGTGGGGGAAGAATTTTTTTTATTTTTATTTTTTTCATTTTTATTTACTCTTGCTTGGGAAGGGAAAGTAGTTTTCCTCTACTCTAGAGGAACAACTTTCAAGAAAAAATGAGTCCCCTTCACTTTACTTCTGTAAAAATTAGTCACTCCATTTTCGATTATAAAAGAAAACTAAAAATAAAAAATTACTTCACACCCTTTAAGTAGTTACTTTGATTTTATTGACATGATTCTACCAAAAAAGATAATTTTGTTTCCTAAACTAATACAAAATGGAAGAAGTGCTGTCTAAAACATGCACCAAGACTTTGTTAAGGATTGAGGATAAGAAACTAAAAATGAAAACCATTTTATGGGGAAAGAAAGCATGTATCACATTATAAGTACATCATAAAAGAATCCACTTTTAACCGAAAATACAATCTTCTTGATCAACATAGTTTAAGCATGCACAACCAGGTTTCTGTATGTAAATGATTAAGGTAAAAGGAAAACTTGAAACAAGATGAATGTACAACAAAATAAGCCTAAGCATCTTTTTTCACGATAACTTGAAATCCAACCTTCACAATTTAAGCCTATTCCAGCTAATCACAGCAAAACTTGGTAAAACCAGTAAATTTTGTAGCTTTGCCAATATCCTAAAAGAAAAGAGCCAAATTCTACATTTTGTAATTTTGGAGGTTTCACCTAGGATCCTAATTTTCTTCTGTCATCTAATCTGACACTGTGCACAACTACAACTGCACTACATTCTTCTACCTTTCCCTCTTTGAGAAGAGAAAGTCATTACTCAAGAGAATCAGAGAAGAGCCATATGACTCTCTGAATCATTAGAAAAGTTTTCCTTCTCAGCTGCCTTCCTCTTGTGGCTCACATCACTTGGCAACCTGCAAAACAAGCACCAAAATATGAGAATGTAGAAAAATTGGCCAACTCAACTTAAAAGTGGATGAAGAATCTTCAAATTTCATCAAGGTTTTAAATTCCGGTCTACTCCGTGACATCATGCCGCATTATCATGGCTTTTGAAGTCATAGAAACAGCATCAAACAGTGATCTTAGTTTGCAACGGCCACATCCGACAATATTTGGCCGTATTTAATACAAGGCAATTCTAATCGCAACTGCAATTTAAAACATTGAATTTCATCTTGTATATTACTCCAACTCTAATCTTCCATATATAGCTAAGAAATTAGTCACATAAGAACTTTCTGAAGGAACTGATGCAAGAGAACTTGCATCAAGTGAAGATACACGCCCATTGCAACATCATCATAAGCCACAGTAGTATTTAGACAGATTTGACTTCTCTAAAATAAATGGGTATGTAAAGTGAGAAAGCAAATATGCATACACCATTGATTAAAAGACAGTCAAAATTACGAGAGACTTTAATTCAAATCAAGGGCTGTCAAACAATATTTCTCGCTTTACAAAATTGCTCCCTTCAGAGGAACTAAATCCGATTGAGACAATGTCAAGTCTTGCTTGACATACAAATCTTTAGCGCAACTCATAATAGAAGTAAGCAACTTTTCAATGACATTCAACAAATCAATGAAATTCATGTGCAGCAAAATGATATGGCAGCAGGATTCTTATGCAGTTTAATGATAAGTTTGGGCAAAAGCCATAGTACCCTAAATGCAATGTGGTGTCTGAATCTCCTTTTTCATTTGCACAATTGCTGGCCATGTTGGGACACTTAACGCCGTTGTTTACGAACGCACTCTTTCTTTCCATATGGTGATACTGAAGAAAAGATGGGACTACATGTTCTGTCATTGGAAACAAGCAACGAAGCTCCTCAACCTGCAACACATGATAAGCAAAACACAATGTTATGACTTATGAGTTATGAATATTATTCAAGATCAGCATCACATTAAGAAGAATATAGTTACCTGTCTACGCAGAGTTTCGTTCTCCAGCAAAGCCCTCTGCTCCTGGAAAGAATAAATTGAACTGTTATTATAATAGAGATATTTCAGTTTTCTCTTGCTTATAAAGAGTACACGCCCGAGTTATTTCTAATTCTCCAACTAATGTTGATTTCAGTTTCATCGATGCATTTATAGCCCACTAAAATGCTGTTCTTTGACATTTTAAAAAGCGGACAATCTAGTTTTCAAACACAACATCCAAAGTAATTGTTAAAACAGAAACAGAAACAGAAATCGAGGAGCCACGTGTTATTTTTCCATATGAAAAGATGAAGACCATTATGTATAATTTTTAACCTTTTTGCTGGTTTTCCTTGGTTTGTGAGGTGATTAGGCGAATATTCTAATTTCGTAAAATTTTGAATGCTAATCTCTATTTCAGTATACCTGAATTCTAGACTGCTCCAGTTGCTCCATAAGTAGTTCTTCCTGAAAGAAGAAATTTTAAGGCTTAGATATCTGATACATTGTTATGAGTAGCAACCGTTTAATCACATCATAGTAATGCACTTTTGGGGAAAAAGTACAAATCCAAACAGGAAAATCGGAATTGCGAAAAGGATAAGATAAAATGCAAAGGACCTTCCGCGCCTTGACAGACGATAACCCTCCATTAAGTTGTTGCTCTAGATGTTGCAGTTCCTTCATGCTCAATCCTGTCAGGTCCTTACCCAACAGCCGTCTAAAACCACAAATGGAAACATACATAAGATGCAAAGCTTACTGCAAAAAAATACGAGACAATGCAGATGGCAATGACATAAGAAAAAAGCAACAGATTGAAAGAACACATACAATTGCTTAGTTTCAAGCTTTGCAATTTCATCTTTAAGAATCTCCAGCTTCTTAGAATCTTCGTTCTGAAAAAAAGAATGTTATCAATCCTACAATGAATCCAAAAGAAATCACAAGTACCTAATGGAACAAATGTTAGAACAACAGCTAAGCAGGCAAACAATTTTATATTGAATTGATTTGAATGATGGTTCTGCAACTATGAAAATAAAGTCCTTAAAGACAATAACCAGAAACTATAATGAATGTTTAACTTATAAAGTTAAGGGAGTGTAACAGAGTACCTCTGTTTTGTATTCAACAACTGCTTCTTCTGAAGATTCAGTGCATTTGTTGTATCTTGAAAGCGTTCGCTTCATACTGCAAGTATACAAAGATATAAAAAATAAAAAATTAAATAAAATTGCCGTGGTTAATAGGAAATGGCTTTGAAGTTTGAAACTCACAGAAGAAAAAAGGGATTTTTTTTTCAAAGATATAAGTAAATAATAAATGTGTTTTAAAACAAAGGTGGTCTTCTTAATTGCTAAATAATGGCCTTCAAGTCATTCATCAATTGATCAAAGACTTCGCAGTTCAAGTAACTGTGCACATTCAAAACAAGTTAAAGATGACCTTGTAAAATCAAACAGTTTCACACAAAAGAAGAATTCAAAAACACAGATACACAGAAAAAAAATAGTTGCAAAATTCAGAGTTCATTGAGACACCCCAGATGAGAAATAAGAAAAAAAAAAAGACAAGTCAATTCTGGGGGAAATGAAAGGCATTCTGAGCATCAGGATTCCAGAGAATTAAGATAAAAATTTGAGCTTTCAATTTTTCTACATGCAACAATCGAACATATTGGGGGTGAAAAAATAAAACCTAAGAAAACACAGTTAATTAAATTGAGTGGACCTTACAGAAACAGGGTAACCCCACATAGGGTCAGAAACAGTAGTTCCAAACAATTCAAAACAGACATGCAACCATATCAAAGACTTACCCAGAACTCGAAAACTCGAAGAGTTTTCCTGTGTTGGAGAAGATGATAACAGCAACCTCAGCATCACAGAGAACAGCAAGTTCATGAGCTTTTTTCAGCAATCCACTTCTCCTCTTTGAGAATGTAACTTGTCTGCTATTAGCATTCTCAATCCTCTTGATCTCAATCTTTCCCCTACCCATTTCCAAATTTTGTTCCTATTTTTCTTTAGCTCAAAACCCAGAAACCCAAGTGAAAAAAAAAAAACAGAGAAACTGATACAAACACGATTAATTCAGATTTCAGAAATCTCTGGCTCACTCATGGTTCTGTTTAAGGGATAAAGGTGGTTCCTTTTCTTCTCTTCTCAACAACTACACAAACCCTTTTGGATTTTGAGAGGTTTTTGTTTATTTTTTTGGATTTTGATGAACAAGTTGGGAAAGAGAGCTGCTAAATTTAGGAGGAGAAGATAAAGGGGTGAGAGAGAGCGTTTTTACCCCAAATGGCGAATGCCTGAAACGGCAACTCTGCATGGCTCTGTATCTTTTTAGAGTTGTGCATGACTCTCTTTTTTCACAATCTCTTTTTCCTTTTTTTAATTTCTTTTTATTTTTTTTTATTTGCTACATTTTATAGGGTGTTTAAGTTTTATTGGGGCTTTCTTTGTGGGTCTCACTCCTTTTCTTTTCTTCTACTATTTATTAATGTCTCTCCTACTTTTAATTAATTCACGTATCTTAAAAAAATTAATTAAAATTAATTTTTATAGGTTAAAATACGTTTATAGTGGTTCGAACTAATTTAATTAATTAAAACTAGTTAACGATATTATTAGGGTTAATAAAATTTGTATTCTTATCTTTATTCATTTTTTTTTGGTTTTATCAATCTCTTTTCACATTTTTTATTCACTTTAACTAGAGTAAAATTATTAATTAACACTATTATATCAAAAATTATTAAATATTACGGGAGTATACAAGAAAAAAAAATATTTAATGTTGTGAGGTTGTTGTCATATTTTTTAATAAGAACACAAATTTTTTTAAATAAGAATGCAATTTTTTTAAAAAAGTGATTTATAAATAAAAATAGTTTGTTTTCATATTTTATATTATGAGTGAGGTTGTTGTCACACTTTTTATGCTTAATTCAAATTAAGCATTTTATAATATTTTAATTTTATTAATTGAGAAATATATTTTAAATTTAAAAAATTAAAAATAAAATGCAAATAGGCAAAAGGAAATGACAATATCACCTACTTTATATTACTCCTTGAGTCACGTATTAAATTTTGTTTAAGGTTCTTACACGCAGTTTAAAAAATATCATTAAGTTTCTTATTTTTACACAAAGAGTTGTCTAGCTTTCTACTAGTATTATACTCCCTCCGATCCTTTTTATAAGGACCCAACATGACAATTGTGGTTATTATGAAAACATATAATTAAGTTAGTTAATGTCTTAGAATTTTGGAAAATTATATACTCTTTCATGTTTACCCCTATTTATTGTATTGGGAAGTAGTCAAAAATATTAATTCTTTTTGTAATCAAATTTTGTAATTAAAAAAAAGTTGACTCATTATGAAGGACAAATATGAAAAAGGATAATTAATATTTGTAAATTTTGATGGAGGGTCTTATAAAAATGACCACTAACATTGTCCGAAAAGGGTCTTATAAATAGGACCGGAAGGAGAGATGTTTAACTAGGTTCTTATGAATTAATTTATTATATTTTGCTAGGTCCCACGTGTATATATCACTTTATAAATTTAAGCACCCGAAATACTTTAATGCAAGTTCTTAAATAAGCACTTCGGATAGGGCTTACATGTACCCACAAATTAACTATCTCATATTTATTTTTTTATTTTTAATACAAATTAGGCCCACTCTTTTTATAAGAACCAGGTGTTAATTTAAGCAATTTTGCTCAGCATGCCACAAAGGAAATGTGATGCTTAGGTGGGGTGCTTAAATGATAAGAACTCATTTAAGCACCTCATTGGAGATGGTCTAAAATGACAAATAAAGTAAAACAATTTTTTTCCTTTAAAACGACAATTAATATGGGACAGGAATAGTATTACTACCTTTTCTTAGGGTTTATCTAACATTTGTAATATTGCACAGATTAAAAAATTAAAAAAAAAATTATTAAAAAAATAAAAAATTAATATAATTATATTTAACATACTATTAATATTATATTTTTTTCTACTTTTGATCTGATAACATGTGCACAGTTTAAATAAACCCTTAAAATATAGTAATTTAGCAGTAGTAGTAATTTACAACTTGTTCTGTTTTTCTGATTTTTATCATTTTTACCTCATATGGCAGCCTATTAGGCCTACTTTTAGTATTAGCTGCTACCTAATTTGGGGAAGGACAGTGGCATTATTATGAACATTTTGCTTTTTGAGGACTATAAGGTAGAGAGGTTCCTTAATCTTGATTTTTGACCTTAATGGAAATATTTTCACACTAAAATATTTATTGTCATTTTTATTTAATCATTTAGATAATATTTATATATTTATATTTTAATTTATTTATTTTTAAAAAAAAGTGATAATAGACATTTTGGAATAATAATAGTCTTTAGTTTAATGTGTGTTTGGTATCACATTAAACTATAATGGAATAAGATAAACGTAAATTTATTTTAATACAATTTAAAATAATTTTTAAGTTCTAGATTCGCGTATCTTAACGCCAAATTAAACACGTACTAAAGAACACTTATTACAACTTAATAAGAACTTTTGTATACTACACTCTAAAAAAAATAAGTGAGGCCCGAGTGGTGACCTGATGATGCTAGACTCGATCTTGTTCCAACATCATACTTTCTTGTCATTTATTGATGTTTTTCTTTATCAAACAATTCACGTCGTATCGTATAAAAAATGTGTATATTATAATATAATATTAATTTAATTTAATTTATTTAGACTCAAATGAATTTGACTTGATAGAAACATGATAAATATGCATGGTTTGAGAGCATGTACACAAAAATACTCCACAAGAAAATGTGTGGCTCAATTCTTGTAAAAACAATATTTTGAAGAAAAAATTACTCATATTGTCTAACCTTCGAAACTATTAAATTCCTCATTCACAGTTTTATTAAAAAAAATCTAAATATATATTTAGATTGAACTACTCACGATAAAAAAAGATCATCATTAGGACCACCTTATATTCACAAAGGGCTCAACACAATCTTTTTCTATGAATAAAAAAAATTAAAAACATAAAGGAATTAATTAGAGGCAATGGCATATTTATAGAGGGTCATTGAATTGGGACTAGTCCTGGTTTCTCACAAGAAGGTATGTGAGGTGGATTGTCTTTATCAAAAAAAATTGAAATGAAATTTTAGTTTCTAAATTTGGAGATATATTCCAAAAAGTGAAGAAATAAATAAAATAAAATAAAATAAAAAGAAGAAGAAAGGAATTAAGGGAAGGAGACAGTTTCTTTTGTTGTGATTGTCGTTTTGCCTTGTGTGGAAGAAGAGAGTGCATTGTTCTATCGCTTTCTTCATACTTTCAAAGTCGATGAGTTCGATGTTATTGGACTTTTCCACTATTCCTTTTCCTCAAAAAGAAAACTAAAGTAGAATCCTTTTTTGTTACCTAGAGTGTATCAGCTATGTTTTTTTATATAAAATAAATTGTTTAAATTTTATCCAATTAATTATAATTTTCATGGTGCAGTGTGGGGTATGTGTGTTTCGCCGATAAAAAAAATTTCACGATGTTATTTATCTCATATGTGATTTATTATTTAAAAAAAAGTGTGGTTTATTTTATTATGTGCTTTTTAGGGGTGTAAGTAGATCAGGTCAGGCTTTATATAAACAAGTCATGCCTGATTTAAAAATTAAAGATCTAAGCCTGATTTATTAACTTAATAAAAAATTTTTAAGGCTTAAGTCTGGTCTAGGCGTGAGTCTATTAAAAGCCTACTTAATAACAAATAGGCTAAAATACATATGTGGTGCTTTATGTTTTGTTCAAGTCCTATTTTGGTCTTTTATGTTTATTTTGTTTCAATTTAGTCCTTTACGTTTGTTTTTTGGACCAATATTGAATCTTATTTGAATTCATTAGTCTAAGTTAATACAACTACATACGTGACACCTATATGGAATTAATGGCGATAGTTGTCATCCCTTTCTAAATTAAAACTACACTGTATTGAATTTTTTTCTTAAGCGTGTCTCCGTTAGTCTAAGTTAACAGAACTGGTGTCGTTTTAATCTGGAAAGAGATGACAACTGACGTCGTTAATGTCATGTAGGTGTCACATATGCAGTTCGGTTAATTAGACTAACGGATTTAAAGAAGAGTTTAATATTGGTCCAAAAAACAAACCTAAGGGATTAAATTGAGACAAAATAAACATAAAGGACCAAAATAAGACTTTAACAAAACATAAAGGACCAAATGTGTATTTTAGCCTAACAAATATTAATAGACCAAATTCTAATAATAAATATTTTAAAGAAATAATTAAACATATAACTTTATATTTGGAAGAAAAGAGCCTATCTTATTTTTTTATTTTTTTTATAATAAAAAATATGTATTAAAGAGAATATAAGGGGTATTATAAATCCATAATACACATAGAACACATAAGTGCCATTCAAACAGCAATTAAGCACACCATTTTGCTATATTCAAACAGCAATTTTTTGTTTACATGTAGAAAATATTCTAAAATTTAAGTGTTGCCTTATATTAAGTATTTCAAGATGTTATTTTAATATTTTTCATTTTTTGTACATAATTATTTTAAATGATAGTAAAAAATTAATTATTATTATTATTTTATATATAATATTATATATAATTTAATTATATATTTACTATATATAAATAGATCGGTCTATCAGGCCTAAGTGTTCTTTTAAAAGTCTATTCTATTTATTTAATAAGATTATTAAAAAAATATAAATCTGACCATTTAAATAAACAGGTCAGGTCAGGTTTTATATAGGTCAGACCATGAACCCCTACAAGCTACCTAACCCATTTCCACTCTAGTGCTTTTCGAATGTGCAATTCATTATATAAAATATCGTAAATTTAATCAAAGTTATTGTTAAAATAAATAAAAATTATCGCTAATTTAGATATTATATAATTAATTGTATATTCAAAAAGTATATGGAAAACACACTTTGAATGTTTTTTAAGAAAATCATGCATTAAATAAAAAAAAATTAAAAATAAATTAGTCTTTTATGTATAATTATTTTGGAGTGTACATTTTAATCTCATATGCTTGTGAAAGTGTGCACTTAATTTAAGTACACAAAAGTCATATTTAGTGATTATTTTTATCAAAAATAGTGATGATTTTAATTGACGGAAATATGATTGTACACTAAAAAATGGGGCGTATTATAATTAGCTCATTTATCCTTACAAATTTAAAAATTGTTAGATATTTTTACCATAAAAAATTTGTTAGATTATTTGTTAAATCCGAAAATACTCGTTGGTTTTTTTGAAAACAGGACATAAACAAACAAACGTAAATGGAAGCAAATACGATAATATCTTAAGATATAAAGTATATTCAAACTTTTTGTTCCATGGCTTCTGGTGTTTTCATACTATGAACTTATGAAGTTAACTCTGTAAATTTGTTTCTAATTTAGGAGTAGTTACTGAGATTGATGATCTGTTTCTTGGTATATTTTCGGCTTCATTATAAGGAAAAGAAAAGGAAATTATGAAAAAAAATAAGGAAAATGCTAACGACTTTTGGACGGATTCAAATCATGTGTCTCCAAATCATGTCCTACCAATAAAATACCGCCACATCATTAAAAATATTTCCTTTAATTTTAATCTTTAATTTCTTAATAAAATTTTGTAATAACGTGGCAATATCCTATCGGTGAGACATGATTGAGAACATAATCTAGGGACACAAGATTTGAATCCTTTTGGACACTTTTTAAGAAGGTAAATGTGATAAAATATTCTTAGAAAGTATAACTTTTATATTTTGTCTTTAAAAATATAACTCACAATTAATTATTTCTACATTCAGTATATAAAAAAAATTATAAAAAAAAGTTGTAGGAAAATTTAAAATTATTAAAAAAATATGTACTTAAAATTAATTTTATAATAATAGTAACATCAATAAGTGTGTTAAGACGCAAAAATAACTTGGCACATTTTGAATGCATTTGACTTTCGTCTGCTTATTTGTCACTAAAACCCACCCAAAAATAAACAAAGCTCTGTTATTTCAATACTATTAATTAATTTTATTTAATGCAAAGGTGGATATGAATGTGGAGTGGGGATAGACATAAGTTAAAGTGGAAAATACTAAATGCTACTAGTACTAATTGTTAAGGCAAATGAGGAAATTATGTAAAGTTTTACTCATTCAGTTTTTATTTATAAGACAATTTTATATAAGATTATCTACAAGTTTTTATTAGTATTTATTATTTCTTTTAAGTTTATTTTTTTATAATTAATGGTTTTTTTAAAGTGACAGTGTAATACCATTTATGCAATAATAAAAGAGAATAAAAAAAAATTGTAAGATTGTTTGATTTTTTAAATCAAAATATTAATTAACTTTATAACATGTTTTTTTAATATAATAACTATGATTGTCTAATAACTTATAATAAAAAAAATAGAGGAATTAAGGGTTTGTTTGATTTAATTTTGTTTTTTAGTTTTTAAAAATTATTTTATAAAATAATTTTCAAGAACAGTCCAAGAGAAAAAAGTTTTTAATGTGAATTCAGAAAGTTGAAAACTGAAACAAGTTTTAAATATTTTTAATTTTAATATTTAAAAATTAAAAAACACAAATTGTTTTCAAAATCTATTTTCAAATATTAGTATGCTACAAATTGTTTAGTTTTTTGTTTTTAAAAACAGAAAACTATTTTTATATGGGTTTTGATATCTAGTGCCCTAAGGGCACTAGATAAAGTTACTAGAAGTAGAAAAATAATCATAAGAGTATATTGTTCCGTCTCTCGGAAATATAAAAAAACTACACATTCCAATACCTTTTTACTATATTTAGGCTCTTAAATAGTGCCCTAAATATCATTTGTCTTTTTATATTAAACAAGCCCTAAATTTCATAGAATGCCTAACAGCACGAATCGAGTTCGAACTTGATTCTATTCGACTTGATAAAAAATAATTTGATTTAAAATTTATTCTAGTTTAATATAATATATATTTTTTGCTCAAATTTGATTTGAGTTGAAGTTCTCGATTTGCTCGGTTAATTTGATATTTAAATAATTTAAAATTTGCTTCAATATTAACTTTAATCTATTATAATCAACGAAAATATATTGTTTTACTGGTAATTTTTCCAACATGTTGCTCAATCTCTCCACCACCATCAACCCACCTCCGACCACCTATTAGCTCCTCTTTCGGCCACCCGTTCTACCACCAAATTCCCACATCCTCACTATCATCAATCATCTACGATAGACAAAGAGATGGACACGATAGACAGACATGGACATGAATATTCCTAATCTAGGAGCGCTCAAATTTCTAGAATCACAACCATGATTATTTTCTATTGTTCCTCCCTTTTTTCTTAATCACAACCTTGATTATTTAACTGTTCATCCCTTGACCCCAAAATTAAATCAAACCCTAAGAATAAGAAAAGCAAAATATGAGGGTTTGATTTGAGGTGGAAACAAAGATTGGGCGTAAAGAAAAAATGACCCTTGAGGAGGAACACCGACTTGCATTCTCTACACAAATCAGGAATCGTAACCGCCATAGCAATTGGGGGTCTAATTTGTTGGATCTTTGCTTTCTTGTTCCTTATGGCTTCTTTGTTTCCGACTCTTTCACCCCAATCTTCATCTCAATTTTCGCTAGATCTAAAACCCAGGTTCCATTTCCATCCTAGACCCAAGTTATATTTTCATCCAAGATTGTGGTGAAGAAAGATGGTTTGGGTTTTCTACTGCTACGGCGAGTGAGGATGGAGGGGTGTTGTTGCGCATGTTCTAGAGGTCGATGATGGCGCGCGGTGGACAACAGAGAGGGCGGTGAAGAATGAAGGTGTTTGATTTCTTGATGCTATGTTGCCCAGTTGCTGAAAAAGGAGAAAAACAGCGAAGGGAAGGCATGGCAGAGGAGTCTTAGAGGAGAGAGAATTAGGTGAGTATTTTTTTTTTAATTGAAACCTACAATCACATGTAACAATTGGTGATGTATGGTAAGTAAAAAAAAAGGGTTTTTCTAACTTGTGCCCATAGGCACAAGTTAACAATGATTAATTTAAATTTTTTAATGGTTGAATTTATATTTTTTACTATACCCTGAGTGCACCCACTAAACCTCTAACCACCTACTACTTAGTAACTTCCTTATTCTTAAAATTTCATTGGTTACTAATCATTGTTAACTTGTGCCCCATGGGCACAAGTTAGAAAAATCCAAAAAAAAATACTTACTTATCTTAGAAGGCACCAAATTTTAAATCAATTTTTATTTTCATTTTTCCTTAAATCATACAATAAAAATTATATCTCTTTCATGGTTTTTTTTTTCCATCCATTTTCTTTCCTCATTTTCTCTTAATTCAAACATATCGTCAATGGTTATTTTTTTCTTCTCAAGATATACACACAAACTAACATGAGACTTTTCACTGTATTTCATCCTCACTGGCTTCTTGAGAATTACTTCTCATGAGGTTATCTATCTCATAAATGCTTTAAGTCAAGTACCCTTAACTTTGGAGAAAAGTAATGCTAAAAGAATTCAAATAAGAAAAATAATATAAGAATAAAAAAGAGAAAATAACTATTGCCTTCGCTCCAAAACTATAGTCATTTTAAGTTTTTTCACATATATTAAGAAATCATTGATGTTTATAAGTTTTTAATATGAGTGGACTAAGATGTCCAATTAAAAACTAAAGTGGCTGGCAAAATAATTAAAAGGAAAAGTGATAATTGGTGAATAAAGGAGATGATGAGAGAGAAATATTAAAATATGCAATTTATTGCATCTTAAAACTCTAAAGTGACAATTGTTTTGGAACAAGATTTTAAGTCTAAAGTGACTATAATTTTGAAATGAAGGGAGTAAAAAAAGAAGATAGAGAAAGCAATAGAAAAGAGCCAAAATTTCAACTAAAAGTATAGTCATTTGTTTGCAAAGTATAGCCTATATAAGTGTTATTAATGGGAGAGGTTTTTCTTCAAAATTCATCTACTTATTTTTTTCAAAGACGACAATCATTAAAGGAATTTTCATAAAAAAAATAATTTTTTGGGGGTTTAATTTATTTTATCAATGGATTTCAATTATCAAACCCAACAAGTAATCATAGTTAATTTAGGGATTTGGTGAATTTAGATTTGTTACACAAAATTGTGTTGATTGCTTATTTTTATTAAGTTTGGTGCTTAATACTATTTTATTAAACTTTAGGAGTACTTTGTGCATTTTACATTAAATATTAACCCCTTGCCCCTCTTTGGATTCGTCTCTGCTTAGGGATACTTTGTGCATTTTACCCTAATATTTAAATAGGAGTGACAATAGACATAAAAGAGTGGCAATAGCCTCATCCAAAAGTAAATTTGTTGGTATATGTAGTGCTAATCAGTTCTTTTAAGCTATCATTCACTGAATAGTCTTATACCTACAAAATCTTTGGACCCTCTCATTCTGGAGTACATTCGATTTATTCATGTGTTCTTCCCCTAGAAGCGTGTTAGGAACCGCGTTGTATCCATGCCACATTGCACTGGAGATCACTCTACGACAATGGCTTCTCCATTCAAGTCCCTCCATATTTCGAGGATATTTTGGAACTCGACGTAAAATTTCCGAACAAAATGTAGTATTTAATAGTGAAAAAAATTCATTAAAAATATGGTATTTAATAGTGAGCATAATTTAAATATTTTTATTAAGGAGTACTAATAAACGTGTTAATGTAATGATTGAGTCACACTAATATTAAGGGAGAAAACCACAATTTGAACCTAGAGACAATATCAATTGGTAGGACAAACCTGTCCACACCCGAAGATTTAGCGTTCTACCTTGATAATAGGTAGAAGAATATCAAAAGATTAATTTTTTTTATTAAATAAAATAAATCTAAAAACATTTCTTTAAAAATGTTTCTAATAATTATCACAACCCAATTAATGGTCAAAAGAATGAAGTAGGTTTACAAATTTAGCTTCCGTCATGTAGTTAACTTACAACTAGAAATTCATCCTCTAGATGTTGGATTTGGAACATGATTCCTTCATATGAATTGTAAATAAATGTGTTAGGTTTCATCTCCAATTAGTTTCACCAACGTATTGTATCTGAAACTCCAGATATGGCAAGTTGATGAAGCTATGTCAGGATTGGAAGCATGAAATTTCAAGTTGAGGTAATCCCATTCAAAACCCCAAATTTGACCCTTATAGAGTAGATTATACATGTGGAGAGGATATTACAACTTGATTTGTTAGATTGTATGATAATGGGTTGAATGTGAATGTTAGTATGTTTGAAAATCTAATAAATGACGTGCCTTGCTTGTGTGGTATGATGTGAATGCATGTTGAATCCTTGTTTGGAAATGAACTTGGGTGATTTGGTTGAGATGCGTATGAGAATCATGGATGCCATGTCTCTTGTAATTTGGAATCTTGGAATGGGTATGATAATGTGTGCATGTTAAGTTGTTTCAAATTGTGTTGAGATATGGTATTGAATTGGGATGTAATAGATTTGAAATTTTGATGAAAATGTGAGTTTTCTGCAGTAACTTGGGTGTGAATTTTGAACAATATTTCATATGATTTTTCCATTTTAGTCTTCACAATATTTGTATATAATCCTCTTAGTTTTCAAATGCTTTTGGTTTCACTCAATTTGGAGGTCTACAACTCTAGTTATGGCCAAATTACTAAGATAGGGTTTGTATTGAAATATATGTCCTGTTAAGTGTACAACCCTGTTAAAGATGGCTGTTTTTGACAATCATATATTTAGAATTGGGTTTTGTGGTCTTCACAAGAGTTGTAAATAATCCTCTTATATTTCAAATTATTTTAGTTTCACTCAATTTGGAGGTTTACAACTCAAGTTATGGCCAAAATACCAACAGGATGCGTTGCTGAGAAAAATGGTTCTATGCTGAATTCGCGGCAGCAAAAATTTTCGCTACAGCGAATTTTTAGCTCAACTTTCTGTGTCAACTTCGCGGCGGCGAAAATGACCCAAAACATGACCCTTTGTTTCCACTTCCAAGAACATGACCATTTGTTTTCACTTCCAAAATGCAATATACCCTTCAAGTAGCTTATTTTTAGGGTAATAATGATTAAATTAAGTTATAATGTTTTGAAAAACCATAAAAATGATCATAAAAATGTATTGATAAATGTTGAATGAAAATGCATGATAACTTGTAAAATGAAATTAAATGATTATGATAAGTATAGTGTTATGACATGGATGACAAGTGCTTTAATTAATGATTAATGAAATTATAATGTCATAATGATGAATGATGAATATTGAATGTAAATGATATGAGTTGAATGTGAAATGCATGAAAATATTTGATGTGAAATAAAAATGAAATTTAAAGACAAGTTTAAGCTTTTCGCCTTCAACGGATGTTGAGCAAGTGGGTTGAGTTCCACCAATTACACACCGGGTAAGCGGAGAAGCATGAAAAGTTTGAGAATGTAGGGTCTCCCAATAATCGGGGTAAGATGGCCTGAACTAGTAGATTTGCCCTGTGACTGGGCAGATGACCCAAAAGAAAGGACTATTCCAATGAACGGGTAAGGAAGTCCTGGGCTATTCCCAATGGACAGGGTCAAGATAGCTCGACAATTGATCACGGTAGGGACGTTTGTCGTGGTCCATGATTGAGCTCAGATGCGCGTTGTTGCCATACGCCTATGGTGAAGTCTAGTGCACGAGGCTTCCATAAAAGACTCAAGAAAAGAAAAGAACTAAGTATGTTAATGAAAGATCATGGCATGCATACATCCATAATTATCATAGCATGCATTATGTATGAAATTGTTGCATTGAATTGATTGTGTGTTAGAGATTTAAATTGGGTGTTTTCCAGTTAGACTGACTGCGATATGGTATAAAAATGTTTTCAAAATGTCGGGGTTACTTAGTTATATGTTTACATATAACTTACGGTTACCATCGCATGTATCAGAAGATTGTGAAACAAAAGCCACAGATGGGATGAGTTGTGAGCTTTTCTTAGGTATAGCCACACATGGTGAACCTAAGTCTCAAGTTCTTATATTGATTTGTTCAGCTGTATAGGATTTCGTATAAATTGAATGGGTTGTAATTATTATTATTATTAATTGTTGTAAATTACAATTTAGCATCCACTAGTGTTTTGGAAAAGAAAAAAAAACGGACTCAAAAATTAAGATGTTACACATTGTTTCTAGAAATCGTGTACAATATACTTAAAAAATAGAGTATTTTTACTTTAATAATGAAAATGAATTTTTTAAATTTATTAAATTTTTTGATTTTTTTAAAACAATGTGAAGTTCACCATTAAGTTTCTAGCTTAATTTACATAATTTTTTTATTTTTTATATAATTGCAACAATTGTTTCTAGAAATTATGTACAATACACTTGAAAAATAAGGTGTTTTTTACTTTAAATATAAAAATGTGTTTTTTAATTTCATTAAATAATTTGATTTCCTTTAAATTCAATGTTGTTCTCCATGAAGATTCTAGCTTAATTTACATTATTTTTTGTATTTTTAAAATTTTAACAATTCTTTTTATAAATCGTGTACTATACTCTTGAAAAATAAGGTGTTTTTTAATTTAAAAATTAAAACGAGCTTTTAAATTTATTAAATTATTTAATTCTTTTTAAAACGGTGTATTGTTCACCATGAACTTTCAACCTTTATTTATATAATATTTTATAATTTTTAAATTGCAAACATAGTTTCTAGAAAACGTGAACTATACGCTTAAAAAATATGGTTCTTTTTACAATAAAATAGAAAACACATTTTATTAATTTTTTAAAAATATTTGATTTTTTTAAAAACTATGTCTTGTTCACTATGAACTTTCTAGCTTTATTTACTTAATTTTTTATATTTTAAAATTGCAACCATTGTTTCTAAAAATCGTATACTATAAGTTTGAAAAATAGGGTGTTTTTTACTTTAAGATAAAAAAAACATATTTTAAATTTATTAAATTATTTGAATTTTTTTAAAAACAATGTATTGTTCACCATGAACGTTCTAGCTTTATTTACATAATTTTTTTATATTTTTAAAATTGCAACCACTGTCTCAAAAAAAACGTGTACTATAAACTTGAAACATATGGTGTTTTTTTCTTTAAATATATAAATGTGTTTTTTAATTTTAATAAATTATTTGATTTTTTTAAAACAATGTGTTGTTCTCCATGAAATTTCTAGCATACTTTTCATAATTTTTTTTATTTTAAAATATCGACAATTGTTTCTATAAATCTTGTACTACACATTTAAAAAATAGGGTGTTTTTACATTAAAAATGAAAATAAGTTTTTTAATTTATTAAATTATTTTATTTTATTAAAAACAATGTATATTTCACCATGAACTTTCTAGCTTAATTTACATAATTTTTAATATTTTTAAAATTACAACTATTGTTTCTAGAAATCGTGTACTATAAGTTTGAAAAATAGGGTATTTTTTACTTTAAAAAAAAATAACATATTTTAAATTTATTAAATTATTTGATTTTTTTGAAAATAATATATTGTTCACCATGAACTTTCTAGCCTTATTTACATATTTTTTTATATTTTTAAAATTGCAACCATTTTTTCAAAAAAACGTGAACTATACACTTGAAAAATATGGTGTTTTTTCTTTAAATATATAAATGTGTTTTTTAATTTTAATAAATTATTTGATTTTTTTTAAAACAATGTGTTGTTCTCCATGAAGTTTCTAGCATACTTTTCATAATTTTTGTATTTTTAAAATATCGACAATTGTTTCTATAAATCTTGTATTATACATTTGAAAAATAGGATGTTTTTTACATTAAAAATGAAAATAAGTTTTTTAATTTATTAAATTACTTTAGTTTATTGAAAACAATGTATATTTCACCATAACTTTCTAGCTTAATTTACATAATTTTTAATATTTTTTAAATTGTAACCATTATTTCTAGAAATCGTGTACTATATACTTAAAAAAATAGGGTGTTTTTTACTTTAAAATAGATAAAACAATAATTAAATTTATTAAATTATTTGATTTTTTAAAAAACAATGTATTGTTCATCATGAACTTTCTAGCATAATTTACATAATTTTTTGTATTTTTAAAATTTCAAGAGTTTTTTCTATAAATGTTGTACTATACATTTGAAAAATTGGGTGTTTTTTACATTAAAAATTAAAGCAAGTTTTAAATTTATTAAATTATTTTATATTATTGAAAACAATGTAATTTTGACCATGAACTTTTTAGCTTAATTTACATAATTTTTTTATATTTTTAAAATTGCAACCATTGTTTCAATAAATCGTGTACTATATGCTTGATAGAGTGTTTTTTACTTTAAAATAAAAAAAACATATTTTAAATTTATTAAAATATTTAATTTTTTTAAAAAAAATGTATTGTTCACCATGAACACTCTAGCTTTATTTACATAATTTTTTATATTTTAAAAATTGCAACCATTGTTTCAAGAAATCGTGTACTATAGATTTGAAAATAAAGTGTTTTTTACTTTAAATATAAAAATGTGTTTTTTAATTTTAATAAATTATTTGATTTATTTAAAACAATGTGTTGTTCTCCATGAAGTTTCTAGCTAAATTTTCATAATTTTTTGTATTTTTAAAATTTTAACAATTCTTTCTATAAATTGTGTACTATACGTTTAAAAAATAGAGTATTTTTTACTTTAAAAATTAAAATAAGTTTTTAAATTTATTAATTTATTTGATATTTTTTAAAACAATGTGTTGTTCACCATGAACTTTCTAAGTTAATTTACGTAATTTTTTATACTTTTAAAATTGCAATAGTTATTTCTAGAAATCGTGTACTATACACTTGAAAAATAAGGTGTTTTTTACTTTAAATATAAAAATGTGTTTTTCATTTTTATTAAATAATTTAATTTCTTTTTAATACAATGTGGTTCTCCATGAAGTTTCTACCTTAATTTACATTGTTTTTTGTATTTTTAAAAATTCAATAATACTTTCTATAAATCATGTGCTAAACTCTTGTAAAATAAGGTGTTTTTTAATTTAAAAATTAAAACAAGTTTTTAAATTTATTAAATTAGTTGATTTTTTCGAAAACAATATATTGTTCACAATGAACTTTCAAGCTTTATTTACATAATTTTTTATCTTTTTAAAATTGCAAACATAGTTTATTGAAATCGTGTACTATGCTTGAAAAATAGGGTGCTTTTTTCATTAAAATAGAAAACACATTTTTTAAAAGCTTAAATTATTTGATTTTTTTTAAAACAATCTCTTATTCATGAACTTTCTAGCTTAATTTACATAATTTTTATATTTTTAAAATTGCAACCATTGTTTCTAGAAATCGTGTACTATAAAGTTAAAAATATGGTATTTTTATATTAAAAATTAAAACAAATTTTTAAAATTTTTTAAATTATTTGATTTTTTAAAAACAATTTGTTGTTCACCATTAAGTTTCTAGCTTAATTTTCATAATATTTTATTTTAAAAAAAATTTCAACAATTATTTCTAGAAATTGTGTACAATACACTTGAAAAATTTGGTGTTTTTTACTTTAAATATAAAAATATGTTTTTTTAATTTCCTTAAATTATTTGATTTGTTTGAAATAATGTGTTGTTCTTCATGAAGTTTCCAACTTAAGTTACATAATTTTTTAATTTAATAATAGGGTGATTTTAACTTTAAAAAGAAAGATGAGTTTTTAAATTTATTAAATTATCTTATTTTTTTTAAAACATTGTATTAATCACCATGAACTTTTTAGCTTAATTTACATAATTTTTTATATTTTTAAAATTGAAAACATTGTTTCTAATAATTATGTACTATACAACTGAAAAATAGGGTGTTAATACATTAAAAATGAAAACAAAATTTTTAAATTTATTGAATTATTTTATTTTTTTAAAATAATGATATGTTCACCATGAAGTTTATAACTTAATTTCAGTAATTTTATAAATTTTAAAATTTTTAAAAATTTTTCTACCAAACGTGTACTATATACTTAAAAAATAAGATGTTTTTTACTTTAATAATGATAAGCTATTTTTTAAATTTATTAAATTATTTGAGTTAATTGAAAATAATGTGTTGTTCTCTATGAAATTTCTAGCTTAATTTACATATTTTTTTTATATTTTCAAAATTGCAACCATTGTTTCTAGAAATCGTGTACTATATACACTTTAAAAATAAAGTATTTTTACATTAAAAAATTGCAACAATTGTTTCTAGAAATTGTGTACAATACACTTGAAAAATATGACGTTTTTTACTTTAAATATTAAAATTTTTTTTAATTTTATTAAATTATTTGATCTTTTTAAAACAATGTGTTGTTGTCCATGAAGTTTCAAACTTAATTTTCATAATTATTTGTATTTTAAAAATTTCAACATCGTGTACAGTACGTTTGAAAAATATGGTGTTTTTTACTTTAAAAGTTAAACTGAGTTTTTAAAATTATTAAATTATTTAATTTTTTTAAGACAATGTATTTTTCACCATGAACTTGCTAGCTTAATATACGTAATTTTTATATTTTTAAAGTTGTAATAATTCTTTCTAGAAACTAAGTACAATACACTTGAAAAATATGGTGTTTTTTACTTTAAATATAAAAATGTGTTTTCTAATTTTATTTAATAATTTGATTTCTTTTTACAATGTTGTCCTCCGTGAAGTTTCTAGCTTAATTTCCATTATTTTTTGTATTTTTAAAATTTCAACAATTCTTTCTATAAATCACGTACTCAACTCTTCAAAGATAAGGTGTTTTTTAATTTAAAAATGAAAATGAGTTTTTGAATTTATTAACTTATTTGATTTTTTTGAAAACAATGTATTGTTCACCATTAACTTTCAAGCTTTATTTACATAATTTTTTATATTTTTAAAATTGCAACATAGTTTCTAGAAATCGTGTACTATACGCTTGAAAAATAGGGTGCTTTTTACATTAAAATAGAAAAGACATTTTTTTAATTTATTAAATTATTTGTTTATTTTAAATATTCTAGCTTAATTTATATAATTTTTTATATTTTTAAAATTCGAACCATTGTTTCTAAAAACATGTACTATACACTTGAAAAATTGGATATTTTTACATTAGAAATGAAAATAAATTTTGTAAAGTTATTAAACTATTTGATTTTTTTTTAAAACAATGTGTTGTTCACCATTAAATTTCTAGCTTAATTTACATAATTTTTTATTTTTAAAAAAATTGCAACAATGTTTTCTAGAAATTGTGTACAATAGACATGGAAATATGATGTTTTCTATTTAAATATAAAAATGTTTTTTTAAATTTTATTAAATTATTTGATTTTTTAAAAACAATGTGTTGTTCTCCATTAAGTTATTAGCTTAATTTACATAATTTTTTTTTATTTTTAAAATTTCAAGAATTCTTTATATAAATCATGTAGTATACGCCTTTAAAATAGGGTGTTTTTTACTTTAAAAAGTAAAATGAGTTATTAAATTTATTAAATTATCTTATTTTTTGGAAAAAAATATCTTATTCACCATGAACTTTCTAGTTTAATTTACATATTTGTTTTATATTTTTAAAATTCCAACCATTGTTTCTAGAAATAATGTACTATACACTTGAAAATTTGGGTGTTTTTACATTAAAAAATGAATTTGAATTTTTTAAATTTATTAAATTATTTGATTTTTTTAAAACAATGTGTTGTTTATCATTAAGTTTCTATCTTAATTTACATAATTTTTTAATTTTTTTAGAAATTGCAAAAATTGTTTCTAAAAATCGTGTACAATACACTTCAAAAATATGATATTTTTTACTTTAAATATAAATATGTGTTTTTTAATTTTATTAAATTATTTGATTTGTTTAAAACAATGTGTTGTTCTCCATGAAGTTTCTAGTATAATTTTTATAATTTTTTGTATTTTTAAAATTTCAAGAATATTTTCTATAAATTTTGTACTATACATTTGAAAAATGGGGTATTTTTTACATTAAAAATTAAAATAAGTTTTTAAATTTATTAAATTATTTTATTTTATTGAAAACAATGTATTTTTCACCATGAACTTTATAGCTTAATTTACAAAATTTTTTATATTTTTAAAATTGCAACCGTTGTTTCAAGAAATCGTGTACCTTGAAAAATATGGTGTTTTTACATTAAAAATGAAAAAAAAATTAATTTATTAAATTATTTGATTTTATTAAAACAATGTAATGTTCACCATGAAGTTTCTCGATTAATTTACATAATTTTTTATATTTTTAAATTTTCAAAAAAAATTCTACAAAACGTGTACTATATACTTGAAAAATAGTATTTTTTTACTTTAAAAATGAAAATGCATTTTTCTAAATTTTTTAAATTATTTGATTTATTTGAAAACAATTTTTTGTTCTCCTTGAAGATTATAACTTAATTTACATAATTTTTTATATTTTTAAAATTTCAACCATTGTTTCTAGTATTTGTGTACTATACACTTAAAAAAGAGAGTATTTTTAAATTAAAAATGAAAACGAATTTTTTAAATTTATTAAATTATATGATTTTTCGAAAACAATGTGTTGTCACCATTAAGTTTCTAGCTTAATTTACATAATTTTTTATTTTAAAAAAAATTACAACAATTTTTCTAGAAATTGTGTACAATACATTTGAAAAATATGGTATTTTTTAAATTATTTTTTATTTTTAAAATTTTCAACAATTCTTTCTATAAATCGGGTAATATATTCTTAAAAAATAAGGCTTTTTTTCATTTAAAAATTAAAATGAATTTTTAAATTTATTAAATTATTTTATTTTTTTTTGAAAAAAATGTATTGTTCACCATGAACTTTCAAGCTTTATTTACATAATTTTTTATATTTTTAAAATTGCAAACATAGTTTCTAAAAATCGTTTACTTTGTGCTTGAAAAATATGATACTTTTTACATTAAAATAGAAAACCCGTTATTTAATTTTATTAAATTATTTTATTTTTTTGAAAACAGTGTCTTGTTTACCATGAAGTTTCTAGCTTAATTTATATAATTTTTTGTACTTTTAAAATTTCAACAATTGTTTCTATAAATCGTGTACTATACGCTTGAAAAATAGGGTGTTTTTTACTTTAAAAATTAAAACGAGTTTTAAAATTTATTAAATTATTTGATTTTTTGAATAGAATGTATTGTTCATCGTGAAATTTCTAGCTAAATTTACATAAAAAAAAATTTTAAAAAAATTGCAACCATTGTTTCTAGAAATTGTGTACTATACACTTGAAAAATAGGGTGTTTTTTACTTTAAAATTTAAAACAATTTTTGTAAATTTATTAAATTATTTATTTTTTTAAAAACAATTTATTGTTCATCATGAAATTTCTTGATTAATTTACATAATTTTTTATTTTTTAAAAATTGTAACAATTGTTTGCATAAATCGTGGATTATACACTTGAAAAATATGATATTTTTTACTTTCAAAAGGGGTCCATGGGAACATTGGATGGTTTGGATGCAAGAGCATGACTGTTTCAACTAGAAATTCACGAGCATATTTGTGTTGGTATATGCAAATACCACTTTTGTTTGGGCCAATTCAAGACTAAGGAAGTACTTCAATTCTCCTATGTCTTTGGTTCTAAATTGAGAGTGAAGAAAGTCTTTGATTTGTTGGATTTTTACCTTGTTTCCAGTGAGAACCACATTATCTACATAAGTAAGAAGAGCAATGAAGGAGGTTTCAGTGTCTTTGATGAAAAGTGTGTGATCAGCTGGATTATTTTCATAAGCTTGTGATGGTAATGCATTTCATGGAGTGGAGAACCATTTTTTACTTGCTTGTTTGAGGCCATAGAGTGATTTCTTTAGGTGGTAAACCTATTTGGTATTTGAAGTGGTGATCCCAGAAGAAATTTTTACGTATACCTCATCTAATAATGAACTATGAAGAAAGGTATTATCTACATCTAATTGATGTAGATATCATTTTCTTGCAGAGGTAAGAGAAAGCCGAAAATTCTTAAGAACTCAAGAAAACCCTTGAAACTCCCTAAAACTTAAAAAACCCATACACACTAGAAAACCCTCCAACCCGTTTAAGAACCCTAAAAACAACATAATACCTCATAAAATCCCTAGAAACCCCTTAAAAACTATAAAAAAAATCACCAAAACCCTCTGTAATCTCAAAACCACTCTAAAATCCCTTACAGATCAACCAAAATCCCAAAAAAAGTCCTAGAAAATCACCAAAACCATAAAAAAAATAATCCAAACCACCCCCCCCCCAACCCTAAATTCTAGTAACAAAACAATAACTCGAGAACACTCATAAAAACCATAGAAAATCACAAAAAAACCCTAAAAATCCCCAAAACACTCTAAAACCTTTACAAATCCAAAAAATTCCAATAAAACCCTAGACCACCACTAGAATCTTATAAAACATCCCATACCCCCTAAAACCTTGTAAGTCCCCAAATCCCTAAAAACCCATAATGCCTTGTCAAAATGTTAAAAATCAACCCAAAACCCTTAAAAATCTGCCAAAACCCATAGAAAACCCCTGAAACCATAAAACTCCTCAAACCCATAAAACACTAAAAGGATCTCCAACACCCTTAAAAACCTAGAAACAATACAATACCCCCTAAATTCCCTAAAAAAAACCCCGAAAACCATAAAAAAAATTATCATAATTCCTTAAAATCTAAAAAACACTCTTAAAATCTCATATAAATCCCTAAAAATTCTCGAAAAACACTAGAAAACCCATGAAACACCTAAATCCTAGAAAACCCTCAAACCCTAGAAAACTCCCCAAGTTCTTATAAACCTAAGACAACGCAATACCCCTTGAAAACCTAGAAACACCAAAAAAATCATAGAATATCAATCTGATACCATTAAAATTTCAAAAATCCTAAAAAACTCCTACTGATTAGAAAATCCTGAAACCCCTAAACGTTAGAGAACCTTCCAACACCCCTAAAAACTCCAGAAATAACATATCCCCTAATAACCCTAGAAACTACTAAATTCTTAAAACCTCATAAATCTCCTACACCTTAAAAATAACATAATACTCCTTAAAATCCAAGAAATCAACTTGAATTAACACATTTCAAGTCATACAGTGGGAGGAAAAATTGGCAAGCATTTTTTCTCCTAAGTGATAATGAAAGTTGGTTCAAGAAGACGTATCCCTAACATGTCAAACGTTTTAATAAAAAAAAGAACCCAACTGAGTTGTCTAGCATAACTTACTATTCTTGTAGACACAGTCTCATATCTATGTCAGTTCAACTGGTTAACCCGTGAACCGGACATAGGATCGGTCCGGTTCATCAATCAGACCGGATCTACAATCGACCCGGTCAAGAACCGGTTAACTCGGGTGGGTTTGGGGTGTTTTGAGCGAATCAACGAGTTTGTGGACTATTATCATGCTTAATTAGAAAAAATCTAAAAAAATAGAGAAGTGGGATTCGAACCCCACTCCCCAAGTTTAACAAAGAAGCAACAATCCACAAACTAACATAAGTTCAATAATCAATATTTATATTATATAATAGTTGAAACTTTTAAATTTAAAATTCTTTTATATTTATATCATAAATACCAATACTAATATTCATATGCTATTTAAAAATCTTTCATATATGTGATTCAATTTCAAAATATTGATATGTTTTAATCAATGATATGAAATTTAGTTTGTAAATTTTGTTTAAATTTACAAAATTTAATATGATACTTTTTTTTATGCTCTCTAAATTCGACTTATCAAGTATAGACATGAAACTAATTTGTTGGTTAATATATTTATTTTGAAAATTTGTTTATGTTTGATTTGAACATGTAAAATTTCAAGTATAAACATGAGGTTCTTTATATATATTTTAATTTATTATATATAAATATTCGAGTCAATAGTAACCCTCGAGTCAACCCGAGTCGACCCAGTAACCCAATGACTCAGTATCTCGACCGAATTGATAACACTGATTTCAACACAAAAAAGAAATAAAAATAAATAAATAAATAAATAAAAACCAACATATTCTACTAAAGCAAGATTAGCACCACATAAATTAGGATGTGCACCATCATTTTTTACTGACTAGAAATCTTATAAATGGATAGTACATATCCCAATTTGTGTAATGTCAATCACAGCCACCTTGATTCAAATAGGTAATCTGGAAAAGAAAAATAAAAATAAAAATAAAATGGTGCATATCCCAATTTGTGCGATGTCAATTCGAGCCACCTTGATTCATATAGCATTGCAAGCAAATTTGTTTTAGCAATAAGCACCAGACAGAGAGAATAGCATTGTGAATGGAGGAGTAAAAACTGATAGTTTTTTTTAATTGCATCCATGACATTAATATTTGAAATGTCATCACTCGACATGTGGCCCATAACATTATCACATTCTTTCCAAAAGCATTCAGGCATACACTCAATTCTCAATCTCCTATGGGACTGTTTGTAAAAATCTCAAGTACTGCAAGTATAAAAAATTAGCAAAATTTCAAATGAACAATTAGCAAATTGGATCCAAGGAAGAAGGATTGGCACAAACAGTAGTAAGAACACCTGTTCGAAGTGTTGTAATGGATTCCCACAACTAATGCTAAAATAAGCTACTTCGTCATGAGTACCATGTTCTCAGAGGAAGAATAGAGCATAGGTTATGATAGAAACATAAATATTGATTAAACCACCACTTTGGTCCCTTACCTTTGTAAGGTTGATTCACTTTTTTTATCGATAGGATTATTTCATTTTAGTCCTTATCTTTCAAGAAGATTCATTTAGTCTATAACTCTACAATGTTATTTTCACTTTAGTCCCACAATTGATGTGAATAACTTAAAGTCAGACACCAACGTGAACTATTCTTTATGAAGTCAATGACTAAGTCAAAGACTAAAATGAAAATCTTATAAGATAGGGACTAAAATGGAATTACCTTACAAAATCAGAAGCCAAAATGATGGCTTACTCTATAATTAAACAGATGCCAGGAAAAAAAACACGAAAAGGCAAATTCTCTGATTTCTTCAAGATTTTAAAAATATCAATTGTCTCTACAAGCTAATGCAATTACTCTAACTTATGAGAATAAGATGCTATTACAAACAACACATTGATGGCGGTAACTTGTCCCAGTGGTACGGATGACAAAAGCAACCACTTAAAAGACTATGATACACACCAAAGTTCAAAGAGGATAAATACTACCTTCATCAGTGCTTCAACGGAAGTCTACGCTACAAAACGTCAGTTGTTAATCGGTATGGGGGTATATTGTCTATATCTGTGTCATTTGTCTTTCTACAAACATATATAAAGTGAGAATCTGGATCTTCTAGAACAAAATCAGCTGGAAGTAAGCCCTTCTCAGTGAGGGGGATTGGCTCCAAGTATGATTTTCTTGATGAAGTACTACCTTCAGGCTTTTGAAATCCCGGTCTTGCTGCAAGAATTTAGAGAATATGTGCATGAGAACAAAACCATATTAAAGCTCCACAACCATAGGAAATAAGATTCTGAGGGGCTCCATACTTCGGTATGAAAAGCAGATTTTTCACAAAAGAATGGCCATAATCAGAAATAAAGAAATGAATATACATAACAAGTTAATCGCTGTATTTACTACTTTCTGGGCTTTCGAAATCCTGGCCTTACTGCAAGGATTTAGAGACTAAGTGCATGAGAAGAACATTATATTGAAGCTTAACAACTATACATAATAAGAATTACTACAGATCCTTTACACAAGTTCATGAAAGGTAGCATCTTTACCAAAAGAATCACCATAATCATAAAAAAGAAATGAATTTCTGTAACAAGTTAATCGCTCTATTTATAAATCATCAAAATTCCAAACTATATCCTGCAAAGCAGTTATGTGAAACATTGCCTTAATTATTATATACCCTTGGCTGTTCATTGATTCTTTGTGCACTAGTTACAATGAAGCCATAAATTAGCCAGATTTAGCTCCTCTAAAGTCTAAAGTGAATGAATAAGTGAAGTGAGAAAACAAAGATACATTTACCATTGATTTGAATTAAATTATCTAATCTTATAAATTCAACTCACTCTAAATCAATGGTGGATATAGTCTCACTTTCTCACTTTGCAGATTCATTCACTTTAGATGATCCAAATTCAAGTTGTTCTTATATCGATGATATAGATAAGTATTATTCCTCACTTGCAGAGTATATGAAAACTTAAATTAGTTTTTGCAAAGATACCTACAACAAAAGCGTAGTCTCAACACTCAAGCATTGAACATAACAGAACACAGTAATAATAATGATAATGATAATATCAATCAGGTGGAAGATATAACAGTACTGAAAACCACGTTTTGCAACTAGCATAAGAAACATGGATACCAAATATAAAGATCTTCAATACAGTAAAATAGCAATAATAATAATTATGATAGTAATTTTCACTTTGCTTGATATATCACGGGCTGTGGAGGGATAAAGACATATCTACTTCTAAGCCTCTTTCAGCAAACATAATGTAACGTCAAGAACAAAAATAAGAACAAAAGATGACAATGGTAAAATCTTACGGATATTATACAATGTGATTTTCCAATTGTACACAGGTCTGCTTATATGAGGCATCCTTACTGTTGGATCACCGTACGTAATCTGCAATCGGCAATTCAGACATCACTTATATTTTCTAAATTTCCAGAAAGATTCCAGAAAGATGATATCGCACACTGATAAAAAGAAAGCCTAATACAAGAAAATAAGATTACCAACATATAAGTCCCTCCAGGTTTTAGAAGTCTGCAAAGAAGAAAATAGGCCTAATTAGTTACGAGTTTTGAACTGACGCAGGTTATTAAATACTTATCTGCAAATGTCAAGAAACTTATTCTCAATCTCATTAACTACACAACCTACACACTTCTGCAAGCATCTGAGCAGCACTAATTGGAGCATCATTACCACACTAAAGTACATAAAAGAAAAATTGGAGATTAGAACAAGCAGATGAAAATTTGGATTAATAACAAGAACAATCAGAGAAGCACCGTACCATCAATGAATCAAGAGTTCCTAGATCAAGCATCAACAAAGCACAAGTGCAAATGTAACAGCAAGAGATCAAAGTAGCACATCAGTATATGAACTCTGAAGTACAAACATAAACTCAAATTCCATTCATTTAAACAACGTTTGAACTGAAATGAAAGGAGTAACTGATACCTTTATCAACTACACCATCAAAGGATTCGTCTGAAAAGAAGCTCATGTCCCTCACATCCATCTGCATGTCTGTTGATCAAGATTAAGATTCATATAAGAAAAAAAACGTCCATAAGGAGATTATGGATTTTGTGTGTTTAATTAAAATATGAAAGATTATACAAATATTATTACAAGATTACATTTTAGCTGAGGGATGAAATCATATTTTCTTCTCATCATGTCAATGGCGACAGATGAAATATCGATATTCATGATGTCCTGATAACCATCTTTGACCATATCCTCAGACATAACTGCAAAATAAGATTGATGAGTTTTCTAATTTTTTTTCTGTGAGTAAGTTAAGTCACAAAAAGTAAACCCTAGAATTGAATTAGGACTTAGGATTTAAGAGATTAAAGTATAAAAGTAGCAGCAAATAGAAGAGGAAATACCAGCATTGCCACAACCAACCATGAGGAGGGAGGAAGAAAGAGGGAAGTAATTGCGAACGAAAGGGCGAAGAGAAGAGTAACGCTGGTACCAATCGAAGGAACCACCCTCTTGGATGTAGCGAGCGTCCCAGTAGAAAGCGTCGCCGTAGTTGTAGGTATTGCAGCTCGACACGTCTCTCTGACTGTACATGTTTGGGTTCTGCAATTGCAGCCGCCGAATCGGATCACGGTGAGTGACGGTGGTGGTGGCTGATTCTTCGGTGTGTGGTACTGTGGTGTGAGTGCTACTGTGGAAGAAGATTACGACAACACCCCCCAAAATTTCACATTCTTTTTTAATTATTTTTTATTTTTTATGGTCTTCATTAATTTTAAATTTTTAATTACAAATAATTACATTTTTTTTTTCAACTATAATTAAAAGGGAGGGATTAAGATTAGGGTTGAGTTTTGGGTTTGGTCAATCTGATAACTCGACTAATCCGAACTAATCTAAACACTATTATGATCTAACTCAAATCAATCTGAACCAATAATGTATCCAACCCAATTAAACCGAGGTGGTTTGGTTCAGATTTCGGATTTGCATTTCTAAACCCAATCCAATTCGAACCAAACCAATCAAAATTTAAAACTATATTTGATATATATAAAATTTAAATGTAAACTTGAGGCTTAACAATAAATATACCAAAACCTAAAATTAAAGGTCCCAAACCTAATTTAAATAGTTGTGCCTCAACTTAGTTCTTGGTATATATTGATATGTAGCTTTTGTTAGTTATTGCCTTATTGGTATATTTTAAATGACTTGGGATTCATGTGAAATTATGGCCTGGGTATGTTTATCCGCGTATATAGCCTAGCATATTACTGAGTAGTGACATATTTTAAAAACTATTGTTGATTTGTTTTTTTTTTTTTAATTTTGTAATTTATGGTGACATTATGACTTATGAGTTTATATTATGATAAATTATGAGTTAGATTTCTATGTTTGAGTTTATTTTATTTATAATTATTTTTGTTTATTTTGTTATTTTTATATAGATGAATTACTAAAAAATAATAGATAAGTGATTTCATAAGCTATAAACCATATAAATTTTTTATAATTTTCGAAATAATTTTATAATTTTAATTTTTTATTTATCAATTCGAGATTCAACCCAAACCGAACTTGGTCGGGTTGGTTTGGTTCGGATTCAAAGATTTTTTTTTACAAAATCAAACCAACCCAACCCAATAAAAATTGATTGGTTCGGATTTTAAAATTTTTCAAAATCAAACTAAACCAACCCGAACCCACCCTAATTAAGACCATCCTATCTCAAAATTTTTTATACTTTTTTATATGGATCATGAATTAAAAAACAAGATATTATGATTTGTGAGACTCTTAAATAAAGTGATCTCAATTCCTCCTACCTTCACTATGCCCCCTCCTTTGTGTGCCTTCTCTTTTTGTTAAAAAAAAAAAAAAGAATCGGCTTCTTGTTTAAACAACAAAAAAATTCACTTGAAAAAAGAAATCTTGTCAACAAAATTGAATGGTTTGGCTTGAATTGAGTTTTGTAATTCTTTGAATGAAATTTGAATTTTTTTTATATGATGGAAGGAGTCAATAGACAAGTACTATTCATTTCACGCATTTTTTAAATCACATTACACTTCGTCTAATTTTAGAATTTAATAGTTTATTTTAATCGAAATTTAGAATTTGAGCGAGTGTTTTTTAATTCCTGTATTCAAAAGTTCAAATAAATGTGTAATGTAAAATAAAAAGTGTGACACAAATAATGAGAACGAAGTCAATATTCTACAAAGGATAAATTATAGCATTGCTAAATGTGAAGTAATAGACCCCAAAGTATCAAACATCAATCACTATGTTACAAAAAAAAAATGATTCTATAAAACATCTCAAAGAGATTGATTATGCACAATACACAAAAAGTCTCTTTGAATACACCTCATAGTAATTAATATTCGCTCCATTCTAAAATTATTATCATTTTAACTATTTTCATACATATTAAAAAAATATTAATTATGATAATTTTTAAAATAAGTAGAATAAAATGTTCAATTAGTAACTAGAGTGGTTGACAAAATAATAAAAAGAGAGATGATGATCGATAAATAAAAGAAGTGATGAGAGAGAAATATTACAATATACCATTTATTATATCTTAAAATTCTAAGGTGACAATTGTTTTGAAACAAAAAATTATAGTCTAAAATGACTATAATTTTGAAATAGAGGGAATACATGAATAGTTTGATTAGTTTTTTTTATGGTTTATAGGAAAATAGTATAACTTGAAATTGAACCATGTAAGACACGCATGTTCCCATGCACTCACCAACTAAATTACGTGACTGTGACACCTAATCAATTTCTTTATATAAATGTCTCACTTTAACTTTGAAAAAAAAAAACTTAAATTAAATTAAATTAAGATGCTTCGATTTTGATTAGATAATCAGGTTAACTTTCTTGTTAAAAAAAATTAAATCTTCAATGTATTTTTATTTTATTTTTAAGATAAGATTTATATTATAAAATTACATTAAATATTTATATCATACATCATACATTATATTAAATCTTAACATTTTTATTTTCTTTTCAAAAATATCTTTCAAAATTTAATATTTTGTATTATTCTTTTCTCACAATTTGATGTTTTTTATATTTTTATTTATAAATTTTTTATATGTTTAATATTTTTTATTGTGTCGTTTTAAATTACGCTCTTAGCAAGTGTTCCTGAATCGATCTCAATGCACATGTTGGGAAGAGGTGCCACGTGTTTGTTCACCAAAGAGAAGGAACTCCACGTTGTCTTGAGTGCATTCCTACACGTACAACCTTCCTATTGCAGCTTTCTTCCACGTGTCCCATCTCTATAATTCTCATTACTCCCCCACAAAACAACAACTCTAGATAAATTAAGAACAAAAACTTCAAATTGAGTCCCATGCGAATAAATTCGAAACCAAATAAATAAAAACCTTGCGAGACCTCAAAGGCAAAAGATTTAATCACCATCATCATCAACAAAATGCAAAATCAAGAGGAAAGAAAGGAGAAGGAGAAGATAACAGAGGAAATTGATGTGAGGGAAAAAGGAGGAAATGAAGAAGGAATTAATAATAAGAAGGAAAAAGAGGAAGCAGAAGCTCCAATTTTGGCACTGAACCATATTTCAAGGTTATGTAGAGATGTGAAGGAATCAATAGAGTTTTACACCAAGGTTCTTGGATTTGTTTTGATGGAAAGGCCTGAAACTTTGGACTTTGAAGGTGCTTGGTTGTTCAATTATGGAGTTGGTATTCACTTGGTTCAGTCCAATGAAGAACATAAATTGCCTTCTCATTCTAAGGACTTGAATCCACAAGATAACCACATCTCTTTTCAGGTATTCATTTAAAGTGCTCCCTAGTAACTTTAATATAACTTATACACACAAATCTTTACTAAATTAATTTAAATTTACTTATTTTTATGATTTTGTGGTCATTTTCCTAGCTACCTTTCTTAGGACTATAGCTAGGTTGAAATGCTAGATGATTTTTTTTTTTTAAATGGTTTAATATGTTTTTGGTTCATAAACTTCTGCGAAAATCTATTTTTAGTCTATAAACTTTAAAACGTCTATTTTTAATCTGAACTATGAAAGAGCTTACTTTTACTTCTTCCATATACTTTTTTTTTTGTGACTGGCAAATTGATATATTGACCCATGAAACTGATTAAGAACTCTATCTCAGTTTGTCACGTTACCAAAAAAATTGTATAAATGAATTATAAGTAAGCTTTTTAAAAGATTAGGACTAAAAATAGATATTTTAAATTTCAGGGACTAAAAATAAATTATTGTAAAAGTTATTAAAAACATATTTAACCTTTTTATATGAACCTTCATTGAGTGTGTTTCCTCGTGTGGAATTTGAATGTTAGTGTGAAGACATAGAAGGAATGGAGAAAAGACTGAAGGAGAAGAATGTGAAGTACAAAAAAAGGACAATGGAGACAGAAGATGGAACTGCAATGGATCAAATATTTTTCAACGATCCAGATGGTTTCATGGTTGAAATCTGTAATTGTGAGAATCTCAAACTGGTTCCTGCAAATGAAGAATCTCAAAACAAGATCAAACTGCCAATGGATCGCCACACCCCACCCGTCCAAACAAATCATCAAAATGATCACGCATGATCGATGCTGCTATATGAAATTACCCACTATGATATTTAATTTTGTTTTAAAAAAATATATTACCATATGCTATATTCTATACAATTTATCATCAAAGGGTTCTGAAGTAACGACAGAAAGACACTATAATTCAGGGAAAAAATCAAGGTTTGAATCCCAAAGAGTACAATTCTAAAAAAAATCAAGGTTCGATGCTCGAAAAGTACATTAATTTGGATGAAGAGTACAATTCTAAAAAAAAATCAAGCTTCAAATTTCGAAGTGTACATTAGTTTGGATGAGTATGAGGGACTAGTCTTATAGGGTAGGAGAATACCTGGGAAATTTTTTTAATAGGACTCAAAAAGGATTTTAGTCATGATATTGTCACGTTTGCTTACTTTAGTAGTTGATTTTAACTGAATTTAATTTAAATTTGTAAGATTTTACTTTATTATTTAGTTACGTATCTGGGATTTATTTATCAATAATACGATTTTACGTTGGTCTTTAAAATGAAATTTTAAAGAATAATTTAAATAGATTACCGTGCTTTTCTTTTTTTTTTTTTTTATAAAAGTTTAATTTTTGGTTCATGTATAAAAGTTTAATTTGGTCTTCTTTTTAAAACTGATGGTCCAGGAAGCAGAAATGCGCAACAAAGAGAGAGTAACAGAGAGGATAAAAGATGAGAGGGAAAGCTCTGTGTTGTTATTGAATAGAGGCAAGCTTATATACAATTACAGGGAGGACTAGAAAGCAATAAAATACATGTCACTTAAAGGGGTTTAAGTGCAACTAACATTTTCTTAAAATTGCAACCTAGTCCTATAGGAAATACAGGTTGTAACTGAATTAACTGTCAACACTCTCCCTTAATTCAATTCCTTCATATCTTT
The DNA here is from genome assembly GCA_037177725.1 of Cyamopsis tetragonoloba. Taxonomy (NCBI): domain Eukaryota; kingdom Viridiplantae; phylum Streptophyta; class Magnoliopsida; order Fabales; family Fabaceae; genus Cyamopsis; species Cyamopsis tetragonoloba. The sequence goes on along the minus strand of CM074122.1, from coordinate 59,841,287 downwards.
CAATCCCAGTTTCACAACTAGTTCCTTGAACCTGCATACCTTCACTGCCTTAGTCATTATATCTGCAAGCTGATCTTCTAACCTGCAATATTCTACATCAAGTTTTTGTTTATTGACTTGATCTCGAATGAAATGAAACCTTGGTTCAACATGTTTGCTTCTTCCATGAACTGCTGGATGCTTTGCTAAGTTTATAGCTGATTTGTTGTCTATCAACATCTTCACAGCCTTGGCTTCTCTTAATTGTAGTTCTTCAAGGAGAGATTTCATCCAAACCGCTTGACATGCTCCAAGTGAAGCTGCAACATATTCATCTTCACATGTAGATAGAGCTACTACATCTTGTTGAACTCCATGACACTGGTGCATTACAGAACATGAACACATAGCCAGCAGTGCTTTTGGCCTCGTCTTTGTCTCCTTTCCAATCTGAATCAGTGAAACCTATCAGATCTAATTTCTCCACTTCTACTCCCTGTTGGTACAGAATTCCAACTTCCCGGGTTCCTTGAATATATCTGAGAATTCTTTTGGCAACAAGCATATGAGATGTTCTTGGTTTCTGCATATACCTGCTGACTAAGCCTACTGCATAGCATATATCAGGTCTGCTATTGCAGAGATATCTCAGGGATCCAACCAGTTACCTGAATTCAGTCGCATCAACCAAAGGTTCATCACTTTCCTTCACAAGTTTGGTTCCTGGTTCTACTGGAGTTGAGGTGCAGCATTCCAAATCTCTTTAAGATGTTTTCCGCATACCTTCTTTGATGCATGAACACTCCTTGTTGAACTTGATTAAATTCAATTCCTAGGAATTGAGAGAGCTTTCCTAGATCTGTCATCTCAAATTCGGCCATCATAGACTGCTTGAAGGAGATTATCTCTTCTTCATTGCTTCCTGTCACAAGTAAGTCATCTACATACAAGCAAACAATCAACAGTTTTGATAGGGTAGCTGCTCTTACATACACACCATGTTCATTTGCACATTTTGCAAATTTTTGTTTCATAAGAACAGCATCAATTCTTTTGTTCCAGGCCCTTGGTGATTGCTTCAAGCCATAGAGAGCCTTCCACAATCTATATACCTTGTTCTCCTGATTAGGAATTTCAAAACCTGGTGGTTGTGTGACATACACTTCTTCTTCAAGTAAGCCATTCAAGAAGGCTGATTTTACATCAAGTTGATACATGGACCAACCCTTGTAGCTTGCTGCTGCTACAACCATCCTTACTGTTTCTAATCTTGCTACAGGTGCAAAAACTTCACCAAAATCAATTCCTTCTTTCTGCAGGAACCCCCTGGCTACAAGTCTAGCCTTGTATTTGGCCACATCACCATTTGGTTTGTATTTCACCTTGAATACCCACTTCACATCAATGGCAGTTTTTCCATCTGGAAGTAGCATGAGCTCCCAGGTCTTGTTCCTTTCAATTGCTTGTAACTCTTCCTTCATTGCATCAATCCATCTAGTTTCTGTGATTGCCTGATGAAATGACACTGGTTCAATATCAATGAATAGAGCCATGTGCACGAGGTTACCTTCAGCTGATATATCACCATCGGCATATACTTCATAATCCTGGAACCTTGTTGATGCTTGCCTTTGTCTTTGTGGCCGAGAGGACAGCTCCATCGTAGTGTTTGGTTCAGATTCTGATCTCTGTTCATCATGAGCAGTATGCTCAGAGTGAGCAGATGCATTCTCTCTCTCAAAATGGAACCAACAATTGGGAATCAGATTGTCTTTCTCTGGATCAGTCCAGTTCCATCCCCTGCCTTCATCAAACCTGACATCACTGCTAATCATCACTTTGTTTGCAGCAGGATCCAACAGTCTATATGCACCTGTGCAGTGATAACCAAGCATTACCATAGGAGATCCTTTGCTGCCAAGCTTCCTTCTCTGTTGGTCAGGTATATGCTTGTAACAAAGACATCCAAAGACCCTGAGATGACCAACACGAGGCTTGAAACTAGACCAGGCCTCCTCTGGAGTGATAGTCCCCTTCCTCTTGGTAGGACACCTATTCAACAGATATGCAGCCGTGGAAACAGCCTCTCCCCAAAACTGTTTGGGCATAGTGAAATACTTCAGCATACTTCGTGTCATGTCAAGCAAGGTCCTATTTAGTCTTTCAGCAACTCCATTGTGCTGGGGAGTATATGGTGGAGTGACTTCATGCACAATACCTGCAGATTCACAGAAAGCATTGAATGCAGCAGATGTAAACTCACCCCCACCATCAGTTCGCAGCCTCTGGATGGTCTTTCCTGCTTGTCTCTCAGCCATGACTTTGAATTTTTTAAAAGTTCCAAGTACCTCACTCTTTCTTTCAAGCAGGTATACCCAAATTTTCCTGGTAAAGTCATCTGTAAAGGACACAAAGTAGGTACTGCCACCAAGGGAAGGTTCTTCAAAGGGACCACAAACGTCTGAGTGTCCATCATCCATATTCCAAGGCTTGTTGTTCCTGCTCCCCTTCCAATTTCCTTTGTTCTTTTTATTGGATTTGGAGCCTTTCTCAGAGCCTTTGCCATTCTGAGCTAGTAACACCTGCACAGAACCTTTCTCACTTGTTCTTTCAAGGATTCTTTGTTCATGTGCTTCCAAAGAGCTTTGCAGCTCTTCGGGTTTCATGACAACCAAATCCTTGGATTCCTCAATGGCGACAACAATGTAATCAAATTGGGGGGAAAGGGTCCGTAGGACCTTCTCAACCACCATCTGATCTGACAAATCACCACCACAAGCTCTCATCTGATTGGTAAGGGTATGAACACGATCAAAATACCCAACCACACGTTCTTGATCATTCATTTGAAGCAGCTCATACTGTCTGCGAAGCGTTTGAAGTCGAACCTTTTTCAACTTGTCAGTCCCTACGTAGGCTTTTTGCAAAATGTCCCACGCGTGCTTCGCAGAAGTAGTAGAAGCAATTCGTTCGAAATTTGCTGCATCAACACACTGATGAATCAAGAACAATGCCTTACAATCCTTCTTCTTGAGATCGCGAAACTGACTCTTTTGTGTTTCAAAGGCATTTGTCGCAAGTTCTTGCAAGCCTTCTTGCACGATTTCAAGAACATCTTGAAATCCAAAAATGACTTTCATCTGAATACACCACTTGTCATAATTTTTTGCATCCAAGATGGGCATGTGAGCTGGAAAACCATTACCACCATTCATCTCTGTAATCAACTCACGGAGTTCTCCCTGGATCGAATAACCAGAGCTAACTGATACCACTGATGGTCCAGGAAGCAGAAATGCGCAGCAAAGAGAGAGTAACAGAGAGGATAAAAGAGGAGAGGGAAAGCTGTGTGTTGTTATTGAATAGAGGCAAGCTTATATACAGTTACAGGGAGGACTAGAAAGCAATAAAATACATGTCACTTAAAGGGGTTTAAGTGCGACTAACATTTTCTTAAAATTGCAACCTAGTCCTATAGGAAATACAGGCTGTAACTGAATTAACTGTCAACAAAAACTAGACACATTTTTGCGTGAGCTAACTCTACTGATGAAGTTTTTCTATTCACAATACTAAAACTCAAAAAAAAAAAAAACATATATCACTTAAACCAATCGATTTTTAATTGCTTTATTTTTTAGTAAATTGTTACTTCTTTATATATGAGGTTTTCTTCTGATAAATAATAGTGTAAACATATATTTTGAGCATCAAGTATGTTGGTCAACTAATGACTAGCTTGAAATAATTTTCAAAATATCAATATTACATTAAAAATAAGTAAAAATAAGTAAAATATAGAGTAAATGTTTGATTTAGTTTTTCTTGTTTGGAAAGCGACGATTTACCTTTTGCTTATATAGTTTTGGTTGTTTTTCTTTTTATCTACAATTTTAATTTATATTTAAATTTTAATTTAATGTAGTTTCTTTCTTGCTTATAAAAAAAATGTAGTTATTAATTTTTCTCAATGTTTGGACACCAATTCAAACATATATGATAAGATGATGTTGTTGTCATAGCCAACTTTTCAAAATTATGATTTTGTGGCTTTTGTTTCTCTATTTGCATGATATTTCTGAAATTTTTTGGCTGATTTATTGGTTAAGTCAATTGTCTTTGTCCTGAGTGTGAAAAAAATATAGAGAAGACTGGAGAATTTTATGATCATTTTGCTAGTGATAGTAATAATATTAAAAGGTTTAATTATAGTTTTGATTTTTTTTATTTTTATGATAAACTAAATTTTGAGGGTGGGTTAAACTCAAACCTAAAATAAAAAATAATATGAGAGCCTATCTTAATTAAAAAAAATATAGGGCTAAAAAAGAATTTAAGTAGTAAAGGAACACAAAAACCGGAAAAAAAAAGATTGAGACAAAGATTCTTAACTTGAAAAATACAAAAAGTTCATGCTAAGAAATAATTGAGCATAAGTATCGGGTCGACTAAGAAATGCTAGTTGCTTGTTAGATGTCTCATGTGGCTTGATATTATGGCTATCATTGAAAATATAAGAGATGTGAGGACTATTCTCTTTTTATGATTATGACTCTAAGGTTATTCTCCTTTTATATTACATAAATAATACGATTTAGTTTAGTACTTAACTTTTTTTTTTCAGTCTTTGACTCAATAATAATTTTTTATCGACTAAATACATACAAATTACATTAAATTTTTCTTAAATTTACATTATTGAAAATCGAACCACATACATTAAATTTTAAAAGTTTCACTTTATCCTATCTTCATGTGCCATTTGAGTTGCTCTTGGCTTGACTCAATAATAATTAATAATAAAAATGTAACAGAATAAAAAGTGCAATATTAGAGATTAAATTTAATAGAAGACTAAGCCAAACATGTACATTAATATTTTTGCAACATTTTTGCAATGAATAAAATCACATTTTACTTTTTGGGAATCAAATGAAACAATCATGATATTTAGAAGAATGAGAAACAATCATTAGAGTATGTTAGTGAAATAAGTTAAAAAAATTTAATTTTTAACTTTTAATTATGCAATTAAATTAAAGTTGAGAGGTCATGATTGTAAAATTATAATTGTATAATTACATTATAAATTAAAAGTGTTTAAAAAAATGTTTTATAACTAATTGAACCATATTAAATAACAAAAACATATATACAATATTATTAGTAAAGTAGTGATAGGATGTGGAAAATTTAATACTCATTAAACCTCAACCCATTTAGATCGAATGATTAAAGTGAGTGAGCAATGTTGCTCTTCTGAATTGTGATTCATATACTTTATGTTTTTGTTTGATTTCAAAGTGAAAACGTTATTTTTTCTCAAAGTATCCCTTATCATATTTATTATAAAAAAATAACATGATTATTGAAAATAACAAGTAAATTGACTATTTGAGATACTTTAAACATTTGTTCAATAAAATATATTGAAAATAGTTGAATTTATTTATATTAAAAAAATACTATTATTTTAAAAGTTATTTATAACCAAAGATAGGGAGAATAGTGTATAAAAAAAAGACAGAGAGAATATATGATTTTTTATTTCAATTTATTCATGTATTTATTTTTTTAATTTTGTTCTTATTCTTATAATAAATAATATTTTCACTTTTTTTTTCCTATTCATTCCGGCACTAAGGCCAAAAAAACTAGCTAACAAAATGAGGGAAAGCGATACTATAATCATTTTTCTTAAGAAAAGGACAAGACTTAAATGGGGATAAATATGATGGAATCCTAAATTATAACCATTGGTAATATTTGTAATGTGATCTGCATACTAGTTTGTTTCTTTGAAAATGTGATAGATGCCTACAATATTTGATATCTTGACAAACTCATGAATCTCTCTCACAAGAAGATAGTAAATATGAGAAGTATCACTAGGAGTGAATATGGATCATCAAAATCAAAACCAAATTATAATCCAATCCATATCCAAATCAAAAATATCCATGTTATGTATGTAGATTAGATTTTGATTTGGTCCATATGATACTTCTCCATTTAGTTTGGTCAACCAAATCCAATTATTTGGTTTGGATGCTTTTAAAACCGAATAAAATCCATTAACAGTAATAAGTAGTAATTCCATGTAGGTTGATTTTCTAAATTCTATAACATACAATTGCTTAACTTTCTAAATTCTATATAATAGTAACTTTAGCTGAATTGTATTTCTGAGAAAAAAAATTAAATATTTTTTAAAATTTCCAAAATGCATGATGATATTGATGATTAATAATCATTGTAGTCTTAATTGTTTTATCAATAAAAGTATAACATATTTTTTTTTTTCAATTTTAGTCCCAAAAGCTAAAAACTATTCCTTTCTAAACAAAAATGTTAGAGAAATGCTACATCATCTCTATCAACAAAATTTTTTTATGCACCTAGTAAAATTAAAATATTTCAAATTTCTTTGCAAAACAAAACAAACAGATGAGATGGGCAATCCCTCTAATTTTATAGGAAATAAAAAATCTCGATTTAGATATAGTAAAAAAAAATTAAACAGTACCTAAGGCCCACTATTTATATCTTAGATATAGCAAGCATATAAAGAATTTAAAAATGAAGAGAAAAAATTATTAAATTTTGAGAGAAAAACAACACGAAACATCAAATTTAAAATTATTCTAGGAGTGCAAAATTAATATTTAAAATCAGTTTAAAACTAGATTTTGGATATAAACCGGTTTAAAATTGGATTTTAAAACCGTTTAAAACTGGATTTTGGATATAAACCAGTTCGAAACTGCTTTAAAACTAGATTTTGGATATAAACTGGTTTAAAACTGGATTTTAGATATAAATCAGTTCAAAACGGGATTTAAAAACCGGTTTAAAACCGGATTTTGGATATAAATCAGTTTGAAACCGGTTTTTGGATTCAAAACCGGTTTGGATTTAAAACTGGTTTAAAATCGATTTGAAACTTATTTAATAAAATCCAAACTATTTTATAAAAGATATAATGGATGTGGTTTTAAAACTGAACTAAAAAATTGTTTGGATTCGATGGGGGTTAAATTTCTAAGAAATCCAAACCATGCCCACCTCTAAGTATCACATCCTATCTTAATAAGATATAACAACCTTAGAGTTCATTTCAAATTTTCAATCATAATATGAAAAAGACCAAGAGCATAAGTTTAAAACCTTCAATAAGCCCCCAAAATTTTGCTTTAATGACCAAGCATCTACCAATTTAACAAATAAAATCATACACAAATCTACCATACACAATTTTAATAACATTTTCACTTTTGTCGCAATATTTGCCGTAGTTATATAAGAGTCAATTTGTTTTGAATTTTGCTTTGATTAAAATCACTTTTGACTAAAGCTAAAAATATTTATTTCCGATGAATTGTTTCAATTTTTGTGTATTAATAATCTCAATAATTAATATTTATTTTAATTGGCATGTTTTTTACTTTTTATTCTATTAAAATTTAAACGAAACATGCTCAGAGACTTTTTAGAGTGTTAACGAGCGGGTGGGAACTAAATTGAAAATTACATGTTAATAAAAGAAAATTTGAAAAGATCGTATTATTTTAAACTAAAATATAAGGTAAATTACAATAACCCCCTTGAGTTTTGAGAAAATTGCACTCCACTCCAAACTTCATCAAAATTAGCACTCTATCCTATTTTTTTCAGTTAACTAGCATTTTTGACCCGTCAATCTATCACATAAGTATTAAAAATAATTTTTAATGTTAATGGAGGGTCCAGAACTTGCATGTGACAAACTGACATGACAGAAACGTTAGCAGTATAGCAGTTAACTAACATTTTTGCCATACCAATTTGTTACATCAGCCTTAAAAATAGTTTTTAATGTTAACAAATGGACATTTTTGTAGATGTGACAGATGGAAACGACAGAAACGTTAGCTAGGTCAGTAATCAACTGTCAACGGTTAAAAAAATGGGATGAAGTACTAATTTTGGTGAAGTTTAGAATGGAATACAATTTCCACAAATCTCGAGGGGAGTTATTACAGTTTACCCTAAAATATATCTCAAAATATACCGTTTAAAAAAAAATCCAGACATACAAGTCTTTCATTTAAAATTGAACTCTTGGTTCATAGTCCAATATTTTACGCAACTTACCTTAGCTTCCAAATGTAAGTGTATGTAATAGTCAGTGGAACATAAGTTTATCTCTTCAGTGCCCATGGATCGGCTTGAGAATCAGCTTATTAAGCTGTTGCTTTTAACGTTTGATGTATGAGTTAAACTTGTCTCGCCTAAATTTCCATGTATGAGTTTTTAGACTTAAATTATATAATGTTTAGGAAAGCTTAACTCTCGAAAAATAATTGATTATTTTTTATTATTTTTAATTTTTTTTAAGAAATTTATAAAAATAAAATAATTATTTCTTTAATATAAACCTACCTAAACACCTACTTAAAGGAGTTACGTATACTTATAATGATTGTTTAAATTGAAAATTATTAAATATTTATGAGAATTTGATCTTATCATCTCATACATTGAAGATATCCTAAGCTACACTTACCATTGTCACCCTTAGAGCTCTAGCTCTCTCTAGGTGTCGTGGACCTTCTGCCTTTTATTGATGATATTTTTTTTTGGTATTAATAAAGGGTTGATATCCAAAGAAGAGAATCGGTGCAAGTTATTTTCAAGCCCAAAGAAAGTTGGTTGAAAAGGTTACCTTGTCTAGGTTGATTATTTACAAATTGCACTTCTTCTTGCGAAACATTTGCAAGGGGAAATTATCATAAGAATGTTCACCCTTAGATAACTCATATTGCACTTGTCGAGGTGGATTAGACACCGTCACCTTAGGAATTAAATTTTCAATAATTGAGGTCATCTTGTAAATTTTCTCGATGGTCAACTTGTGTTGAGCCAAAAGTGCATCACTAGAGTTAAGTTCCATCACTCCTCTTGTCTTACTTAGTTGCTTCTAATTATGTTGAGCAGCTCTATTGGTAATGGTCATGGCATTGATGATTCTTGTGGCTTGCTCTGGTTCTGTAACATCATTGTACCTCCAACCGAGATATCTAGAATTACTTGTGACTCGTGCTACAAATCATTGCAAAAAGTATTCAATTGATCTATTTCATCTAGACCATGGTTAGGACACTTCTGAAGTAAGGATATCGGAATCTATCCCAAGCCTCATAGAAAGATTCATAAGAACCTTGACAGAATGAAATAATAGCCTCTTTGGCACTTACAAATTTTGTCGGTGGAAAAAAATCTAAATAGGAATTGCCTTTCCACTTATTCCCATGTGTGCATGCTTTGAGGTGATTGAGATTTTAACCACTCATTTGTCTCTCTTACTTTTAAATAGGCATTGGAAATGGGCTTTCTTTGTGGACAAAACAGGCCCAAAAGACGTGGAAACACGTGTTCTGGTGCTTGAGCAATGGGTCAAGTTGCTCAAGCGGCAGAATAGCAGCAAGGGAGTGCCCAATTCTACAGTATTGGCACTCAAGCGAGGACTTTTCCCTCTTGAGCGCTAGAATGATAGCAAGTAGAGGTTGATATGCAACTTGAACTTCTTTTTATGTGCTTTTGCTAAGGCCTTTCCAATGCTTTTAACCAAATGACCTAATTAAGACAAAAACAAGTAAAAATACGTAAATAACTAATTTTATCAAATTAACTTAAGGAATTGCAAATATCTAATTTAAAGACATTTATCATCATAATAATAAATATTTAGGGCTTGTTTGAAACAGTTTTGATTTTAAATTTTTAAAAATTATATTATAAAACAATTTTCAGAGGCAATTTTCAAAAATTGTGAGACGCATTTTCAATACAAATTTGTATGTAAATTTAGAAAATTGAAAACTGAAAACCAAAACAAGTTTTAGATGTTTCAAAATTTTGGTTTTTAAATACTAAAAAACAAAAACTGTTCTAGAAAACTATTTTTAAAAACTCGTTTGCCAAACGGATTTTTTAGTTTTCTGTTTTTAAAATCAGAAAACTGTTTTCGAAAACAGAAATCAAACAAGCCCTTATACTTAAAAGTGCTATAAAATAACTCCAAAGGTTGACTTAGTGGTATATGGCGTCGTTAAGTTCATAAGAGAGACGATTCACAACGGGAGAACCCGTGTTCGAATCCCATTTATGCCAAATTTTCGAGAGCCAACGTTAGCCACACAACGTGAATGAGATTAGTCTCATCCTAAGTGTGGAAAAATCTATGATTATATAAAAAAATGCTATAAAATAAAGCTCAAAACATCAAATATTTAGCACTTATTAAATGTACTCACTAAAAAAGATTTTGTTAGAAGAGGTTATACTCACTTCAATAATCTATATGTCTTGAATGAATTAATCTTCGATTCTCGACCAGAAGATTCGAAAAAAATTATACAATTAACTACAACCTTAATTGTTGACTTTTTACTTAATTCAATATATAACTCGTTTTTTATAAGGTATTTATTATTATAACTCCTTATTTATATTATATATATTTACGTAAAATGTAGAAAAAAAATACTAAAACTACTATTATTATTTATTAATAATTAATATTAAAATCTAAAATAAGTTAAATTGTTTGGTCTTTATATATATATATATATATTTGTTTATTTGGTGTGGTTTTTTTTCTTACAACTTAAATGGTGTGTTTAGCAAGCTTAGCGAATAAGAAAATTGCATCTGGCGAACCACACCATACGTGTCATTCTCTAATTGGAGTTGCCACAGATTCACTAGCTAGTACCTTAGAGGAGTAACAATATAGTACGATGCGTGTAATCATACACCTCTCCACAAACCTGCATAAACGGTTGTACATTGCAGACAAAACCACCCTTACAAAGCCCAAGTGTCACACAGCAAGTGTTATCATTATCATATAAACTCAAGAACAATCAGCTTACAACGCTAAATTAAATTGTTTTTGTTGTAAAAGAAAAAACGGAGAGAGAGAGAGAAAGGAACGAAAAAAATAAGAGGAGTAACCACATAGAGAAATAGAGAGAGAGAGAGAGAGAGTGGTTTTCACACTCTCGCATTCCACAGATCAGATCCAGGCATTCCGATTTCTAGATCCATTTTGCGTTCTCCATCCGCTCTCGAATTTCCAATTCGCAATTTCAATCTCGTCGTGTTTGCGGCGCAATTAGGTTTTCCCTGATCGAATGGCGTGCATCAAAGGGGTCAATCGGTCGGCGTCGGTGGCGCTGGCGCCGGATGCACCCTACTTAGCTGCCGGTACCATGGCCGGCGCCGTTGATCTGTCCTTCAGCTCATCCGCAAACCTCGAGATATTCAAGCTCGATTTCCAGTCCGACGATCTGGAACTGCCTCTCGTTGCTGAGTACCCTAGCTCCGACCGCTTCAACCGTCTCTCCTGGGGTAAGACCAGTTCTGGCTCCGAAGGATTCGATCTCGGTCTTGTTGCTGGTGGATTGGTCGATGGGAACATTGACATCTGGAATCCTCGCACTCTGATCCGGTAATTGCACCTTCTTCTCCTGCGCGTTGCTTTTGCTTTGATGTTGGAAATGACATCTGTTTGGGGAGATTTGAGTTTTGTGGGGTTATGGGGCCTCCTAGAAATAAGGCCAGATTACAGATTTTGGAACTTGGCTTAATGAGTGAGTGGTTTAACGGATTGCCAAATGACTAGTATTACACTTTGAACGCATGGATTTGAGTAAGGGTTACTCATCACTGATTCGAGGAAGGAGTAATAGAACTTTTAATTGGATAATATGATTTTGATTTGCTGATTTTCTTTTATTTTTTTTTCAAATTTTAGTATAGTTTGCAATTTGCAATGTACAATTTTCTTTTAGCGTGTCAATAAGCATTGATGTTTTTGAGTTAGGATAGGAATTTTCGGTTAATACGGATATATCTGATTGCTGCTCTGTGTACAATTTGCATTGCCTTGTTTATTTATTATTTAATGAAAATGAAAAAAAAGATTATAGTAGGAAGACGAAGATCGAACAAGTTGGAGGTAACCTTTCCTAGTAAAGCGTCAAACAGAGTAGGAAAAAAATGAAAAATAAAAGGAATCCATCAGCTCGAAAGAGCAGCTCAACCCCTTTGTTTAATGAATAAAGAATTGCTTATTCCTTTGCTAATTCTTTCTGGTGCTTTTGTCTTTGTTTATTATGTTTTGGCAGTGTTAGGGTTGTGCAGTGTTATGTTACTTGTTCTTCATCCCCCTAGCGAGTTAGTGTAGTGTACACACACACAAGAATGATTGAATCCTAAATTTTCACCCTTGTGTTCAGAATTCCTCAAATATTTTGTGAATTTTATGTCGCACATGCTTTCCTGAGTTAATTGCAATACGTTCTCGCCTCTCAAATTTTCTAATTTGAGCAATTAGACAGATTTTCTTGCTTGTTGATCAGAGTGAAGGATGATCTCATGTTGTTCTTATCTAATATATCTAATATCTAATATATCTAATATATTTAATATTTAATATATGCTATTAAAGTCAAGTTTCCTTCAAATTATAACATTATAGAATAGAATGGTTTTCATGAAAATGGAGAAAGATATTAATGCTACCTTCCAGTTTAGATTAAATAAACAGTGAATTATTGCTATCTTCCAGTTTTTCTTTAGTTTGGTTGAGTTATTGATTAAAGAGTTAGTGATTTTGATATTTAGTCTGTAATGTGATTGATTTAAGTTATGTTTTGGTGTCATACAATTTTCTCGTTGTCTTTCCAATGGTTTTGTTTTTTGATAAATTTTCTCAGTGCGGAGGCAGAAGAAAATTCTCTTGTTGGACACCTTGTAAGGCATAAAGGACCGGTAAGTTCTTCTTTGCCTTTATGAGCCAGCCTGTTGAGTTTTTATTGTTTTATGTTCTCAGCCTTGTGTTTTGTTTGCTTTCATTTGAAATCCTATGTTTGGCTTTTTTATATGTCAGGTTCGTGGTCTTGAGTTTAATGCCATTGCACCCAATCTTCTTGCATCTGGTGCTGAGGATGGTGAAATTTGCATATGGGATTTGGCCAATCCTGCAGAGCCTACTCATTTTCCTCCACTAAAGGTCACTAATTGTTCCATGAGAGTGGGTGTCTGTTTTATACATCCCTTTTTGGATGGGCTAATATGTTTCTGAACATCAAATATCTGTCTTTGTTTAATAAAAATTTTACACATTTAGTGTATGTGTTTTGTGCAGGGTAGTGGCTCTGCTTCCCAGGGAGAAATTTCGTTCTTATCTTGGAATAGTAAAGTTCAACACATATTAGCATCTACTTCATATAATGGGACCACCGGTGAGGAAGAGACTAAATCAAGCTTCTATATTCTGTTCTTAATGTTGTATTGTTTGGTTGAATGCTAGATTTTTCTTCTTCCTTTTTTTTTTGTTCTATTTCTCCAGTGGTCTGGGACCTAAAGAAGCAAAAGCCAGTGATAAGGTATCTTGATTGATTATCTTTTGCCTTTTTGTTTTTGAAGAAATCTTGTATTCCATTTCCCAACAGAAAAAAACTCATTATAATTTGGTTATTCTGCGTGAACTGACAGCTTTGCAGATTCAGTTAGAAGGCGGTGCTCAGTTTTGCAGTGGAATCCTGATATTGCTACACAACTTGTCGTGGCGTCAGATGAAGATGGCTCTCCTTCTTTGAGGGTATAGTAACTGACTCACTGCAGAGTGCAGATTAATTGTCTGTTTATCTTAAGGTTAGTGTGTATTGACCTTATGTGAGTATATTGATGCAGCTTTGGGATATGAGGAATATAATGACACCGATAAAGGAGTTTGTCGGACACACTAGAGGTATGACACCTGTTAAGTTGTTTATAGTTTGTGTGGCAGTCTCTCTTTCTCTGCTTAGTTGCCGATGCTATTGAAATATGTGCGTAACAGATCAGGATAATAATTAAACTGTTGATATCTTAGATTGATTTGTTCTTTTATTCATGTAAGAAATTGTGTGAATTATGTATGAAGAGAAGGGAAGGTGATAAAGATAGTGCGAACTGCTAGTAAGCATAAATACAGCACAAAACACCGATACAATAGACATTGAAATATGGATAAAACAAATTTTGAAATTACTGACATGACAAATGCTTGGCTGTGGTACAATATTTATTATTTAAAATTAGCATAAAACCTCAAAGTTTAAATCAAAAGAGTGAATCAATGTTTCAAAATTTGTACTGTTAATAAAAATAATATTATTCATTCAGTTTCTGTTGTATTTCAATTTGTATTTGTGCATTTTTTTTAACTGAAGTTAGAAAACTACAAAATCTGACTAGGAGTATCCCCAAGTATTCTTGAAGTGCCTGCCACAGATACTATGACTATTTTGAAGTCTGAAGTGTCAATTCTAGTTTACACTTTCTCTATAGCTTGTTTTTATACCGTGTAAAATATACACTTTTTCTGTTAGATTTTCTTCTTTGACATAGTAGACAGTATATATTCCTCCTGATCAATTATGGCTATCATGAGACATTGCCCGAAAGTCAAGGTGTAATTAAGTGTGCCCTCGTTAAGTTGCCCAATAATTTAATTATAGTGATATTTGCTTTGATGTTAACCATAGTTGTTAATAGCGCGCGATAGCGGTGCTATAGCGCCGTCGCGGAGCGTTGCGCTCCCTGGCTGCGATGGCAGCTCTGTCGCGGAGTGTTTTAAAGTCGCGGCGGTCGCGGCAAAAATAGCGGCGAGAATCAGTCCTGTAGCGCTCAATCGTGGCCCGCGAGAAGAAAGGTTCAGAATTTAGGGTTTTTTTGGTGAAGAAAAGCTCAAAATCATTTCCAGCAAAATGACCAAAATGGGCTTCATTGAGGGTATTTTGGACTTTTCGTCCAACCCTTTTTAAAAACATTAAAAAACCCTAATTTTGAAAAACAGCATTCCCTTCCCGCGCCTCTTCTTTCTGCGAGGCTGAGGCTGCTCTGTTTTTCATTCTTTGTTCTGCTCTGTTCTTAGCGCTTCTTCTTCCTTGTATTGTGCCTCTTCATCCTTCTTCCTCTGTTCTGCGTCTTCATTCTTCACCCTCCTTCCTCTATTTTTTGCTGCTGCACTGCTTTTTCGCCTCTGTTCTGT
The DNA here is from genome assembly GCA_037177725.1 of Cyamopsis tetragonoloba. Classification (NCBI taxonomy): domain Eukaryota; kingdom Viridiplantae; phylum Streptophyta; class Magnoliopsida; order Fabales; family Fabaceae; genus Cyamopsis; species Cyamopsis tetragonoloba. The sequence continues at coordinate 59,826,223 of CM074122.1, read as the reverse complement.
TTCTTTTTTCTCCATTGAGTTTCTACTGCACCTCTGTTTTTCGCTGCTGCACTGTTTTTTTAGAATACACTTATAGTCTTTTAGGAGTGTATTAGTACTTATAAGTTAGGACTATGAGAATTGTGTTTTGTTATGTTTTGAAGTGTTTATCACTAAGAAGCTAGAATTATGATTGCTAACTATGAACATGAACAACGTATGTGTTTTATTTTTGGCACTTTTAAATTTTTTATGGAATTATTTAAGTATTAGTATAATTTTGATTTTATACAATTTGTGTACTTGAATTTTGCAATAGCGGCCATCCCGCTATGCGCTATACCGCTATAGCGTTTTGAGGGTCGGCCGCTAGCCCGCTATCCGGGACTGACTACTATGATGTTAACAATTGGGCAGATACACTGGCATTATACATCTTATGTTGTTTGGTTCGCGACTTTTTTATTTATTTACTAGTAACAAACTTGTGAGATTGCACGGGTGATAATTGTTCAGCATCATTTGTATATTGAATATCAAAAAAACGTGTTGCAAACATACATTAATTTGGTTGGTCATTAATCAAACATAATAGTTAAACTGCTTCATAAACAAAAGAGTATATATGGGGACTACATTTCATTTTTGTATTGCGCTGCCTCTTACAATTAGAAGCTTGAAGTTTGGTATCAAAAAAATAACTTCAGCAAAAAAACATCAGACATGTAGAAAGTCAATTTGTATGTAGTGAATGAAAAATCCTTGACCCAAGACCAACCATGCTACTGTATTATATTATATATTTTGTAACCTATAGCGTCATTGGTGTGCTCTTCCTTAATGCTGTGTTTTCTGGTTCTTGAATTCTGTCCAATTATAATGTACAATGAGATCAATTGTTTCTATGACTAATGTACCTATGGATGGTAACTTATGATTTAATTTGGCTGTGTGAATCTAAAATTAAAATCTACAGTTCTTTTAACTTTTATTGTGAATCTGACTTGATTGTCTCCTGAATCACCTCTATTAGGTGTAATTGCAATGTCTTGGTGTCCCAATGATAGCTCCTATTTGCTTACCTGTGGCAAAGATAGCCGAACTATATGCTGGGACACAATCTCTGGAGAGGTGGTGTTTGGCCTTCTTTTACCATTTTATAGTCTGTTTGATTGATTCCTCAATTGCTTGATTGTGTTGTGTTTTAAATTTATAGGACTTTTGTTCAGCTCTAATGGTTTTTCTTTTTTGGGTGGGGGTGGTGCACAGATTGCCTATGAATTGCCAGCTGGGACCAACTGGAACTTTGACGTGCATTGGTATCCTAAGATACCTGGAGTAATATCAGCATCTTCCTTTGATGGAAAAATTGGCATATATAATATTAAGGTACATATATATATATATATTTATTTATTTATTTATTTATATTTTAAAAATTTATTTTGATGAGTTTTCACATGATTTGGTTCAGATAGTATGTGGAAAGTATATTTTAACATTTAAGGAATTCTTCTGAGAATAATAATTAACTATGAACTGTATGATGACGGGACATTGAAGATAAAATACTAAATAAATTATATCCGAATTCTATTCTTTCTATTATTATTTGTCATAAATTAATAGATAGTAGTTAAGTTATTATGGTATGCACTGATTTAGTGTCCTACAATGCATATTATGAATTGATTTTTACTCTACGATTAAAATAACCGTTTTCATGTTAGCCCTTTTTATCCTATTCTCTTTGTAAGATGTACTGTAGTCTTATTTTTCATGTGTTTTTTCGTCATTTTGCTCTCCTCTTCAATTATGTTACAAAATACAAATTACTAGATAAATATTTTTGTTGAAGTAGAGGCATGAATTGATAACCACATTTTGAGTTGCATTTTATAAAATTCTTTTTTTCCTATATCTTCTCTCTTTGATTCTCAATCTTATTTTTCCATTAAATCTGTCTTGAAGTAGGTGAATATTTTCTTATGATTAACTTCTGACAATCAGTTATACTCCTTCCATTCCACCTTCTATAACTTTTAAGGTTTTACACAATAACTAAGAAATGTAATCATGGTTTTAGCTTATACAAAAAATGGAAATTAAGAACAAATTTCCAATTATACCCATGATATCCTACATTAATTTTTTTTTTCTCTATTCTCAACTAAAAGTAACTACACCGATAGTGTGAGAATGGAATACCATTGAAAAAACTGGTTGACCCTTTATCAATGCACCATGAATGTATAGAGGTAAATAGTTGGTGAGAAAGTACTGAGAAGATAGGTTACACATACTTCTTAATATAATGTCTTTTGTACATTAGGCTAATCTGGTTTCCAAATTTCCTTGATCACTTTATTGGTATATTATTTATTTATTATTTCTGGTAATGTGTAACTGACTGCAGGGCTGCCGTTCTGGTGCCGGGGAAAATGATTTTGGCACAGGTGATGCGTTGGTTTTTGATTGACTTCTATATTATATGCAATCTTCCATATATCATCTGTATGACATGCTCAAACACACAGTCAATGTGGGTAGCATTTGGCCAGCCATTTTTGGACTTATTTTCTCCTTAAAAGGAGAAGTTCGGCCAAAAAAGATTCTAGAGAAGTTGTAAAACAAAAAATGGATTTTTTTTTCAAAGATGGAAATAAGGATTTTGCAGAAGTTGATTGTAGAAACATGTGTCAGAAAGAGTTTTTGGAATTGTTCTTCTTATGGATTAAAATTAAAAATAACTTTTAGGCTAAAAAGAAAATTTACGAAACATACTTAGCTTTATTTTTAAGGGTGTTATTTTTTCCTTAAAGTTTAAGGTATTTTTTAAGATCTAAAAAGATTAAGCCAAATGCTTCCGGAGGTTTCCTTCATAAGCATTTTTTGTGTGCATTTGTGTGTTTATTTGATGGGACGTGGAGGGTTAGGCATGTTTTTCTGTTCTTAAGCATAGCATTGTCTTAGAGGTTTTTGGAATCTCTTAATGAAAATTGTCATTTCTGTGCAGCACCACTGAGAGCTCCAAAATGGTACAAACGTCCTGTTGGTGTTTCTTTTGGCTTTGGTGGCAAACTAGTGTCCTTTCATTCCAAGGCATCTGCTGCAGGTTCTCCTTCTGGGGCTTCTGAGGTGCGATTTTAATACTTGATTGTGTGTTTGTTCAGCCAAGTTCCTAAAATTTTCAGTTGAATTCATTCTATCAATAAATATTTCCAGGTTTATGTGCATAACTTGGTCACTGAACACAGTCTCGTGAGTCGTTCATCTGAATTTGAAGCTGCAATACAAAATGGGGAAAGGTCTTTATTGAGGGTTCTGTGTGATAAAAAGTCTCAGGAATCAGAGTAAGTACTATCCAGGAAGGGAAAATTTTGATGCCTAGCCTTACCTGTGAGACTGTGACTCCTGCATATGTTGATTGCTTTTCATTGTTGTGACAGATCTGAGGAGGAAAAGGAAACATGGGGCTTTTTGAAGGTTATGTTTGAAGATGACGGTACTGCACGATCAAAACTTCTCACACACCTTGGTTTCAATGTACCTACTGAAGCAAAAGAAACAGTTAATGATGATCTCTCTCAAGAAGTTAATGGTCTTGGACTTGAGGACACAACTGTTGATAATGTAGGACATGTGGCTACCAATGAAGCCGCAATTTTTTCTTCTGATAATGGCGAAGATTTCTTTAACAATCTTCCCAGTCCTAAAGCTGATACCCCTTTATCTACTTCTGTTGACAACTTTGTTGTTGCTGATAATGCCAACGGTTCAGAGAAAATCCAAGATGATGCAGAAGTGGAAGAGAGTAGTGACTCTTCATTTGATGACAGTGTTCAGCGTGCTTTAGTTCTTGGGGATTACAAGGGGGCAGTTGCGCAATGTATATCTGCAAATAAATGGGCTGATGCTTTAGTTATTGCTCACGTTGGTAATGCTTCCTTGTGGGAAAGTACACGGGATCAATACCTCAAGATGGTCCGATCACCATACTTAAAGGTAGCTGATGTTACATCATACGATCAATCAATGTCTTATCTCAGATAAATTTATATTGCCTTCTATATATATGATTTTTCGTAATTCTCATTCATTTGTGAGCCTTTTCCATTTTCAGATTGTGTCAGCGATGGTGAGCAATGATCTCTTGAGCCTTGTGAACACCAGGCCTCTAAAATTTTGGAAAGAAACCCTTGCTCTTCTTTGTAGTGTATGTCTCTTTGCTCTTTGCTCTTTGCTTGTCTAAATTTGTTTACCTAGTTTTCAAGTACTAACACCATTTTAATGTTTGTATGATTCTTAAATTGATTAAAAGGGGATGCTGAGTTACCTAATGAAGCTTTTACTACCATCCCAAATTCACTTGCTCTCCTTATTGTATCCTAGTTTTTTTTAGTATTTCAATACTTTTTGTTACGGCATGATCATGTGTATGATTACTACATCTTGAAAGCCTGCATCAATTCCCCTTGTGGTTTCACCTTTTGACTATTTTGTAGTAATGAAATATAAGATTATGATGTGATATGTGGAAATTTTTTATCTTTATTTGTTTAGGATTTGATAAAGTTCTGAGATTGGAAATTCTCTTATACTATAAGTTAGAAACTCCATAATCGATGTAAATTTTGATGATCATGTTATTCTATTATACACTCATAACATGCTTGTTATCACATATTAACAGTTTGCTCAGAGAGATGAATGGACAACGCTTTGTGACACTCTTGCTTCTAAACTTATGGGGGCTGGCAATACATTAGCTGCCACTCTTTGTTATATATGTGCTGGAAATATTGACAAAACAGTTGAAATTTGGTCAAGGAGCCTGTCAAATGAGCATGAGGGAAAATCTTATGTGGACCACCTTCAGGTAAGCTTCATACTCTTGTTGTAACTGTGTTATAAAATTTTCACCGATATATCAGCTAGAAAACTGACAAAATTACATATTGCTAGGATTTGATGGAAAAGACGATTGTTCTTGCCTTGGCAACTGGGCAGAAGCGGTTTAGTGCTTCTCTTTGCAAGCTTGTTGAGAAATATGCTGAAATTTTAGCAAGCCAAGGGCTGTTGACTACAGCACTGGAGTATTTAAAACTTTTGGGTTCTGAAGAACTGTCTCCTGAACTTGTGATTTTAAAAGAGAGAATTGCACTTTGTACCGAACCTGGTAAATTCTTTTCTTAGCGTGTTTATACATTATGCAAGGAAAAAAAGGGAAATTTTTTATTAGCAAGTGCCTTTCTTGTCTTTTATAATAATTAATTAATTATTATCTTTTAACAATGTCAGCTGTTTAGCGTTTTCATTTCATGTTCAATATTTGAAGTTTTTGTTTACTTTTTTCCCTTTGCAAATAGCTGCAGAGAAAGACTACAAAACTACTACTTTTGATAATTCTCAATCACATGCTGGTTCCTTTTATGGTGCTGATAACTCAAGCTATAATAGAAATTATTATCAGGTAGTTATTTTGTTCTTTGCCATTTTCTTTTTGGTGCAAAACACATTGTCTTGCTGCAATTTGAAAATATTCCTTATAATGTGTGTTTTTCAGGAGTCAGCATCCCCTCAATTGCAGCATAGTGTTTCTGGAGTTCAATATCCTGAAATCTATCAACAGCCATTTGATCCTAGATATGCAAGAGGTTATGGTGCTCCCACTCCACACCAGCAACCCCAACAGCCTAATTTGTTTGTTCCCCCACAGACTACTCAAGTTGCTCAAGCTTCTCAGGTATATCACAGCATGTCGCATCATAAAAAAGGAACAGTTGTGTATTTTTATCATACACTTTAACCTTCGGTAAAACTAGGGCTGAAGCGTTCAAAAATGCATATTTAGAACCTGAATGTTACTCAGCATGGAAACTACATTTAACTAAAGTTCGTATGGTATAGAGAAGACTAGTTTCATCTGATGGCTCCCCCCCCTTTTAAGCACACTTTTCTGAGGTAATAGAGTGCTGAAATACACCGCATGTACCTTATATTTAGTGTTTCCCGCCCGCCTCCAAAAAAAATCTTAGGAGCTACAGAAAAAGGGCATGAATCAAACATGCACCTTGTGTGTTAATTGAGTCAAAACGGTATATAATAGCATAATATTGACGTGGTTTAATTGCAAACTCAAGCAGTATCACCCATATCCATTAGATTAAAGAAATTTGGAATTTTTGTACTGCTAATACACATGTCAGATAATATTAACCTATGGAGTGTCATTTTTATTTATTTTTTTATTTTCATTGTTGGTAAGCATGAATGCATGAGGGGGGGGGGACTCATGCACTGTTTCATCCTTGTTGTTTAGTGGCATATAGTAGAAGTCCCTTCCTGTATAAGATTTTATGTATTAGTTTTTATATTTTACATGATTTATTTATAATTTATATGATGAAGTGTATTGCATGACTTATAGGTTTGCATTACCTGGATATTACATCCCGAAAAAGATTCAAATTTGTTATTCATGTTTCCCCCGTATAACAGCTTAATCTTCAATTATTTCTTTCTTGTAGCTGAATTTTTCAAATACTGCTGTCGCGCCTCCTCCTGTGAGAACTTTTGATCCTCAAACTCCTCCGGTGCTTAGAAATGTGGAGCAATATCAGCAGCCCACATTGGGTTCTCAATTGTATAATGTCAGTAAATCGTTTTACTTCGAATTCAATAATATCAAGTATTGTTAGCTACTTGTGGACTAAAAACATGACTTTCTGTATATCAGACAACAAGCAATCCACCTTATCAGCCTACACCCCCTGCTCCATCACAAGTGGGCTTGAGTCATGGACATAACTTGTCACAAGTTGTGGCACCTACCCCGAATCCAATGGGATTCATGCCAGTCCCAAGTTCTGGAAGTGTTCAAAGACCTGGGGTGGGATCAATTCAGCCTCCCAGTCCCCCTCAACCGCAACCTGTGCAACCAGCTGCTGCACCAGCAGCTCCACCACCTACTTTGCAGACAGCTGATACTTCAAAAGTGCCTGGTAAGTTTTCTTTTTTAGTAGCTAGGAAATTTGCATTGGAAAAAGCAAGTTTATTTGCTGGTGTTTACTTTACATTTGGGTAGGAGGACATTAGTCTTGAGTTATACATTTCATTCATGCTTGTTGCACCGATAAGCAATTTGTCTAATTCCTTCTCGGTATTAAGTTTCGCTTGCTCTGACTTTGCCAGCGCACCAAATGCCTCTTGTCACAACATTGACAAGGCTTTTCAACGAGACGTCAGAAGCATTGGGTGGTTCACGGGCAAACCCAGCCAAGAGGCGGGAGATTGAAGACAACTCTAAGAGGCTCGGAGGGCTGGTTGCCAAGTTGAACAGTGGAGACATATCTAAAAATGCTTCTGATAAGCTCCTTCAGCTTTGTCAGGCGTTAGACAGTGGTGATTTTAGTACTGCCCTACAAATTCAGGTACCTAATTGTGTAACATTATAGTATTTACCTATTTGTGTAAATAACAAGCATCAAATTTACATTCTAGCTGTTTTATTTTTGTGTTGCAGGTTCTTCTCACCACTACTGAATGGGATGAATGCCAGTCCTGGTTGGGTTCACTCAAGCGTATGATCAAGACAAGGCAGAGCGTGAGACTAAGTTAAAAAGTTGAAGATTTCTTTCTTGCTAATTTTGGAAAATTTTCATGTGATTTACATCTTGCAGTAGTGATTGCTGATCCCTCTCATCAATGTACACAAGGCTACTGCCATCTCTAGATTTCAGGTGCAGGGTTTTGATTTTATATATACTTCTACAATTTCTCGCAGTAACTGCAGTTTTTCACATCGACTGTTATTGAAAGCTGTTACTGAAGGTAGTTTTTCAGGAAATGATCAGAAATTTTTAGTAGAGATTGTTTTTCAACCAATATTGTAATGTGGGAAACAGTGTTTTGTGTCTCTGTCTGTTTGTTTGCGCTAAAATTCCAGATGGTTTTCCCCACATCCCTCTGGTACTTACCATGGTGACGCTTCAAGCTGTTCTAGACTTCTAGTGCCAGTCAGTTATAGATTGATGTTTCTTTTTGGGTACTTTCTTTATTTTTCTTTTTAAAGAATACATTGTATCACACTAGTCATATAAGTATTGATTTAATCGTTAGACAGGTGAATAATGTAGCATCATGTTTATTTAGTTAGCCATCATCATTTAATTTCTTAGAGCTGTACATCTCTCTGATTTAGAAGCACTGGTTTCTACTGGCTCTCCAGGTAAATTGTACTTGGGGCACATAGGATGTGAGGAAAACTTTGGATTGTGGAGTACGAATTTGAATAACATTCCATCCAAATCGACTCAGTTTTAACGTTTAGCCCTGGATTTTAAAACTTGGGCCAAGATGCATGTCTTAAGGAATTTTCAAAATTTGGCGAAGATGTACCTGTCTTTTAAACTTAATTAGTTAAATGGTTAAATATACATCATGATCATTAGAGTAGGGATAGGTTTATGTGGAACAGTGCAATTAGGCGGCTTGAGTAAAATTCAAAATTTCATTGTAATGAGAAACTTAGCGCAGCGGAGGATGTTTGGGTTAGTTTTCTTCCCCCATTGAGAAAACGCTTTCTGCTTAATTGTTTAACAAAAAAAGCTTTTAGAAGATGGAAGTAACTACTAACCTAATTTTTGGACATTACTGTGCAAAAACTTATTCTTCTACAATCAACTTTCTTTTGGTATAAAAACAAATACCATTTTTTTCGACAAATGAAACATTAAAAATGTTCTTTAATATCACTTTTCAGCAAATATTTCCCAACAAAAAATATTATAATAAATTATGTAAAAAATCAGCTATATGTAATCGATATTGAAATAATTTATTTTTTACTGTTAATCCAAACTCCTCTGAGTTTGCGTTAGCTTTGAATAAAATGTATTATGAATTTAATTTATTGAAATTTGATATAGGTATACATTATTTTAGTCACCACTCACCAAGCACTCATTTAATCCTTCAAACTATTTAAAAACAAAGATCAACTTAATCCTTAAGTGTAAGACATTAAATTGAATTATTTTTTAATAGTTCAGAGACAAAATTCACCAACTTGGATATTTTTATTTATTGAAATATGCATACAAATAATTATGAGTTTAATAGTTGATGGGAGTGCTTCCTTATATAGCCATGTGCCACAATATTATAAGAAAGCAAGTTCTCTGTTCGTTTAAATATTGTTGTTCCTAAATATAAGTGTTCCTCTGTTTCTTGCACAAATTTGTCCAAATAATCAGACATTAGCGCAAATCTCTATGCTACAAGGATTATCATTCGAAGATCCTATAAAAAGATGCCATTGAGGGTACGGACACAACTCTTGATGGATTTGTTGGAACCTTTTTGACATTTTTGTTGCCCTTTGCACAACCAAACTTCGATACCATTATGACCCTTTTTATCTTTTTTACTTTCCGGGATAAAAAATGTGATTCATTCTAAGGATGCATTTTTTTTTCCAAAAGGCAAACAAAAAAAGGTATGTTTTAAGGGTTCTTGCTAAACAATATTTTTAGGATATCTATTAAAGTTATTGAATTAGAAAAATAATTATGAGTATATATTATTTCATCTCTTAAAAATATAAAAAGTTATATTTTTTAATATTTTTTTATTATATTTAACTTCTTAAAAAGTATTTACGTATATTAATATATAAAACGAGCTTAATAATGAAGCCTAGCTCAAGCAAACACAAAATTCCCACAATATGTTCAGTGTCTAGGCTAATTGCTGTTCCATAGTTTTAAGAGAAATAAATTGCATTAAAGATAACAAGGGGTCTTGAGTCATCTGTATCACATTCAGTGGCCAAGCTTAGAGTGATGATGTGCAACTTAATTAAAAATTTATAATAAAAATTAAAAAAATATAAAATATAAAAATATAAAAAGTAGGGAGTTTTAAAGATAATTTAAAATAAATTTTAGTATATATTTAGTGATATAATAAACATAAATTATAAAATTATAAAGTCAAATATAAAAATTTAATTTCAAGAATTCAAAAACTATAAAAATAGAGGGTGAAGAATATATTTTTTTTATTATATTATTCGTAAAATTTTGAAGTTGAGAGGATGAGGCCCAACCACATCATGCTTATTTACTTGACAATAAGCATGACAAGCTTTTGAACATATTTTTTATAAGCCAAAACAATTTTCATAAAGAGTATTAGAAATACTCAAATAAGTGCAAAGACATGAAGCTGCAGAAAAGAACAAAAGTAGAACCAAAAACAGGGCAGCCACTACGCAACCCTAATTAATTACAATACATTTCAATGGGGCTAAAACCAGTCTGTTGAGGCAAAATCCAATTCCAAGAGCCATTTTTTTTTTTATCAAATTCAGCTGTAATGAAAATAACTTTAAGATGCAAATGCAAAAATATCTTTGATGCATTGGTATATCTATCATAAATACTCTTTCTCTTCTATATATAAGTCAATTCTAATCGAATTATCAAAATAAAAGAATAATAGTTAGTAATTACCTTAATAAATTTGTCTTAAAAAATAAGTTTTCCTAACTATACTCCTAATATAAATATGTTAATAAATAGAGTACTTTTAAGTTAATCATTATCTCTTTCTCTCTATTATTTTATTATTTCTCACTCCCATATTAATTGAATCTTTAAAAATTATAAAAAGAGTAGGAGTGAATAATTATCCATAACAAGTTACTTAATGACTTATATAAAGAACCAAACAATCCTAATTAAAAGGTGACTGATAGGGACCTTAAGGATCGGAGTATAATGCAATATGATTAGGGTTGTGTAAAATAATATCAAAAAACTAGAATTGTCCTTTGGTATTAATCCACTTAGTCATGTATCAAGCCTTATGGCGGGGAGATTGAAGGTTCAAAGTTCAAACTTTAACATGAGAAATTTAATGTAGACATTGGGTTCAATGAACTGTATAAACATTTTTTTTTCGTTTGAGTTTTCTCACTAAACTGAACCATCACTATCCCTAAGTACCATCAATTAATATATATCAAAGTATTGGGCTCACAATAGATGATAAAAACAAGTAAACATAGCACAAAGAAGCTTATAAATTCAAAAGAGAGAAATATAAAACAGAGGAAGGAATTATTTATATTCTGAGCTGTAAAGCCATGATGTAAGGAAAGGAAAAGGAATATGGAATTTGTTATCTCTATGTAGCAAAGAGATAAATAGTAAAAAACAGTGACTTTTTTAAGAGTTTCTTGGATTAATTTAAAGAAGCAACATTTTTCCAATTTGTCTCTGTACTAAAAAAGATTTTGGCTTTGACAATGGCTCTGAGAGAGTGAGGATAACTTGGTTTCTGTGAAGTCATTTTCTTTGCCAACACCAATTTTCAATTCCCTCATTTTAAAAATTGTCCTTTTATTCCATTGATACTTGACCTTTCACACACAACAACTCGAGTTTTAAATTAATTATTTAAATAAATTAATGGATATTTTAATATTCTACTATTCATCAATAAATTAATGGAGTGGCTGTTTGTATTGTTATAGTGAAACTCAAATTCAAAAAAGTTGAAAGTAATTCTTTACTACTTTTGTCCAAAACTAACTATGAATGATAATCATAAAGTAGAACGTGTTCTATAAAAATTAGCCGTAAAAAAGAAATATAATTAATTTTTTTGGGTATATTTACTTGCAAGAAGCGATTTTTAAGATAATTTTTAGCTGTGAGAAGTGATTTTTAAGAGCTTATTTTTGGCTTATAAGCAGCTTTAAAGTAAAAGCTAGAAAATAAGAGCTTAAAAAAAAGATAAAAGTTGTTTGACATTTTCATTATTTTGTATTTTATAAGCTACTTATGAGTAAAAAGTTATTTGTTTGATACAAATATTTTGTGTTAACTTTTTTAAATTACTTGTCATTAATTGTTACATTTCTTAGATATAAAAATATAAATTAACAATATAAACTTTTTAAAATGAAAGTTGCAATAAAAAATAATTCTTTGATAAACTCAATATTTTTTTTAAAAAAACTAAACACAAAATAAATTTATGAAAATAATAATTTAACATTAAAAATTATGAATATGTAAAATTCTAAATAACAATAAAACTCATAAATATTAAAGTGAAATGAATAATTCATAAACGAGAAGAAAACTTTTTAAGATTTTAGTGAATTGTTATTTTATAAAGAGGGAAGGAAAAAATATTCAAAATTTATGGTGTTAATTAGAATATTCAGATGTTAATTACAATGGGCCCATAAAATAAGCTAGTTTTTTTTTCTTCTTTTAAAGCTCCTATTTTTAGCTTCTAGCTTAAAAGTCAGTCTTTTGCATTTTCTACGCAAGGAAAAAAGCTAACTTAAATTTAAGAGATTTTTCCATAAATATTATTTGGCCTAACTTTTACTTATAAGAGTAAGAGAAGCCGAAAAAAAGCTGAGTCAAACACTACCTAAAATAATGTTCAATTTTTAGTTGAAAAACCAAAAGTTTTTTCCTTTATTAAAAGAATCAAGAGTTTTTGTAAGTGTAAAATCAAACAATCCAACATATGTTAGAATAAAAAATACCCAAACATGCCTGGAGTCTACTCTGCTGGTGTGAGATTTGAATAGATTACATAATTTCACAAATTTAAGAGTCATTTAAGGGTACACCCTACAAGTTTGATTGTATCATACTTATTATTCTAAATGGTTAAATTTTAAATTATTTATTTTATTTTATTATTATAATAAATATATTAATTCACTAATACATTATTGATATTTAGCTTGACTTTATACCGCGTGTGTAAAAAATGTTTGAAATGCTAAAAGACAATCTTTTTTAATGATTTAACAATATTTTTTAAATGTTACTAAAAATATGGTCTTTATACCATATTTGATAAAAATATTACAAATGTGCAAGACAACATTTTTAATAATTTTACAATATTTTTTAATAATTTTTTAAAATATTATTAATAATGTGTAATAATTTTACCACTAAAACTAAAAGGAGAAAGTACAGTACTCACCAATTTGAGGGAAGTATCTTATCCTCATCAAAAATTTATACTTCATCGTTTTCATTATTATACATTAAAAAAAAAGAAGACAACTATGGATGATGTGGGAGGTCATTTTAGTTTTTTTAAATCAAGTGGCCAACTTCCATCACAAAGGTAAGAGGAGCGACCTCTCGTGTACAAGGATTAATATATTCGATAAATTAACAATTTATATATTAGTTAATATAAAAATAAATAAATTTGATTTAAAAATGTCTATTTTGATCACTAAATTTATTTATTTGGTAGTTAAATATGTTAGCGATTGAACTAGTATTTAAAATTGCTAACGATTTCATAATAATACAGTATTACTTATTTATTCACGCTAAATGTATTTTTTTTAATATTAGGGTTGTATTTGAGATTAAATTAATAATTTACTGCTTCAAAATATAACGTCCATCTATATCGAGCTGTAAAAGGAATAAATCTTCGTATCAGTATTTGCAATAAAATTTTAATAAAAAGTATTAGCAATAAAATATCTATATGGAGTGACTATTAAGATTCATGATGAAAAGTTGTGCTCAGCATTGCAATGATTAATATTATATTATATAAACAGAAAAAGAAAGAAAAAAAAATATAGATAATAAAAACAAAATGGAGCGTTGGGTACCCAAATGGCTAATATGAGAATCAAATTAAATTAAAAATTGTTACCAACTCATGCAATGTTGATTGATCTTAATTCTTATGTCACCTTCATTTTAAGAACGCCAAAAGCCTATAGGCCAAAACAAGGATTTTATAAATTAATGAATGAATGAATTAGAATATTAATTAAGGAATATATTGACTTCATTTGATTTGTTTTCAACCACCAGAGGGCCTCACTACCTAACAACAAACTTTATTTAAATAAAAGTGTTATTTGCCAAAAAAAGAAATTGATAAGCTGGTGTGTCAAAATAGCAAAAAATTCTCACCACCTTTCATTTGCACCTGCTTATAGTTGTGTGAGAAAGAAGCAAAATGCCATTTTTTATGAGTTTGTTTCTAAATTAAGTAAATGATAAATTTCGGTGAATTATGCACTTCAACTTAAATTATATTACATGTAATTAGTTAGATTTGAAAATTTTATATATAAATATTATTTTTCATAATAATAATAATAATAATAATAATGATTTATTAGGTGTTCGTCGGGCAAATTAAAGTGCAACATGATATAATTACATATATTATATTATTTATAACGAATTTGTTAACGTATATTCACTTGTTTTATATAGAAGTAGTACGTTAACAAGATAATACATCTTCAATTTTTAAAATACACGGTATAGCTTACTAAAGTATTGCTTCTATAAAAATAAGTAAGTGTACGTTAATAAACTTATAAGAATTTACTAACGTATATTCAATTATTTGGTAAAAATAGTACGTGTGTATGTTAACGAATTATAATTTAATTATTTAAAATAAAGTATAAGACGTTAACACACTCTCTTTATATAAAAACAGGTATACGTCAATAAACCCATTTGTAATTATTGATAGCAACTATACAAAAAATAAAATATAGCAAACCACCTCATACTACTATTATTACTATTTTTTGGGTGAATATATCTCATACTTGAGGACACTAAGCACGAATATAGGAATAATGAACACAACTTAGAATCACTCATGTTTAATATACAATTGGATCCTAATAATGCAACTCATATGCCTCACACACTTATATGTTAAGGTTGCATAATCATAACATATAGTGTATAGAATAGAAATGAGATGAAAATCAATATTTCTAATCATGTGGTTTCCTTAAGAACATTGAATTAAAGATTGCAATTGGAGTTGAATATTAGTCCTTGCACAACTCATATTATTTCTCACATAGCAAGAGTAGTATTATAATATGTCCCATTATTTGAAATAACTTCAAGAGTTGCACGTGAAATAAGTACTAAGCATAGAAATTAGAAGAAAGCAGAAACTTGAACATTTAAAATATTCCCACTTTCTGCTTCAGCCTAGCAATTTGGTGATAATGCAAATTCTTCAACTATACTGATCACAACATGACGAATCCAAACTTTGCTATCGAGTTTGTGGGGCCCACTAGGCACCACCACTACACACTATCAAATATTGGTGCATTTTATCTTTCTTTTGTCACTGTGTCTTTGTTTTTTATATTATTATATTATATGCCAAACTGGCATGTATATTAATCTACGCCACAAATTTCTGAAAAGCAAAACTTGACCCAAGGGAAGAAGGTAAACCATATTTGCTTCTCTTTAATTCCAATGTGGACACAAAGTCTAAGGCAAATTTGACAACTTCATTTGCTGAGATCATAATTAAAGGTTCTTCTTATTCCTCTCTCTATATTTGATTTTTACTTGCTATAAGACAATAGGACATATACAATAAACAACATACAGAGTTCAATATCTTATGATTGTACCTTTAAATGTGAGTAGCAATAACAAAAATGATGTTAAAACAACAGGTTTAACACTGACAAAAGACTAATTACATAGGTAGAGCTACTTAGTTTTTTTTTTAAAAAAACAAATTTGTTTCAATTTATGCCTATTATTCATGTAATTAGTACTTTAAATACTTTAATTACATTGTTACTTGTCACATAGCTACTCCACCTCCAAAAAAAAATTATTTGATTTGGAGAGCAAATTTGATTATATCCGAGAGATTAGTCTTTCATTCTGATGACACAATGAGAGAATAAGGATCCTAAGACTTACTTGTATTTTCATTTCGTGTTTTTATTTTTTGTTTTATGCTTTTTAAAATTTTTTAAAGGAAAAATTAAAAATGCCAAAAACAGGAAATTTCGGGGCCGATTTAATTTGCATTTTCATTTCCTGTTTTGTTTTCTTATTTTGTATTTCCAGCATTTCCAGTTAAACAGACTTCTGTTTGCAAAATTTCTAATTTTTTCTTTGTAAAATTTTAGAAAATAAAAAATAGGACACAAAATGAAAAAAGAAAAGAAAAGAAAAGAAGCACTTAGAGATAGAAAGAAGCAAAAAGGATAGTAAGGGAATTGCAAACAAGGACAAAAAAAAAAAACATTGCTTGTATTGAAAATTTATTTGATCTACATACAAACATGTTATCAAACTAACAAGAAATGGTTTAGTTTCTACAGTTTTTCTGCAGCAGCTTCATCATGCAACACATATGACAGAAATATGAGTTCATGAACAATAATACATTATACATTGGATTTTGCTGTTGCATTTGAGTGGAACAAAAAAATAAGGAAAAACAAAACCTTTGACAAACAAGGGGACATCAGTAATGTGCCCTTCAATCCAAATTACATTCTAAAAATGAAGAGATCATTTCTGAAATCCACCACAAATAAATGAACTAAACAACAGAAGAATCTACACAATTTGCAAGCAAGGAAAGCTTACAAGCCTCACTTCACACCACAAATCAAAAGTTAACTACACAACAACCTCAGCATCCAAAGAATTCAACTTGGAAGAACCAGATTGAAAAACTGAAACCCCATCTTGTTTTGAAGTCTCACCAACAAAATTTCCTTTACTCAACACAAATGCGTCCTTATCGGTACCACAAGGCCGGTATAGATTTCTACCTCTTACGAAATATCTTCCACTGCCAAATCTTGAGCTAGAAACTCTTTCAGCAGATTTAGAACCATTTTCCAATTGATCACTATCTCTTAGAAAGTCTGGTTCTTCAGCTGTAGCCATTAGATCCATCAAGTTACTGCTAAACCCTAAATCAGAATAAACCCTCCTTGAATATCTCATTGCAGATTTTGACAATTTACCATCAAGAGAATCGAAATTTCCTTCTTCCACGCCTTCAAATCTTGAACTGAACTGCGAATTATTTCTCGCTTCAACTGGTTTTCCCATGGTCTCAACCATCATGCAAGGATTGTTGAAACCATAATTCCAAGAATGAAGAGGAACCAATTTACACAACCCACAAAGCCAATTAACAATTTCTTTCATGGAAGGCCTTCTCTCTCTACAAGACCTGACACATTTAGCTGCAATCACAGCCAATTGCTTCCTCACAAGAGGATCCTTAGGAGGAGCAATCCTAGGGTCATAAACACACAACAATTTCCCTTTCTTAATTAAGGGAATAGCCCAATCCACAATATAAGGAGGAGAATATGTTACATCAATGGCTTTTCTTCCACTTATAATCTCTAACAGCAAAATCCCAAAACTGAAAACATCAGTTTTTGTGCTCAAATTATCAGGAGTGACATAACAAGGATCAAGATAACCCATGGTACCAGCAGGAGGAGTTGACCTAAGTTTATAATCATCAAAATGGCCTCTAAGGGCTAATCCAAAATCACCTAACCTAGCATTGAAATTCTGATCAATAAGAACATTAGCAGATTTAATATCACGGTGAATCACAGGAGGAGTTGAAGAATGAAGGGTATCAATGGCTTTTGCAGTTTGTAAAGCCAAACGAATTCTTCTTCCCCAATTGGGAATTCTGTTATTAGCAGAGGAATGCAGAACATCGTAAAGGGTACCGTTACTCATGAATTCCACCACCAAAAGCCTGTCTTTCGAATCGTTTGAGAAACCCACTAGATTCACCAATCTTGGGCTTTGAATTTTTGACAAGATTTCGATCTCGTTGTCGACTTCGTTGGTGATTCCGGAGGAAGAAGAAGAAATGGGTCGAGGAAGAACAGAGTGAGGTCTCGACGGTCTCTTCACCGCCACGGGACGGCCGCGAACCACCGCTTTGTAGACATAGCCGTGGCTTCCTTTACCGAGGAGCTTCCGGTCGGAGAAGCCATTGGTGGCTGCTTCGAGGTCACTGTACTGAAACTGTTGGATCTTGATGGGTTTCTCTTTATCTTTCTCTTTTGAAGAAGAAGCAGAAGGAGAGAGAGAATTGGAGGTTGAAACTGCGGATTGGGCTCTGCAAGAAAGGGAGAGGTACCCCATTGAAGAAAAGTTTGAAGCTTTGGGATTAGTTTTGAGAAAAGTGAAATGAATCAGAAAGGGGTGAAGTTGAAGATGAAGTTCATAGAGAATAGATAGAACAGAACAAAAGCAGAGCAGAGATTTAGGGAACGAATGTTTTTTGTGAGTGATGGAAAAATGTTTTTTATGTTATGGGATTACAAAATAATGTTGCAACCGTTTTTTGAAGGTTAATTAAAATTAAATGAGGTTAATTAGTTTAAGACTTTAAGGTGTGTATGTCTGTCAGTCTTTCTTTCTTTCTCTTTCTAGAGTGTAGAGAGAGAAAGAGAAAAGGGAAGAGTGAGGGAGGACCCACTTTTGGGAAGAATGCAGATACAACAAATGCAAATTACTCTCTCCATTTTTGGAATACAAGAAAAAAAAATCAACTTGATCTTCTGAAAATTTATTTTTATTAATTTTCACAAAAAATTATCGTTATTAAATTAATCTCTTAAAATTTTAAAATATTATTAAATTAATTCTTTAAAAATTAAATTATTATTAAATTAGTCTTTAAATTACACATAAAATAATCTTTTTATTATAAGTAAAAAATTATATTAAAAAAGGATTATTAGAAGTACTTGAAAAATAGTACAAAATTACATAAGCATTTCACTAAAAAGCTACAAGATTCTCAAGACACTCGTAACAAAATTAATCCCCTACTTATTCGATTACAAAGCTGATATAATAGGATTTATGTTAAACAAATCAACACCAAGACAAGTATGCTAACCATACAAAAAGGTAACGTTATTGACTTTTGCTTTCGACCGAAGCCATAAACCATACACATAATAAGCAATTTTGAGAGATCAATTTGCCGACAAAAATCTTAAAATGACCAAATTAATAACAGATGAATCTTTAGAGTATTAAGTTGTTTTACTGAAAAAACTAATTCACATGGTCACACCCCTTAAAAAATTTAATTAATCTCATTTTTTTTTGAACTCATAAAAAAATTATTTTGTTTTTCAAATTATCTTTAATTAAATTAATTTTTAATCATTTTAAAGTGATTATAATAAATGAGTGAATAATTTAAATAAAGATTATTTTAAATATATTTTTATTAAATGTTATAGTGATAATAAAAGTTAAATTTGCTTTTATTTAAAATTTTGTTAATATATAAAAACAGAGGGAGTAATAAGATTTAAGACAATTTAGGAGTATGAATTTGGTAATGTAAAGTTTATTGTGTGCTTGTAATTGGGGGTGAAGATGCTCTTATCATATGAATTTAGGAATATTCACGGATTGGGTTGGTTTCAAATAAATTCACAAACCTACTTCATCTCATCTTGCATGTGATATACTTGCACTTTTTATTACCAATACATTTCAAAGCACTTTTTTTAAATAAAAACTAAAAACAAAAAATAAAAACAGCCTTTTTTTTGTATCTATAAACAAATTTTTATAATTTTGTTTTATTGTTTTTTTTTTCTAAAATCTCTCATTCTATTATTATAGTTGAAAATTAATTATTGAATATTAATAGATTTATTTTCTTAATTATTGTTCTCTCCGAGCCTTGATTTTGATACTAAGACTATTGATGATATTGGTAAATTGTATATTGTGATTTGAATCAATTGGAAAGCAATTTTTAAACCTATTTTTGACTCATACCATGAAAGAAAATTTTAAGTAGAAATTAGACACTGCATTTGTTTCTTAAGCACTTCAATTAATAATTGATAGTGAAAAATATTTTTTAGAGATTAACACATTTTAAATTTTGGGATTCGTTACTTTTGCAATTTTCTAATGTTAAACAAATTACACAAGGTAACCAATGCCTATCCCAAAATTAATCCAAACCATTTACCAAAAAAAGACAAATTAATCCAAACCATAATTATATTTATGCAAATATTATAGTATTATTATTTTGTCAAACATACTATTTACAAATAAAGACTACTTTACAATTTCCAAATTGGGTTTAGGTTGCTATTCCAGCTTGCATCATCTTTGTCATCTCTCTACCATCCATTCTCTTTAATTATCATATTCTAGCTTTCAATGTCTGTTGTTTATACTTTTATTACAATAAAAAATACTTTTATTGTAGCTATTCAATTTCAAAATTTCTGCTTATCTTCAAATTTTCAGTGTTAACTGAGTTCCAAACAAAATAAATTGAAAGAAGATGCTGATGTGTGAATTGACTGCAGCCTTGAAAGCTAAAATTCCTACAAACTTGTATAACTCAGATTTTGATCTTATTCCCCAAAGTTAACACAAAGTGTGAACTTTATGCACTCAATTATACAACGCATTGAATCATGGATAACATTTCACCCCTCAAGAATCGAATTCTAGTCACGCACATAAAAAAAAATTTGTTGAGAAAACTATACTATTTTAGTGATTTTTTCAGTTAAAAAGATTAATTTTTAATCGTCAATTAGAAGATATTTTTGATGTACAAGAAAAACCAATTAAAATGGAAATGCAGGTGATTGGTTGGGGAAATGATAGTCCATTGACCACCATGGTACCATCTTTCCTGTGATGAGTATGCTGTTTATTTTACTTTTCCAATGCTAGAAAATGGAAATAATGCATGTGGAAATTTAAGTGTTTTTTTTTTAATTTTTTTTTGAATTATTGGTTAGAAGTATGGTATAAGGGCCCCAAGGCAGAAGAAAAGGTAGATGTAAGTATTGTCCTAAACAATAACCAAACGAAGGCATTATAAAAGTTTGTGGGCACTTGGCATTACTACCATATTGGAAAGCCACCTTACAACTCCTCTATACACTTTCAACATTATCATCATAAAACCCTTCATACCTTGAATTTTTTTTTTACTATCTCATGATTTACCATAAAAAACTAATCACTTCCGAGAAGTAAAAATTATGAAAGTAGCAAATTCTCCTTCATTTGGTAAAATCCTTTGTACACAAATAGTTAGAAATCAAAGGGTATTGGAGTTATCTTTATTTATAAATTTTCATGAAGACAAGATAAGATGGTCTGGTGTTGTTTTATAGGCATTATCATGAAAATATTATCGTTGAGCTAATCATATTTTTACAAAAATTCAAAGTAGTCCTAAATTAGAGGAAAAAAGAAGAAACAATCTAATGTGATTTTATTGGTAATTTTACATAGTGTTTGGTTAGAGGGTTTGGAAGGGAGGGAAGATATTATTAACAAGATAGCATGTTTGGTTCAAAAATAATAGAAAGGGAGGGATAGAATTTTACTTAAGTTTGGAATCCTTAAAAAAGTAGGGGGATTTGGAAGAAAGAGAAAAAAAAAATTAACACATCAAATCACTTAAAATCTTTTTTTTTTCCTCTAACTAAACACAAAAACACTATTTTTCCTCCCCTCTCTTCCATTTAAACCAAACACACTCAGATTTTTTATTTCCTCTTCCCTCCTCTCCCCTTCACTCCTTTGAACCAAGCACTCCTTTATTCATTTGAAGTCCTCTAAAATGATATGACAAAATTTAAATTACATCTTCTTAAAATATTAAGATAAATTGACATAAAAAAACAAATACAGTTAAAGCATTTTAAAATATCTTAACAAAAATGTGAATGATAAACTTCCTATTTTTTTTCCTAATATGACAGACAAAACTCTCCCTCCAAATATTTAATGCAATTGTATAGCCTAAACTCAAACCTGAGAGAGCAGATTAATTTAGAACAATCTCGTGAAACTTTCCTAATCTATTAACATCAAGTAAATATAAAATAAGTGGTCAAATGTGATTTTGCCCTTCAATATAATACATATATATATGAATGCATATCTTGCATAACTTTTGTAACAAGGGAAATGCAAGGGTTCATAAACAAAGGCCACAAAAATCTAAAATAATAGGTATGCTTCAATCAAAAGAGCCAGGGGACTGGTGACCAATTGGGAATATTCAGATTCTGATTACAAACTTCTAAAATATATGGACATCAAAAAAACATATGGACATCAGTAAGAAACCCCCCAAAAATATGTTGTATCAAGTATCAACTTCTATAATTTACCAGGTATGTTACAGTCTTACAGAAAATGAGACCAAAGTGTTGTTTCTTTGAGTTACATCGGAATGTATTATACTTCTTCTACTACTAACTAAAGTGTTATAAGAAAAGTTTTTTGTATTCATCTGCTGCATCTTGATCCATCTCTTTAAGGTTTCTGTCTTTCTTTTCATTGTCCGAGTCAAGCTTTTGTTTCAGTTCCTTACCTTCTCATCCATCTGAACCAATGATAAACAGCAGATAAAGACTAAACATCAAATGAAGCATAATATTACTACCTCTTTTTATAAGAAGCAAAAAGTGATTTTTATTTTGGTCCTAATTATAAAAAATATAGTACTACCAATTTCGGGTGTATTAATTGCTAAGAAAGAAATGAATGCTTCGCTACCTTTTAACTTGCAGTGGTAGCATCCAGCCATCTTCTCCTCTACTAATACATACATTAGAAGTTAATAATTATGCTTCACAGCTATAGAAGACTTTTATCAGTTTGATGAGATTAGTCAACATCAATCTTCAGTTATTCTACACTTGAGCAAGCTTCGAAATTCAACCAGCAATCACAATTCATGAATCTTAAAAAGAACATTTTACAGTCCAATGCTGGAATTCTTATTTCTCATGAGAGAAAAGAATTTGATCAAAACTGACAGCCAACATTAGCTCATAATCAGAATGCCAACAGACAAACCATAAAGAGTTGAGACTCAAGTGAGCTGAGTACAATACGTTGGCTTTCAGAAGAAAGAAGCTACGCGTTCCACCATATCAACCTTGGAAGGTTTTGCTCGCTTGATACTTTTCTTTTACAAAATATTTTATCAATATTGACCAAGTGATTTCATTCGGAATGAACCCGTTGTCCACGCCTTTATATAAAAGCAGACACGCATCGTTAAACACACCCTCATAGCAGAGCCTACTGATCAGTGTGTTATACGTAATAGCATCAGGACTAATTCCTTCTTCACCTTGTAACCTTTTAAAAAGGTTCAATGCCTCATGAACATTACCAATCTTGCAAAGACCATTGATCAGGCAGTTATAAGTGACTATATCTGGTGTCAAACCATGATGAATCATATCCCGAAGAAATTGTAGAGCATCATTTACTTTTCCAATTTTACAGAAGGCATTGATCAGAATATTGCAAGAGTTGATACTAGGAAAAATCCCTTTCCTAAGCATTTCTTCAAACAATTGCAATCCTTTTTCTACTGCCCCAGTTTTACAGAAAGCGTTAATAAGGCCGTAATATGTAATATTGTCGAGAGGACACCCCCTAAATAGCATTTCATCAACAAGCTTAAATGCTTGTTGAATTGAACCTATCTTGAGAAATGCATGAATCAATGTGTTGTATGTTACAGTGTCGGCAATAACTCCCTCCAAGCACATGTCACGATATAAACTCAAGGCCTCTTCCATCTTACTATTCTCGCAGAGTCCATATATTAAAGAATTAAATGTATAAATATCGGGTTTACATCCTTTGCTTGACATTTCACGAAACATTTGTAAAGCTTCTTCAATCTCCCCATTTTTGCACAGAGCATAAATCAAGGAATTATACCCCACTGTATTCAGACTAAGACCCTTGGCTGACATGCTATTCACAATAGCAGCAGCTTCCTCTAATCGACATCGCTTGCAGAAACCATTTATCAATATGGTGTATGTGATCACTTCGGGCTCAAAGCCTTTTGTTACCATCTCATCATAAAATTCAAGAGCAGAGACCAGATTCCCCTTCTTGCAAAATGCATTGATCATTATGTTAAACGTGAAGGAATCGGGTTGATAACCTGCAACTACCATGTTCTTGTACAAAAGATCCTTGGCTTCTTCAAACCGTCCACTAGAGACATAACCTTTAATTAATGTATTATAGTGCACAGCATTCGGGTTTGGAATCTTGTTTAGCAAGGCCCTTGCTTCATCAACTTGCCCCTTTGTGCACAAACCATTAATTAAATACCCGTAAGTTAGAGCATCGGCGCTGAAACCTCGAAGGAGCATTCGGTCAAGCAACTTCGCTGCCTCATGAATCCGACCGGCCCTACAAAGACCATGGATAACATCATTGAAGGTCTGTACGTCAGGCTCGCAACCCATCAGAAACATTTCCTCCAAGAGCTTCATTGCTTCATTCACTCTGTTGCTTTCGGAGAGAGCATGGATCAGGGTTTGGTAAATGACTGAATTAGGAACGCACCCATGCTTTGTCATGTCCCTTAGAAGTTTGCAGGCCGAATCAACCTCCTTAATCATACACAACGCCTTCATGACCAACCCAAACGTATGCACGGTCGGAGAAATACCTCTACTCAACATGTCATAGAAAACATTCCGCGCTACCTCAGGACAATTTCCAGCAACCAGAATTTCCAACACAACATTGTAAGATTTAAAAGTAGGGTCACAAGAATAAACACCCCACATATCTAACAAAAGCCTAGTGGTTTGTCCAGGAAAATCAGCCTTCCCATAATGCTTCATAATCATAAGAAACAGTGATTCTTTAAAAACAATTCCTTCTTGTTTCATTTGCTTCAAGAGCTTGTCAATAATTTTGAACTCCCCAACAGCACCAAGCTTATCAATTAAAACATAGTACACATGGAAGGAATGGCAATACCCTTTTTGAGCACCAGCTTTATCAAACAGCTCCAATGAAGTAGGAATATCAAGAGGGAGCTCCAACAATTTTGAAAGCTGAGAGGGGCTAATTCGGTGAAGGGACCTTTGAAGCTGTTTGAGGTCAAAAGGTTTGAGTAATCTCTCCCACTCAGTGTCACTCTCAGCATCATTATTATCATTGAAATTGTTTCCAAGTACAGTAGTAGAGCATAGTGAAAAAGAAGGGGTTTTGAAGCAAATTAGAATAGTTCTACTCGCATGGATTGAGGATGATTTGAATGATTTCAACATGAATACGAGAGAATCAAATCTAAGAAACTAACCCCAGATACTGTGCAATTGAGTGGCTCCTACTCTATCATATCCTATCTGGTTTGCTTCATCACTTTCTGTCAATGTTCATGTCGGTAACATCGAAATGGAGAGCTTTCACCTGTGCAAATGACACCATACCAACAATCAGAAAGGAAAACAATAGAAAAAAGGTAGTGAGAGAAACACGAAGACAAATAGCAGAGACTACCAACAAGTGGTTCGGTGGAGTGACAAGTACCACAGTGCAACGGCGATGTCCATGGCGGTGGAATCAATCACTGACGATGAGCTTGGGAAAGGGAGAGAGGGAATTGGGGTTTAGCGGTTCAGAGTAGAGAGTGTGACAATAGGAGTTGGATTGAAGGGTGTTTAGACGGATTGAGATTGGTTATACTCAATTCAAAACTATTATTTTAAAATCTTATTTTAAAATAATTGATAGTTTAAGATTCTGAAATACAATAAATTATATATATTTTAATATTTTTTTCTTATCATCTCTTTTATTCATTAATTACTTTTTTTTTATTTGTCTATCACTTTAACTTTAGTCCACTCGTATTAAAAACTTATCAATATTAATAATTTTTTAATATGTGTAAAAAAAAATCTAAAATAACTATATTTTATTTTTGGAATGAAGGGAGTATTATTGGTCAGATAAATTATTTTGGGTGTGTTTGAATTGATACTCCATCCGTTTAGAAATTATAGTTATTTTAAAAAAAATTATTATAAATTATTTGTCTCTTTTATATTACTAATGATGTATTTTTTTTTTGTAACAAATGAAATAAAAAACAAAGAGAAAAAAGAAGTTAAGATCTTTTTGGGAACGCAATCTCGATATTATCAGCTAGAAGAGCAAGATGTATTTATTATTTTTTAAATTTTATCATTTTTTTATTATTTTAGTCACCAATAATTATTGAGCAAACTTTAGAGTGAAATATTAATTTAGCTTATCAAAACACATATTTGTTGAATTAGACATGTAAAATGTCCAATTTCAATATAATGCATCCGAATGCCATTTTATAGAAATTAGAAATGGGAAATTAGTGACTTAAATAGTCTTTGCTAGTTACAAAAAATGTCATCGGAGAAATTCACCTATTTATATGTGAACTAGAGTTCTAAAAATTAAAAGATCAATTTTAGTATAATGGATTGTGATAAAATTTAAAGGCAATTAGGACTTAAGATTTTCTCTATTAGTTGAAAAATGCGTGAATACAAAATTTCATGCAAAAAATGGGGTAGAATGGAATGGAATGAAATATTAAAATGTTTTATTGTTTGGGTATAATACAATACTCTTTCCGTTCTTATTTACCTGTTCACTAAAACATGTGTATTTGTTTTCATTAGAATAATTTTTAAAGTTTCTATAAGTCACTTCTAACCGAATCAACAAAACCAAGAAATGATAGTTAGTTTATTAAATTTGTCTAAACAATAAGGTTTTTTCCAATTGTACCCTCAACTTAAATGTGCAAATAAATGCTTTGGAAATTAATATCTCTTTCTTTTTCTTATTCTACTCTCTTTCTCACTTCATCATTAATTAAATCTTTGAAAATGGTAGAAGGGTTAAAAGCGGAAAACTCAATTAATGAGTTAGTTAGTGACTTATATTTAGGACCAAGGATTTCTTCTAGAAGGTGATCTATATATATAGGACCGAAGGGAGTACCATTTATCTCTCATTATGTTATTGGTTCAACAGTGGAGTATTAATTAGTACCCAATTATGCGTAAAGGTAAAATAGCTAAAAGTATAATTAATACTACCTTAAGTTTAAGTGGACAAATAAATAAAAACCAATTATTTTTTTCTATCAAGACAAAAAAAAAAAAAAAACCAGAGACCGTATGATTAAATGGAATGAAATGTGGTGGAATGAGCTCTATCTCATTCCGTCCAAAAGCCCAATTTTCCTTTCCTCCCAATTTGAAAAGAATCTAATTATTAATACACTTGCGAAATTACTTGTTTATCTTGGTCATTCTAATTCTTACCAATGGATTTAACATGGTGCATTACACTAAACATTTTTTACTAGTTGTAAAATGTATATACACAAAGGTTCATCCAAAAGTTTTATATATTTATATGTGAACAAGAGTTTTAATCATATTTGTCGAATTAGACACATAGAATGTCCAATTTCAATATAATGCATCTGAATGTCATTTTAGAAAAATTAGAAACAGGAAATTAGTAACTCGAATAGTTTTTATTAGTTGCCAAATACATGGACAAAAAATGTCATCTTGAAAAATTCACTTATTTATATGTGAACTATGAGTTCTAAAAACTAAAAGACCAATTTTAGTATAATGGATCTGATGAAATATAAAAGCAATTAAGACTTAAGATTTTATTTTTTAGTTGAAAAATGTGTTAACACAAAATTTCATGCGAAAAATCTATCTATTTATATTTTATATGTAAACTAGAGTTTTAACTTTTTTTTGCTCAATTAAACAACTAGAATGTCCAATTTCAATATAATGCATCTTGATGTCATTTAATAGAAATTAGGGTCTCAAATATTCTTTATTAGTTGCAAAATATATTGACACAAAATATGATTTTTTTTTCCAATTAGACAACACTAATGCTCAATTTAAAAATAATGCATCTTGATGCCATTTATGGGTAATTAGGGCTTCAAATTTTGTTTATCTGTTGCAAAATTTATGGACTCAACTTCATAATGAAAATTTCACCTAATTATATGTGAACTAGAGAGCTCTAGACTTTTTTTCTCAGTTAGACAACTAAAATCTCCATTTCAATATTTATGATGTCATTTAAAAACAATTAGGGCCCAATATGTTTTTTATTAGTTGTAAAATATGTTAACGCAAGATTTAATGCGAAAAATCCACTTATTTATATGTAAACTAGAGTTCTAGACTCTTTTTGTCCAATTGACAACTAGAATGCCAAATTTTAATAAAATGCACACAAATACTATTTTAAAGAAATTAGGGGCTCAAATGTTCTTTACTAGTTGCAAAATATATAAACACAGATATTCTTTCGAAAACTCTACCTATTTATATGTGAATGAGAGTTCTAGTCATTTTTGCCAAATAAACATCTAGAATGCTCAATTTCAATATAATGCCTAATGATGTCATCTTCAGGAAATTAGCGCCTCGAATAGTCTTTATTAGTTGCAAAATGTGTGGACCAAAAAAAATTCCACCTATCTATCTATCTATATCTATATACTATATGAAAATTTGGCTTGAACCATATCTCTTAAATGTTTCATCTAAAATAAATGACTATATGACATAAAATGAAATTAAAAATGAAACTGAAAAAAAAAATTAATAAAGTTAAGGAAATAACATCTCATTAATTAATAAAGTTAAAAACTATGAAGTGACTTTAAGGGTTCGTTTGATTTGCTAATTTTGAAGGTACAATATAAAACAAAAGTTCTGTGTTTGATTTAAAAAGTTGTTAAGAGATAGTACAATATTTGAGTAACTGGACAGCACAAATAGCCACTTTTTTGTACCCCACTAAACCAAGGGACAAGTTTCTTGTTCTATGCACTAGGAAAAACCAAAACCAACTTTCCATCTTTACTCAGTAGTATAACTACGTCCCCCACTTTCCCCACTTATCTAAGGTAGTTTATGTTGCATTATTTTTTTTAAATCAATGTTTACGTTATTTTTTTCACTTCTACATATTTACTGGTTAACGTGATATATATATATATATATATATATATATATAAATAAATAATTAAACTAACATATTAATAATAAAATAAACTTTAATGATAAATATAAATATTAAAAGATAAAGAGTCAAAAATATTTTTTAATAATAATTTTTGATTTTATTTAATATAATTATTATATCACATAAAATATATTATGTAGTAATTTATTAAAATATGAAGTTTTAATTTTATAATAAAATAATAAAATATTTCTAAAATATTAAAATATTATTTTCTTAGGAAAATTAAAGTGAAATTAATAATATATAACATGAAGGATATTATTGTAAAATTCATGTTGTGCTTTATATTGAGTATCAAACAATACACAACACAAAAGGTTGTGCTGTGATTCATAAAAGTTATACTGTACTGTATTACTTGTACTGTCCTGTTCATGCATCAAACGCACCCTAACTATATCTCTTAAATGCTCCATCTAAAATAAATCACTATATGAAATAAGATGAAATTAAAAATAAAACTGAAAACAAATTAAACTAATAAAGTGATAATAGACTAAAATTTATAGGTAGTTAGGTTTACCATCTATTATTTTTTATCTATTATTAAAAGACAAAGATTAAGCAACCTAAAAGACTAAAATTATTTTTAAGCCAATATTATTCATAATACTACTTTAAAATTTTTTTATCTATTACTAAAAGACAAAAATTAAACAACCTATAAATAAAAAAACATGGTAATGTATAAAAAATAAAACCATAAATAAAATGGAAACACATAAAAAACCATTTACATTCATTAACTCATCAATTAGCTAATAATATATTCGGTCCAAGAAAATTAGCTAATAGTAATATTAAATAAATAATAATAACAATAATAAAAGCCATTCAACATGATATTAATATTAAAAGCAATACATTATCATAATTAGGAGTTCTTTTTCTTATTTATACTTACATACCAATATGATAGATTAATTTCACGTGCATCCACTTATATAGGAAAGATAGTTCTTTGATTTTTATTTATATAAAACCAGGCAATTACAAAGATATTTTTTCGTGCATTTGAATTTTGATCTTATCTCTGTATCTATTTTGTGACAAGTAATCATAGTTTAGATGAAGAAATATCTTAGCAAAATAAGTATGTATATATGTTTTTTACAATATATTATTAATGAAGAGTATAAGAAATAATCTTGGGTAAACCAAAGAATATTATTAACGAAGAGTATAAGAAATAATCTTGAAATAATAGAAAAATCATGAAAGCAAGCCAAGAGTTAACAAGGAAAAATCAACATGAAAGTCAAGAAAAAAAATACAAGAGCCAAGCACAAAACAAGCTCAAATGAAACAAACGAACACAAAATAACTCCTATCTCAAGAATGACAATATATGAATTTATTAGTGCATCAAGCATTCTAAAGGTTCAAGAACCAATATATCTATTATAAACACAACTCTACCGTGGATGATTAGATAGTTAACGTCAGAGTTAATCTATTATGAGAGTCTCTAAATTTAAATTCAGGAACTACTATTTGTTGTTATTTTTTAAATTTTTTAAAAATTATATTCTAATTTTTTCTAAATTATTCATGTTATATTATTATTATTATTTACTCTTCCTATTTTTAGACCAATTAACATACATATATGCATGCTTTTATCAAGTGTGTAATTGTTCACAACAATAAAAGACATTAAAAGATCTAGATGATTTAACAAATTAATTTTTTTTTACAAGTATTTTTATTCGAAAGCTATTTTAGGAGTATTTTAAGGAGCAAAACATTTCATATTATGAATAAATATTATCGAGAGTTATTATATTTTCAAAAACATCGAAAATTCTTACGATAGAGTATCATGAGAAATACATAAATTACACCAAAAATGTAATTTGTAATAAAGTATGTAATGTACTTTCTCAGTATAATTATTTTTAGTCTTTTTCTTTCAATAAATGATTCACTTCCATATCTTTTAAAGCATAATATGAATTTTTTTTCACAAATTTAATAGATATAATTCAAAACAAAAAAGAAAAAGCAACCCATGCAACGTACGGACATACGCTGTAGTAGTTATGAAACTCGGCTCGGTCATTGATTCGATCAAGACATTAGATCACCGAGTTACTAGTTCATTCGATGTATCGAAGGAAGTAAACAAAACTAAATTTTTAAATTTATAAATAAAAAATAAAATAATAATAATAATAATAATAATAATAATAATAATAATAATATCATATAATCTTAAGTGTTCAACTAGATTGATATGAAATTTTTAAAATGAAACTAAATTATAATATATATTTATTGATTTATTTATTTTGAAATTATATTTTATAAAACTAATATATATTAAATGTCGCACATATAAACATTAAATGTTGGTATAGTTTAGTGGTAGTGGGGTTGATTGGACACAATAGGGTCTAGCCTTCAAGGCCTAATTGGTGCATTTTGAAGCCCTCCACACCATAGCATATGATTATTTGAAACTCTCGCATCAGTGGCCCCCATTAGTGTGCATGATGTTACGTTTGCTTTGATTTTGACTGATTTAAATCCATAACCTCTCATTTTAATTTTTAATTGTTTGATATTGATAAGTAATATAAAACATCTTCATTTGTTTTAAATTTCATTGTACCTTTTTTTTAAAAAAAAAAACTCTTTTAGATTTTAATATGCTCATATATTTTCATATATTTTTTCAATTTAATGCTACAATGTAATTAGTAACAACGTGATCATTAGTAACATAATTAAGACAAACAGTGACGACAATGATCAATTTGAAAATGATTCTTCATGTAATAACTAAATTAAAAACAAAATTGTTTGCAGACAAAATTTTTAAAAAGAGTGTGAAGTATAGAGAATAAAATTATTTTTAAGCAATATCATTCGTGATACTGCTATAAAAGTTTTTCCATTCGTAAACTAAAGACAAAGATTAAGATATTGTTTGGCCCAATTCATTTTTTTCTTAAAAGTCACTTTTAAGCTAAAAGCTATAAATAAGAGAATTTAAAAAAGTTATAAGTTGTTTGCAATTTCATTTTTTTTAAAAAAAAAAAATTGACCGGCGGCGGTCCAACGGCAACGGGCGGCAGAGGGTGGTGGAGGGTGGCCATAGGCGGTGGCGGTCCAGCTTGGTTATGGTGATTAGTGGATGTTTAATGAAAACAAGAGGTTAAAAAATAAGCAAAAGCTTCTATGTATGACTTATTATTTTAAAGCTATTTTTTTCTCTTTCCTTCATTAAAAAAAGCTCCTTAAAATTAAGATTTTAAAAACTTATTAATATTTCTATTTGGCCTAGCTTTTACTTATAAGTTGAAGATAAACTCAAAATAAACCGGGCAAAATAGTGCCTAAAATAAATAAATAAATCATTGTAATGTGTAAAAAATAAAATCAAATAAAATCCCTCCATTGAAGACCAAAAAAAAAAGTCAATAAAAACCATTTACATTCTTCCACTTATCAATCTTGTACATCAAAACTAGCTAATAATATTATTAAATAAATAAAATAGTAATAAAAACCTTAAATCATTAAAAGCCATTCAATGATATTAATATTAAAAACAATAGAATATCATATATAATAATTAGCAGCTTTTTTCTTATTTATTCTTACGTATCAATATGATAGGTTACTTTCATGTGCATTCACTTATGTATCAATATGATAATTCTTTGATTTTTATTGGTATAAAACTAGACAGTTACAAGATACTTTTTTTTTATGCATTTGAAAATAGAGGGTGACCACAATAATGATCAATTTGAAAATAATTCTTCACGTTGGAACTAAATTTAAAAAAAAAAATTGTTTATGCACCAAATTTTAGAAAAATATATTAAGCATAGAGACTAAAATTATTTAAGTCAATATTATTCGTATTACTACTATAAAAGGTTTTTTTATCTATTACTAAAGTAAAAGACAAAGATTAAGCAACTTATGGATAAAAAAAATATGGTAATGTGTAAAAAATAAAAGCATAAATAAAATGGAAAAATGGAAAATCGTTAAAAACCATTTACGTTCTTCAACTCATCAATTGGCTAATAATATATTCGGTCCAAAAAAATTAGCTAATAGTAATATTAAATAAATAATAATAACAATAATAAAAGCCATTCAACATGATATTAATATTAAAAACAATACAATATCATAAATAGCAGTTCTTTTTTCTTATTTATACTTACATACCAATATGATAGATTAATTTCACGTGCATCCACTTATATAGGAAGATAGTTCTTTGATTTTTATTTATATAAAACCAGACAATTACAAAGATATTTTTTCGTGCATTTGAATTCTTGATCTTATCTCCGTGTCTATTTTGTGACAAGTAATCATAGCTTATATGAAGAAATATCTTAGCAAAATCAGTATGTATATATGTTTTTTACAATATATTAACTTTTTTTTGGGGTAAACCAAAGAATATTATTAACGAGGAGTAGCAAGCCAAGAATTAACCAGACAAGACCAACATGAAAGTCAAGAAAAAATATGAGAGCCAAGCACAAAAAAGCTCAACCGAAACAAACAATCACAAAACAACTCCTATCTCAAGAATGACAATACATGAATTTATTAGTGCATCAAGCATTCTAAAGGTTCTAGAAATCAATATATCTATTATGCACACAACTCTACCGTAGACAGGGGCGAAACAAAGGTTTTGAGACCTGATTATTATTCCATTTTAAAAAAAAACCGAGGTTATTTATTCACAAACTTCTGTCTACACAAAATTTATTGTTAAACTACATTATAAAATTAACTAAAACATTAAAAATTATTCTAACAAATCACTTAAAATTTGCCAGAAAAATCGCCAATCACCAATTCACCAATTCGCCAGAAAAACCGCAAATTCCGAAAATTGAATGTTGCAAAATATTAAAACGGTAGATTACACTAAATAATCACTAATCAAATGACTAAAATCTCTAAAAAACAACATTAAATGAGGATACATTAAATGAGAATTGTGGAATCGAATAAATGAGAAAGTATTAAAACAGAATCACATCAAGTTATCAAAACCAGAAAATATCAATGCGTGCGAGTGCGAATTTTACCGGAAAGTCGAAAAAAAAAAGAGAAAAATAAAACTTTAAAATGCTAATTCGAGGACTCAAACCCAAAATGTGATGTTAAAAGTCAAAATTCTTTACTATTTACTCTATTTTATAATACTAGTTGTAAAGTGTATCATTTAATATTTAGGGCCCCATATTTTTGGGGGCCTGTGCGGTTGGATACCTTACATAGGCCCAAAATCGCTCCTCACCATTGATGATTAGAAAGTTAACGTGTGAGCTAATCTATTATAAGAGTTTCTAAATTTAAATTTAGGAACTACTATTTGTTGTTACTTTTTAAAATTTTTTAAAATTATTTTCTAATATTTTCTAAATTATTCATGTTATATTATTATTATTATTATTATCATTATTATTATTTACTCTTCCCATTTTTAGACCAATTAACATACATATATGCATGCTTTTATAAAGTGTGTAATTGTTCACAACAATAAAAAACATTACAAGATCTAGATGACTTAAAAAATTAAACTTTTTTACAAGTATTTAATTTTTATTAGAAAGCCATTTAAGAGTATTTTAAGGAGGAAAACATTTTATGTTAGATATATCTATATCTGTATTATTCCATCGACAAGCATGATCGAGAGTTATTATTTTTTCAAAAACATCAACAATTCTTACCATAAAGTATCATGAGAAATATATAAATTACACCAAAAATATAATTTGTAAATTGTAATAAAGTATTTAATGAAATTTCTCAATATATTTATTTTTAGTCTCTTTCTTTCAATAAATGATTCACTTTCATATCTTTTAAAGCATAATATGAATTCTTTTTGCACAAATTTAATAGATATAATTCAAAACAAAAAAACAAAAAGCAACCCGTGCAACGCACGGACATACACATTAGTTTATAAGTAAACTAGAGTTATAACATTTTTTTGCCCAATTAAACTACTAGATTGACCAACTTCAGTATAATGCATCATAATGTCATTTAATGGCAATTAGGGTCTAGAATATTTTTATTAGTTATAAATTGTGTGGACACAAAATTTCATGCGAAAATTTCTCTTATTTGTATGTGAATTAGACGACTAGAATAACAATTTCAATATAATTCATCCTAATACCATTTACGGGCAAATTAGAGGCTCAAATGTTCTTGACTGGTTACAAAATGCATGAACACAAAATTTCATACGAAAACTTCACCTATTTATATGTAAACAAGAGTTGTAGCCATTTTTTCCAAATTAGAAATCTATAATGCTTAATTTCAATATAATGCATCATATACCATTCAAGGGAAATTATGGCCTCGATTCACCTTTATTAATTACAAAATGTATGGACTCTAAATTTTAATACGAAAATTCGAGTTTTGCCTAATTAGAAACTCTAATACCTAATTTTAATATAATACATCATGATGCTATTTTAGAGCAATTAACGCTTCAAATGTTCTTTATTAGTTGTGAAATGTATGGACAAAAAATTTCAAGAGAAAAAACCATCTATGGATAGGTCAAACTAGAGTTCTACTATTTTTATAGAATTAGACAAATAGAATGTCCAATTTCAATAAATTGCATCCTAATGCCATTTAAGGGAAATTACAGATTAAAATGTTCTTGACTGGTTGCAAAATGTGTGGACACAAAGGTTCATCTAAAAATTCCATCTATTTATATGTGAACAAGAATTCTAGCCTTTTTTTTTTCAAATTAGATATCTAGAATGCCCAATTTCAATCTAACGCATTCCAATGCCATTTTACTCAAATTAAGGCCTCGAATAGTATTTATTAGTAGCAAAATATGCAGACACAAAATTTTATACGAAAAATTCACCTAGTTATATGTGAACTAGAGTTCTAATCTATTTTACTCAATTAAACAACTAGAATGCTCAATTTCAATATAATGCCTCTTGATCCCATTTCAGAGCAATTAGGAACTTGAATATTCTTTATTAGTTGCAAAATGTGTGGACACATAATTTCATGAGAAAATTCCATCTATGGATAGATGAACTAGAATTGTAGCCTTTATTTACCCAATTAGATAACTAAAATGCATAATTTTATAAAAATGTTTTCTAGTAATTATGGGCTCAAATGTTCTTCACTAGTTCTAAAATATGAAGAAAATTTTCATACAAAATTTTTACCTATTTATATTTGAACAAGAGTTTTAGCCATTCTTGTCGAATTAGACAACTAGTATGCCCAATTTCAATAAAATACAAGCTAATTCCATTTAATGAAAATTGGGAGCTTAAATGTTCTTTGTTGGTTGCAAAATGTGTAGACACAAAATTTCATACAAATGTTCTACCTATTTATATGTAAAAATTAGTTCTAGTCATTTAAGGGCATTTATGGCCTCAAATTTCTTTATTGGTTATAAAATGTATGGGCACAAAATTTCATGCGAAAGTTTTATGTATCAATATGTGAACTAGAGTTATAGTCATTTTTTTATCCAATTAGAGAACTAGAATGCTCAATGTCAATATAACGCATCCTGATGTCATATAAGTGCAATTAGGGCTCGAATGTTCTTTATTAGTTGCAAAATGCGTAATTTTATGGGAAAATTCCCCCAAATTATATGTGAACTAAAGTTATAGCATTTTTTGTCCAAATAAACAACTAAAATGCTCAATTTCAATATAATGTATCACAATGTTTTTAAGAGAAATTCGAGTCTCTAATGTTCTTTGTTAATTGCAAAATATGTGGACACAAAATTTCATGTGAAAATTTCACCTATTTATATTTGAACAAGAGTTTTAACCTTTTTTTTGCTCAATTAGATAACTAGAATACCTAATTTTAATATAATGCATCCTTATGACATTTAAGGGCAATTAGGACCTCAATGTTTTTTATTAGTTACAAAATGTGTAGACAATTTCATGCGAAAATTCCACCTATTTATATGTGGATTAGAGTTTTATCCATTTTTTCCATTATACAACTAGAATGTCGCATATCAATATAATGCATTCTGATGGAATTTAAGGACAAGTAGGATCTCGAATGTTCTAATTAGTTGC
Source organism: Cyamopsis tetragonoloba (assembly GCA_037177725.1). NCBI lineage: Eukaryota > Viridiplantae > Streptophyta > Magnoliopsida > Fabales > Fabaceae > Cyamopsis > Cyamopsis tetragonoloba. Next base: position 59,789,343 of record CM074122.1, on the reverse strand, counting down.
AAAATATGTGAACACAAAATTACATGTAAAAATTCCACATATTTATATGTGAAGTAGAGTTCTATCTATTTTTATCCAATTAGACAATTAGAATGCAACTTATCAATCTAATTAATCCTGAAGCCATATATGTGAACTCAAATTTTTATATGAAAATTCAACTTATTTAAATGTGAACTAAAGTTCTAGCCATTTTTTTTCTTCCAATTAGATAACTACAATACTCAATTTGAATATAATACATCTTAGTGTCATTTAAGAGCAATTGGGGCCTTGGATGATCATTATTACTTGCAAAATAGTTACAAAATATGTGGAAACAAAATTTTATGTGAAAAGTCCACGTATTTATATGTGAACTAGAGTTCAAACCATTTTTGGCCACTTAGACAACTTGAGAACCCAATTTCAATGTAACTCATTCCTGAAGGAATTTAAGGCCAATTAGGCCTGAATAATCTTTATTAATTGCAAAATGCGTGAATACAAAATTTTAACATATTTACATGTGAATTAAAGTTCTAGCCATTTTTTCCAATTTAACAATTAGAATGCTAAATTTCAACGTAATGTGTTCTAAAGCAATTTAAGGACAATTAGAGTATCAAATATTTATTATAAGTTGCAAACTGTTTAGACACAATAATTCATACAAGAATTCCACAACAACTATATAAACTAGATTTCAAGCATTTTTTGTCCAACTATACAACTAAAATGCTCAATTTTAACATAATATATCATGTAACATCCCAAAAATATTTCACCCTAGTAATATGTAAAATCTGTCATTTTGATCTATGAAGCTATAATTAGTTTTTATATTTTAAAAATTTCAACAAATTTGTGTTTTTGAAATCATGTACTACACTTAAAAAATATGGTAATTTTATCTAAAAATAAAAATATATTTTTAATTTTGACATCAACCATCTTCAAACCCCCAACTAACCCCATCAAAATGGGGTAAAAAGATCCAATTTTTACACCAACCCATCGAAACAGAAAATTTCCACCTGCAAAGGTCACACCCCATTTATACCATGTAATTTCAAGCCATATATAACGTTGTTTTGCGCTTTCAATCCGACACTTAATATGTAACATCATAAATTTGTTAGTGTGGATTAACGATAAAGACTATTTTAAATTACAAAAAATAAAATCAGGGACCATTTTGAACCGTAACAACAAAATTATGGACCATTTTAATTATTTTTTCATCTTACATCTTACTAAGTCTTAACACATTACTTCCTTAGTAATTATATTTCAACATCACATTTTAAATGTTGAAAATGTATAAAAATTAAAAAATGAGAGAGAGGAAGAAAAAATAAAAGTGATATGATAATATATATATATATATATATATATATATATATATATATATATGAAAAAAACGAAATGTAGATTGATAATATTTCCTCAGTTTCATATCATAAAACCCCTAAAAATAATGTATGAATATGTAATTTTTTTCTATGATTACCTTCTATAATTAACCAATTTTTTTAATGTAACTATAAAATACAGTTAATGTAATAGTAAAATAAAATAACAACAAATTTAGATAACTATATTAATTTTTTTTAAGAATCAATATATTTTTTTGTATACATAAGTATAATTTCTCCTTTCATACACAATTTCTACTTGGAGAGTTGGTTCTTTGTTAGTAGGTTAAATTAATTATTTAGTCTCTACACACGTCTCTAATTTTCGTTTTAGTTTCTATACGTAAAAAACATTTCTTTTACTCCATATATGTCTCTATCATTTTTCAGATTAGTCCTCATAGTCGATTTCAATACTAACTGTGTTAATTTCACCTTACGTGGCTAATGGAACTTCTGTGAGCCAATCAACGACAGACAAATAAATTGCTGGTATGGAAATTAATTAATTCTTATACATGTACTAATTTTTCATTTGAATCCCTATACTTGTACTTGCTTTTTATTTTAGTTCTTAAACATGTTTGGTTTTTCCGTTGTTGCAAGGATTAACAGAACGATAATGGAAGGACTAAAAGCACTAATAAAGATCTATATAAAAACTTAAAAGAACAATTTTTTTTATGTATAGAGACGAAAATAAATAACATGTATAAAATTAAATAATTAATTTAACCTTATTATAACCTTATTAGTATTATTAAAAGAGCCAATTACCTAAGTAACTATACCCAATTTTGTTGATAGTAAATCAATATGGAGTATTAATAAATTATGTTACTATCTCCATCTTTTAATATAAGCCAAATTTTTTTAACAATATTACCTTCTTAAATATAAGCAAATTTAATTAACTCTATTATATTTAAAGAAAGTATTTTAAAAGTATCATCCATTCGTTTTAATCACTTATTTATTGTAATATAGTTTTTAAAAAGAAAGATTAATATATTAAGATATTTTATTGGTTACATATGTTAACAAAAAGTAGTTACCTTAATTATTTTTTTGGTTACAATGTTTTTTTGGATTTGGTAGTTACGAATATGTGGTTACAACGTAAAAATAAAAATTAACAAAATTTTTATGTGTGTAACCCGATATTTTAATGTAGGTAACTATAAGTATAAATTGAGTACGAAAAATGTCAATATGAAAAAAAATTTATCTTATAAAGACAAACTACCTTTTAATGGAATAATTTTTTTTTTCAAAAAAACATAAAATAATTAATATTTTTGTCTTGCATTGGAAAACAAAGTTGAGTTGGAGTAAATATTGGGTTAATGTGTGCATTAATATTTGAATAAACATTTGATATTTCTTCTCCATGGCAAGATCTACTTCTTTGTATGAGTGCTTGACATTCTGTAGGTCAAAGTCTACATACAGAATTTTATTTTAGGAATTCAAATCTCCAATCTAAAGTCATTCAAACCGCCCCCACTTTTGATCTTGGGTCTTCATGTGTCCAATACAGTTCTCAACATCATTCATTTCCTCTAATCAACAGATCTTCTAAATTCTGAAATCCTCTCTTGATCCCTAAGTAATATTTATTCATCAATCAATAGCATTTCTCTTAAGAATTAGATTCTGCAATTAATGGAGGCTGAAATTATCAATCTCATCAAAATATGCCTCTACTTTCTATTATCTTTACTCTACTGTTATTTTACTCGTAAATTGGTTCCTGCAGGAACAAAAAGATTTCTGTTTCTTCTTCCAATCATTTCTTTCTACCTCTTCATTCCTCTCAGCTTCAACTCTGTACATTTGAGAGGCACATTAGGGTTCTTCTTCGCCTGGCTAGCAAACTTCAAGCTCTTGCTCTTCGCTTTCGATAAGGGTCCTTTGTCCTCTGACCCTTCAATCTCTCTCTCTCGTTTTGCAGCCCTAACTTGCTTCCCCATCAAGATCCAACAAAACAGCACAAAAAAAATTACCCAGATCGAATCCAGATCGATTCCCTCAAATCCCAACCAAACCCATCAAAATGGGGGGAAAAGATCCAATTTTGACACCGACCCATCTTCAAACCCCAACCAACCCCATCAAAATGGGGGAAAAAGATCCAATTTTTATACCGACCCATCGAAACAGAAAGTTTCTACCAGCAAAGGCCACACCCCATTTATACAATATGCCATAAAGGTCATTCTTTTAGGGGTTTTAGTGAAAATCTATGATTACAGTGATCAATTTCACCCAAAAATCTTATTGGGCATGTACTGTTTCCAAATATATTTTATGTTGGAAATAATGTTAGCCGTTGTCGCGGCTCTGGCTCGATCCGTGTTAGGGTTAGAGCTAGAGCCACAGTTCAATGATCCTCTGTTATCGACCTCACTGCAAGACTTCTGGGGAAGGAGGTGGAATCTGATGGTCACGAGCATCCTACGGCCCACAGTGTACGATCCAACGGTGAAAGCAGCGAGGAATTTGGTCGGGGACAAGTGGGCCCCACTACCGGCGGTTCTGGCGACGTTTGTCGTGTCCGGTTTGATGCACGAGCTGATCCTCTACTACATGGGGAGATTGAAACCCACTTTTTTGATGACGTGGTTCTTTGTCCTCCATGGATTGTGTTTGACGGTGGAGATTGCGTTGAAGAAGTGGGTGACTGGCAGGTGCCGGTTGCCGAGGTTGGTGTCGGGGCCTTTGACGGCTGGATTTATTTTCGCAACCTGCCTTTGGATTTTCCTGCCGGAGTTCATACGGTGTCGTGTTGATGTTATGGCTTTTGAGGAGTATGCTACTTTGAGTACCTATGTCAAAAAGAATTTTGCTTTTGTATCATGAGTATTTCTTTGTTCCCTTAGAAATTTTACTAATAACTATACATCAATAAAAAATTAAAAATGGGAATTTTTATTTAAAAGAACATAATTTGTTTTCTTAAATTTAAAATAATAGTTGCTGTTTAATTTTTATTAATAATTTTCTTTCCCTCATAGAATGACGGGAAAACTTTTGTGGGAGAGACTCACACATACCGTTTTCTTTCTCCTCATTTTCTGCTGTACCAAATTAGTGAAAACTCAAAAGTCATCTACATCTGAGACAGACCTACTTTTAATCATTGGTTAATTTTCTACGAAGGTAATAGACCAGAAAAGAAGTTGATTAAAAGAGTACCATGTTCTAACAATTTTTCAAGTTGATTATAATAAGAGTACTGAATAAAAATATTCCATTGCATTGCATGTCCCATATAATCCTTGACTGTTTTCAACTTTTCATATAGTATGACTATGACTCTTCGTTACCCTAGTACATTATACACACAGACCTTGCTACAAGAATCAATCCAATGGAAGACTGATAGTGTTTGGTGTACTGCTATTGTTCATTGGTACACCTTACATCTAGTTGTAACAAAAATCAAATTCTTTTTCGCATAAAAGAGTGTTGATATACCAATGAATAGTTGTGGTACACTGAACATTTTTCATAGATGACTATGTTACAATTGGTATCAAATATTTTGCCCTTGGAAATTTGAATTTTACTACATTACAGTTAGTTAATTAAAACAGGTGCATGGTGGTAGCCGAATTACGATGGATCCAAATGCCAGTTAATTTCTAAGTGCGTGCAGTTGAGTGAGCCTTTCACTTTATTCAAAGCTGCATGCCTGTGTTGCAGCAATGGCAGTGATGCATCTTCGTTTTGCTTGAACAACTTGTCACTCTGATTCTTACGAGGATTTCTCCTTGAGAAAACTTTCCACTTTGATTCAAATGCGCAAGCTACAATTAATGGTGAAGGAAGGAAACAAAACAAAACAATACTTCATCAGCTGCAAAAGTTATGAAAAAAATTGGCTATGCTGAAATCCTTGGCAGATCAAACATTAAACAATGCTTAAGATGAATAACCTAGTCACTTCATTTTTTTGGGGGGAAGAAGAGAAAAATTAGTGCTCATTGACACATCTTATAGTGGTGCTAAAGATCTAATGCACTGGAGCAAAAAACACAGAAACGCTGAAAGTGATCAATTAGCTTTAGCTCCCTCGCATCATTTTCTAACAGTACAGCTGAAAGCCTAATCGATTAGTGCAGAAAAACAATAACAATGAAAATCTTATCCTGCCAGGTAAAGATCAGCTACATGGATCACACTATCATATTGTGCTTGATCAAAGACTACAACTTAAAAAAAGCCTTCTTCCAACATTTTCTTTCTCCAGATAAATTCAACTTACAATAACGCGAAAACAATCATGATTTACCTTGATGCAAACAAAATGAAAATGAAATTAAGTATATATATACCTTCACTTCGATCTGCAAAACCACAAATGATGCATGCACAAATCCATGGCCTTCCAGCACGGGATGCTTTTGCGCCACCTTTGATCTCACCGTTATGCTGTTTCAAACTACAGAAATGAAGACAAGTACAAATGAATCATCTGTTTCTCAAAACACAGGGCAAATTGCAGAGTTGCAGACATCAGCAATGTTATGAATGAAAAAAACATATAGCAAAATTAGCTACTTCGTAAGAACAAAAAATTGAATGGGGAATATGACATTATGTTAACTGTTATTTCCAGAGCAAAGAATATTAGGGAAATTAATTTACATTACAGAGCAGAGGCATGGTAATTTTGAAACCACTGTTGCGTAAATTAAAAGGAATTTGATTCTAAATCCTTCAGGCATAAATCCTAGGTAACAAATCTAAATCAGATTCTAATTGGCGATTAACCGAAATGGGAGAAAAGAAGAGAAGGCAGATACAGAAGCACAATATGTTTGATTACAGAAATCAGGAACAGAAATGAAAAAAAGACAAAAACTTTCAGCGCCCATGGGGAAGGATCGCAATCAGATCACAAATTAACTGAATATGGAAATTAACAGAGAGGTAATTTAGCTCAGAACATGGTAGGGATGAAGCTACCGGCGAGGGAAATTGGTGGTGACCCCAACGTAGGTTTTGATGGGATGGTTGGTGGAGAGGATGAGATAAACACACCATGACTCTGATTTTGGTTTGGCGGTGAATTTGACTTCTGATTTTGAAGGAGACGAGGAATTGGATTTGGATAAATTAGGGTTCCTGAGATTTGGGCGTTTGATGGAACGAAATGTTGCAGAAAGCGTTCTCGTCATTTCACTTTACCGTTGGAGGCAAGTCTCCCTTAGCCGGCCGTTGAAAACAGTTTTAACTTTTTTTTTTTTTTTTTGAAAAAAAAAAAGAATCTGTAGAAAATTGAATTTTTGGACATATAATGTGAATAGAATACTAAAATCAAATAATCAAATATATCTATGTACCAAAAACAATAAAAAAAAAGTCAATTATACCAGGTACTTATTTAGTTAAGAATCCTCGTCTAGCAAAAAATAAATAAATAAATTCTATTATTAGTGATTTTAAATTTTAATAGCATATAAAAAAAGTTTGCTTCCTTCAAAATCAATTTTACTTATATTGAAAGTAAAGCAAAAGAGTCCCTAATAATTTTGGCCTTGTTAGACCTTCTCAAATATAAGATGTTTAAAGAGTTTTCTAATACCACTATTAGAACATGTTTAATTAGTTACCTACTTAAAAATACTATCAAGTATACTTATTAAATTAAAAATAATATTTCAAAATTAAATATTTAACATTGAAAAGTAAAAATTATTAAGTTTAATTCACTAAAAAGTTAATTAATTAAAAAAATTAAACATTTATATATTTTTAAACTTAGTTTTTTAAAAGAATATATTAAAAAATTCAAATATTATATACTAAAAAATATCGGTAAGGGTTTGTTAACACTTAAAATACTTTCACTCATTTCTTACCACAAATTTACTAGTAAGTTACATTATTTTTGACACATTCTCAATATTTTATCATTTTTATTTTTTTTATCAGTCAATTTTTTTAAGAAAAAGAGAAAAAAGAATTTTGCACCAAGTAGGATTTAAACCTTGTACCTTTACATAATATTTCAGTAACACTTTCATGAGCTACTATAAAAAATGAAACATATAAAGTAATATAACCATATAAAGTGAAACATGATAAAATGGAGTGGATAGAATTTAAATAAACATTTCATTTCACTGTGTGAATATTATTGGAAGAAGATATGATTGAGGAGGATGCTGTGTCCAAATTCAAAACAATCTGTAGCACAATTTAACTCACAACCCTAGCAAAATAATTTTTTTGGTTGAATAGTATTGTGAATTGTATTGAATTGCTCAATTCAAAACCATCTTATGCTGAAATACTTACATCTAATTAAACTTGTTTCCTACTGTTGATGTTAAATTCTAAACCATTACTTTCAAGATTTAAAGACTTATATAATTACTAATTAATGTGCATGTTTTCCTTGATACAAACTAATTATCAGAGGGGAAATCCATGAAGACAGCATAATTCATCATGTCATTGAGATTTGGCTGCTAAATTCCTTAACTTGGATTGAGAGTTTATGTAAGATCTTAATCTGTCCCAAATTGAGATTCTGGGTCCAAAAAATCTAACCATCGCTGATTTTCTTGAACCTTCTCTAATAAATTCTAACTCCCCGGGATTAGTGTGTTTCATACTGTGATCTAGATCATCAAGCAGTGGCAATGAGATAGAACCATGAGATTCTACATTTCTGATCCACCCGCGAAGCAGGAAATTTATCACCTGCCAAGAATGATAATAGTGACTTGTTATATCAATATAATTATTTTCTTGGCAATCATATAATATATGCCTGAGAATTCAAGTGGGAATGAATACACAGTGTGCCTTCAAGTAAAAACAGTTTAATTTCCTTATAGTTTCAAAAAATTTGAATGCTTTTTTTGACATAAGTTTCAAACTCTTTTTTCTTAAAAAATTCTAATGGATTATATTAATACAAAATGCTTTTTCAGACTGCATCAGCATGATCAGTTAGAATTTGGGACAAACACCGGAGGAGGACTAGGATCGAATGCAATAAAAAATAGGGGACTGAAAGCACTTGAAAAAACATGAGAGCAAAAATTATTGCACTTCTATTAAGCAAAATGGAAAAGCACACTCTGCATCAAACTAACAAGCAAAAGTGCAAGGCGCTTTTTTTAAGCGTATACCATGAAATCATTGAACTGTATATAGCATTTTCCAATGAAGTCTTTCTCAAACAAACGACCATGGATCAAATTCTAGTCAACATGTTTCAGAAACTCAACTATTTATCAAATGTACCGGATAGTGCAGGTTAATTTTGAAGTCTATAAGTATAGCAAGAAAGAAGAAAAGTTTCAAGCAAATTTAGTGAGAAATTGCATATACCTCAGGCACTTCATCATGAGGGCAGTGACCAGCAAGGCTGATTTGATAGTAAGGAGCTTCAGGAACCTTCCTTTTAACTTGCATTCCCCATAGTGGCTTCACCCATGGATCTTCTTTACCATACATAAGGCAAATTGGCACTTTGTTTTTTTGACATCTAAGATACAAAAAAAGAAAAAAAAAAAAACCTGAAAATCCTTAACACCAAACATTAAATATAGATATGGTACTTTGTCACATATCTAGTTCTACCAATTAAAAATGTGGTAATTAATGTCTACCTTGATAAGGATTCATTGAAAGATAATTGTGCCTGAGGAGCAAACATAATTGAAGCCAATGATGCTGCTGCTGCGGGATGCCTTGTGGTTTTAATTATGTGTGAAAACACACTTTCTACATTTGTTGAATGATCTGCATAAACCTGATTAAGTATCTCAGCTATAATTGTAGGATCACTAATCTTCTCCCACCTACAGGACACAAAAAAAATGTTTAATTGAATGCAGTCTAATGCAGTCTAATTAATTGAAAACATGTCTCGCAGGAACACAAAATTGAAACAATGGACAAAATAAACTGATAATTACACAAATTCTGTTAGTCTCCTAATATTAGCAGGTAAGGGAAATGTTCCTGCCCATGGAGATAATTTTGATAGGAGTGGATTCTTTATAGGATTGGGAAGAAATCCCCAAAAAGGTGTTGCATTAAGCAATGTGACACCTTTCACTAAATGAGGATTAAGTGCTGCAAAATACAATGCAACATATCCCCCTAGTGAGTTCCCCACAACATAAACTGGTTCACCAATTACCTGCATAAATCCACAAACAGGGTAACTTTTGAATCAATAGTACATGAAAGAAACCCTCTCTCCCCATAAAAGAACAAAACAAACTACACAAAAGCATACTAAGGCTAACTCTAAATTATGTCTCAATGAGTGTGTCTTTGGTTCCACGTTTGAATAGAGTCAACTTGATCTATTACAACCCTGATTGTATGTTTGGTTTCACCTTGAGACTAGGTAAACGTGGATCTAAACATGAAAGTTACTCTAGCTTTGTTGAAATAGTTCAAGGTTTACTTCATTTAAATGTAAAACCAAACATACACGTGTGTTTGGTTTCAGGATGGAATAAACGTAGATCCATTTCAGAGTAGTTTTCATGTTTGACATATCTTAACGTGAAATCAAACACACCTCAAGAGTAGCTTTTATATTTTAAATCCACATGAAGCTAATTTGATGTGAAACTAAACACATTGTGACCTGATTTGATTTCTTTCCAAACACAAGTTAAAACATGAAAGTAGACTCTTCATCAAGCAGCATGTAACTAACCTCTTCTATGAAGTACCTAACTTGATCTTGCCATAAATCAATAGAGTACACAAGCTTATATGCCCATGATTCTGTTTCATCTCCAAAACCCCATGAAGCATTCCTATTTCCATCTGCCATAGGAGCAGGATCTTCAAAAGGCAGAGACAATCCTTGACCTAGAAAATCCAGAGCCCAAACTCTATTATCCCTTCCCAAATCCTTCAATTGCTTCTCATAGTGAAAAGATCCAACACCAAAACCAGGAAGAAACAGAACATTTGGGGATCCAACATTTTCAAAACCTGCCTTCTCATAATGCACATTGAGTTTAGGTTTCCATTCCCAAAAACAGCTACTTATAGAAGCACTAGATTCACCATTTGATCCATTTGGAAGACTTGGAATTAGAACATTAGAAGCAGAAACTTCTGTTACATCATCCTCTTCTCTACCAATCACATAGCTATCAGAACTTCTAACATAGGCCTTGCATTTGAATCTATTGGAACCTTCAAGAGAATTTTGTGATGTGAAATCTGTTTGATGCTTCTGATTCACTAGAAAATATTGTTGACTTGAATTCAAGGTTTTGGGAACCAGTTTCCAATTCTTCAAGTTCACTACTTGACAGCATGGTGAAGAATTACATGAGAGAATTTCCATACCCAGAAATTGAATTCTGCATTATCCACCCAGAAAAAAATTATTCTGAGCAAATTTATGTGACATCACAAAGAAAGAAGGGGGGAAAAAATTTGATAGTTTGGAAGTCAAAATTGAATTGTTTCTCCTCCCAAACAATGAAAAAAAAAAAGCAAATATAATGATTATAGAAACATTTATTTACAAAAAAGAAAAAGGAAATCAGAATCAGAATTATAATTATAATTAACATTTTGTATCAAGGAAAGAAGAAACAGAAGAAAGTGTAAACAGAACTACACAGAAAAGCAATCCTGTATTCGAAATTCGAAACACATATCCATTTATAGCTTCATTTTAATAAATATATATTTTAGTAAAGCGATACCAGTATCAGAAATTTAGCATACAAATTTAGTAAAAACTGTACCCTGTGATTTAATGAAGGAAGTGGCATGAGAAAATTGAGAATCTATTTCTCCCTGAAATCACGGTACACTGCAAATAATATCTATTGAGATTCACATCATATTAGGCAAAAAATCCTTTCTTTTCTTTTTTCGTTTTTTTGTGTGAGTATTTTAGAGTCATGTTGAGAAGAAGGAAAATGCAAGAAACACAGAAAAGACAAAAACACGTGTAGAACAATGGAAATAGGATCATTCACAACCAGGGAAGCAGTATAGTACTGTGATTCACTTAGAATTATTATTTATAATAGGCCTCTATAATTTTTTTTATACTATTTGATTTAACTTAATTAAAAATTTTTGATTTTAGTCCATACAACTTTATTTTATAACAAATACAAGTTATTAGTTACTACAATTTTATTTTTACTTCTTATAACTTAATTTTTTCTTATTTTATTCTCGAAAATTTCAATTTTTTTTGATCCCATAAAAAAATGAGATAAAAACTAAAAGAACTTAGGGCTTGTTTGAAATAGTTTTGGTTTTTAGTTTTTAAAAAAAGTCAGGGGAGTTTTCAATACAAATTTATGTGTAAATTCAGAAAACTGAAAACTAAAAACTTTTAAATGTTTTCATATTTTGGTTTTTAAATACTGAAAAACCAAAACTGTTTTTGAAAACTTGACTGTCAAACGAGTTTTTTAGTTTTCTATTTTTAAAAACAGAATACTATTTTCAAAAAGAGAAATTAAACAAGCCCTTAACATTCGGAATTAAAAACAAAAAAATTAAATTAAGTTGGATAAAAAAAATTGTAAGGACTAAAACAAAAATTTTGTCAATTTTTTATATATTAAAAACAAAACTTTTAAATTAAGTTGAAATAAAGTAAAATAAAAAATTATAAGGACCAAAAAAAATGACCATCAATTTTGCAAAAATTAAAAACTTATTTAAACCTTTATAATACAAATTATAACTTCATTCAACAAGAAAACAATATTTTTTTTAAAATTTTATAGTTGAATATAATTGTAAATTGTATATGTAAATAGTTGTCAAAGCAAGTTTTTGATCTGATTTTTTTATTTTATTTTACTAGATGTGTACCCAATCTAGGTCTAATAGAAAAATATATGATTAAATTTGAACCAACTCTTTTTTTTTTTTTTTTATCTCTCTGTCATTTTGTGTTTTAGCTGTGTAGCTACTGATTTATAACTTGTTCAATCACACTCTGCTATCTTTTCTTTTTTATTTTTTCAATTTTTGTTGCTAATATTTTGTCTTTTAATCCTTGAATTATTTCTTGTATTCTTGAAATTGCTAAAATTTTCACTTCAGTTGTTGGTTCACTTAGTTTTACCATTGCATTACTGAACTACTAGACAGGCATAAACCAAAGGTGAGAACTTAATTCATTGGCAGTGGCTAGTAGGGTTTTATTCTGTGCCTCACCAAAACCCTTTTTCCCTCTCGCGCTGCTGTTACACTCTTCTCTTGATCTTCTTGCACTCTTCTTATTGTGCCCACTTCTCAAAGTAATTTTTTTTTTTTTTTTTGTGATTTAGGGCTTTACAACACTTGATCGAAGACGAGTACATGGCGGCTAGAGAAATTGGGGTCTCTGAATTCCTACAAGTTTGATTTTACCCGTTTGTGTGAATTAGCTACAAATATATTTAATTTGTGTAGCAATATATTTTGATGGCTTTGAATTGATGCAATATATTGGCAATTGAAATGCAGTTGTATTGATGGGGTTTGTGATTTTGGTTTCAGGGTACCTGCAGGCAAACCTTGATTTTTACAAAGAAGCCTCAAAGACAGAGGAGTCATTTGCTTTGGGGTTCACTTTGGAATCAGAATAGGGCTCTTGGTTCAACCCGTAAAGCTTTGTGCTTAAGGTGCCAAGCTCAAGAGAATCCCGGAGCTGTGGTTTATGGGGGTGCAAGCAGTTCAGTAGAGGAGCAATCTGGCTTGGTTAAAAAACCTTCAAATGAAATTTTTCATCTATATCGCATCCCGTTTATCCAAGAAAGTGCAGCTGATCAACTTCTAAGGGAAGCTCAAGTGAAAATCTCTAATCAGATTGTGGACCTACAAACAGAGCAATGCTATAACATTGGCCTTGGTTCTGAGCTTTCAAGCAGGAAGCTCTTAGTTCTTAAATGGCTTCTTCAAGAAACATTTGAGCCTGAGAATTTAGGAACTGAAAGCTTTCTTGAGAAGAAGAAGAAGAAGAAGGAGGGTTTGAGGACAGTTATCATAGAGGTTGGCCCAAGATTGTCATTTACCACAGCATGGTCTGCTAATGCTGTGGCGATTTGCCAAGCCTGCGGTTTGACGGAGGTGAATCGTTTGGAGCGGTCAAGGAGGTACCTATTGTATGTCATAGGTGAATTACAGGATCATCAAATCAATGAGTTTGCATCCATGGTACATGATAGGATGACTGAATGTGTCTATACTCAGAAGTTGACATCCTTTGAGACCTCTGTTATTCCAGAGGAGATTCGTTATATACCCGTCATGGAGAGGGGACGAAAAGCATTAGAGGAGATCAATTTGGAGATGGGTTTTGCCTTTGATGATCAGGATTTAGAATACTACACTAGACTTTTTAGAGAAGATATTAAGCGGAATCCGACAAATGTGGAGCTATTTGATATTGCGCAGTCCAACAGTGAGCACAGCAGGCACTGGTTCTTTACTGGGAAGATTTTCATTGATGGACAGCTTATGAGCAGGACTCTTATGCAGATTGTGAAAAGTACTTTACAAGCAAATCCAAACAATTCAGTTATTGGCTTTAAGGATAACTCAAGTGCAATAAGGGGTTTTCAAGTGAAGCAGCTACGACCAGTTCAGCCGGGTTCAACATGTCCATTGAACACAGCAGAGCGTGATCTAGATATCTTATTTACAGCCGAGACACATAATTTTCCTTGTGCAGTGGCACCTTATCCTGGTGCTGAGACAGGTGCAGGAGGTCGCATTAGGGATACTCATGCAACAGGAAGGGGTTCCTTTGTCTAGGCAGCTACAGCTGGTTATTGTGTTGGGAATCTCAATGCGCCAGGTTTTTTTTCTCCATGGGAAGATCCATTGTTTACTTATCCGTCCAATTTGGCGTCACCATTGCAGATTCTTATTGATTCAAGCAATGGTGCTTCTGATTATGGGAATAAGTTTGGAGAGCCATTGATCCAAGGCTTCTGCAGAACTTTTGGAATGAGACTTCCTAGTGGGGATAGGCGAGAATGGTTGAAGCCAATCATGTTTAGTGGAGGTATTGGGCAGATTGACCACACTCATATTACAAAAGGAGAGCCTGACATTGGAATGTTGGTGGTTAAGATTGGCGGTCCTGCATATCGTATTGGGATGGGAGGTGGGGCAGCCTCAAGCATGGTCAGTGGGCAAAATGATGCAGAGCTTGATTTCAATGCTGTGCAACGTGGAGATGCTGAGATGGCTCAAAAACTGTATCGTGTTGTTCGTGCTTGTATTGAGATGGGGGATAAAAATCCCATTATGAGCATTCATGATCAGGGTGCTGGTGGGAACTGCGATGTGGTGAAGGAAATTATATATCCAAAGGGTGCTGAGATAGATGTCCGAGCAATTGTTGTTGGTGACGACACCATGTCAGTTCTTGAAATATGGGGGGCAGAATATCAGGAACAAGACGCCATCTTGGTGAAGCCTGAAAGTCATGAGCTCTTACAATCAATCTGTAACAGAGAGAAGGTTTCAATGGCTGTGATTGGAACTATCAGCGGTGATGGACGTGTTGTGTTGGTTGACAGCTTAGCAACTCAGAAGTGTCTCTCAGATGGACTCCCTCCACCTCCTCCTGCTGTTGATTTTGAATTGGAGAAATTCCTTGGTGACATGCCTCAGAAATCTTGAGTTTAATCGGGATGTCTATGGGCGAGAGCCGCTCGATGTTGCCCCTACAATCTCAGTGATAGATTCTTTGAAGAGGGTGTTAAGTTTGCCATCGGTCTGTTCAAAGCGCTTCTTAACAACAAAAGTTGATAGGTGTGTTACTGGTCTAGTGGCACAACAGCAAACAGTTGGCGCTTTGCAGATTCCACTTGCAGATGTCGCTGTTACTGCTCAGACTTTCACTGATTTGACGGGTGGTGCATGTGCCATTGGGGAGCAACCAATCAAAGGTCTGTTAGACCCCAAAGCAATGGCTCGGTTAGCTGTTGGGGAAGCACTCACTAATCTTGTTTGGGCGAAGGTCACTTCTCTTTCTGATGTCAAGGCAAGTGGCAATTGGATGTATGCTGCCAAGCTTGATGGGGAAGGAGCTGCCATGTATGATGCAGCCATGTCTTTATCTGAAGCAATGATCGAGCTTGGTATTGCTATTGATGGAGGGAAAGATAGCCTTTCTATGGCAGCCCATTCTGGAAACGAAGTTGTCAAGGCTCCAGGGAATCTTGTGATTAGTGTCTATGTCACTTGTCCTGATATAACAAAAACAGTGACGCCGGATTTGAAACTTGAAGATGATGGTGTTTTACTTCATATTGATTTGTCAAAGGGAAAACGGCGGTTGGGTGGATCTGCTTTTGCCCAGGCATTTGACCAAGTTGGGGATGAGTGTCCTGATGTTGATATTCCTTACCTTAAAAAGGTCTTTGAGGGTGTAGAAGACCTTCTTACTGATGAACTGATTTCTGCTGGTCATGACATTAGTGATGGTGGGTTGCTCGTTTGTGCCTTAGAAATGGCATTTGCTGGTAATCGTGGTCTCATTTTGGACTTGACTTCACAAGGTAACAGCCTTTTCCAGACACTCTATGCAGAAGAGATTGGGTTAGTTCTTGAGGTAAGCACGAAAAGTCTGCCTTTTGTAATGGATAAATTGAATGGTAGGGGAGTTTCAGCTGAGATTATTGGTCAAGTAACTAGCACTCCTTCAATAGAAGTTAAGGTTGACGGGGTGACTTATTTAAATGAAAAGACAAACATCCTAAGGGACATGTGGGAACGAACCAGTTTTCAGCTTGAGAAGTTCCAAAGATTGGCATCTTGTGTGGATATGGAAAGAGAAGGACTAAAACATCGACACGAGCCCTCATGGGAACTATCATTTACTCCTTCCTTTACCGATGAGAAGTACATGGCTGCAACTTTGAAACCCAAAGTGGCTGTGATAAGAGAAGAAGGGAGCAATGGAGACCGAGAAATGGCTGCAGCCTTTCATGCAGCTGGTTTCGAACCTTGGGATGTTACTATGTCTGACCTTCTTAATGGAGTGGTCACTTTGCAGGAGTTTCGCGGGATTGTGTTTGTTGGTGGTTTTAGCTATGCCGATGTGCTTGATTCTGCAAAAGGTTGGTCTGCTTGCATACGTTTCAATGAACCTCTTTTGAAACAGTTTCAGGAGTTTTACAAGCGTCCAGACACTTTCAGTCTAGGTGTATGCAATGGCTGTCAGCTAATGGCTTTGCTGGGATGGGTACCGGGCCCACAAGTTGGTGGGGTGCATGGTGCTGGCGGTGACCTATCGCAGCCTAGGTTTATTCACAATGAATCAGGGCGGTTTGAATGCCGCTTTACTAGTGTGACAATAAAGGACTCACCAGCTATAATGTTCAAAGGCATGGAGGGTCGTACATTGGGAGTATGGGCTGCTCATGGTGAGGGGAGAGCTTATTTCCCAGATGAAGGCGTGTTGGACCCCATAGTTCATTTAGAGCTAGCACCTGTAAGATACTGTGACGATGAGGGCAATCCAACAGAGACTTATCCGTTCAATTTGAATGGTTCTCCTTTAGGGGTGGCTGCTATTTGTTCTCCAGACGGGAGGCATGTTGCGATGATGCCTCATCTGGAGCATTGCTTCTTGATGTGGCAATTCTTGTGGTATCCGAAGCAGTGGAATGTGGACAAGAAGGGGCCTAGTCATTGGTTGCGCATGTTCCAAAATGCAAGGGAGTGGTGTTCCTCATATGATCAATAATTAATTGTCTTTTCTTTTTCTTTTTCCCCCAAAAGCTATTTTGGTTTCTTTAGTTGATGACTGATCTACTTCCCTCATCAATAATTAATGGACAGGTTATGTAACAATGACAAAGCAAGAATAATTTAAAGGTCTTTTATCTGATATTTAGTTTTCAATGGAGATTTTCAGAAATTTTTGATTGCCTTCTATATGTTTGTCTAGACTAACTTAGTTCCATGGGATTTCTGGTGTCAACTGTCATGTACTGCAATGTTGCATGCTTGGATAACATGCCATTACCAAGAATCAACTATCCCAAAAATTTAGACATTCTCTTATGATTTTCAGTTTAGAAATTAGAAAATGTGTATTTCTTATAGAGCGTATCTTCCCTTATTTAGAAATACATTGTCTGCATTTATTTCCTATTTATTTTCAGTTATTTGTATGGCATATTGAAGATTCTGCTTCATATTTACATTTGTCTACTACCATATATTTGATGGAGATCTGTTACCTTAATTGTACTGATCTATTCTGTTTAATAGCTTGCTTCCAATGAACATAACCCATATTTTGTTCAGAACCAATTATTCACACATTGGATTTAGCCATTTAGGGCCTGCTTGTTTAGGCTTTTAAAAAAAAGGTGATTTTAAGATTGTGTTAAAAAGTGATTTTATTTTTGACATTTTTATGTAGAGCAAAAGCTATTTCATCTTTAGTTACAATTACGAGATCGTACTATTTTGGAAATGTACTTTTCTCTCCTCAATTATAATATAGATTATTTTTCAAATTCTGATTTTTCTTAGAATCTCATCCAAACAATTAAACAGGATAAAAAAGTTTTCTAGGACATTTGTAGACACAGGAATGGTTTCTAGAACATTTTCTCATTTACAGAGTGAGACCCCTGCGTCTGAAGCACTTGCATAAATTAGGAAGTTGCTGCACTGGCAGCATTTGGTTGTGTTCCATTTTCCTATGTATCTGCTAATTTCACTTTCAACACTGATAACTGTGTAAGTTGATAGGGATGATAATCTGAAATTGGCTGATCCAGGGTAGTACTCAATGTAAAAGAATTATAATGTTATACTGTAGTAAACTTACTCTGCATATTGCAGGTTGCCGATCTATATGGAATTAGGGCATGCATTGTAAATGGTGGTAAAATTCGAGGGACTGGGAATGCCTGGATATGCCCTGAGGTAGACATCTGTCTATTAGAAAGCCTGTCTGTTTTTTTTTTTTTTGGGGGGGGGGGGGTGTGTGTGTTAAACCATAGTTCATTTTTTGAACCACATTACATACACTCATTTTTTGACATTTAATACAGGGGAAAAGAAAATTTGTTGCTTAATTTTTGCATTTTTTTTTGTCACTGTCTAGTTTTCTAGAGTACTAATTTGATCCTTCTCATCAGCTTTAATTGTTTTCCAATGACACAATGAAGTGATAGTCATACATGGAGATGTAGTGACTGTCATTCACATATCTAGAAATTATGAGGTTTTCTCCATTGGATAAAGATGACCCGCATGTGTAAAATCTGTACCTATCAGTTTTCTTCTTAAAGAAAAAGAAGCCATTTCTCTCTAGAATTTCTTACCCCACTCCCCGACTAATGTATATCTATTTTTTTCTCAGGGTGAGGAGGATGAGACAGCGATAGATGTGAATTTTTCTGGAATTTAGCCTTTGATAACATCACTCTTCATTATATACCAAGTTATTACCATCAAATGGCCACTCAAATTAGGGTTATTAAATGGAGAAACAAAACTTTCAGGATCTCTTTTAAGATCGTAAGATGAACCTTTGTCCTGTGTTTGATAATTTCTTGTTTTTAAAAATTAGTTTCTGTTGACTAAGATTTTGCGTAATTGTTGCTGACAATAACATCTGCTTGGGAAGTTGAGCCTTGGGGCAATAGCAATGTTGTTGCCTTGGGATCTAGTTGTGGGAACAAGAAACAATTCCTCTTCTTAATTTGTTACAAAAAGGAATTCTTTTTTAAAATGTTCCTAGTTCAGTAGTCAATAACCTGCCCTACTTTGTAACTAAGATCAAAAGGATGGTTTTTGAGCAATCACTTGTTACCTTAATGGACCGCTTGAGTGGTTGACTTGACTATTTCTATTCTGAGAAGTCATTTTCTAATTTCCACTATATTATTATGTGATATCCGTTAATTTTTGTGGTCATATTTATTGGGTTCTATTTCCATAAGGTGAATTTGTGATTCACTTGAATCTCTTTTCATGTTCAGTAATCAGGGTTTTTCTTCTAGGTGCTTGTCTTAATCAGCTAATAGCTAGCATTTCTTTGTAAAGAGGACCAAAAGCTTCTCGAGTTTGATTACGTTAGTGTGTGGTAGAAGTTGAACATGGTGAACTGGGCATACTACTTCCCATTTATGCGCACCTTGCTTCACTTTGTGATTTTGCTACTTAGTTTAGACGATTGAAATAAGTTTAGTTAGTTAGTTGTTCCACTTGTGAATTATCTTCTTATATGGTCAGATTGCTCCTTAGTATATTATGTGTTCCCAAAGAGACACTTCTTTTCACTTTAGTCTATAAATTGCTACCAATTGGTCATTTTAACAGGTTTTATTTTCCAAGTTAGGCATGTCTAGCTCGATTTAATATATATAGTTGTTGTAAGTTACAATCTTGGAGTACAGTTGGATGATTCTGGAGGCCTGATGATGAAGTCTTGCTGTAGAGTTTGTTGGGACACTACATCCCAGTGGCAAAGATGGTCTGCAAAGTGGAAAATTGTTGTCTATATCCCTTCAGATAGGGCAATTGAGGGCTAACCTGAAGGTAACCATTTCATTGTTTTCTAGATTTGTTTGCTTCTATGCTTGTGTAATTTAGGTTGCTTTGTATCAGACCAAAAGTTGGTAGGGAAAATCTTGCTTTTCTTTCTCCCTTCTTGTCTGGGGCTTACTTGGAGGTACGGCATTTTCCACCTGACGAATTGGAGCTCGCTTCTCTCGGGAACTATACAGAGAGTAAGACATCATATTTAGAACATTATGAAGTTTGTTCAGTTATGTCAGGGACAGGGAGTGTGTCTCTGCAAGCAATCCATGTTGATTTTCTGTCTCTTGTTTTTAGGATGACATCCAATTTAGGAGGTCCTGGCAACCAAATTCCAATAAAGGAAAAAATTAAACCAACGACTTGTGGTTAGTGATTGGCTAATCATTCAGTGGATCAGGCATTCTTTCAAACTTCGGTTGATTCTTCCTAATTTGAAAATTTGTTGGCCAAGATTTCGTAGTTTGTATTTTTTCTACTTAATCAAATTGATAATTTGTTTTAGTTTAAAATTGGCTATCTTGTTTTTTCAAATTTCTAAAAATTGTTGGTGACTTGGAAATCTAGTTGTGTCATCGAGATTTAGCTGATAAAAGGCCCAGAAAAGTGATATCTCTAACATAGAGTACATCGATAAAAATTTAGAGGAGAGATGGAGAGGTAATTGAAAGTGGAAAACTCTAAAGTGCACATTTTAAATTTTAACTGGATTGCTTCTTTGTTTTCAGGCAGAAATCCAGCTTTAATCTTGGTGAAGCCCTAGATGTGGTGGAGATGTTGTGAGTACATAAGATCATACTCTTATTTATTTGCACCTGAATTTCAGTTACTTGTTAGTTTACCTATTGCTATGCTCAATAATTATAAGTGAATTTCATAAATTAATTTAGCTTCTTGAGAAGACTTTAAAGTCTGCCCCATTCAATTCTTTTTACTGAAACTAGATTTGAACCTGGGTGCCGATAATATAAAATGATTAACTTTTAATGTTTTTAAGTAGTCTTCTCATCAGCAATAAAAAGTTTTTCAATATATACACAGAAAACTCGAGTCCTTAACAAAGTTATAAAAAGCAAAGAAATTAACCATAAAAGTTAAGTGATAACAATAAAGAGTGAACAAAACTCATTTTCCAAAGTTTCCCTATGGGAAAGAATAATAACAAAAAATAATTGTCTGAAATCCAAGATATCAAGTATCTTATCTCAGTCATTTCAACATGACTAACAAAGTTTAATACAATTGGTATATAATTTAGTTCTTTAAACATGTTGATAGGAATTCAAATTTTGACGGTGCACCACATTTGAAACAGAGATTAATTCCCGTTTTAAAATTTGTTCGGAGATTAATCTCTGTATTGCAACTTAAAAACCTTCGTTTGGAGATTAATCTTTGTTTTTCAACTTAATTTTAATACTGTATTTTCATACCGGGATTAATATCGGTTTCCATACAGATATTAATATCCATTTCCATACAGATATTAATCTCCGTTTTGATACAGATATTAATTTCTGTTTCCATACATGTATTAATATTTGTTTGTCTGCAATTCATCATTTTCAAACCGCATGAATGAAGAAGAAAAAAAACCCTTGATTCTAATTTTATCAATGATAGAAAACAATGTTGGTGATTTTGGGTTTAGTTACATATAGAGTATTGAGTGTGTCAAAATTTTGAGTTTTTCAACTTAATTCCATTACTGTATTACAGGGATTAATATTTGTTTGGTTCAAATTTGGATTTAAAAACATAACTTTACCAATTTTCCAAAATCACCAACATTGTTTTCTATCATTAATACGGTTAGAATCAAGGGTTTTTTTTACTTCGTCATTCATGCTGTTAGACAAACAGATATTAATATCGGTATGGAAATGACTATTAATCCTTGTATGAAAATATAGTATTGGAATTAAGTTGAAAAACGAAGATTAATCTCCGAGCTAATGTTTTTAAGTTGCAACACATAGATTAATTTCCGAGTGAATTTTAAAACAGGGATTAATCACTGTTTTTAATGTGGTGCACATATGCCTCTTTTTAAGTTGAAAAACTGGGATTAATCTCCGACGAAGGGCAAAATTGAAAAAAAAATAACAGTGTGTGATGAGCGGAGAAAAGAAAGTGGTAGGCAAAGTAGCACCCTAAATAAGCTTAGTAGTTTTCTTAATTTATGTGAATTGGTTAGAGGGTATTATAAAAGATATCATAAGTAGTAAATAACCCCGAATTTGACGAGCTCACAACATCCTTCCCCTCTACATGCATGTTACTAGTGTATATAGAGATGTCAAAACGAGTTGGCCAACACAGACATTTTTCAATTTTGTTTTATGAGGTAGTCAAATTCAAATTTTTTTTAACAAGTCAAAATTAGTTTTTGATAAAAACTAAGTATGTGTTTGGTTTAGCAGTAGTAGAATTGATTTTGGATTAACGTGATTTTAAAAAATTGATTGCGTAAAATTGATTTTAAAGTAATGTGTTTCATGTTTGAAAAATTTGACTTAAAAACACGTTTAGAGTACAAATAGTGTAAAATTTTTAACCTAACGTGAAAGCAAGACTTACCTTCTTTTGTCAAAATTAATTTTGGCAACCCAAAATCAATTTTGGTTTTTCCCTTACTCATAATCAAACAACTTGGTAACTAACCAAAATTAAATTTGATGCTTCAAAATCAATTCCCCTCATCATTAACATTTTACCAAACATGCACTAAATATATCTCCTTCCATTCGAAGTGTTTGAGATCCGTACAACAATAAATCTCAATTATTTATTTAAAATTAATTGTTTGATAGTCAATTGCCTAACACTTAGGGCATGTTTAGATTAGCTGTGAATAAAAATTGGTTGTTTGAAACATAATTAATTTTTATTTGGGTATATTTGCGGTGAAAAACGATTTTTAAGATATTTTTAGTTGTGAGAAATAATTTTTAAACTTTTAAAAACAATATCCAATTTTTAATTAAAGGACTAATTTTTTTTTCTTTGATAAAATAAGAATAAAAAACTTTTATAAATATAAAATTAAACAATTCAAAATATATTACACCCAAAAAAACTCAAACACGTGGCAATCAAACGGACCCTTATTAAGAGCATCGTTTGTATAGACTAAACTGTTGCCCTCAAACCACCATGATCCCTAAACCATTGGATTATTTTTTTCTTCTTCCATGTTACTCTCACTTGATCGGACGGTATAGATGGGGGGACTATGATGGTGCCTCCACCATCCTAACAAATCCTACTGTCTCATACAATTCTTGCGGGCAAAGATATGTATAACTTAACGTAAAGGGTGTTCTGTTATGCTTGCAGATTCATGATTGAGGTATGTATGTATGTATATATATATTTTCATCGTTTTGTGTTATGTTTGTTTACATATTTTAGCTTCAAAAGCTGACTCGACTTCCATGTGATGGCCAAGTGCACGAAACTGTTCGAATAATTCATTAATACTATATTTTTCAGCAACTATATTATTATATGTCACGAAGGACTTTTCTAACGATTAATGAATTGCACGAATGACGTGGTCCCTTATTTTTGGTAAAATGTCAAAGAATTTTCATATAATAATTAATTTATTTATTTATATTTTTAGCTCAATGAAGTTTATCCACTAATCCAGTAAAAGAAAATAACTGCGAGGTTCTTCTACATCCGTCATTTCTTTCCTTCTAGGATTAAATGTAAATTTCGGTCCCTATATACGTCACACTTTTAATTTTTAAATACGTCCTGCCGTCACCTTCTATTATAACACGGTGAGTTAATGGTGTTCGTGAGACAGATTAGACATGTCCTTTGCCTAACCCTAAAATACACTGGACTCTGCTATTCAAACCCGAACTTGACCCTAAGCCCAAATAAACTTATTGGTGTTCAGGCCTAGGTAGGACTGGGTTACAGAAGAACATGATCGGATTGATCGAAATTTATTTTTCACCAATCTTATAACATTAAAATATGAAATCATACTACTATAATTTTAAATATAATTTGATAATTATTGCTATTTGTTCATTTTTAAAGCCAACATCTGAGATTAAGTGATAATCATAGTGATATATTTGAGATTTAACGATGTATAATTTAGTGTGTTATTGACTTTTTGGATCAAAAGCATAAAAATACTCTTTTTGGTCTCTATTATAAGTAAATTTAGATCATTATTTTTGTACTAAATACTATAAGTAAAATTCATCAACTTTTTTCTTCATTAATAAAAATATTTCTAAATTATCCTTATATTAATTGAGTGTCTATTTTAAATACTACAATACATTTATTTAGGTGATTGAAAACAATTTAGAAAATATATGAGTACTTCTAATACTCTTTTTAATACATGGCCTTTTAGAAGAAAAAAAATTGCGGAGACTTTTACGAATTTTTGTTCATACGCATTTTCCTTATGCAGTGAAAATTAATTAATTGCATTTCATTTTTTTTAGTTTCATGTAAAAAATAACACATTCATTAAAATGTCTTTTGTTGTATTTATTACAAAATAATAAATTTTCTTTAATAAAAACTAAGTGATTTATTAAATAAAAAGAGTATTTAAGAAATAATAACATTAAATATACTTAAAATAGTTGAAAGTAACTTACATTTTACATCAACACACAAGAACAAGAGTTTCTTTTTTTTTTTTTTTTACTTTTCTTTTTTAGTCAAACGGAAATATTATGGTTTTAGTTAGAGAAAATTTATCTCGAAAGAGCATCAATCGATAGAAGAAGTCTAGTCTAATGGAAGATAAATTTTTTACTTTAATAATAACACGATAAGAGATACTCATTCAATTTTTTATTATAAATAAATTTTAACATTTTTTTAAATATAAAACAAAATTAATCACTTATATTATATTTAGTAATAAAATATCTAAAATACTTTTAATAATTAATTTATTTATGTTGATAAAAAATTGATTTACTTGCTTTGAATGACCATTTATCTCTCTACAATAAATATAATGGAGAGTAATATAAGAAAAAGAAATTATTTTTATGAATGGAATAAAAAAAATTAAATGATATTAATTATTTTTATAATGAAGGTAAGGTAGTTATTTTTTTTCTCTTATATTTATATTTGATATGAAAACCAAAATGGATTTTATAACAAATATGAAATTTATTTTTGATGAAAACCTATATACTATACTATAGTAATCTATAATGTATGAATATTTGTGTTAGGTGAATAAATGGGTGGGAAGGAAGGAGTGTTGGATTGAGCTTCAATCATCATCACATTGAATTATTCTTCATCCAAACCAATTTGATCCTAATCCGAAAGAAGAGGGATCCGAAGGGAAATATTCTTCAATGGGTTTCACGGAATCATCGCTATTGCTCCCTTCTGATTCTTCTCCTTCCTCCAAAACCGTTCCTGTAGATAAATTCAACTTCGCTTACATAATCTATTTCACCCTCGGTCTCGGTTACCTTCTTCCTTGGAACGCCTTCATCACCGCCGTTGATTACTTCTCCTACCTTTACCCCGATGCCAGCGTTGACCGCATCTTCGCCGTCGTTTACATGCTCGTTGGCCTCGTCGGTATCTTCCTCATCATCCTCTACAGCCACAAATCTCACGCTTTCGTTCGAATCAACCTTGGCTTGGCCTTGTTCGTTGTCTCTCTCCTTGTCGTTCCTCTTCTTGATGCGTTTTATATTAAGGGTCGGGTCGGGTTATACAATGGGTTCTATGTTACTGCCGCCGCTGTTGGCCTTTCCGGCGTCGCGGATGCTTTGGTTCAGGGCTCCGTCATTGGCACCGCCGGTGAGTTGCCGGAGAAGTACATGCAAGCCGTTGTTGCCGGCACTGCTGCTTCTGGTATTTTCCGATTACCCCCAATTTATACAGTTGCTAATTTTCGATCAGGTTTTTCCATTTGGGGTTTTGCTATTTTCTGTAAAGGTTGAAACTTTGCTATTTTCTCGTGTCTGCGTCAGATATGTTAACATGTAGTATATCCATAGAAACATGATGAGTTTTAGAATCACTTCTTTTTAGTAAGAATTTAGAATCACATTTATACTTATATATATATTGTACCAAAATCAATTGGCACACAGGTTGTTCCAACGTAACCCCAAATTGTGAGGGAGAGTTTTGGAACCTATCGTGATTCGTGATTCAACTCAGCTGAGCAGGATTAGCTCTTAAAGTATGCTGGATAGTTTTGGTTCTGTACTATATATTATGAAAAATGCTAAATCCTCTTACTAAACTCTCTTACAAATCTTTCTACCCATTTAATTTTGACCAGTGTCTTTCATCTTTCACTAAGCATTTACTTTTTGGAAGGTAGTTGACCCTTGTCAAAATTAAGTGGGTAGGAAGATTTGTAGGAGGGTTTAGTAGGAGGATTTAGCATTTCTCATATATTATATATTATTATTTACATGGGAATCCTGAGCTCATGAGCATTTTATTCCTAGGAATGTGATGATTGGTGCTTGGGTATCCCAGATTTCTCCTTTTCTTAAGAATTTCCTGGCTTATAAGGTAATAAAGAATAATCAAACTAAAAACATGGAGCTTGATTATGGGTTGAAACCTTTGTATGGTCTGTCAGGTGATCTGTTACTTGGGTGATATCAACCAATTAGGCAGAGTTTGTTTTGAATGTTTTTCTTTTTAATGGTTAATGTTTCTTGTCCTCTAAATTTGAGGCATATTAACATACTGCTTTTAGTTTTGTGTGGAATATATTTTGTAAGCAAACATTGATATGTTCCTTTGTCTATAGAGCTTGTATGGTTTTCTATTTTCATTATGGATGTTTTGCTTTCAGGAGTGCTTGTTTCAGTCCTAAGGGTATTTACAAAAGCTGTATATTCACAAGATGCCTCCGGCATGCGAAAGAGTGCAAATCTCTACTTTGCCGTATCAATTGTAGTTATGTTCATATGCGTGGTTTTGTACAACATAGTGCACAAACTTCCTGTTATGAAGTACTATAATGAACTCAAGGTTCATGCTATCGCTACGGTTGAAGACAATGGTCCCCTGACCGGGTCTGTCTGGAGGACAACCGTGTGGAATATTCTGGAAAGAATCAAGTGGTATGGGTTTGGCATTGTGCTTATTTATGTTGTGACTCTAGCAATATTTCCTGGGTACATTACAGAGGATGTGCACTCCCAACTTCTTAAAGATTGGTATCCAATTATCCTCATTGCTTGCTACAATGTTTTTGATCTTGTTGGCAAGTGTCTGACTGCGGTATACCTCCTAGAGAATGCGAAAATCACAGTGGGTAGTTGCATAGCAAGATTGTTGTTTTTCCCTCTCTTCTTAGGGTGCTTGCACGGTCCCAAATTCTTTCGGACGGAGATTCCCGTGATGATCCTGACTTGCCTATTAGGGCTTACTAACGGCTACCTAACAAGCGTGCTGATGATTTTGGCTCCTAAAATTGTAAAGTTTCAGCATGCAGAGACTGCTGGGATTGTGACTGTGTTATTCTTAGTTATTGGTCTGGCTGCTGGATCTATTATAGCTTGGTTCTGGGTCATCTGATCAAGAAATTTGTATAAATTTAGGGTTTCATAATATCTGCATATAATCTGGCCTAACTCAATGTGAAGTCAAAACTGGGATGGGTTTCCTTAATTTGTTTCTTGAACACGTGAAAATCTGTAAGCTTATCTGTTGTCAATTCTAATGAGTTGTTGCTGTTTAACTGTTTAGTGTGTTCTTCCTCAACCATAAAAGTGGATTTATTTCAACATAGTTTAGAGTGCTTTTTACGTTTTGGATCCACGTTAGATTCAATTTTGATTTGTTTCGAAACACAGTTAATCTCTTTCGCTTGCGGTTCGCATACTTTGATAATAGATGGATAGAGTGTAGACAAAGTAAAGCCTTGGAAGACATGATCAGTTTAGGAAGTAACAAACCCGTGCAATGCATCTCACGGGATTGTATGTATACAACTGCGAGTAATTAATTACAGGCAAAATGACATTTTTGGTCCCTTAACTCTTTATACAGATTCACTTTGGTCTCTTAACTTTGTTTTTTACTCATTTTGGTCCCTTAACTTCTATGTTTGGTTCGTTTTGGTCTCTTAACTTTTTTTTTTTTTTTTACTCATTTTAGTCCCTTAACTTCTATGTTTGGTTCGTTTTGGTCCCTGACGTTAAGTTCGTCAAGGATATTAACATATCTGTCTTACATGGCTCTTACGTGGCACTGACTCCGTGATAACTTGATGGATGAGGCCTTGGTTAGTCCGTGTGAGAATCGAAAACGTTACCACCTGAGAAAAAGAAATTTGGAAGGGAGGGGAGCAACTCAGAATCTCATGACAGGAACCAAATATAGAAGTTAAGGGACCAAAATGAGTCAAAAAAAAGTTAAGGGACCAAAGTGAAGGAATTAATAGCATAAAATTTTTACTGTTAGGCCATGAGAAGATGCATAGTAATTTCTAGAAAAAATGTTGCAATTTTAAAAGAAAAAAAGTATGAAAGTTAAGCTAGAAACTTCTAGGTTAATAATACATTGTTTTAAAAAAATCAAATAGCTTAAGAAATTTAAAAAACAAACTTATTTTTAAATTAAAGAACATAATATTTTATAAGTGTATAGCACACGATTTCTAGAAAAAGTGTTGCACTTTTAAAAATATAAAAAGTTATCTAAAATAATCTAGAAACTTCAATATGAATAATACATTACTTTAAAAAATATTCAAATAATCTAAGAAATTAAAAAATCTAATTTTCATTTTTAAATTGAAAAAACTCAATTTTTCAAGTGTATAGTACACAATTTCTAAAAAAATTGTTGCAATTTTAAAATTATAAAAATTTTGTAAATTAATCTAAAAACTTCAAGGTGAATAATATACTGTTTTTTAAAAAATCAAATAATTTAACTAATTTAAAAAATTCATTTTTAATTTTAAATTAAACAACACCATCTTTATCAACTATATAGTACAAGATTTCTAGAAAAATTATTGTAACTTTAAAAATATAAAAAATTATGTAAATTAAGCTAGAATCTTCAAAGTGAATAATAAATTGTTTAAAACAATTAAATAATTTAAAAAATTCATCTTTATTTTTAAAATAAAAAAGCACTACCATTTACAAGTTCGTAGTACACGATTTTTGGAAAACTTTTTGCAATTTTAAAATATAAAAATTAGGTAATTTAAGCTAGAAACTTTAAGGTTAATAATACATTATTTTTTTAAAAATAGTTTAATATATTTAAAAAAAAAATTTTATTTTTAAATGAAAAAAAATCATCTTTTTCAAGTGTATAGCACACGATTTCTAGAAAACTTGTTGCAATTTCAAAATTATAAAAAAAATGTAAATTAATCTAAAAACTTCAATGTATATAATACATTGTTTTCAAAAAATTGAATAATTTAAGAAATATAAAATACAAATTTTCATTTTTAAAGTATAAAACACTTGATTTTTCAAGTGTATACTTCATGATTTCTAGAAAAATTGTTGCATTTTAAAAAATATAAAAAATCATGTAAATGAATCTAGAAACTTCAAGGTGAATAACACATTATTTTCAAAAATAAAATATTTTAAATAATTTAACACATTATTATCAAAAAGTAAAATATTTAAAATAATTTAAAATTTCATTTTCAATTTAAAATTAAAAAGTACAATCTTTTTCAAGTGTATATAATACACGATTTCTAGAAAATAGTTACAATTTTAAAGTTATAAAAATTATGTAAATTAAGCTAGAATCTTCAAGGTGATTAATATATTATTTTGAAAAAAATAACATAACATAAATAACTTAAAAATTGAAATTTAAGTTTTAAATTAAAAAACATCATCTTTTTCAAGTGTATAGTATACGATTTTTAGAAAAAAAATATTGCAATTTTAAAAGATAAAAGTTATGTAAGTTAAGATAGAAACTTATAGGTTAATAATACATTTTTTAACAAAAATAAAATAGTTTAATAAATTTAACAAAGCATATTTTTATTTTTAAATTAAAAAACACCGTCTTTTTTAAGTTTAGAGTACACGATTTCTAAAACAATTGTTGCAATTTTGAAATTATAAAAAAATATGTAAATTAATCAAGAAACTTAATGGTGAATAATATATTGTTTTAAATAAATCAAATAATGTAAGAAATTAAAAAAACGAATTTTCAATTTTGAATTATAAAACACTCAATTTTTCAAGTGAATAGTACATGATTTCTAGAAATATTTTTACAATTTAAAAGCTATAATAAATTAAGTAAATTAATCTAGAAACTTCAATGTGAATCATACTCAAAAAAATTAAATTGATTAAATAATTTAAAAAACACATTTTTATTTTAAATTAAAAAACACTATTTTTCAAGTGTATAGCACACGATTTCTAGAAACTTTGTGTCAATTTTTAAAATATAAAAAATTATATAAATTAAGCTAGAAATTCCAAGATGAATAATATATTATTTTTCAAAAAATAAAATAATTTAAATATTTCAAAAAACGCATTTTCATTTTTAAACTAAAAAACATCATAATTTTCAAGTGTATTGTACATGATTTTTTGAAAATTTGTTTGAATTTTAAAATATAAAAATTATGTAAGTTAAGCTAGAAAATTCAAGGTTAATAAGACATTATTTTAAAAAATTCAAATAATTTAAGAAATTTAAAAACACGTTTTTATTTTTAAATTAAAAAACACATTTTTCAAGTGTATAACACACGATTTTAAGAAAAAAATTTGAAATTTTAAAATTAAAAAAAATTATGTAAATTAATCTAGAAACTTCAACATGAATGATATATTATTTTCAAAAAAATAAAGAGTTTAAATCTTTTAAAAAACACATTTTTATTTTTAAATAAAAAAACACATTCTTTTTCAAGTATATAGCACACGATTTGTAGAAACAGTTTAGCAATTTTAAAATTATAATAAATTAAGTAAATTAATAAAAAAACCTGAATGTTAATAATATATTGTTTAAAAAATAAAATAATTTAAGAAATTTAAAAAACACATTTTTATTTTTAAATTAGAAAACACCATCATTTTCAAGTGTATATCACACGATTTCTAGAAAATTGTGTCAATTTTAAAAAAATAAAAAATTATGTAAATTAAGCTAGAAACTTAAAGATGAATAATAATTATTTTACAAAAAATTCAAATAATTTAAATATTTTAAAAAACGCATTTTCATTTTTAAACTAAAAAACACCATCATTTTCAAGTGTATTGTACTCGATTTTTTGAAAAATTGTTGAAATTTTAAAATATAAAAAGAGTTAAGTATTAATTTGGTCCTCCAAAGATTATGTTGTTACCAATTTTGTCCCCCAAAGAATTTTGTCACCAAATTAGTTCTCTAAAGATCATCTTTGTCACTAATTTGGTCCACCAAAGAACTTTGTCACCAAATTAGTCCTCCAAAGATGTGTAAGTATACCAAATTAGTCCTTCAAAGATTTAAATATATCAAATTGGTCCATGATGAAGGACTAATTTGAGGACTAATTAGGTAGACTTTTAAATCTTTGAAGGACTAATTTGGTGACAAAGTTCTTTGAGGGATCAAATTGGTGACAAGTTGATTTTTGGAGGACTAATTTGATAGCAAAATTATGTAAGTTAAACTAGAAAATTACAGGTTAATAACATTATATTTTATAAAAATTGAAAAAGTTTAAAAAATTTTAACAACACATTTTTATTTTTAAATTAAAAAACACCTTCATTTTCAAGTGTATAGCACACGATTTCTAAAAAACATTTTGAAATTTTAAAATTATAAAAAATTAAGTAAATTCATGAAACTCCAATGTGAATAATACATTATTTTTAAAAAAAAAATTAAATAGTTTAAATAATTCAAAAAACATATTTTTATTTTTAATTTAATTTTTTTTTGAAGTGTTTAGTACACATTTTCAAGAAACGTTTTTGCAATTTTAAAATTATAATTAATTAAGTAAATTAATCTAGAAAATTCGATGTAAAAAATACATTATTTTCAAACAAATTGAATAGTTTAAATAATTTAAAAAACACATTTTTACTTTTAAACTAAAAAACATCATCATTTTCAAGTGTATTGTACACGATTTTTTAAAAAATTGTTAGAATTTTAAAATATAAAAATTATGTTAGTTAAGATAGAAACTTTAAGGTTAATAACACATTATTTTCAAAAAATTCAAATAGTTTGAGAAATTTAAAAGACACATTTTTATTTTTAAATTAAAAAATACCTTTATTTTCAAGTGTATAGCACATAATTTCAAGAATAAATTTGCAATTTTAAAATTATAAAAATTTATGTATATTAATCTAGAAACATCAATTTGAATAATACATTATTTTAAAAAAATTAAATAGTTTAAATAATTTAAAAAACACATTTTTACTTTTAAACAAAAAAACACAATCATTTTCAACTGTATTGTACACTTTTTTAGAAAAATTGTTGGAATTTCAAAATATAAAAATTATGTATGTTATGCTAGAACCTTCAAGGTTAATACACATTATTTTCAAAAAATTCAAATATTTTAAGAAATTTAAAAGACACATTTTTATTTTTAAATTAAAAAATACCTTCATTTTTAAGTGTATAGCACACGATTTCTAGAAACAAATTTGCAATTTTAAAATTATAAAAAATTATGTATATTAATCTAGAAACATCAATGTGAATAATACATTATTTTAAAAAAATTAAATAGTTTAAATAATTTTAAAAACACAATTTTATTTTTAACTTAAAAAATAGATTTACACAGTTTCAAGAAACGTTTTTGCAATTTTAAAATTATAATAAATTAAGTAAATTAATCTAGAAACTTCAATGTAAATAGTATACTATTTTCAAACAAATTAAATAATTTAAAAAACCCATTTTTACTTATAAACTAAAAAACACCATCAGTTTCAAATGTATTGTACACGATGTTTTAAAAAATTGTTAGAATTTTAAAATATAAAAATTATGTTAGTTAAGATAGAAACTTCAAGATTAATAACACATTATTTTTAAAAAATTCACATAGTTTATGAAATTTAAAAGACACATTTTTATTTTTAAATTAAAAAACACCTTCATTTTCAAGTGTATAGCACACGATTTCTAGAATAAATTTTCAATTTTAAAATTATAAAATATTATGTATATTAATCAAGAAACATCAATGTGAATATTACCATATTTTAAAAAATTAAATAATTTAAATAATTTAAAAAACATATTTTTATTTTTAACTTAAAAAATATATTTTTTTTAAGTGTTTAGTACACAATTTCAAGAAACGTTTTTGCAAGTTTAAAATTATAATAAATTAAGTAAATTAATCTAGAAAATTTAATGTAAATAATATATTATTTTCAAAAAAAATAAATTGTTTAAATAATTTAAAAAACACATTTTTGGTTTTAAACGAAAAAACACGATCATTTTCAAGTGTATTTTACACGATATTTTGATAAATTGTTGGAATTTTTAAATATAAAAATTATGCAAGTTAAGCTAGAAACATCAGGGTTAATAACATAATATTTTCAACAAATTCAAATAGTTTAACAAATTAAAAGACACATTTTTATTTTTAAATTAAAAAACACCTTTATTTTCAAGTGTATAGTACAAGATTTCTAGAAAAAATTTTGCAATTTTAAAATTATGAAAAATTATGTATATTAATCTAGAAACATCGATGTGAATAATAAATTATTAGAAAAAAATTAAATAGTTTAAATAATTTAAAAAACACAATTTTAGTTTTAAACGAAAAAACACCATTATTTTCAAGTGTATTGTACACGATTTTTTAAAAAATTGTTGGAATTTTAAAATATAAAAATTATGCTAGTTAAGATAGAAACTTCAAGGTTAATAACACATTATTTTTAAAAAATTCACATAGTTTAAGAAATTTAAAAGACACATTTTTATTTTTAAATTAAAAAACACCTTCACAAGTGTATAGCACACAATTTAAAGAATAAATTTGCAATTTTAAAATTATAAAAAATTATGTATATTAATCTAGAAAAAACAATTTGAATAATACATTATTTTAAAAAAATTAAATAGTTTAAATAATTTAAAAAACACATTTTTACTTTTAAACTAAAAAACACAATCATTTTCAAGTGTATTGTACACTTTTTTTGAAAAATTGTTGGAATTTCAAAATATAAAAATTATGTATGTTATGCTAGAACCTTCAAGGTTAATACAAATTATTTTCAAAAAATTCAAATATTTTAAGAAATTTAAAAGACACATTTTTGTTTTTAAATTAAAAAATACCTTCATTTTCAAGTGTATAGCACACGATTTCTAGAAAAAAATTTGCAATTTTAAAATTATAAAAAATTATGTATATTAATCTAGAAACATAAATGTGAATAATACATTATTTTAAGAAAATTAAATAGTTTAAATAATTTTAAAAACACATTTTTATTTTAACTTAAAAAACAGATTTACACAATTTCAAGAAACGTTTTTTCAATTATAAAATTATAATAAATTAAGTAAATTAATCTAGAAACTTCAATGTAAATAATATACTATTTTTAAATAAATTAAATAGTTTAAATAATTTAAAAAACACATTTTTACTTTTAAACTAAAAAACACCATCATTTTAAAATGTATTGTACATAATTTTTTAAAAAATTGTTGGAATTTTAAAATATAAAAATTATGTTAGTTAAGATAGAAACTTTAAGATTAATAACACATTATTTTCAAAAAATTCAAATAATTTATGAAATTTAAAAGACACATTTTTATTTTTAAATTAAAAAACACCTTCATTTTCAGGTGTATAGCACACGATTTCTAGAATAAATTTTCAATTTTAAAATTATAAAATATTATGTATATTAATCTAGAAACATCAATGTGAATATTACCATATTTTAAAAAATTAAATAGTTTAAATAATTTAAAAAACATATTTTTATTTTTAACTTAAAAAATATATTTTTTTAAGTGTTTAGTACACAATTTCAAGAAACGTTTTTGCAAGTTTAAAATTATAATAAATTAAGTAAATTAATCTATAAAATTCAATATAAATTATATATTATTTTCAAAAAAAATAAATTGTTTAAATAATTTAAAAAACACATTTTTAGTTTTAAAAGAAAAAACACCATCATTTTCAAGTGTATTTTACACGATTTTTTGATAAATTGTTGGAATTTTTAAATATAAAAATTATGCAAGTTAAGCTAGAAACATCAGGATTAATAACATAATATTTTCAACAAATTCAAATAGTTTAAGAAATTAAAAGACACATTTTTATTTTTAAATTAAAAAACACCTTTATTTTCAAGTGTATAGTACAAGATTTCTAGAAAAATTTTGCAATTTTAAAATTATGAAAAATTATGTATATTAATCTAGAAACGTCGATGTGAATAATAAATTATTAGAAAAAAATGAAATAGTTTAAATAATTTAAAAAACACAATTTTATTTTTAAATTAAATTTTTTTTTTGAAGTGTTTAGTACACATTTTCAAGAAACGTTTTTGCAATTTTAAAATTATAATTAATTAAGTAAATTAATCTAG
Organism: Cyamopsis tetragonoloba; assembly: GCA_037177725.1. Lineage (NCBI taxonomy): Eukaryota > Viridiplantae > Streptophyta > Magnoliopsida > Fabales > Fabaceae > Cyamopsis > Cyamopsis tetragonoloba. Next base: position 59,753,786 of record CM074122.1, on the reverse strand, counting down.
AAACTTCAATGTAAATAATACACTATTTTCAAACAAATTAAATAGTTTAAATAATTTAAAAAACACATTTTTACTTTTAAACTAAAAAACACCATCATTTTAAAATGTATTGTACACGATTTTTTAAAATATTGTTAGAATTTTAAAATATTAAAATTATGTTAGTTAAGATAGAAACTTTAAGATTAATAACACATTATTTTAAAAAAATTCAAATAGTTTAAGAAATTTAAAAGACACATTTTTATTTATAAATTAAAAAACACCTTCATTTTCAAGTGTATAGCACACGATTTCTAGAATAAATTTTCAATTTTAAAATTATAAAAAATTATGTATATTGATCTAGAAACATCAATTTGAATAATACATTATTTTAAAAAAATTAAATAGTTTAAATAATTTAAAAAACACATTTTTCCTTTTAAACTAAAAAACACCATCATTTTCAAGTGTATTGTACACGATTTTTTGAAAAATTGTTGGAATTTTAAAATATAAAAATTATGTATGTTATGATATAACCTTGAAGGTTATACACATTATTTTCAAAAAATTCAAATGGTTTAAGAAATTTAAAAGACACATTTTTATTTTTAAATTAAAAAACACCTTCATTTTCGAGTGTATAGCACACGATTTCTCGAAAAAAATTTGCAATTTTAAAATTATTAAAAATTATGTATATTAATCTAGAAAAATCAATGTGAATATTACATTTTAAAAAAAATTAAATAGTTTAAATAATTTAAAAAAAACATATTTTTACTTTTAAACTAAAAAACACCATCATTTTCAAGTGTATTGTACACGATTTTTTGAGAAATTGTTGGAAATTCAAAATATAAAAATTATGTATGTTATGCTAGAACCTTCGAGGTTACTACACATAATTTTTTACAAAAAATTCAAATTGTTTATGAAATTTCAAAGACACATTTTTATTTTTAAATTAAATTTTTTTTTGAAGTGTTTATTACACAATTTCAAGAAACGTTTTTGTTATTTTAAAATTATAATTAATTAAGTAAATTAATATAGAAACTTCAATTTAAAAAATACACTATTTTCAAACAAATTAAATAGTTTAAATAATTTTAAAAACACAATTTTACTTTTAAACTAAAAAACACCATCATTTTCAAGTGTATTTTATACGATTTTTTGAAAAATTGTTGGAATTTTTAAATATAAAAATTATGCAAGTTAGGCTAGAAACTTGAAGGTTAATAACACATTAATGTCAAAAAATTCAAATAGTTTAAGAAATTTAAAAGACACATTTTTATTTTTAAATGAAAAAACACCTTCATTTTCAAGTGTGTTATAACATCCCACAAATTTCCAAATATGAATTTGGTAATTGTTTAGAAGAAATTGGGAATATAGGGGTTGTGTGGCAATTCTACAAATGAAGGGAGAAGGACTAGGTTGCAAATATTTAAGAGATAGAAGGAGGACCTATTTGCAAAACTTAAGGAAATGTCAAAATTTACAAAACCCACATTTTCCTTCTCCCCTCTCATTCTCACCACTCTCACTCTCACACTCAAACCCATCCATTCTCTCTTTTCAAGCTCTCCTAGGGCAAACCCAAGGGAAAGCAAGCCACATCTTCTTCTTCCTTGATTCTTCACCATTTGCGCCTTGGAGAAGGAGATTGGGAAGCTTGGAGAAGCCATTGAAGTACCTAGGTAAGCCTTGCATCTTCTCTCCCCCATTCTTGGTTAAGACCCATTTTGGGGCAAATGGTCTCCTAACCCCATTTCTAACATGCAAGCTCTTGAATGGGTACCCATGGGTGCTAACAGCTTGTATTTGTGAATTTTAGGGGCTACCAAGTCATTGAGTAGCAACTTGAAGGAATTGGAGACTATTTGGGAACAAAGGTACATTTGGAGGAGACAAGGTTTTGGAGCTTCACTTGAGAGGTAACCCCACAAGACCCCAAAATTAGACTAATTAGGGAAATAGAAAATGGTAGGAGGTTTGATTTTGGTATATTGTGGAAATGTGATAGAAATAGGTTTAGAATTGCTAGAGTAGATGATTCGAGTTTGGTACATGTATTTTGACTGGAGATATTGTGATTTACATAGAAATATACATGTTTGAACTTGTAAATTGATGATTTACTTTGATGCATGTGGTTTGATAATTGAACTTTGAGAGATATGTGTTATAATGGGTTTGTACTTGTGCTTATTGGTTAATTTGATGATTTGGTGCTTAGGCTTGTTGCTTGTGGTAACAAGGAGTGAGTATGAATTGTATGAGTAGTGTGATATATGTTGTTGAATTGAGTCTCTTGAGGTTGGATGTAGAAATATGTAATTGATTGTGCCAATCTGATGATATATGTGTGAATTTGTTGTGCCAAAATGTGAATAGTGTTTTGGAAGTGAAAATGGGGTCAAGAAAGTAGGTTAAAAGGGAAAAATCTGAGTTTTAGTGAAATTCGCAAAAACCTATCATCTGTCGTTGGGGCTCGAGCGCCAGGACTGGGGCTCGAGCGCTAGGATAAAATTTCTGGCAGTGAAAAATGGGCGTCTGGCGCTCGAGGGCCAGAATGGGCGCTCAAGCGCCAGTGCTCTGTACCTCCTTGACCTGTTTTAACCTCCAAAATGCATTGTAAACCTATTTCTAGGATAGGGATGAATGGAAATAGGCTTATAGGACTTAGTAACATGATTTAGGGCTATGAAATGATATGGCAAACTCTTTGATTGGAATTGTGAAATTGTTTTGTGATGAATGTTGAATGAAAATGCATGATAACTTGTAAAATGAAATTAAATGATAAGATAAGCTTTCCCCCTTCAACAGATGTTGAGTAAGTGGGTTGAGTTCCACCGGTTACACACCGGGTAAGCGGACAAGCATGAAAAGATTGAGAATGTAAGGTCTCCCAATGAACGGGGTAAGATGGTCTGAACTAGTAGGGTTTCCTTGTGACTGGGTAGATGACCCGAAAGAAAGGACTATTCCAATGAACGGGTAAGGAAGTCCTGGGCTATTCCCAATGAACGGGGTCAAGATAGCCCGACAGTTGATCACGGTAGGGACGCTTGCCGTGGTCCATGATTGAGCTCAGATGCGCGTTGCTGCCATGCGCCTATGGTGAAGTCTAGTGCACAAGACTTCCGTAAAAGACTAAAGAAAAGAAATAGACAAAAATGATAATGGAAAGATCATTCCATGCATACATCCATATCTTGTCATCTCATGCATTGTGTTTGTGTATGTTGCTTTGGATTGATTTGTATGATAGGGATTAAATGGGGTGTTTTCCAGTTAGACTGGCTGCGATATGGTATAAAAATGTTTTCAAAAATGCCAGGGGTTACTCAGTTATATGTTTACATATAACTGACGGTTACCATATTGCAGGAGATTCAGAGGATGGAGATTTCAACGCTTGAAGACCTAGCATATTAGATGTTTAGTATTTATATATTTGATATGTATTTTGGGGTAGCCAACATTTCCCTTAGCACGTTAGTTGGCTACCATTATTGGACATATTTCTCTGGCTTGTAGTAGACATTTAGACTTATTATCTTCCCCTATGGACTCATGTATTTTGATAGGGCATATGTTAGCCCCTCTTTCTAAGACTAAGTAGTGAATGTACTCATGTGTGAGAGATTACTTGATAGCTATTACTTATCTTATGTCAAAGAAAAAAAAACTTAGCTTTAATTTCCATTAGGTGTTACAATTTGGTATCAGAGCAGTTTGATTCTTCGGACTGTGGTACTTAAATGAAAATTTGATAGAGCCCAGAGATAAGTCCAGTCTTGACTGTTGATTGCTTCTGTGTACGGTACTCTTATATTGAGCCTGATCAACTCAATGTGGGTGTTATGTATGCAGGACAATGGCAGAAGGACCGGCGGATTACCTAAGACAAATCGCTCAATCCCTGAATCAGATGCTTCAAATTCAAGGCAGGGAGGACCCATATAGGAACTTTCGGGTGTATGATCCTCCTACTTTCACTGGGGATCAGGGCCTAATAGCTGCGGAATCATGGTTAGGACGGATGGAGGAAATATTTAGGGTCATGCAATGTACTGATGCTGAGAAGGTGACCTTGGCTGCTTATAAGTTCGATGGGGAAGCAGCTCAGTGGTGGCTTGGATACCGTGCCAATATGGAGGCCAACCAAAGGCAATTAACATGGGCTCAGTTCAAGACACTCTTCTTGGACAAGTATTTCTCCAGCACCCTCCGGGATCAAAAGGAGGTTGAGTTTCTCTCTTTGCAACAAGGGAACATGACCGTATCTGAGTACGTGGCGAAGTTTGAGAATCTAGCCCGCTTCTCTAACAACCTTCTGAACCAAGCTGATGATGTGTGGAAATGTAAGAGGTTCGAGCAGGGGTTACGTCCGGAATTGAGAAATATGATTACTGCTCATAGAATCCGGGATTACCAACAACTAATTGAAGCATGCCAACTCACTGAACACTCGTTGGCGGCGGTATTAGCTAAGAAACAAGTCGTTTGGAAGAGAAAGAGGAGCGAAGAAGGCTCGGGAAGCTCAAGAAGAAAGGGTGGAGACAAGAAGGGAAAATAGACGGCCACCTATTCCGACTGTACCGACTCAAAGTGCAAAAAATTGTGGAGGATTTCATAGTGGGGAGTGTCTAAAAGGAAAGGGAGTTTGTTTCATTTGCTAGAAGCCTGGACATATAGCTTGGCGATGTCCGAAAAAGGACAAGCGTAGGGATGGACAAGCAAGGGCCCCGATGAGGGGTAGGGTCTACACTCTTGATGCAAAGGAAGCCGATAAATCCGAAAACTTGGTGCAAGGTATTGGCCTTATTCACAATCAACCAGTGCACATCCTTTTTGATTCCGGTGCTACCCATTCATTCATTTCACTAGAATGTGCTCAACGGATGCAACTGCCCATTAGGGGACTTAATTATGAATTGATGGTTTCTACGCCTTCTGAGGGGAAGCTTAGTACCCATTCTATGTGCTCACATGTGTACTTAAATTATCAAGATAAAGTTTTCTGTCTCAAATTGTATTGTCTTCCAATGAAAGGGTTGGAAATTATTTTGGGTATGGATTGGTTGCACTCTCACAAGGTCATTATTGATTGTGCCAACAAGACTATTCATGTGCCGGAGCGAGGATATGAGGTATACTACTCTCACCATCCCACTTTTGATGAGGACAATTTAGCTGAATTTGATGATGGGCCTAGGTTTATAATTTTGTGTCTAGAAGCTTCTAAGATAGTTCTTGATGTCAACTCTATACCAATTGTTCGGGATTATCCTGAAGTGTTTCCCAAAGACATTGATTCCTTGCCGCCTGAGCGGGAAATTGAATTCTCCATTGAATTTATTCCGGGGGCCGGACCGGTATCTAGGGTTCCTTATAGAATGGCCCCTGCTGAGCTAGCAGAAGTTAAGAAGCAAGTCAAAGACCTATTACAAAAGCAGTTTATACGCCCAAGTGCCTCGCCATGGGGAGCTCCAGTGCTCCTAGTCAAGAAGAAAGACGGAAAGCTAAGACTGTGTGTGGATTACCGACAGCTAAATAAGCTTACAGTAAAGAACAAATACCCTCTTCCTCGAATTGATGACTTGTTGGATCAGCTAGGAGGAGCTAAGGTGTTCTCTAAGATTGACTTACGCTCAGGGTATCATCAGATTCAAATTAAGCCAGAGGATGTTCCCAAAACTGCTTTTAGGACTCGCTATGGTCATTATGAATATTTAGTGGTGCCATTCGGGTTAACTAATGCTCCTGCAGTTTTCATGGACTACATGAACTGAATTTTCCATTCCTATTTGGACAAGTTCGTGGTGGTCTTCATTGATGATATTTTGGTCTATTCCAAGACCCGAAGAGCATGAAGAGCACCTAAGAGTTGTGTTGGGAGTTTTAAGGAAGAAGCAGTTGTATGCTAAACTTGAAAAGTGCGAGTTTTGGCTTGACAAAGTTCAGTTCCTTAGCCATGTGGTGAATAAAGATGGTGTGACTGTTGACCCCAACAAGGTTGAAGCAGTACTGAAATGGGAAAGACCCACAAATGTTACCGAGATTCGGAGTTTTCTCGGGCTAGCTGGATATTACCGACGGTTCATTAAGGGGTTTTCACAGATAGCCATTCAATTGAGTAAATTAACTCGGAAGGGAGTTCCTTTTGAATGGGATTCTAAGTGTGAGGCAAGTTTTCAATTGTTGAAGGAGAAGTTGACCTCAACGCCGGTGTTAGTCACACCGGATCCCTCCAAGAATTTCCAAGTTTATTGTGACGCTTCGAAGCAAGGTTTGGGTTGTGTCCTTATGCAAGAAGGACAAGTGGTAGCCTATGCTTCTAGGCAACTCAGACCACATGAGGGAAATTACCCAACGCATGATTTGGAATTAGCTGCAGTCGTATTCACGTTAAAAGTGTGGAGGCATTACTTATATGGTGTCACATTTGAAGTGTTTAGTGACCACAAGAGCTTGAAGTATTTATTTGATAAAAAAGAAGTGAACATGAGGCAATGCCGATGGATGGAGTTTTTGAAGGATTATGATTTTCAATTGAAATACCACCCGGGGAAGGCAAATGTTGTAGCAGATACCTTAAGCCGGAAATCTCTGCACGTGTCTTCAATGATGGTATACGAGATGGAGCTTTTGGAGAAGTTCAGAGATATGAGGTTGAATGTAGTGTGTTGTGATGCCAATTTATCAGTGAGCCAGGTAGATGTGAGAAATCTGCTTTGAGACCGAATCCGAGAGACGCAAAGACACGATCCTGAATTACAGAAGTTCAAAGAACAGTCAGAGTTCTCAGTCTCTGGTGATGGGATGATCTTGTTCAGAGACAGGGCGTGTATTCCCAATGATGACGAGATCAAGGATCTGATACTTAAAGAGAGTCACAACAGTCAGTACTCGGTGCATTTAGGTGCTACTAAGATGTATCAGGATATGAGGAAATCCTTTTGGTGGTCAGGTATGAAGCGTGACATTGCTAATTTTGTAACTCGATGCTTAACTTGTCAGAAGGTGAAGGTAGAACATCAAAAGCCATTTGGACCACTTCAACCTTTGGAGATTCCAGAATGGAAGTGGGAATCAGTTGCAATGGACTTCGTTGTTGGGTTGCCAAGGACATCCGCTGGGTATGATTCTATATGGGTGATAATAGACCGGTTGACGAAATCTGCTTACTTTCTTCCCGTCAGATCCAATTATACGGTAGAAAGGTATGCAAAGGTGTACATTCAAGAGATTGTTCGATTACACGGAGTACCACTTAGTATTGTATCAGATAGAGATCCAAAGTTTACTTCCAGATTTTGGGAAGCTTTGCAAAGGGCCTTTGGAACTCAGTTGCGTTTGAGTACAGCATATCACCCCCAGACAGATGGACAATCGGAGAGAACAATTTAGACTCTGGAGGATATGCTTAGAGCATGCATCCTTGAGGAAGGAGGAGATTGGGGCAGATACTTACCCTTAGTAGAGTTTGCTTACAACAACAGTAACCATTCAAGCATCGGAATGGCTCCATTCGAAGCTTTGTATGGCAGGAAGTGTAGATCACCGGTATGTTGGTATGAAACTGGGGAGAAAGTCCTCTTAGGGCCGGAATTATTGCAAGAAACCACTGACAAGATCAGACAAATTAAAGAGAAATTGAAGGTAGCACAAGACCGACAAAGGAGCTATGCAGATAAGAGAAGAAAAACACTGGAGTTTGGGGAAGGTGAACATGTATTCCTCAAAGTCTCTCCTACCACCGCCGTGGGTAGATCCGTGAAGGTGAAGAAACTCCAGCCAAGATATGTCGGACCCTTCCAAATCTTGCAAAGAATTGGGCCTGTAGCGTACCGATTAGCTTTACCTCCGAACCTTTCAAACCTACACGATGTATTCCACGTATCCCAAATCCGGAAATATGTACCGGACCCCTCTCATATCCTAAGTCCCGACAAGATCCAATTGAAATCCAACACTTCATACCAAGCCCAACCTGTTGAAATCCTAGATCGTGGGGAGAAGACCTTGCGGAACAAGGTGATTCCATTGGTTAAGGTGTTATGGCAAAGCATCGATTCGTCGGAGATCACTTGGGAAAAGGAACAAGACATGAAAGATGCCTACCCCGAATTATTTTGACGACACAAGGGTAGTTGTTAATTTTGAGGACAAAATTATTTTAAGGGTGGTAGAGTTGTAACATCCCACAAATTCCCAAATATGAATTTGGTGATTGTTTAGAAGAAATTGGGAATTTAGGGGTTGTGTGGCAATTTTACAAATGAAGGGAGAAGGACTAGGTTGCAAATATTTAAAAGATAGAAGGACCTATTTGCAAAACTTAAGGAAATGTCAAAATTTACAAAACTCACATTTCCCTTCTCCCCTCTCATTCTCACCACTCTCACTCTCACACTCAAACCCATCCATTCTCTCTTTTCAAGCTCTCCTAGGGCAAACCCAAGGGAAAGCAAGCCACATCTTCTTCTTCCTTGATTCTTCACCATTTGCGCCTTGGAGAAGGAGATTGGGAAGCTTGAAGAAGCCATTGAAGTACCTAGGTAAGCCTTGCATCTTCTCTCCCTCAATCTTGGTTAAGACCCATTTTGGGGCAAATGGTCTCCCAACCCCATTTCTAACATGCAAGCTCTTGAATGGGTACCCATGGGTGCTAATAGCTTGTATTTGTGAATTTTAGGGGCTACCAAGTCATTGAGTAGCAACTTGAAGGAATTGGAGACTATTTGGGAACAAAGGTACATTTGGTGGAGACAAGGTTTTGGAGCTTCACTTGAGAGGTAACCCCACAAGACCCCAAAATTAGACTAATTAGGGAAATAGAAAATGGTAGGAGGTTTGATTTTGGTATATTGTGGAAATGTGATAGAAATAGGTTTAGAATTGCTAGAGTAGATGATTGGAGTTTGGTACATGTATTTTGACTGGAGATATTGTGATTTATATAGAAATATACATGTTTGAACTTGTAAATTGATGATTTACTTTGATGCATATGGTTTGATGATTGAACTTTGAGAAATATGTGTTATAATGGGTTTGTACTTGTGCTTATTGGTTAATTTGATGATTTGGTGCTTAGGCTTGTTGCTTGTGGTAACAAGGAGGGAGTATGAATTGTATGAGTAGTGTGATATATGTTGTTGAATTGAGTCTCTTGAGGTTGGATGTAGAAATATGTAATTGATTGTGCCAATCTGATGATATATGTGTGAATTTGTTGTGCCAAAATGTGAATAGTGTTTTGGAAGTGAAAATGGGGTCAAGAAAGGAGGTTAAAAGGGAAAAAACTGAGTTTTAGTGAAATTCGCAAAAAGCTGTCATCTGTCGTTGGGGCTCGAGCGCCAGGACTGGGGCTCGAGCGCCAGGAGAAAAAGATGGGCAGCAGCGAATGGATGTCTGGCGCTCGAGCGCCAGGATAAAATTTCTGGCAGTGAAAAATGGGCGTCTGGCGCTCGAGCGCCAGAATGGGCGCTCAAGCGCCAGTGCTCTGTACTTGACCTGTTTTAACCTCCAAAATGCATTGTAAACCTATTTCTAGGATAGGGATGGATGGAAATAGGCTTATAGGACTTAGTAACATGATTTAAGGCTATGAAATGATATGGCAAACTCTTTGATTGGAATTGTGAAATTGTTTTGTGATGAATGTTGAATGAAAATGCATGATAACTTGTAAAATGAAATTAAATGATAAGATAAGCTTTCCCCCTTCAACAGATGTTGAGTAAGTGGAATTAAATGCACGAGACTTCCGTAAAAGACTAAAGAAAAGAAATAGACAAAAATGATAATGGAAAGATCATTCCATGTGTTTGTGTATGTTGCTTTGGATTGATTTGTATGATAGAGATTAAATGGGGTGTTTTTCAGTTAGACTGGTTGCGATATGGTATAAAAATGTTTTCAAAAATGCCGGGGGTTACTCAGTTATATGTTTACATATAACTGACGGTTACCATATTGCAGGAGATTCAGAGGATGGATATTTCAGCGCTTGGAGACCTAGTATATTAGATGTTTAGTTTATATATTTGATATGTATTTTGGGGTAGTCAACATTTCCCTTAGCACGTTAGTTGGCTACCATTATTGGACATATTTCTCTGGCTTGTAGTAGACATTTAAACTTATTATCTTCTCCTATGGACTCATGTATTTTGATAGGGCATATGTTAGACCCTCTTTCTAAGACTAAGTAGTGAATATACTCATGTGTGAGAGATTACTCGATAGCTATTACTTATCTTATGTCAAAGAAAAGAAAAAAAAAAACTTAGCTTTAATTTCCATTAAGTGTTACATGTATAGCACACGATTTCGAGAAAAAATTTTGCAATTTTAAAATTACGAAAAATTATGTATATTAATCTAGAAACATCAAGGTGAATAATAAATTATTTAAAAAAATTAAATAGTTTAAATAATTTAAAAAACACAATTTTATTTTTAAATTAAAAAATACTATCATTTTCAACTGTATAGCATACGATTTTTAGAAATTATTTTGCAATTTTAAAATTATTAAAAATTATGTATATTAATCTAGAAACATAAATGTGAATAATACATTATTTTAAAAAAATTAAATAGTTTAAATAATTTTAAAACACATTTTTCTTTTTAACTTAAAAACATATTTTTTTAAGTGTTTATTACACAATTTCAAGAAACGTTTTTGCAATTTTAAAATTATAATAAATTAAGTAAATTAATATAGAAATTCAATTTAAATAATATATTATTTTCAAAAAAATTAAATAGTTTAAATTATTTAAAAAACACATTTTTAGTTTTAAACTAAAAAACACCATAATTTTCCAGTGTATTTTACACGATTTTTTAAAAAATTGTTGGAATTTTTAAATACAAAAATTATGCAAGCAAAGCTAGAAATTCAAGGTTAATAACATATTATTTTAAAAATTCAAATAGTTTAAGAAATTTAAAAGACACATTTTTATTTTTAAATTAAAAAACACCTTCATTTTCAAGTGTATAGCACACGATTTCTTGAAAAAATTTTGCAATTTTAAAATTATAAAAAATTATGTATATTAATCTAGAAACATCAATGTGAATAATAAACTATTTTAAAAAAATTAAATAGTTTCAATAATTTAAAAAACACAATTTAGTTTTTAAATTAAAAAATACTGTCATTTTCAACTGTATAGCACACGATTTCTAGAAATTATTTTGCAATTTTAAAATTATGAAAAATTATGTATATTAATCTAGAAACATCAATGTGAATATTACATTATTTTAAAAAAATTAAATAGTTTAAATAATTTAAAAGACACATTTTTATTTTTAACTTAAAAAATAGATTTTTTTTAACGTTAAGTACACAATTTCAAGAAACGTTTTTGCAATTTAAAAATTATAATTAATTAAGTAAATTAATCTAGAAAATTCGTTGTAAAAAATACATTATTTTCAAACAAATTAAATAGTTTAAATAATTTAAAAAACACATTTTTACTTTTAAACTAAAAAATATCATCATTTTCAAGTGTATTGTACACGATTTTTTAAAAAATTGTTGGAATTTTAAAATATAAAAATTATGTTAGTTAAGATAGAAACTTCAAGGTTAATAACACATTATTTTCAAAAAATTCAAATAGTTTAAGAAATTTAAAAGACACATTTTTATTTTTAAATTGAAAAACACCTTCATTTTCAAGTGTATAGCACACAATTTAAAGAATAAATTTGCAATTTTAAAATTATAAAAAATTATGTATATTAATCTAGAAACATCAATTTGAATAATACATTATTTTAAAAAAATTAAATAGTTTAAATAATTTAAAAAACACATTTTTACTTTGAAACTAAAAAACACAATCATTTTCAAGTGTATTGTACACTTTTTTTGAAAAATTGTTGGAATTTCAAAATATAAATATTATGTATGTTATGCTAGAACCTTCAAGGTTAATACACATTATTTTCAAAAAATTCAAATATTTTAAGAAATTTAAAAGACACATTTTTATTTTTAACTTATAAAATAGATTTTTTTCTAACGTTATGTACACAATTTCAAGAAACGTTTTTGTTATTTAAAAATTATAATTAATTAAGTAAATTAATCGAGAAAATTCGATGTAAAAAATATATTATTTTCAAACAAATTAAATAGTTTAAATAATTTAAAAAACACATTTTTACTTTTAAACTAAATAACATCATCATTTTCAAGTCTATTGTACACGATTTTTTAAAAAATTGTTGGAATTTTAAAATATAAAAATTATGTTTGTTAAGATAGAAACTTCAAGGTTAATAACACATTATTTTCAAAAAATTCAAATAGTTTAAGAAATTTAAAAGACACATTTTTATTTTTAAATTAAAAAACACCTTCATTTTCAAGTGTATAGTATACAATTTAACGAATAAATTTGCAATTTTAAAATTATAAAAAATTATGTATATTAATCTAGAAACATCAATTTGAATAATACATTATTTTAAAAAAATTAAATAGTTTAAATAATTTAAAAAACATATTTTTAATTTGAAACTAAAAAACACAATCATTTTGAAGTGTATTGTACACTTTTTTTGAAAAATTGTTGGAATTTCAAAATATAAAAATTATGTATGTTATGCTAAAACCTTCAAGGTTAATACACATTATTTTCAAAAAATTCATATATTTTAAGAAATTTAAAAGACACATTTTTATTTTTAACTTAAAAAATAGATTTTTTTTAACGTTAAGTACACAATTTCAAGAAACGTTTTTGCAATTTTAAAATTATAATTAATTAAGTAAATTAATCTAGAATCTTCAATGTAAATAATACACTATTTTCAAAATAATTCAATAGTTTAAATAATTTAAAAAACATATTTTTACTTTTAAACTAAAAAACACCATCATTTTAAAATGTATTGTACACGATTTTTTAAGAAAATGTTAGAATTTTAAAATATGAAAATTATTTTAGTTAAGATAGAAACTTCAAGATTAATAACACATTATTTTAAAAAAATTCAAATAGTTTAAGGAATTTAAAAGACACATTTTTATTTATAAATTAAAAAAACCTTCATTTTCAAGTGTATAGCACACGATTTCTAGAATAAATTTGCAATTTTAAAATTATAAAAAATTATGTATATTAATCTAGAAACATCAATTTGAATAATACATTATTTTAAAAAAATTAAATAGTTTAAATAATTTAAAAAATACATTTTTACTTTGAAACTAAAAAACACAATCATTTTCAAGTGTATTGTACACTTTTTTTGAAAAATTGTTGGAATTTCAAAATATAAAAATTATGTATGTTATGCTAGAACCTTCAAGGTTAATACACATTATTTTCAAAAAATTCAAATATTTTAAGAAATTTAAAAGACACATTTTTATTTTTAGATTAAAAAATATCTTCATTTTCAAGTGTATAGCACACGATTTCTAGAAAATAATTTGCAATTTTAAAATTATAAAAAATTATGTATATTAATCTAGAAACATCAATGTGAATAATACATTATTTTAAAAAAATTAAATAGTTTAAATAATTTTAAAAACACATTTTTATTTTTAACTTAAAAAACAGATTTACACAATTTCAAGAAACATTTTTGCAATTTTAAAATTATAATAAATTAAGTAAATTAATCTAGAAACTTCAATGTAAATAGTATACAATTTTCAAACAAATTAAATAGTTTAAATAATTTAAAAAACACATTTTTACTTTTAAACTAAAAAACACCATCAGTTTCAAATGTATTGTACACGATTTTTTAAAAAATAATTAGAATTTTAAAATATAAAAATTATGTTAGTAAAGATAGAAACTTCAAGATTAATAACACATTATTTTAAAAAAATTCATATAGTTTATGAGATTTAAAAGACACATTTTTATTTTTAAATTAAAAAATACCTTCGTTTTCAAGTGTATAGCACACGATTTCTACAATAAATTTTCAAATTTCAAATTATAAAATATTTTGTATATTAATCTAGAAACATCAATGTGAATATTACATTATTTTAAAAAATTAAATAGTTTAAATAATTTAAAAAACATATTTTTATTTTTAACTTAAAAAACATAATTTTTTTAAGTGTTTAGTACACAATTTCAAGAAACGTTTTTGCAAGTTTCAAATTATAATAAATTAAGTAAATTAATCTAGAAAATTCAATGTAAATAATATATTATTTTGAATAAAAGTAAATTGTTTAAATAATTTAAAAAACACATTTTTAGTTTTAAACTAAAAAACACCATCATTTTCAAGTGTTATTTTACACGATTTTTTGTACAATTGTTTGAATTTTTAAATATAAAAATTATGCAAGTTAAGTTAGAAAAATCAAGGTTAATAACTTAATATTTTCAACAAATTCAAATAGTTTAAGAAATTAATAGACACATTTTTATTTTTAAAATAAAAAACACCTTTAGTTTCAAGTGTATAGTACTGGATTTCTAGAAAAAATTTTACAACTTTAAAATTATGAAAAATTATGTATATTAATCTAGAAACATCAATCTGAATAATAAATTATTAGAAAAAAATTAAATAGTTTAAATAATTTAAAAAACACAATTTTATTTTTAAATTAAAATTTTTTCTTTGATGTGTTTAGTACACATTTTCAAGAAACGTTTTTGCAATTTTAAAATTATAATTAATTAAGTAAATTAATCTAGAAACTTCAATGTAAATAATACACTATTTTTAAACAAATTAAATAGTTTAAATAATTTAAAAAACACATTTTTACTTTTAAACTAAAAAACACCATCATTTAAAAATGTATAGTACCCGATTTTTTAAAAAAATGTTAGAATTTTAAAATATGAAAATTATGTTAGTTAAGATAGAAACTTCAAGATTAATAACACATTATTTTAAAAAAATTCAAATAGTTTAAGAAATTTAAAAGACACATTTTTATTTATAAATTAAAAAACACCTTCATTTTCAAGTGTATAGCACACGATTTCTAAAATAAATTTGCAATTTTAAAATTATAAAAAATTATGTATATTAATCTAGAAACATCAATTTGAATAATAAATTATTTTAAAAAAATTAAATAGTTTAAATAATTTTATAAACACTTTTTTACTTTTAAACCAAAAAACACCATCATTTTAAAATGTATTGTACACGATTTTTTAAAAAAATGTTAGAATTTCAAAATATAAAAATTATGTATGTTATGATATAACCTTGAAGGTTATACACATTATTTCCAAAAAATTCAAATAGTTTAAGAAATTTAAAAGACACATTTTTATTTTTAAATTAAAAAACACCTTCATTTTCAAGTGTATAGCACACGATTTCTAGAAAAAGATTTGCTATTTTAAAATTAAAAAAAATTATGTATATTAATCTAGAAAAATCAATGTGAATATTACATTATTTTAAAAAAATTAAATAGTTTAAATAATTTAAAAAACATATTTTTACTTTTAAACTAAAAAACACCATCATTTTCAAGTGTATTGTACACGATTTTTTAAAAAATTGTTAGAATTTCAAAATATAAAAATTATGTATGTTATGCTAGAACCTTCAAGGTTACTACACATAATATTTTACAAAAAATTCAAATTGTTTAAGAAATTTCATAAACACATTTTTATTTTTAAATTAAATTTTTTTTTAAGTGTTTAGTACACAATTTCAAGAAACGTTTTTGTTATTTTAAAATTATAATTAAATAAGTAAATTAATCTAGAAACTTCAATGGAAATAATACACTATTTTCAAACAAATTAAATAGTTTAAATAATTTTAAAAACACAGTTTTACTATTAAACTAAAAAACACCATCATTTTCAAGTGTATTTTACACGATTTTTTGAAAAATTGTTGGAATTTTTAAATTTAAAAATTATGCAAGTTAGGCTAGAAACTTGAACGTTAATAACACGTTAATTCAAAAAAGTCAAATAGTTTAAGAAATTTAAAAGACATATTTTTATTTTTAAATTAAAAAAACACCTTCATTTTCAAGTGTATAGCATTCGATTTCTAGAAAAAATTTTGCAATTTTAAAATTATGAAAAATTATGTATATTAATCTAGAAACATCAATGTGAATATTATATTATTTTAAAAAAATTAAATAGTTTAAATAATTTAAAAAATACATTTTTATTTTTAACTTAAAAAACAGATATTTTTTAAGTATTTAGTACACAATTTCAAGAAACGTTTTTGAAATTTTAAAATTATAATTAATTAAGTAAATTAAACTCGAAACTTCAATGTAAATAATACATTATTTTCAAAAAAATTAAATAGTTTAAATAATTTAAAAAACACATTTTTACTTTTAAACCAAAAAACACCATCATTTTCAGGTGTATTTTACACGATTTTTTGAAAAATTGTTTGAATTTTTAAATACAAAAATTATGCAAGTTAAGCTAGAAATTAAAGGTTAATAACATATTATTTTAAAAAAATTCAAATAATTTAAGAAATTTAAAAGACACATTTTTATTTTTAAATTAAAAAACACCTCCATTTTCAAGTGTATAGCACACGATTTCTTGAAAAAAATTTGCAATTTTAAAATTATAAAAAATTATGTATATTAATCTAGAAACATCAATGTGAATAATAAATTATTTTAAAAAAATTAAATAGTTTAAATTATTTAAAAAACATAATTTTAATTTTAAATTAAAATTTTTTTTCAAGTGTTTAGTACACAATTTCAAGAAACGTTTTTGCAATTTTAAAGTTATTATTAATTATGTAAATTAATCTAGAAACTTCAATGTAAATAATTCACTATTTTCAAACAAATTAAATAGTTTAAATAATTTTAAAAAAACATTTTTACTTTTAAACTAAAAAACACCATCATTTTCAGGTGTATTTTACACTATTTTTTGAAAAATTGTTTGAATTTTTAAATATAAAAATTATGTAAGTTGGGCTAGAAACATGAAGGTTAATAACACATTAATTTCAAAAAATTCAAATAGTTTAAAAAATTTAAAAGACACATTTTTATTTTTAAATTAAAAAACACCTTCATTTTATAATGTATAGCACTCGATCTAGAAAAAATTTTGCAATTTTAAAATTATGAAAAATTATGTATATTAATCTAGAAACATCAATGTGAATATTACATTATTTTAAAATAATTAAATAGTTTAAATAATTTAAAAGACACGTTTTTATTTTTAACTTAAAAAACAGATTTATTTTAAGTGTTTAGTACACAATTTCAAGAAACGTTTTTGCAATTTTAGAATTATAATAATTAAGTAAAATAACCTAGTAAATTCAATGTAAATAATACATAATTTTCCAAAAGAATGAAATAGTTTAAGTAATTTAAAAAATACATTTTTACTTTTAAACACAAAAACACCATCATTTTCAGGTGTATTTTACACGATTTTTTAAAAAATTGTTAGAATTTTAAAATATAATATGTTACTTAAGATAGAAACTTCAAAGTTAATAACACATTAGTTTCAAAAAATTCAAATATTTTAAGAAATTTAAAAGACATATTTTTATTTTTAAATTAAAAAACACATTCATTTTCAAGTGTATTGTAACGCCCCAATTTATACTAAGCGGAGTGAGCTATTCATTAAAGTTATTAAGGCTAATTCATCATACTCGTATCGAGAGGTTAAATTTCGAGTAAAATTTTTTGAAACTTAATAGTTGTATATTCGAAACGGTAATGAGACCTAGTCGAATGAAAGTTTAGATTTGGTAACTAACACACATACGATAAGCTAATATAACATAGATATATTAATTAGTCAGATAACAAAACATAAATTACCGGGAATCCTAGACGACATGACAAAAAAAATACTCTACCACTCGAAGAGTAGAAGATGTCGCACATAGGAAATGCATTGA
Source organism: Cyamopsis tetragonoloba (assembly GCA_037177725.1). Lineage (NCBI taxonomy): Eukaryota > Viridiplantae > Streptophyta > Magnoliopsida > Fabales > Fabaceae > Cyamopsis > Cyamopsis tetragonoloba. Next base: position 59,735,858 of record CM074122.1, on the reverse strand, counting down.
TCAAATATTACAACCATCCAAAATGTCTTAACGAAAATATAACTAAATAAAGGACGCTGCACTCTCCATCCCAGTATCTTCACTCGGATCACTCTCAGGAGAGCTCTCCCTAGGTGAGTCGAAGAACCAACCCTGGCCACCAGAGTATTGCTCCACAAGAGACGGAGTGAAATAAGAAGGATGAGAAGCGGGTCGGAACGCTGCGGGTACAGGCATGAGACCAGGGGGTGTCCGAATAACCAACGTCAAGGTTGCTCCAATGTAATTGGACCGGAGCATCGATAGTGACGGATGAGATATCCAGAAGGATACTTCTCCTACAAAAGTGGACATCCCACGAGATACATCATGCTCCCAGTAGCCAAATTCAATCGGACAGTTGATTTCCAAGAGGGTCTCTCGAGCCGCCATCTATTGTATCGCGTAATAGATATATACATAGACAGATAAATACAACACAAAACAGAGGAGTGAGATACAGCAAAGTTTGGTAGAAGTAGAGTCAGGATATTTAGATTTTTAAACAGAAAATCTATAATAGCTTACAATTGATATTCTCACTCGTAACATCACACAACATGCACATTCAAGGGTACCATAATGCATGAGACTCCAAAAAAAAAAACGACATCATCGCTAGCGACTCTTTCTATTAAGGAGGTGACCGGGAGTCATATTTCGTTCGTACAAGTCCATGTACCTCAGTAATCTCCACCGATCCAGAATATACTTAGAGACGTGTTGAGGTAACCGAGCTTTTTCAGTGAGTAGCCCGACATCGGGGAGCTACCACCGAGTCCCCTAGGCATCTCACACTCTGGTTAAAGCCCCCAAATGCCAAAACCCACTCCCTAGAGTATAACGTTATTGTGTCAACGCACCACTTTTACCTTTTATTCCTCCTTAATAGAAGTTTTCGAAAATACTATTTTCAAAACATACAATTTCAGGGTGTTTTAGTACTTTTAAGCATAGTTTATCACAAGGATTCAACTAGGTTCACATCTCATCCATACAACTAGGCTCAAACAACATTTTGCAAGAAAGATTGCTAATCACACCACCTTGTCAAATCCTTTACCACAGATTTCAGTTTAATTCTCAAAAACAAAGCAATTATCATGGTATTCATATAATACTCCTAATAGGGAGAATACACCTTTAAAAGTCATATATTTTTCACATTTTCTATATTCTTCTTTTGGCACTTAGGCCTTTATTAACTTCTACTATTAACACCATTGTTTGAAATTTACTTTAGTCCTTCTAGACATATTGTCATTTAAACCATATCCAAAAATTATAGGAATTTATAAATAAGTCCAAAACAATCATTTAGCCTTGAAAACATCATTAACATCTTAAAAATGATTTATTTGGTATTAAAAAGCTCATAAATTTCGAATATTCAAAAGTTGAAGGAAAAGTGGTTTTTCCTTTGTTTCAGTGACTCTTCAGCATGCTGTCCTTTCTTTAAAAGGGGTAAAATAAATATTAAACGATTTCATTTGGTCTCCAATTAATTTATACAGTTACTTCACAGTGTTAGGGTCAAAATAGAATTTTTCCAGAATTTTTAAAAATACTTAAGATGGCCAGAAAAATCCTTCTTTCAAACTGTACAGGATCTGGCAGTAGCTAGTCTAAAATGTATAATAAATTCATACGTGCCCAGAAAAATATGAATTTTTGATATGATATAGTAGATATATTAACACACAACATATAAATTTTTCAAGAATTTTTGAGTAGTAATACAGTGAGAAATATTTTCTCAAAGTTACAACATTTTCCAGCAAAACAGAAAACTACAGTAACAGGATCTTCATCTTCAACGATTTTTATAAAATCACTCAGTTACTAAACATTTATGAAACCAACCCAGAAATGATCCACTTTGAGTTTAGTTTTTCATAAAAATTTTCCTAAGTTAAATATGTTTCCCAAATGGTGCAGAAAAACCAAAATGTTCTGACTGTTCCAGAAATGACCTTGTGTCACTCAAAAATCCATATAAAATCAAACACAAGATCAAAAATTACAAATGATACCAATCTGGAAAGCTAACACACAGATCTATCATTATACAAATTTTTGTACGTATCTAAACAGAATAAGAGCTTTAATGATACGCACAAAGTAACTCCAGTAGCATGAACTCACCAGACAGAATAGAGCAATAATGTTTCAAGAATCAAAATAAGGTCTTAACATCATCCAAAAATTATGAAACTTTACCAGTAGTTAAAACACATCTTAAAATGATTTTTAAGCATAGAGCTAAATTATCCAATGATCAATTCCCAAAATATGGGCTCTAAATCAACAGGCATAAGATAGAACCAGCTTTGAAAGTTAATGAATGAAGAGGGTCTAGGGCCAACCCTCACCCAAATACCCAACTAAATTCTACACTAAGCTATTCTCACTTCCCCTTACCAAGGTTATCTTCAAGGATTAAAGGGGTTGATGAAGGGTAGAGCTTCCAAAGTTATCACTACAAGCAACACCAATTTTGGACTCAAGAAAATTTTAGAGAGAAAAGAGAAGAGAAGCTTGTGCTTTGGTGTGTTTGGAAGTGAAGTAGAGTCCCCTATTTATAGAGGAAGTGGGCTGAGTTTTTTGAGGGGTCTTGGAGTGTTTGGAGAGCTTTGTTGAATAGTTGAGGGGTACATGAAGGCATGGGGTGAATAGTTGGAGTGGTTGAAGCAAATCAAGTTCCCTATGTCTAGGGTATGGTTTGACCACATGGAGAGTATGAAGTGTCAGAGGATTTGCCTTTTATTGATTAATACTCTAGAATGTAGATATGTTTGGAATAACTGTTATATTTTGATCGTTATACGTGCACTATAAAATTAAAAACGCAACGAAAAATTCTAGAATTAAAATATATCGTTCTCCAATATTTTCTAATCATATAATCGGAATCGAAATATTTTTCTAGCGGAATAATTTCCTATTTAGTAATTAATTAGCAAAATTGAGAGTGTTACATGTATAGCACACGATTTTTAGAATAAATTTTCAATTTTAACATTATAAAAAATTTTGTATATTAATATAGAAACATCAATTTGAATAATAAATTATTTTAAAAAAATAAAATAGTTTAAATAATGTAAAACACACATTTTTACTTTTAAACTAAAAAACACCAGCATTTTGCAATTTTAAAATTATAAAAAATTATGTATATTAATCTAGAAACATCAATGTGAATATTACATTATTTTAAAAATATTAAATATTTAAAATACACATTTTTATTTTTAACTTAAAAAACAGATTTTTTTTAATGTTTAATACACAATTTCAAGAAACGTTTTTGCAATTTTAAAATTATAATTAATTAAGTAAATTAAACTCCAAACTTCAATGTAAATAATACATTATTTTCAAAAAAATTAAATAGTTTAAATAATTTAAAAAACACATTTTTACTTTTAAACTAAAAAATACCATAGTTTTCAAGTGTATTTTACACAATTTTTTGAAAAATTGTTGGAATTTTTAAATACAAAAATTATGCAAGTTAAGCTAGAAACTCAAGGTTAATAACATATTATTTGCAAAAAATTCAAATAGTTTAAGAAATTTAAAAGACACATTTTTATTTTTAAATTAAAAAACACCTCCATTTTCAAGTGTATAGTACACGATTTCTTGAAAAAAATTTGCAATTTTAAAATTAAAAAAAATTATGTATATTAATCTAGAAACATCAATGTGAATAATAAATTATTTTTAAAAAATTGAATAGTTTAAATCATTTAAAAAACAATTTTAATTTTAAATTAAAATTTTTTTTCAAGTGTTTAGTACACAATTTCAAGAAACGTATTTGCAATTTTAAAATTATAATTAATTAAGTAAATTAATCTAGAAATTCCAATGTAAATAATACACGATTTTCAAACAAATTAAATAGTTTAAATAATTTTAAAAACATATTTTTACTTTTAAACTAAAAAACACCATTATTTTCAAGTGTATTTTACACGATTTTTTGAAAAATTGTTGGAATTTTTAAAAATAAAAATTATGCAAGTTGGGCTAGAAACTTGAAGGTTAATAACACATTAATTTCAAAAAATTCAAATAGTTTAAGAAGTTTAAAAGACACATTTTTATTTTTAAATTAAAAAACACTTTCATTTTAAAGTGTATAGCACACGATTTCTAGAAAACATTTTGCAATTTTAAAATTGTGAAAAATTATGTATATTAATCTAGAAACATCAATGTGAATATTACATTATTTTAAAAAAATTAAATAGTTTAAATAATGTAAAACACACATTTTTACTTTTAAACTAAAAAACACCATCATTTTGCAATTTTAAAATTATAAAAAATTATGTATATTAATCTAGAAACATCAATGTGAGTATTACATTATTTTTAAAATATTAAATAATTTAAATAATTTAAATAATTTAAAAAACACATTTTTATTTTTAACTTAAAAAACAGATTTTTTTTTTAATGTTTAGTACACAATTTCAAGAAACGTTTTTTCAACTTTAAAAAAATAATTAATTAAGTAAATTAATCTAGAAACTTCAATGTAAATAATACACTATTTTCAAACAAATTAAATAGTTTAAATAATTTTAAAAACACATTTTTACTTTTAAACTAAAAAACTCCATCATTTTCAAGTGTATTTTACACGATTTTTGTAAAAATTGTAGGAATTTTTAAATATAAAAATTATGCAAGTAAGGCTATAAACTTGAAGGTTAATAACACATTAATTTTAAAAAATTCAAATAGTTTAAGAAATTTAAAATACACATTATTATTTTTAAATTAAAAAACACCTTCATTTTCAAGTGTATAGCACACGATTTCTAGAAAAAAATTTGCAATTTTAAAATTATGAAAAATTATGTATATTAATCTAGAAACATAAATGTGAATAATAAATTATTATAAAAAATTAAATAGTTTAAATAATTTAAAAAACAGAATTTTATTTTATATTAAAAAATTGTTTTTTGAAGTGTTTAGTACACAATTTCAAGAAACGTTTTTGCAATTTTAATATTATAATTAATTAAGTAAATTAATCTAGAAACTTCAATGTAAATAATACATTATTTTCAAAAAAATTAAATAGTTTAAATAATTTAAAAAACACATTTTTATGTTTAAACTAAAAAACACCCTCATTTTTAAGTGTATTGTACACGATTTTTTATAAAATTGTTAGAATTTTAAAATATAAAAATTATGTTAGTTAAGATAGAAACTTCAAAGTTAATAACACATTAATTTCAAAAAATTCAAATATTTTAAGAAATTTAAAAGACACATTTTTATTTTTAAATTAAAAAACACCTTCATTTTCTAGTGTATAGCACACGATTTCTACAGTAAATTTTCAATTTTAACATTAGAAAAAAATATGTATATTAATATAGAAACATCAATTTGAATAATACATCATTTTAAAAAAATTAAATAGTTTAAATAATGTAAAACGCACATTTTTACTTTTAAACTAAAAAACACCATCATTTTCAAGTTATTGTACACGATTTTTTGAAAATAGTTGGAATTTCAAAATATAAAAATTATGTATGTTATGCTAGAACCATCAAGATTAATACACATTATTTTCAAAAAGTTCAAATAGTTTAAGAAATTTAAAAGACGCATTTTTATTTTTAAATTAAAAAAACATTATAATTTTCAAGTGTATAGCACACGATTTCTAGAAATTAATTTGTAATTTTAAAATTATAAAAAATTATGTATATTAATCTAGAAACATCAATGTGAATATTACATTATTTTAAAAAAATTAAATTGTTTAAATAATTTAAAAAACACATTTTTATTTTTAACTTAAAAAACAGATTTTTTTTTTAATGTTTAGTACACAATTTCAAGAAACGTTTTTGCAATTTTAAAATTATAATAAATTAAGTAAACTAATCTAGAAAATTCGATGTAAATATTACATTATTTTCAAAAAAATTAAATAGTTTAAATAATTTAAAAAACACATTTTTACTATTAAAATAAAAAACACCATCATTTTCAAGTGTATTTTACACGATTTTTGATAAATTATTGGAATTTTTAAATATAAAAATTATGCAAGTTAAGCTAGAAACTTCAAGGTTAATAACACATTATTTTCAAAAAATTCAAATAGTTTAAGAAATTTAAAAGACACATTTTTATTTTTAAATTAAAAAACACCTTCATTTTCAAGTGTATGACACACGATTTCTAGAATAAATTTGGAATTTTAAAATTATGAAAAATTATGTATATTAATCTAGAAATATCAATGTGAATAATAAATTATTTTAAAAAAATTAAATAGTTTAAATAATTTAAAAAACACAATTTTTTTTAAATTAAAAAAACCATCAATTTCAAGTGTATTGCACACGATTTCTAGAAATTAATTTGCAATTTTAAAATTATAAAATATTATATATATTAATCTAGAAATGTTTTATGTGAATATTACATTATTTTAAAAAAATTAAATAGTTTCAATAATATAAAAATCACATTTTTATTTTTAACTTAAAAAACCGATTTTTTTTAAGTGTTTTGTACACAATTTCAAGAAACGTTTTTGCAATTTTAAAATTATAATAAATTAAGTAAATTAATCTAGAAAATTTAATGTAAATAATACATTATTTTCAAAAAATTAAATAGTTTAAATAATTTAAAAAACACATTTTAACTTTTAAACTAAAACACACCATCATTTTCAAGTGTATTTTATATGATTTTTTAAAAAATTGTTGGAATTTTTAAATATAAAAATTATGCAAGTTAAGCTAGAAATTCAAGGTTAATAACTGTAACACCCCGGGTGAGACTTCATACCACCATCCCCGGAAGTGTTCTGAAGAGCTTAGCCACCCTCTTTAAGTGGCTTATCCCCCTGCAAATAAATCTCCTTTATTCCAGGATTTGGGGACCTTCCGTAGTTTGAACCCATGTGAATAATTCATTATTTTAAAAAAATTAAAAATTTTAAATAATTTTTAAACACCATCTTTTTTTAAATTAAAAAACACCAAAAATTGTATCAATTTTAAAAATATAAAAAAATTATGTAAACCAAGTTAGAAACTTCAAGATGAATAATATATTATTTTCCAAAAAAATCAAATAATTTAAATATTTTAAAAAATATTTTCATTTTAAAAAATAAAAAATACTATCATTTTCAAATGTATTGTACATGATTTTTTGAAAAAATTTTGGATTTTTAAATATAAAAATAATCTAGGTGAAGTTAGAAACTTCAAGGTTAATAACACATCATTTTCAAATAATTCAAGAAATTTTAAAATCATATTTTTATTTTAAAATTAAAAAACACCTTCTTTTTCAAATGTATGTCACACGATTACTAGAAAAATTTTTGCAATAATAAAATTACAAAAAAATATGTAAATTAATCTAGAAACTTTAATGTGAATAATAAATTATTTTAAAAAATCAAACAATTTATGAAATTTTCAAAATGCATTTTCATTTTTAAATTTAAAAACACTTAATTTTTCCAGTGTATAGTACAAAATTTCTAGAAATTTTGTTTTAAATTTAAAAATATAAAAATATTTGTAAATTAATGTTAAAATACAAGGTGAATATCACATTATTCTCAAAAAATTTAATATTTTAAATTTTTTTAAAATAGCCTTTTCAATTTCAAATTAAAAAAGCACCAACTTTTTTCAAGTGTATATAGTACACGATTTTTAGAAACATTGTGTATAAAAAATTATGTAAATTAAGCTAGAATCTTCAAGATGAATAACATATTTTTAACAAAATCATTATCACTCAAATAATTTAAAAAATGCAATTTCATTTTTAAAATAAAAAACACCATCTTTTTCGAGTATATAGTACAAGATTTCTAGAAAAAATATAGCAATTTAAAAGATAAAAATTATGCAAGTTAAATTATAAAATTCTAGGTTAATAATAAATTGTTTTAAAAAAAATAAAATATTTTAATAAATTTAAAAAACATATTTTTATTTTTAAATTAGAAAACACATTCTTTTTCAACTGGATAGCACACAGTTTCGAGAAAAATTGTGTCAATTTTAAAAATATAAAAAATTATAATAATTAAGCTAGAAACTTTAAGAATATAATCATTACTCTTATTTTTATTAAAAAAAATTTAAAATCTCCATATTATCTTTTACCTCTCGTTATTTTATTAGTTTATTAATAGAACATTAATTAATATCTACTTAAATATAAAGATAGAATAAATAAAAATATAATTAATACTACCATAAAAATATAAATAAAAAATAAATAGAAGTAAATTTTTTTCTCTTTTCTGAACAAATAAAAAAAACAGAATGATTACATAATTAATAGCGACTTCATAATCACGAAATAGTCGACTACAAAGAGACCCTAATCACGAAATAGTCGACTTCATAAAAAAACATAATGATTACATAATCAAATATATTATTTTCCAAAAAACTCAAATAATTTAAATATTTTAAAAACGCATTTTCATTTTAAAATTTGTTCCACCATGCGTTTTGGCATGGCGGATTCGGCCTCCAATCTGGTCTCCGGTACGGCGGTTGGATCTCTCCGACCACTCACCTGGTGGTGAGGGGTACCTGCAAACACTACGAGGATCAAGTCAGTTGTGTGTCTTAAGCAGGAATTCTCATATCTAGAGTTATGAAAAACGTACCGAATGAAGACTAGTCACATGTATTTATAAGATAAACAAAGGTCACCAAAGTCAAACCTGTCACTGTCTCAGTTCCGTGAATTGTGGCGGTAGTTACGGATCTGTAACGGTCCTCACGTGGGGGTGATGTCCCCTGTGCCTTATGTCGTGTCCCTATGTCGTGGATACACGACATGGGACCGACGACTTGGGCCACCCACGTGAGACCTACACGTGTTCTTCCTGTGGGTTAGGTCCATAACAATTGCTCCCAAGTCTTCGGTATGTCGTTCGGCATGTCGTTGACTTATGATTTGGTCCCATTCTGGTAACATATTATCATCCCAAGTCGCTACTATTTCGACTCCTGTTTGTCAGTTTAGGCCTTGGCACGTGTCTCTGTGGTATTGGACCTGGACCTTCGTGGGTCGCGCCCATCATCATTTAGTGACGTCAGGCCTGTGCGCATTAATTGCACCCCACGCCGTCACTTCTTCTTCACGTTTCATCTCCCCCTCTTTCTCTATAAGTACTCCATTTCTTAACCTAAAATTCTTCCCTGCCTTTCAAGTTTTTCTCTGCATCAAAGCTTTCTTCTTGCTTTTCTTGCTATCAGCTCCATCTTGTTGTCTTCCAGCTTTCCTTGGTCCTTTTCGCTACACTATTTCTAGGTATCTTCTTCATTTCCTAATCGTTTTTTTTTGTGTGTTTTCCTTCCTTTTATTTTTGATCCTCCTAGGAAATGTCTACTCCCAAGAGGCCTACTAACTTTCCCCCAAAAGAAAGCCTTTCTGGGGAAGTAGGTTACTTCATTGGTTCCCCATCTGGGCCTGAACCATGCGATGGCAGTGATCATCACATTCCCACTCCCCCTTCAGTTTCTGATTCTGATTCTGACCAAGAACCTTTATTTGAAGCCTTTGGGGAGATCACTCCTGGAAATCCCCAACTCATCCCTTTCTCAGGGGCTCTATTTTCTGAATCTGTTGCCCCCATACCCTTAAGGTATGGAATGAGTAAATATGATTATGATGAGTCATCTGAGGATAGTGACAATACTGTAACGTCCATCTTACATCCTCTTGTCCCCTTGTTAATTTGTTCTTCGTCTGAAACTTCTAGTTTTAATGTTTCTGATAATTCCACTGAATCTTTTGATTCACGCTCTTCTGACCCTCTTTTTGTTCCTCCTATTTCCATTGTAGAACTGATGTCGGCTTCGTCTCCTATGTCGGGTTCAGAGTCACCCTCGACTTCAGCTCCCGTCCGAGTGGTCCGAAAACCTTCCAAGGCCCTTACACATCGTGGTAAAACAATCGATGAATGGTACGGCCCGTCTAAGAAGGCTGCGAGTATTGAAGTCCCCAAAAGACTACAAGGTATCCGGGAGGTGAGGAGGATGTTCTGGATTGACCACGACATCCTCCAAGTTTCTTCCGGGCTTACCTCCACCCTGAAATTCCATGTCGCGGAAGTTGAATTTAGGGAGGCCATGCACTTCCCTGGAGCCACGCCTGCAGAAGAGGTTCCCTCTGGTCCAATTACATTATATAAGGTTGAGCGTGTTGATCCCAACGAGCGTATTGGATCCTGCCCTCGAAGAGGAGGGGCCGATTACATGATGTTGTACGAGTGTTTCTTTCGCGACATTCATCTGCGTTTCCCCTTCTCCGACTTTCAAGTCGAGATACTCAACCGACTTGAGGTGGCGCCCTCTCAACTCCACCCGAACGCTTCGGGATTTATAAATGCGTTTGAGATATTCTGCTGGGCCAACAACTGGGAGATCTCCAGCAACCTTTTTCTTTATCTTTTCATGCCTTATCACCTCGTCGAATTCAGCTTCATATCGTTCCGTCAGAGGAAAGACCATGCCTTCTTCAAGCTTTATGACGACTCATTCCCCCCCTTCAAGGACGCTTATTTCAAGGTGTCGTATGTCGGGGAGGAGTATCCCTTCTAGATGGTCCAGATGGGTCTCCCCTATTTCCTCTCTATTGGTCTTACGAACACTATCTGCGTGGGGCTGAGACCTATGTTACTGACCAGGCCTCGTTGCTTGACTCTGAACTAGCCATCATTTCTGGTTTTCGTGAGTTTAAAAAATGACATGGTCTTGTAAAGTGCAAAGATATCATCCGGGCACGCTGTGTCAGTCGCGCCGACACCTTGAGTAAAGTCGCCATTATGCTCTTTTCATTTGCTTACTTCACGGGTTATAATTTTTTAACCGTTATGTTGGATTTGTTTTCAGGTGCTATCATGACGGGATACGCTCAATTGATGAAGAAGACCGGGGGCATGACTAAGAAAGGAAAGAAGGAGTCCCCGACCCAGAACTTGGTCCGGGAGTTGACCACTGATCATAGGGTTCAACCTCCTGAAATGTCCCAGGGTCCATCTGCGACCTCTGTTGACGTTGGTGCGATGTCGCCCGAAGTTCAGGCGGCAAAAAAAGAGGAAGCTCATCCTCCTCAACCGCCAGAAGTCCCTTGTCCCTACTGCCCAGGAGTCGGAGGCAATCCAATCTGCTCCTCACAACGAGATATCTGTCTCGGATGATGAAGAAGCGGAGATAGTTGGAGCCGCCCTAATACGGAAAAGAGGTTAGTTGGAGCCGCACTAATGTCTTTAAAACTTGTTAAATTCTGAAATTCTATTGATCTTTCATGCTGATGTCCCTTCCTGATTTCCACTTCTGTAGGAGTTGCCCCTGCCCCGCCTGCTACGGGATCATCATCTTCCTCTCAATGGGAAGGCTTTCAAGCCCCCATTGTTTCATTTCATCATGGGGAATTCTTTAAGGAGCTGCCTCGTTCTGCACTGAACGTATTTTTTCCTTCCTTTATGTCACATACTTTACTTTTCTATCTTCTGTTGCATTTGTACACTTGGTTAATGTCGTTTTTCATCTCGCAGGCCAATGTCGGGGAAGCGCTTGGCTGGATGTCCCGTCAGTCTGCTCTGCTGAAGTACTTTCATAAAGAGCTAGAGAAGCCTAATTCGGTGGCTGACTTGGAAAAGAAGCTGCAAGCCACCAAAGTTGCGGCTGAGAAGCAAATTCAAGCTCTTATCAAGGAGCGGGACATACTGAAAGCTTCTCAGGTCGAGCTGAAGAACGAGATTGCCGCAGCTGCTTCCCAATTCGACCAGCTAAAGTTAGAAAGTGTTAAACTTTCTGATGAGAATAAGGAAGCACAAGTCTCTCTCGCCAAGGCTTTGGAGCAAGTAGCTTCTTTGTCAGAGGAAGCCAAGCTGCTATCCCGTGTTCGAGATCAACTGCAGACGGACAAGGCGGCTTTGGAGGTTGCTAACGACAAACTGAAGGCTGAGGTCCGGGAGCAAAGTCGTGTGATCTCAAACGGAGCGTACATGGCCTTCGCCAGTTGCCTTAAGCAAGTGGAATTTCTTAACCCAGGATTGGTACTTTCCTATAAAGGGGTTCATCCACTACACGGGGTGGAAGGTGGTCAGCTGGTGGATTATGACAATGATCCGCCCACTCTAGTCGACCTGAATGATCCGGAGTTGGAGTCCTTCGACCCCTTTGCTGATTACTCAATGTCGCCCCGGGCAGCTGAAGATGATAATGTCGCACCTACTGAGCCTTGAAGCTCTTGTTTGTAATAATTAGATTTACTTTTTGCTGTAATGAACAATTTACTGGCCTATTATTCAGCCCTCTTTTTGTAATACTTTACTTTTAATGACATCACTTTGTTGGTTTATATTCATAACGACTTTATATCGCAACTTTTAACTTAACATTTTCAACATTAAATTTCCACATACCGTGACTTTTGGAAGTCGTAACTTGAGCTTTATGCTTCTGATTTATTTGAACTTTAACTTCTTACCATAATTGATTTTCATAACCAGATCATAGGTGTATGCCGCCTTTGCTGGGATCTTTGATCTCGATTGAATATTTCAAGGCCAATGGCCTATCTAGGGCATGTCGCCCTATTGGGATCCTTGATCCTAACGAAGTACTTCAAGGCCAGCGGCTTATTTGGGGCGTGTCGCCCTAGTGGGATCCTTGATCCTGATGAAGTACTTCAAGGCCAGTGGCCTATTTTGGGCGGGTCGCCTTAGTGGGATCTTAAATCCTGGTGAAGTACTTCAAGGCCAGTGGCCTATTTTGGGCGGGTCGCCTTAGTAGGATCTTAGATCCTGGTGAAGTACTTCAAAGCCAGTGGCCTATTTTGGGCGGGTCGCCTTAGTGGGATCTTGGATCCTGGTGAAGTACTTCAAGGCCTGTGGCCTATCTCATTGGTGCATGTCGCCTTGTTAGGATTTTTTTATCCTTTTATACGCCTGATGAGTCGTGGTAATTGTATATCTGCAACTGAAATCTTAAACTTTGACAAATATCTGTTTTTATTTCATATGTCGTTGGGTTACAAAACCTGGGGCCTCATTAAAACATTCAAGGTAAAACCCTCCTTAGGGAAAAAACCCGAGAAGGAAAAAGAGTACCCCTAACAGAAATTGTACATTAAGACTAAAATGCAACAAATTTAAGCGTAAACAAGTCGGGTACTTTCTAGCTGTAATACCTTCTCAGATCCGCGGCATTGAAAGTTCTAGGCAATTCTTTTCCTTGCAGAGTCTCCAAGGCATATGCACCTTTTTCTAGTACTTCTGATCACCCGATATGGGCCTTCCCAATTAGCTGCGAGCTTTCCATCTTTTGCATTCTTCAGCCCTATACTGGCCCTTCTAAGAACAAGGTCGTCTATTATGAATTCGCGTTTCACGACCTTAGCATTGTATCGTTGAGCAACTCGTTGTTTCCTCAACATCTCAGTTAGTCGAGCAAACTCCCGGACTTCGTCTACAAAGTCAAGTTTTTCTCTTAAGAGTGTGTCATTATTTGGCGGGGTATACATGACTCTCCAAGATGGTTCACCGATTTCAACCGGGATTACTGCATCAGTTCCATATACAAGACGGAAAGGAGTTTCTCCTGTTGTAGTTTGCGGGGTGGTTCTGTAACTCGATAATACCTGATAAAGATTATCTGTCCAGGCTCCTTTGGTGCTTTTAAGTCGTTTCCTTAGGCCATTTAGGATCACTTTATTTGCGGCTTCAGCTTGACCATTTGTTTGGGGATGCTCTACACTTGAACAATGATGTCGGATTTACAACCCATGGAGGAGATCCTTGAATGGGCTTCCAGTGAATTGAGTCCCGTTATCAGTAACGATCGCCGCCGGGATTCCAAAGCGGCATATAATTGTTTTGAAGGTGAAGGACTCCATTCTTGCAGACGTAATGGTTGCGAGGGGTTCAGCTTCGATCCATTTCGTGAAATAGTCTACTGCGACTAAGAGATGTTTCAACTGTCCCGTGGCTTTATGAAAAAGTCCCAGGATGTCCATTCCCCAAGTGTGGAATGGCCATGGCGCGGATAGCGTGTGCAGCTCTTCCGGCGGGATATGGGGGATATTGGCATGTCGTTGGCATTGCTCACATTTTTTAATGTGATTAATAGCATCCTCTTGCATAGTTGGCCAGAAGTAACCCGCCTTCAACGCCTTCCTGGCTAAAGATTTAGCCCCGATATGGTGCCCACAACTTCCTTCATGGATCTCGGCCAGCACATACCCGACCTCCTCTGGGCCAATGCATTTCAGAAGTGGGATCGAGACTCCCTTCCTGAACAGGTGGCCTTCAACCATTGTGAACCTCGTTGCTTTTTTAATAATCCTCTCCGACTCTTTATCGTCCTCAGGAGTGATCCCTCTCTCAATATAATCTATCAAGGGGGTCCTCCAGTCTGCTTCCTGCACCTGCAAGGTCAAGCTAGGATAGGGGATTACCTCTTCCACCACGTAGTGGTAGTTTGAAGTCTTCTTCGTGCTGGCGAGTTTCGAAAGGAGATCAGCTCTTGCATTTTCTTCTCTAGGTATATGTCGGATTTCAAATTTAGAGAATCTCACTAGAGCATCTCGTACTTTGGCGAGATATTTCTGCATGATGGGCTCTTTTGCTTGGTATTCTCCCTTAATCTGGGACACCACCAACTTTGAATCTAAACAGATAGTTATCGCGTTTGCTCCTAATTCCTTGGCCATTCATATTCCTGCAAGGCAGGCTTCGTATTCTGCCTGATTGTTAGATGTCGGGAAGTCAAATCTTAATGAATACTCCACTGACAATCCCTCCGAGTTTTTCAGTATCACTCTAGCGCCACATCCCTTGATGTTCGAGGAGCCATCGACATATATTGTCCATTCCCCGGGATGGTTGTCTCCGAGATGTGTCATTTCGGCGAGGAAGTCGGCGAGGACTTGTCCTTTAATCGCTAGCCGTGGTTCATACGATATATCATATTGAGTTAACTCAATCGCCCAAGACATCATCCTTCCTGCCAAGTCTGGTTTGTGTAAGATTTGTCGTATCAGTTGATTGGTCCTGACTAGGACGGGGTAACATTGGAAATATGGGCGTAACTTCCTCAAAGCCACCAGTAATGCGAAAGCTACTTTTTCAAGTCGCTGATAATTCAACTCAGCTCCCTGCAAGACTTTAGAGACAAAGTAGATTGGGAACTGATTTTTACCTTCTTCTCTTATTAGTACAGCACTCACGGCCTCGTCAGCCACCGCGAGGTAAAGTATCAAGGTGTCCCCCGCCATCGGCTTTGTTAAGACAGGGGGATATGCCAGGGAGGCTTTGAGCTCTTGGAACGCGACTTCACATTCTTGCATCCATTCAAATGAGTCTTGTTTCTTCAAGGCCTTAAACATGGAAGGCAACGCTTTGCCGAGATTGGAAGGAAACGAGACAAGGCTGCGATCCTCTCCGTGAGTTGTTGTACGTCCTTGACCGTCCTAGGGCTGGACATGTCGAGAATTGCCCGACATTTATCTGGGGTTGCTTCAATGTCGCGATTTGTGAGCATAAATCCCAGAAACTTGCCAGCTTCCACACCAAATGTGCATTTCAGAGGGTTAAGTCGTAAATTGAATTGTCGTAAACGTTGAAAAACAGACTCCAGGTCTTTCGATGGATCTTGATCATCTTTCGTTTTGACGATCATATCGTCGATGTAGACTTCGACCTCTCTGCCTCTCATCTCGGCAAAGACTTTGTCCATCATCCTTTGGTATGTCGCTCCTGCATTCTTCAAACCAAAGGGCATCACATTATAACAAAATACCCCGAGATCAGTGATAAAGGCAGTCTTATCCTGATCTTCGGGAGCCATGGGAATTTGATTATAACCAGAATAAGCATCCAGAAAAGAAAGATATTTATAACCCGCTGAGTTATCGACCAACTTATCTATGCAGGGCAGCGGAAAAGGGTCCTTCGGGCAAGCTTTGTTAAGGTCTGTGTAATCTGTACACATTCTCCACTTTCCATTGGCCTTTTTTACCATCACGACATTGGATAGCCAGCCAGAATACTGTACCTCGCGGATGAATCCCGCGTTTAATAACTCGTCAACCTGTTTTTCAATAGCTGTTGTCCGCTCTTGGCCCATTCTCCTCTTTTTCTGGGCCACTGGCCTAGCTCCTTCCTTTATCGCGAGTCGGTGACAACAGAACTCGGGATCTACGCCCGGCATGTCCAAGGCAACCCATGCAAAAATATCCTTATTATCCTCCAAAAATTTGATCATATTTTTCATAATATTAATAGGAAAGTTTTTCCCGACCTTGACTACCTGATCAGGTTGACTCCCAAGTTGTATTTCCACTGAATCACCTTCAGGTTTAGGCCGTTCGTGCTGTAACTCCCCTCTTGGATCTAGGTCCGTCATCATTACAACATCATCTCACCTAATGAGCTTCTGTTTTCCTTTAGTTTCTTTCTTCTGTGCCTCTTATATTTTTTCCTGTTCCTGCACTGGCACAGTTTTCGTTATTTTAAGACTTTCTAAATAATAAAGTTGTGCTTCAGGGTCTTTCCCTCGGATAGTGATGATGTCGCCCCTATCACCAGGAAATTTCATCGCCATGTGCAAGGTAGAGACAACCGCTCCCAAAGCATTCAGAGTTGGTCTGCCTATAATGGCGTTATACGCTGAGGGGCAGTCTACGATGAGGAACTTCACCTCTACTGATCTGCTTCCATCACGACTTGCAAAAGTTACCTTCAATTTTACATAGCCCTTGGGGGAAATAGTATCCCCTGTAAAGCTTATCAAATTTCCCTTGTGGGGGATCAAATCTTTATCTGTTAGGCCCAACTTCTGAAATAGGTCCCAAAACAAAATGTCGGCTGAGCTCCCTTGATCAACAAATAACCTTTTTACTTCATACCCTGCCATCTTAGCCATAATCACCAGGGGACATTGGACCCAGCTCCATCTGTAGGCAGGTCCTCTTCGGTGAATGCCAAAGTAATTCTTTTCATGGCTTTCACAGCCATGCAATGATCTTCTATGTCCCGGGATCGTTTTCTCGATGACTCTGGCAGTTCCCCCTGATCGAGACCTCCAGCAATCACGTTGATGACCCCTTTCGAAGCCGATTCTTCATGTCGCTATGGGCTCCTGGATCGAGATCTCTGTCGTTCATCCAGCCCAATGTCCCGGTTCCTTGCACCGGGTTCACGTCTTCTGGGTGATGACGGACTCCTTCCACGGGATGTTCCTTCATCATTTTTCTGGACAAAGTGTCTCAATTTTCCCTGTCGTATCAACTTCTCGATGGCGTCTTTGAGGTGAATGCATTCATTAGTGTGATGCCCGTGGTCTTTATGATACAAGCAAAATTTGTCCTTGTTTTTTGCTTGTGACCTCATTGGAGGAGGTCTATCTTTCAGCTCGGAATACATGATCTCCTTATAGATACAAGATGGCACCATGGTTAACGGGGCATAAGTTGAGTAAGCGCCCTTGGGTGGTCTCCCGCCCTTATCATACGTTTTCTCATTCTCCTTGGGTCTCCCGCCATAAGAATTTTTCTGTTTGTCTCTTTTATCTTTCCTGTTTAGCGGCTTGATTATCTGCCTTATTATTTCGAACCCATTCTTCTATCTGGATCCACTTCTCAGCCCGCTTTTTCAACTCCTCCATTGTTTTGGGCTTTTCTCCAGCTAAATCATTGGCGAAGCCTCCCGGCTTCAGCCCCTACCTAAGGAAATACAGCATCATGTTTGGGGCGACATCGCGTACTTCGAGAGATTCCACGTTAAAGCGGATGATGAAATCCCTCAATGGTTTGTCTGATCTCTGCTTTATCCTCTCGAGATGGTGCTCAGTTTTAAATTGATGTTTGCTGCTTGTAAAGTTTGACACGAACTTATCCTTTAATGTTTTCCATCCTGCGATGGATCCCGCCGGTAACGATGAGAACCATCTCCGGGCCGCAGCTTTCAAGGTCAAAGGGAATGCTCGGCATATAACGGGATCCTTGGCCCCCTAGAAGACCATCGTCTGCTGGAAGATCTCCACATGATCTTGAGGATCAGTCGTCCCATCATACGGGTCGATCTGAACGGCGAACTTAAAGTTGGTCGGCATGTCAAAGTTCATGATTGCCGGGGTGAAGGGGTTATGACACCCTTCAATACCTATGCCGTTTTCCGCCACCTGATCCAAGTCGGGCAGTTGGGGCTGGGTGATCGCTGGGTTGGCGTGCGGGATCTGTGGACCAACCATGGAGACCTGCCTCTCCATTTGGGGATTTTGCCCCTCTTTCTGATTCTCATGTTATTGAGGGAGTTGCTGGCCCATCCCAAGGTTGACCAGAAGTGCTTGAAATTCCTCTTGTTGCTTCTTCCAAGCTTCTCGTCCCTTGTTCATCCTCTCAATTTCTTCGGCCTGCCTTCGAATCATCTCTTTGAGGCTGAGCCGTCTTCAATCGTTGTCATCCTCTGTTCGGACATCGCCGGGCCAGCAGGCCTGACCTCTTCTTGTTGTTGTCGTGGAGAAGGCCCATTAGCAGAGGGCTGTTCTCCAGGGGCTCCTCCGGCGTTGGCCGATGCTCCCCTAGCTCCTTGGTTCTTTCTCCTGGTGTTCACCATGTCGCTACAACCACATTTTCGGTTAGCATGAGTTAGTTCCTGTTTGCCTGCGAGCACAAGAGATTTTCTTGCCACACACTCATGTAGGATCGTTAATGAAACAAGATTTAGGAGGATGATCAAGAAATTACATATTCGTATAGGAATATATGCGCAATTATTAAAGAAAAATTCAAAGAAAGTAATTATCCGATCAACTAATTAGTGAAAAGTCACAATTCACCGGTTAGTCGGCTAGAAATGGCTTTGCACCGATTAATTGACTGGAATTCACCTTGATAACCAGCAAAAATGGATATGCGAGAGAGATTAAGTTCTTGATTCCGGTGGTGTTCTTCCTGCAAAATTACCAGAAAAACCAGATAAAGGAGGAAATAAGAGATAAGTTACGATCGGAGAAGAACAATTATTCCCCACAGACGGCGCCAATGTTCCACCATGCGTTTGGCATGGCGGATTCAGCCTCCAATCTGGTCTCCGGTACGGCGGTTGGATCTCTCCGGCCACTCACCTGGTGGTGAGGGGGTACCTACAAGCACTCCGACGATCAAGTCAGTTGTGTGTCTTAAGCAGGAATTCTCAGATCTAGAGTTATGAAAAACGTACCGAATGAAGACTAGTCACATGTATTTATAGGGTAAACAAAGGTCACCAAAGTCAAACCTGTCACTGTCTCAGTTCCGTGAATTGCGGCGGTAGTTACGGATCTGTAACGGTCCTCACGTGGGGGTGATGTCCCCTGTGCCTTATGTCGTGTCCCTATGTTGTGGATACACGACATGGGACCGACGGCTTGGGCCACCCACGTGAGACCTACACGTGTTCTTCCCGCGGGTTAGGTCCATAACAAAATTAAAAAATACCATCATTTTCAAGTGTATTGTAACACGATTTTTTGAAAAATTGTTGGAATTTTAAAATATAAAAATTATGTATGTTAATAACACATTATTTTAAAAAAATTCAAATAGTTTAAGAAATTTAAAAAACACATTTTTATTTTTAAAATAAAAAACATCTTCTTTTTCAAGTGTATAGCACACGATTTCTAGAAAAAATTTACAATTTTAAAATTATAAAAATTAATCTAGCAACTTCAATGTGAATAATACATTATTTTCGAAAAAATAAATTGTTTAAATAATTTAAAAAACATTTTTATTTTTAAATTTAAAAACACTTCAAGTGTATAGCACACGATTTCTAGAAAAATTGTGTCAATTTTAAAATTATAAAAAAATTATGTAAATTAAGCTACAAACTTCAACATCAATAATATATTATTTTCCAAAAAACATAAAATAATTTATATATTCTAAAAAATGCATTTTCATTTTTAAAACACTATCATTTTCAAATGTATTGCACATAATTTTTTGAAAAATTGTTGGAATTCTAAAATATAAAAATTATGTAAGTTAAGCTAGAAACTTCAAGGTTAATAACACAAGTGGTTTATTTCTAGGGTAATAATGATCGAAATAGGTTATAATGTCTTGAAAAATCATATAAAGGATCATGAAAATGTATTGATGAATGTTGAATGAAAATTCATGATAATTGTGAAATGAAATTTAAAGATAAGTTAAGCTTTCCCCCTTCCATGAATGTAGGGTCAGATGACATGTACTAGTAGGGTGCCCTATGATAGGGAATTATGGCCTGAAAGAAATGACTATCTCATTGATGTGGGGTTAAGATAGTCTTGGGCTATCCCATTAATGTGAGGTCAAGATAGCCCGGCAGCCAATTTGATCACGGTAGGGACGCTTGTCATGGTCCTAGTTTTGAGCTCAACCTCGCGTTACTTTCACGCGCTAGGAAAAGCCTAGTGCACGAGGCTTCCATAAAAGATTCAAGAAAAGAAAAGAAACAATTGTGTTAATGAAAGAACACGGCATGCATACATCCATATTTGCCATTACATGCATTATGTATGAGTTGTTGCATTGAATTATGTGTTAGAGACCTAATGGAGTGTTTTCCAGTTAGACTGGTTGTAATATGGTATAAAAGTATTTTTGAAAATGTCAGGGGTTATCAGTTATATGTTTATATATAACTGACGGTTACCATATTGCAGGGGACTCAGAAGATGAAGACTTTAGCGCTTGAAGACTCATTTCTTTAGACATTTTAGTATTTTGGATATTTTGATGTATTTTGGGTGGCCAATCCTTCCTTGCAGTACGTTAGATGGCCACCATTATTGGACATATCTTCTCTTACATGTAGTAAATAGTTGCACTTATTATCTTTCAATATGAACTTATGTATTTTGATATGGCATATGATAGGCTATTAAACTAAGCATTATGTAACTCATGTACGTGAACAATTTATGATGGGTATTATTTAACAAATGCTTTTCAAAAAAAAAAAAAAAACTTTGCCTTAAATTGTATTAGGTGTTACAAGCCCAATTGGTAGTGGTTCTTAGGAATCCATGACTATAGTCCTTTGGTCATGGGTTCGAACCACGGAAGGTCTCCAAATCCTAGAATAAAGATAAATTTATTCGCAGGGGGATAGGCCACTTAAAGGGGGTGGCTAAGCTCTTAGAAACGCAGTCGGGGATGGTGGTTAGCGTCCCGCCCAGGTGTAACAAAAAAGGCTCCTTGTGTAAATATTAAAAACATCATCTTTTTCTATAGCACACGATTTCTAAAAAAATTGTCAATTTTAAAAATATTAAAAATTATGTAAATTAAGCTAGAAATTTCAAGATGAATAATATATTGTTTTCCAAAAAAATCAAATAATTTAAACATTTTAAAAAATGCATTTTCATTTTTAAATTAAAAAACTCCATCATTTTCAAGTGCATAGTACACAAATTTAAGAAAAATTGTTTGAATTTTAAAATATAAAAATTATGTAAGTTAAGCTAGAAACTTCAAGGTTAATAATACATTATTTTCAAAAAAATCAAATAGTTTAAGAAAAAATTTTGAAATCTTAAAAATATAAAAAAATTATGTAAATTAATATAGAAAATTCAAGGTGAATAACACATTATTCTCAAAAAAAATTAATATTTTAAATATTTTAAAAATCCCATTTTAATTTTAAAATTAAAACGAACCATCTTATTCAAGTGTATATAGTACACGATTTCTAGAAAAATAGTTGTAATTTTAAAAATATAAAAAATTATCTAAATTAAGTTATAATCTTCATGATGAATAATATATTATTTTGAAAAAAATCACATAACTTAAATAATTTAAAAAACTCAATTTCATTTTTAATTAAAAAAATACCATCTTTTTCAAGTATATAGTACAAGATTTCGAGAAAATATATTGCAATTTTAAAATTTAAAAATTATGAAATTTAAGCTAGAAACATTTAGGTTAATAATACATTGTTTTAACAAAAATCAAATAGTTTAAGAAATTTAAAAAACAAATTTTTATTTTTAAATTCAAAAACACCGACTTTTTCAAGAGTATAGCACACAATTTCTAGAAAAATTATTGCAATTTTAAAAATATAAACAATTATGTAAATTAATTTAGAAACTTCAATGTGAATAATACATTGTTTTCAGAAAAAGTCACTTAACGAATTAAAAAAAATCATTTTTAAATTGAAAAACACTCAATTTTTCAAGTGTATAGTACACGATTTCTAAAAAAATTTGTTACAATTTTAAAAATAGAAAACATTATGCAAATTAATCAACAAACTTCAAGGTGAATAACACATTATTTTTCAAAAATATAATATTATAAATAATTTCAAAATTTTATTTTAAATTTAAAATTAATAAGCACCATCTTTTTCAAGTGTATAGTACATGTTTTTTAGAAAAAAATTTACAATTTTAAAAATATAAAAAATTATGTAAATTAAGCTACAACCTTCAAGATGAATAATATATTTTTTGATAAAAATCACCTAACTCAAAAAATTTGAAAAACGCAATTTCATTTTTAAATTAAAAAACCTCATCTTTTTCAAGTGTATTGTGCACGATTTCTAAAAAAAATATTGCAATTTTAAAAGATAAAATTTATGAAAGTTAAGCTGGAAACTTCTAGGTTAATAATACAATGTTTTAACAAGAATCAAATAATTTAAGAAATTTAAAAAAAACATTTTGATTTTAAAATTAAAAACCCCAAAATTTTTCAAGTGTATAGCACACAATTTCTAGAAAAAGTTTTAGAAATTTAAAAATATAAAAAAAAAATTAATCTACAAATTCAATGTAAACAATACATTTTTTTCAAGAAAATCAAATAATTTAAGAAATTAAAAAAAACAAATTTTCATTTTTAAATTGAAAAACACTCAATTTTTTCACTGTATAGTACACGATTTCTAGAAATATTATTGTATTTTAAATATATAAAAAATTATATAAGTTAATCTAGAAACTTCAAGGTGAATAACACATTATTTTAAAAAAATTAATATTTTAAATAATTTAAAATTTTCATTTTCAATTTAAAATTAAAAAGCACGATCTTTTTCAAGTGTATAGCACATGATTTCTAGAATAGTTGCAATTTTAAAAATATAAAAAATTATGTAAATTAAGATAGAATCTTCAAGGTGAATAATAACTAGTTTTTTAAAAAATTAAGTATTTTAAAAGTGCATTTTCTTTTTAAATTAAAAAAACCATTATTTTCAAGTGTAAAGTACACGATTTTCAGAAAAATTGTTGCAATTTCAAAATATAAAAATTAGGTAATTTAAACTAGAAAATTCAAGGTTAATAATACATTGTTTTAAAAGAATCAATTAGTTTAAGAAACTTTATAAATACATTTTTTTAAATTAAAACCACAAAATTTTTCAAGTGTGTAGCACATGATTTCTAGAAAAATTGTTGTAATTTTAAAAGTATAAAAAATTAAGTAAATTAATCTAGAAACTTCAATATGAATAACACATTATTTCCAAAAAATATGAATAAATTAAGAAATTTAAAATAAAAATTTTCATTTTTAAATAATAAAACACTCAATTTTTCAACTGTATAGTTCACGATTTCTAGAAAAAATTTTGCAATTTTAAATATATAAAAAATTAAGTAAATTAATCTAGAAACTTCAATATGAATAACACATTATTTCCAAAAAAAATAAATAAATTAAGAAATTTAAAATAAAAATTTTCATTTTTAAATAATAAAACACTCAATTTTTGAAGTGTATAGTTCACGATTTCTAGAAAAATTCTTGCAATTTTAAAAATATAAAAAATTATATAAATTAATCAAGAAACTTCAAGGTGAATATTACAATGTTTTCAAAAAAAATCAAATAATTTAACTAATTTAAAAAAATCATTTTATTTTTAAATTAAACAACACCAACTTTTTCAAGTATATAATACAAGATTTCTAGAAAAATTATTGCAATTTTAAAAATATAAGAATTATATATATTAAGCTAGAATCTTCAAAGTGAATAACATATTTTTTAAAAAACCAATAAAATTATTTGAAAAACTCATTTTCTTTTTTAAATTAAAAAACACAATCATTTGCAACTGTAAAGTACACGATTTAAAAAGAAACATTTTGTAATTTTAAAATATAAAAATTATGTACGTTAAGCTAGAAACTTCAAGGTTAATAATACATTGTTTTTAGAAAAATAAAATAGTTTAATAAATTTAAAAAGAACATTTTTATTTTTAAATTTAAAAACACCATCTTTTTGAAGTGTATAACACACGATTTCTAGAAAAATTGTTACAATTTTAAAATTATAAAAAATTTTGTAAGTTAATCTAGAAACTTCAATGTGAATAATACATTGTTTTTAAAAAAATAAATAATTTAAGAAATTTAAAATACACATTTTCATTTTTAATTAGAAAAACTCAATTTTTCAAATGTATAGTACACGATTTCTAGAAACATTGTTGCAATTTTAAAAATATAAAAAAATCATGTAAATTAATGTAGAAAATTCAAGGTGATTACACATTATTCTCAAAAAAATTAATATTTTAAATATTTTAAAAATCTCATTTTCAATTTAAAATTAAAAAGTACTATCTTTTTCAAGTGTATAAGTACACGATTTCTAGGAAAATAGTTGCAAATTTAAAAATATAAAAAGTTATCAAAATTAAGCTAAAATCTTCTAGATGAATAATATATTATTTTTAAAAAAATCACATAACTTAAATAATTTAAAAAACGCAATTTCATTTTTAAATTATAAAACACCATTTTTTTTCAAGTATATAGTACAAGATTTTTAGAAAAAATATTACAATTTTAAAATATAAAAATTATGAAATTTAAACTAGAAACTTTTAGGTTAATAATACATTGTTTTAATAAAAATCACGTAGTTTAATAAATTTAAAAAACACATTTTTATTTTAAATTCAAAAACATCGCCTTTTTCAAGTGTATAGCACACGATTTCTAGAAAATATTTTGCAATTTTAAAATTATAAAAAAATTATGTAAATTCATCTAGAAACTTCAATGTGAATAATACATTATTTTTAAAAAATTAAATATTTTAAATAATTTAAAAAATATATTTTTATTTTTAAATTAAAAAGCACCATCTTTTTCAAGTGTATCACACGTTTTCTAGAAAAAATTGTTGCAATTTTCAAATTATAAAAACTTATGTAAATTAATCTAGAAACTTCAATGTGAATAATACATTGTTTTCAAAAAAAGAAAATAATTTAACAAATTTAAAAAACACATTTTAATTTTTAAATTAAAAAAATTCAATTTCTCAAGTGTGTAAATGATTTCTAGAAAAATTGTTGCAATTTTAAAAATATAAAAAATTATGTAAATTAACTTAGAATCTTCAAAGTGAATAATATATTATTAAAAAATTAATAAAATTATTTTTAAAAAATTTATTTTCATTTTTAATTTAAAAAACACCATCTTTTTCAAGTGTATAGTACACGATATCTAGAAAAACATTACAATTTTAAAAGATAAAAATTATGTAAGTTAAGTTAGAAACTTCTAAGTTAATAATACATTGTTTTAACAAAAATTAAATAATTTAAGAAATTTAAAAAACACATCTCTATTTTTAGTTTAAAAAACACTATCTTTTTTAAATATATAGCACATTATTTCTAGAAAAATTGTGTAACATATTTATGTACAAAAGGGAAATTATAGTAGAACTCGGCCACACGACGGAGCCCAACATAGAAATGCTTTGGTCTATTACTTCTAGGGGCTAATACACTCACCACTAAATTTAATAATCTTACCATAGTTTTTAAAAAAAGATTTTTTATTAAAATAATATTTAACTTTGTAGTTACATGGTATTTTAGTCTCTAACTTTATAAAATGTTTGAATTAGTTCATGACTTTGTATTTTATAAATTATTTTAGTTCCACTGATAAAATGACTGTGACACATTAAGTAACTATATAACACATTAAGGAACTGTACCATTTAAATACTTGAGGCTCCCTATTGGAGCTAATCCGAGAAAATAAGAGTTATGGAAGCCGATTATCCAAAATTTGAAAGATAGACTGCAGTCTTGGAAGTACAAATTCCTTTCTGTAGGAGGTCAGGTAACATTACTTAATGCGGTGCTGAACTCAATTCCTATCTATTTCCTCTCTGCATTTAAGATCCTATGAAGGTAGCAAAGGAAATAACCTCAATTCAAAGGAGGTTTTTGTGGGGTGTGACCAATTTAAAGCGTAAGATTTCTTGGGTCAAATGGTGATACAATTATTAAAATGGGGTGATACAATTATTTAATCACAAACTTCTAAAGGGGTTCAACAACTAGTGATAAGATATGTTTTTTGATATTTTGGTCCTGGATGCCAAACCCATCGCCATTTTGATAAAGGGTATGGGCCACACGGGCCGCATTTTGGGCCTGAATAAGAAATGGCTCCACAGGCCCAACTTGAGTTAAACAAATCCCATTTATCTTTTTCCATGCATTGTTTATCATCTCTTGGATATGCTTTCTTGCTTCTTCCTCTCTAACATTCTTCTCATTCATGTAGCATATGATTGATGAAGCAGCATCACCCCTCTCTCTTTCAGCCTGTTACAATTCAGATTCTACATTAATATCCAATATTTAATGCAAATGAAAGAAAATGTTAGAACACAAAATTAAGGTTAACATTTTACTATGCATCCTTGACACTATTTTTAGTTTTAGGGTTTAAAAAAAACATATCATTTTGTATACATATCAACTTTTATGATCTAGAATTTGTTTAGATTTCAGCTTGTAATGTAAAAATACTTTTTAGTGTACGTAATAGTATGCACAATTTGTTTGGATTTTAGTTTGTCTTAGTTAGGTCCCAAACTAAATTTGAAAGTTGCTTAGGCAAAAATAATTTGACTTACTTTTCAATTCTACACAAGTTAGTTGAACAATGTTATAATTATTGAAAATGCTTTTACACTGTATATACAGACAATATTCAGATTGTTGGATATATATTTAGTTAAAAATATCTAACATAAATATTGTTAAAATAAATTAATTATTAGTTCAACTTACTTTAAATTTAAGTTGAGTCAAACTGAGTTTTACTAATGAAAAATCAAACACATACTTAACCTTTATTTTCATTTCCGCTTTAAGTTTATTGAGTCCTTAATTGATTTTAGTCCTTATAATTATGGTTGCATTTTGATCCTTATATTTTAATATATATTACAAACTTTGAGGATGAAGATTAAGTCACTTATATATTCTTAAGATAATAATACTTTTCCTAAACCAAAAATTGGTATCAAGTATAATAATTAATGGTTAGAATCAAATTAAACGCAGATGGAAATAAATGACGGGAATTAAATCGTAAAGATAAAGATAAAGATACACATAAGAACTTAAAAAAGTGATTTTTTTTAAGGACTAAATTAAAAAGATTAAAATGTCAATTTAACCACAAATTAAAATATATGGGGCAGCAAAAATTACCACTGTGGTCCCTAAATCATTGCATAATCGAATTATGAGAGATACATTGTAGACCAAATCTTCATATTGGTGTAGAAAGTTGTCTATGTCATGGGTTACTTCATGAATTGTAGCAAAATGTGAATGGAGTAGAATTACAGGCCCAGAAGATGAAATCCAACCGTTGCTTAAATATTCATCCAACGATGGAATGTACCCTTCTTTGTACCACTTTGCTTCCATGTGTAATGCTTTTGAAAAGTCTATCCACTGTGAAATTAAGACTGGAATTTGTCATAATCAACATTTAATTGAGTAATTTATTAAAATAATTTGCAACTTTTATAGGCACGTGATCTTTTAGTTCTTAATTTTGTAAAATGTTTTAATTAATCTCTGTCTTTATACTCTTTAACTCACTTTATTCCTGACGTTGAATGAGATTGATGGAGTGCCACATACAACCAAACGATGTCACTTTGTTTAACCTCAAAACAAATCACTTAATTAGTTACTTAAATCAACATAGCATAGCCTAATTTTGAGTTCAAAATACTTTGTAACTTTGTCAATGTTAGAGCTGACAAAACGGGCTACCCGACCCATTCGAGTAACGAACTCTTAGCCAAAAATGCTCGGCTTTATTCGGGTTCTCAATTTAACAGCCCAAGCCCAGCCTTATGTGGCCATCGAGTTTGTTCGGATAGCTTATATTTTTTTCATTTGAATTTATTTTTTCAATATATATATTATTGTTTTTTGGTGTTAAAAAAATGACTATCAAACAATCATTTGTCAAAGATAAAAGTGGGACACGGAGACTTCAGAGCGTGAGGATTTAGCGAGTAATTTTTTTGTTACTTTTTTTGGTATAATCATAATGATTGGGTTGGGCCTCATGTAATTGATTTTTTTTTTGTTATATATATATATTTAAAAATGGGCAGGTACCCTTAACTCGGTGAACTTTTTAAGCTCGAACCCATTTTCTTGCAGGCTTTAGCGAGCCGGACTAAAATTATTTGGTTCTATTCGGACTTGAATTTAAGATACTCAAACCCGTCCATTTTAACCGTGTATTCGAGCTACCCTAATGGGTTTGCTGGCGCTCTAGTCAGTATCACCTAATGCTAGACACTAAAATGAAATCTTTAAGTGCAAAATTAATAAATAATCCAGATATTTTAAAAACTAAAATGTCATTCATTGTAGTGACCATTTTGATAAATTATTCACATTTAATTAGTATATTCCTTTATGCTTTTACTTCTTTTTCTTTATTTAAAAAAAACAAAACAAAACAAAAACTAGTAAGAAACGTTGTACATACCGCTTTCTTTAGGTAAGGTAACACTTTGTGAAAATTCATCTCTCCACCAATTTCATAAGAAGTTTCACTTGTCACATCTTTAAGTGCATTGAAGCAAATCCTCATGTATTCTGGAGCTTCTTCAAGTTCTTTTTCATCCCATCTGTGTGTATAAATATAATGATAACAAAACTCTTAATTAAATATAATTATTAAATTGTTAGAAGCTTTAGATAAAGAAAAAATTAAAAAAACTCAAATATGCTTTCAATCTCTAAAAAAATCGTAAATTTTAATTTTAGTCTGTGAAAAAATTTATTCATTTTTTTTAGTAAAACAATATGTGTTTTTAGTCCCTTAAAAAGGGCTACCCATGAATTAATAGAATTTTCAAACACATTATTTTATTAAATGTGGACTAAAAACAGATAAAAAGATTTAAGACTACTAAAATCAAACTTTTATTACTAACTCTATATTGGAAATAAACAAACCTCTGAAATGCCATAGTGAATGGGTTCAATTCTTCAAATGAGGCATGTATGTCATAAATATCATCAATCATAAGTACAAAGATAATGACTTTGGTTAGCCATTTCCTTAGAGATTTGTACTTTGGCTCATTAGCAACTCCTGTTGCACACATGAAGCTTTCAACCAGCCTATTTCTTGCAAACCACAACTCCTTTTTTATGCCAAGGTTCTCCCACCACCTAATTAACAAAATTTAAATATTAATTTTTAAATACTCCTCTAATATAAACTACTATAAACACATTAAGACTACGTTTGAAAGAGCTCATGAATAACTAATAAAAATAGTTTATAGGTTTTCATAAGCTTTCTAAAACAGTTAATCTTATTCACTTTTTTGGCTACATTGTACTTTTATTCCTTACGTATGGCTAACGTGCGATTTCAATTACACAATTTTTTCTAATGCATTTGGTCCTCAATATTTTACAACATTCAATTCTAGTATTTCGTTAAATACTTCTAAAATTTTCAAAACAAATCATACCAACACGACACTTTTTCAATAACATGATGACAATTAAAAAAATTATAATTGAAAACATTATTCATCATCATAATCCATTAAAATTTGATTGTCTTGTGTGGTCCAAAATAAATATACTAAAATTTAAAAAATGATTAATTAATTTTTTTTTTGTGGTCCAAAATAAACATACCTTGACAAATCCTTGAGCTCCTTTTGAAGGTGGGCCTGAATGATGTTGAAATTAAATTTAGCCAATTGAAGTAAAAGAGGGTCCAAGTGTTGTTTCTCCTTTTGGTATTGTCTAACATGCCATTTCACATCAAACCAAGCTACTCTCCAATGAGATGCAAGTTCCAAGCCATGAACCACTCTTTCAACAAGCACCTTAATATTTATACAATTTGGACTAGTAGTAGTGAACTCATGATCCAAAAAATAATTTGTTGCAATTTCTTTTGCCTCATCCAAAATATTTTCTCCTTCAAACCCTAAATGTGAGGCCTCAAGAAGCTCCACAATACTTTTAGCATCACAACATAATGTGTCTTGCTGCTTATCATCTAAGAACTTGCCTACAATATCTAAGTTTCATAAATAACCAAAACTTTGTTAGTTTGAAGGATAATATATGATTATTTTTCCTTTTTAGTGATAGGTCAAAATCAATAAGTCACATAGTGAGACAGAAAGAGAGAGAGAGAATTATTTACCAGGTGTAACTTTAAATCCATTTTGTCTAAAGAGTCTGAAACAAATTGCACATGCTTGCAAATTCTCTAGCAGTATACTATTAGGATTCTTCTTGTTTTTGAGAGAGACATGTATGGTTTCTAGAAAATGCTTGATTTCCTTCTCAAAGTGGTTGGCAAGACCTAATTTTTGGATCCAATCAACCAATTCTAATTTTTTCAAAATTCCCTCGTTTTGGACAAAAATATCCTTTTTTACTTCAATCACCCCCTTCTTTAACTTCATGCCAAATTCTTCTTCCTGCGTAAAAAAAATTGAACTATGATAACTAAACGGAAAACATGTTAACTTTATTTTGAGAGCCAAAATGTCAATTTAGTCTTCTAAATAAAATTACCAATTTAGCCTTTTAAAAAATATTTATTAACAAATTAGTTTCTCAGCAATTTAAATATAATCAAATTAGTCACTCAATGATTAAATAATTATCAAATTAACCCTCAAATAATACATAATAAATCTTTGAATGATTAATTTAATAAAAAAAACATTTAAGGGATTAAATTAATAATGAACGTCTTGAAAGGACCAAATTGATATTTTTTACTTTATTATAACTAATCCGACTTCTTTATTTTTTTTATGTTGTGGTCCTCTTGGTCAACCATCCCTGTGTAACTATATATATATATATATAATAAATTTAATATTTAATTATGTTAATTAATTAAAAGTTAGACAGAAAATGCAGAGTATTAAAATAGCAGGAAAAAAACCGAATTATTAATTATTACACAGTGGTGGACCTAGATTCTAGAGCCAGAAGGTGCATCTTAATTAAATTTGTGGCAAAATGGCTGTAAACACTTTTTGTTTTTTTGGGTAAACAGAGAAGCAACCATATATTTGTTCGACTGATTAAACAAACAGGTGAAATTTAATTTATAGAAACATTCATATGTTCATTTATGCATCTGAAAGAAAAAAAAAGAAAGAAAGAAAATAGGAATAGGATGATATCTCACATCATATTCACTAGCAAGTGATTGCAGAAAGTCGAATTTCCAAATGTTGGGTTTATAATTTGCAGATCTTCTTTGTATATCTTCTGCATTTGTAACATTTTGATGAATCGATACATGCTTTAGCTTCAACTTGGATTCATTCATGTTTAATTTCTGTTTCTCTCTTTTCATGCATGTGTCTCTCTGTTCATGACCTCCCTTTATATAGACCACAAATCCACAATCCAAAACACCAATCATATAAACGTGACTCTTTCTTTTACGCGTTTCTTTTTTTCTTTTTTTCCGAGTTTTATAACAAGTAGATCAAAAATTACCAAAATTTCTTACAAACCTAACAATATTTTTAATCTACATTAATGCTTCCGGTGGCAATTGGAGAGAGCGGGGCCGGGAATACTCCCCCCTTCCTCAATTTCCTCCTCATCTCCATTCCCCATCTTTCCATAGGGTCGTGGGGATCCCACGAATATTAAAAAGTGTAAAAAAATTTAAAAAGTATAAAAATTTAAAACACATGTAGTAAAAGAAGAAATCAATATAAAAGTCAGAACAAACAACGCAATGGCAGAATTGGTGAAGAATGAGCACGACAAACAAGAATGGCACGCAGGAAAGAAGTGATGAGCACAATAGTTGATAATGTTGGGGTAGGAATTAAGAGCAAATGTGATAAGAGATAAAAGTTAATCATATTTTTTTTTAATATACAAATGATTAAATTAATTCTATTAATTTTATGTATATTTATTATATTAAATGAACGTATTTATATAATTTTATATACATACTCATAGATGCAGGGACCCCGCAAGGCGAGGAGCATGGTCCCTGACCCTGAATTTGTAATGGAAAAACTTTGATCCCCATCCTCATCCCCACATAAAAAAATTCTCCAACTATGAGGCCCCAAATGGGGCAATCCTCACAAGGATCCCCATACCTGGGTGGTTATTGTCACTTAATACTTGCTTGTCTTTATAATGGCTCTAAAACCGTTGCCTTAAAGTATATTAGACAATGATTATAATTTTAATGACTTTTAAACAGTTATTTTAAAAAATATTAGACAATGTTTTTCACTTTTAACAACACCTTAAACCATCTCACTTCAAAAATTATTGTCTTGCCCACTACAACAGTTTTTGGATTTAAACAACATTTTCAAGCATTATTAGAAATTAAAAATGTTGTTATGAAATTGAATGTCAGAGATATTTAATTTCTAATAATTATTTAAAGTGTGAGTTGCATATTAATTAGATAAATTTATATTAGTTGTTCACATTTAATTAGATTAAAATACCGGTGATTGGTGCTATCAGTTAAGATATTCAATTGAGATTTTATAAAAATAAGATAAGATATTGATTGGAAACCACATCAGTGAAAACCCTAGCATATTCTATTTAGGGATGATGAAAACTTTACGTGAGTTTATAAATAAGTCTTTCTTGTTGTGATGGTCTCCAACACACATCTGACCCTATAATCCACCTCATTAAGAGTTTGGCATCTCGGTTTAGGAATCCGAAGGTTTGGTTGAGGAAGAACCATAGCACACCACCTCTAACTCTCCTTTTTATATTTTCCTTTCTGTAGCTATGATATTTGTTCATGATTGTAGACAAACCACTATGACGAGTTGTGACAATGTTCGTGACCAATAGAGTAATTAAAATTCTGTTGTATTTTGTGGTTATAAGCATTAAAGATCGATTTGGGGGCTTTGCCCTCATGTTTACCAAAAAAAAGATCGCGGAAATTCTTGTTAACCCTAACTCTAGAGCCGGCAATAATAGCCGGCCCGCGTGAGCTACCCGAAAAGCCCAAAAAAACCGGGTTTGGGCCTAAATAATTGAAGAAAAAATTTGAAATCTAGGCTTTTTGGAACGTTTCACAAAAGCCCATAAAGAAACAGGCTCGGTCCAGGCTAGCCCGATCCGGTTAAAAACTAATTTATAAATACATTTTTTTACATATTAAATTAAAAAAAAAGAATTTTTAATAGGTTCTTTAAAAAACAATTTATAGTCAATTCTTTACTAAATGCACCACTGGTCTCACCTTACAACAAAAAAAAAATAGCACAATTTGATAAAAAAAACTAATAAAAACACAAAGTTCTCTTTTTTTATTTAAAAAAAATAGTTTTTTAAATATAAAGTGGGCCGGTCCAGAAAAAGGCCGAAGCCCGCATAGGACCGAAATTGGGCTCTTAAAATAAAAGGTGGGCTTTTGGGCCTAACCCGCAAAATCCCAAAACCCGCACGGGCTATCCCAGGCCAAATCAGGTAGCCCACATTGCCAACTCTACCTAACTCTATAATTCCCATTCGATTTGAGAAATAATCCCAACATGTACTTCAAAACCTGTTGTTATCTTGGTTATAGAGTCTTTCGGTTCATGATTATCCATATTAATAATTATTATGGACCGTTATACGGATTCTTAGACCATACTAAAAGATTCATCATCATGATTAACCATTGATTTCTACTCCATAAGATTGAGAATATTCATAATTACTCAAGACTAATTATACTGAATATGGGCTTTATCAATCGGGTTAAGGCCTAGGCCCATTCAAACCTAAAGGCGCGTAATCTCAACCTAGAGACTTCATTATATATATATATATATATATATATATATATATATATATATATATATATGTTACCATCATTACTAATTATACACTAAATTCTAAGTCAACTAATTACTTTCTGGTAATCTCTAAACTGTATTTCCTAAATTTTATGATCGTGATTTTGGTTTAGACTGGAAGTCTGGAACACATAAATAATCATATGTTGGTTTGATTGAAACTTGTCATGTTGATTATCAAAATCTCTGGAATATATCATATACGCTATTATTGGATTCAATTATGATTGTTGCTAATTCAAATAATTGAATTTTGCGTCACGTCATGTTTTTTGTTCCCCCTCTTTTGTTGCTTAATATTATTGGTATCCAGTAGTGTGCATTATGCTTTATCTAGTGCGCTTGGAATTTGATTTATGACCCAAAATTCAAATTAAAGAATGAGATTTTTGGAATTTGGTTGTGATTTAAAAATCTTGAATTCCGGTTTTTTCTTTTTTTTGGTTATATTGGATTCAATCTCAATTTGCGTAAGAATTTTGGTGTCAGGTTCCTAAAGGATATGATGATTTAGCGTATGTATTTTTTGCAAAATTGATGTTGTTAGAAATTCCTAAATCAATGTGAATGTGAAATTCAAATTAAGGTTTGATTGCAATTCAGTTTGTGAAATCTTATCTACTCTTTTTAGAATTTATTTTATAAAGATGATATTGAATTAATATAACATTTGGTTATTACGTAATTGGTTGTTGATCACATTTTTTTGGTACAAGTATTCTTGATCACATTAAGATATGTTAACAAATTTTATTAGATTAAAAATTTGCTAGTAATCTTGTTCTGTGCATATTAAATCTGTTGAGACTGGCTTTCATTATTTAGATATTTTTCTTGATTGCAAATCGATTTTCAATTTATGATTCATTGAGCCATTTTTATAACATGAAGTAAGCCAAATTGCATTTTTATATGTTGGTTTCATTAATCCATTTGTTAATTGAATTAACAATACCGTTCACCTTCATGAATTAATCAAATTGCACCAGTTATTATGTTTTTTTTAATGCAAAATAACATTCATTTTAATGCTTTAGTCTCTGTTGTTATATTTTTGTTAGTCTCTACCATTAACACTGCTCTAAATCTTGCAGTGTCACCGTCACAACCATCATAATGGAGTTCTAAGAAGGAGAGAGGGTGAAAAAGTTTACGATGAGCAGAGGAAGAGTTAAGTAGAAGTGGAAGGTCAATGAATTTGCAATGGCGGTTTTCGTAATGATTATGGTGGTGGAGCAGTTATCGACAAGTACCAACAAAAATCTAACATTAGAGACTAAAATAAAAAGACCAAAAGAACCGTACTAAATTGATAACTAAACTAAACCTCACCACTTAAAAGGCAATCCACTTAATAAAAAATCAAACTATAAGTAAATTTAAAAACCGGTTTGGAAAAATAAAAATGATTTAGATTTGATCCGGTTCAAAAAAATGGTTCGAACCGGTTTAGAGATGACGAAATTGAGTTTTTTTGCATAAAAAAACCGGTTCGAACTGGTTTGGGCCAAAACAACTCGATTTAGAACCGGTTTGGAGACTATAAAAATAATTTAATCTTATAAATCAAACTATTTATTTGGTTTAGGGTGTCAAAATCATGAACAACCTTAATTTAACATGGTAAAACTTGGAACTAAAAAGAAAAAAAAAAAAGAGAGAGAGAACTTGGTAAACTTGATGACCTTCATCTTGTTAGAAATGTTCTTGTTGCTTCTTTCAAATTCAATCATATTTTCTCCTATTCTATTTCTACCCAAATTACATTTCCTAAGGAGTATAAACATGTATAAATTCATGGGTAAACGGACCCGTCAAAAAAAACATTTTGTTCCAAAATAAATTTTAAAGCATCAAATTTAGTTTTTGTTTGAAAATTTATTTATAAATATGTTTTTAAATAAAAATATGTTAATTAATTATTACTAAAAAATTATCATAAAATTAGAATAACACACACAAAAATTTAAGAAATAGTGACTAAAAAGATTTCGAATTAAACTACTCCATACTCATTATTGGCCTTACTTGACCCCGACAATTCCGTGTATCACTCTAACTATCTTTTTCCATGTTTTTTTATATAAAAAAGAAAATGAGAATGGCCAAAAAAATCCAACCTAATCTTGTGGAAAAGACAGTTATGATATCCACCAAATAATTACTATCACTGTTCAAAATTATAGTCACTTTATATTTAAAATCTTGTTAAAAATTATTGTCATTTTAAAATTTTAAGATATAATAAATTATATATTTTAATATTTCTCTCTTATTATCTTATTTATTCACTAATCACCATCTCTCTTTTTAATTTTTTTGTCTATCACTTTAATTTTTAATTGAAAACCTTAATCCATTCATATTAAAAACTTATCAATATCAATAATTTTTTAATATGTGTGAAAAAACCTAAAATAACTATAATTTAAGAATAGAGAGAGTATAAACCATTAATATTTTAGAAGAAATTTATTTTTTTAAAAAAAATACAAATTTTTAACTTACAATCATTATACAAAATTGTTATTTATTACTTCACATATTTCATAATATAAGCTTCAACTAATATTTTATATCGTTTAAGAAAAGTAATTAAATTATTAAAATTAGAAGTATTAATTAAATTATTGAAATATTACACTAATTTAATTTAAACTCAATTATTTTTTATTGATTTTTTTATTAATAGTAAAATAGTAGTACAACCGGTTATTGATTCTCGTACCCACACACAAGCCCCTTGCGCTCAACAATTGACTGAGACAATTACTTTCTATTTAGTTAAATAATTTTAAAAGTTAAAAATTCATAATAAATATTACTAATTTTATATATAAAAATTTATATCATATACGAAAATTTTTTAATAATTAAAACTTATATTATAAGAGAGAGTGTTATATTTTTTACGTCAAATCAATCTCCATTACTATGAACTTTTAAGAGTTGAAGTTATAGGAATATGAAGTTAAGAAAAGCAAATGAAATAAGTGGACATATTAGGAAGAGTCAGTTCCCCTAGTTTTCTTATTGGTTTGGGTGAAGCAAGATAATGATAATAAAATGAGTCCTATTTTTTTACTTAAAATTTTTTCTATTTAATGTATTCATTAGTTATATACATTGAAAAAAGTGGTTATATTAGTTTTTTTTTTACAATGTATATTAATTACATACATTAAAAAAAATGGTTATATTAGTTTTTTTGTTACAATGTATATTAGTTACATACGTTGAAAAAAGTGGTTATATTATTTATTTTTTTGTTACAGTATTTTTTTATTTGGTGGTTACACGGGTAGAAATATATGGTTACAACGTAAAAATAAAAATTCAACCAAACTTCTATATGTGTAACCAGATATTTTAACGTAGATAACCATGAGTATAAAATAAATAAAAAAAACGTGAGTATGAAAAAAAAGTTCTAATAAAATATAGTTATTTTTTTATTTGCTTTTATAATTTATATTTAATTAAGTTGAAGTCTAAGAAAACGTTGATTGGGTGTTAGGAAAATTGTGAGTGGTGAGTATTGCATGATGTTCCGTCTTTGACTCTTTCTAGACTAAGCTAGTTTTGTGTGGAAGCCACAGATACACGTGAGTATTGAAAAGTTTTATACACATTTCAATCAACTACCTTTTTTTATAAAGATAAAATTCATTTACGTATCTCTAAATTTCGAAGAAATTAATTTTAAAATACATTTTAATAATTTCTGGATTTTAAAAAAGTTACTTTTTGATTCTCAGCAGAAAAATATTCTTAGTAAAAAAAATTGACATAGTATTTTATTATTTTAGTTTATGAATCACATATACAAACGTGGAAAGTTTTGTACTCCGTTTACATGTTTTAAATATAGTTGCCATTATTTTATTAAAAAAAATAGTGGCCATGAATCGATTTTTTTTGTAGTAGAGATAATTTTAATGGGCTAAAAAAATTATTATTTTTTAGTATAAAAATCATTAAGGAGACTGAGTAGAATTTATAATTTAATATTCAATAAATTAGTAAATTTTTATGATAATATTTTCGAAAACTCATATATAGTTCATGCTCCTGTCAATATTATAAATTAATAATTCTATAAAATTATAAATGTAACTAAGACAATTTAGAAGAAAAATATGGAGGGTGTCACTGTTACCACAACTAATATGTGTGTGGACTAACATTAGTTGCGTCATACTATTCTTTGAGTTAGAGGTTTGCTTCAAAGACAGTGTTAAGTACCTATGGTTCACATCAATCGCAATTCTAATATGGTGGCTAATTTGTCGGCAAATTTTGGTGTCCATGACCGTTACACAAAACGCTTTTGGAAGAGTCCTCTCTCTTGAATAATTCCATGGCTATGTAACGATATTAAATTTTAGTTTCTTGTATTTGTATTTTCTTTTCTTCCTGTTGTATAAAAAAAAAAAAGAAGTAAAATATGAATTTATTGTTACTTATATCTAGTCAACTTGTCTCAGATTTTTCTTATTGCATCCAAATGTCTTAGTGTTTTTTATTGTAACATAAAGTTGCGAAGAGTAGTTGTCATTGTGGCCATTTCTTTTCGCGCCGCTCTTCTTAGGCATGGTATTATTAATTTGAATGCGTGCTTATGTCTTATGTGTAATCAGGTTCCTAAAACTACTGCTCACTTGTTCTTTTTTTGCTCTTTTGCATTGCAAATTTGGCGTTTGGTTGCTATTTGGTTGCATTTCCCTCTTCCTATCCAATATTCTTGAATTATTTTCCACTTTGGAACATTTGGGAGGTTTTTTGGGCAATAAAATTCCAAGTTTGGCCATTTGGGCAGCTGTGGTATGATTCATTTGGCACGCATGTAACACGCTTATTTTTAGCGGCATTGATGGTGATATACTTCAAGTCATGGATTCCATAAAGGTTCATTCTTGGAAATGGGTGAAAGCTGAGTTTTATTGTGTTTGACTATCTTTCCAGTCATGGTGTTCTAATCCAATTGATTGTATTTCTTCGTTTTAATCTGGTTTTGTATAAAGGATGAGTAACCTTATTTTACTCCTTCTTGAATAAAATTTTACTATTGTTGAACAAAAAAAAACGAATTTCGTCGATTCAATCGATCAGTGGAAAATTTATATGATTTAGATCAACTATGCAAAAGTTCATATAATTTAAAAATTATTTGATAAGTCATTGGAGTGTTTTGCTTGAACGTCTAATATATACATTATTTAAAATATAAGTAAATTTTTTTCGTTAGATTACATACCTATAAATTTTCAAATTGTATAAACTTTTACATACATCATATAAACTTTCAATTGATCGGTTGGATTGGCGAAATTCGTTATTTATAAAAAAAAAGAAGTTATGCACGGTGTTATTTACTAACTTTGACACCTTAGTATCATTTGAACTCAACCCATATATATATACCATGTTGTCGTAAAAAAGTTTGAACAACATTTTAAAAATATCGTCAAATTGATATTTTTTTACAAATGTTATATAAATGTCATGTTATTAAAAATCAATTATATTATAAAAAATATGAGTATATAACAATCAGGCTAGCC
Organism: Cyamopsis tetragonoloba; assembly: GCA_037177725.1. Taxonomy (NCBI): domain Eukaryota; kingdom Viridiplantae; phylum Streptophyta; class Magnoliopsida; order Fabales; family Fabaceae; genus Cyamopsis; species Cyamopsis tetragonoloba. The sequence continues at coordinate 59,696,001 of CM074122.1, read as the reverse complement.
ACAAATTTTTCTTAAGTTTGGATATACATAATTTTCTCCTAGGTAATTCAATAGAAGAGTGACATCTATTTTATTATATACATTAAATCGCTATTGTATCCAAGTCAACCTTAATTTATGTCAAATCACCAATTCCCTTAATTCTAATGAACCCTAATAAAATTTTAGTTAGGTTACCCGAAAAATCAAAAACAAAAAAACAAAAGACATAAAAAAGGTTGAAGTTATTCACTTTATATGTATTGTCTATTGTCATTCATCTTTAATTAGTTTAATGATATATTTATTTTCATACTTTAATTGTTTGATTCAAAAATGTTTTTTCTAGAAAAGTAACAATAGCCTTTAAAAAAAATAGAATATCCATTTGTATATATTATCACTTAAAATATCCCTGCTGTCTCTTTTTTTCTATTATTTATTTTTGGTCAACATCAATTTCCTTTTTTCTGTTTGTATAACTTAGCAGTTAAAATATCCATGAGTAACTGTTTCATAATTGTATGAATATAATATACATCACCACGTGAAACGGATCACAAGGATCTCTCAATTATGTGTTCTATCACTATATCATGTATGAATATATATATTGAGGACTATAATAAATTAATTTATGATTTTTTTTAACTTGTGTCACTGTTACACATAATAAGAATTTTAAAATAAAAAAAAAATTACAAATAATAAATGCATGTTAAATACAAAACTTAATTAATTTTTGTCATTTCATGTGAAAAGTTTCTCTTTTGAGATGCTTAATCCGTACAATATTGCATACGTTAAAAAACATTAATTTATATTGTTATAATTTGTAGTTTTGTGAGTTTATATGATAGGATAAATTTCTTTTGATATATTTTATCCTGCTTTTTAATTTAAATGTTATCCAATCTCATGGAGAGTGCTGAGTCAGGATAAAATAAATAATTTTTTTATCTATTTTTCTGTCACTCATGATATTTATTCACAACTTAACTTTTGTCTTCTTAATTCAAGATAGAGAAATTTTGAGGATAAAAAATTTTATATATGAAAATTTTGGGATGATGAAATTTTAAATGAAAAAAAAATGATAATAAATTTTAAAAAAATAGAGAAAGAAAGTATTTTAGACATAGATTAACAAGAGAGAAATTAAAAAAAAAAAAAAAAGATTGAGGAATTTCTTTTGCCGATACAGATCTTTTTTTGGTGGAGGAGATTTACAAAAATGTTTTTTGGGTCTATAGATTTTCATAAATTATTTTTATTTTTTTGTCTAGAAGAATACATAAATTTAATAAGACACTTGTTTTTTTTTTTTGGAAACCAATAAGAGACTTGTTGTCTTGTTCCCTGGTAGATAGGAGTAGGACAGTTAGCTATATTGAAGCTTGGCCCAAATATAGTCCTCAGCCCAACATCTGGGCCCATAATTTTGCTCTATAAAAAACATGTTAGAAACTTTAGAGAATAATATTCAAAATCTATAAAATTTATAATTAAATAAATAAAAAGCTATTTAAAAAAAATAATTGCATCTCGGAAGAGAGCTTTTCGGAAATTTTCAAGAAGAAGGTCTTTTAGAAATTTCCGGAAAGATTGCCTTCCGAAAATTCTAAATTTGGGGTGGTAAAGGAGTGAGTATGGATGGTGGGAGGCATAGATATTTTGGTACATCTACAAATGGTTGATTATTTTTTTGTGAAAAGTATTTTTTACAAGTTTCAAACAAAAAGGCTTGGATGGAGGGCCCAATATCAAGAACCCAAAAAAAAATAGAGAGGTACTAGTTTGGACCAAAATCAGTGGCCTCAAAACCAAAAAAAAAAAATACAAAACAATTACAGGCCTTATTGAGGTAGTGTTTGACATAATATTATTGTTTGACATAAAATTTATTAGCAGCACCATCTCTATTGGGAGTGACACCATCCTTTTTATATGTAAGAATCATTAATTTATGTACTAAAAAGGATGGTGCCACTCCCAATAGAGATGGTGCTAATCCCATCCACCTATTTCTTTTTGTTTGTCTATTTTCCTTGTAAGTAAAAATTAGATCAAGTACATTTTTTTTCAAAAGCTCTTATGTCAGGTTAAAAAAGTTCAATAATAAAATATTTTTGAGAAACTAAAATTTGGGTCTTCTACTTTTTTTTAAGCTAGTCTTGAATTGAAACTACTGAGGTGTGGGAGTGGAGATCTAATAAAATTATCAAATAATTTTTTTTAGTGTATTAAAAAGTATTCTTTTACTAATAGCCGAAAATCAATTCATCTGAAATAAAGAGATCACCAAATAGAATTTAGGGTTGTTCATGATTCTAGTTCACCCAAGAACCAAACTGAAACCACAGCGTACCAAAAAAATGATTTAGTTTATTGAATCAATCCGGCTTTTTTCTGTCCTTGAACTGGTTCCATTTTGGCATGATCTTTTTGTTTTTAATGTAAAAACGTAATTCCACCATACCTGAGCTGCCTTTCGATCCGGAGTCGAACCCGAGTAGGTTTTAATTTACCCGAATTGGTTCAGAGTTGATTTTCAAAATTGTTTCTAGTTCAATTTTTTATCAAGTGATTCACCTTTTAAACAATTTGATTCGATTCGGTTAACAATTTAGTGTAATTCTTTTTTATTTTTTGAACAACCCTAGTTGAACTGCAATCTCTCCCAACAACGTTTTTTCATATACACGATAATCCGATCACTAATCATCATGTTTAAAATCTAAATATCTACTAACTATAGTGACTTTGGTTAGTTTTTAACTTTACTTTTATAACTCTTTTTCTTTTAATTTTAAAGTAAACTTGTAAGTTTAAAAAACTAAATCAACCTGAGATATTTAGGTTAGGGGAGATCACGTGTTATAAACATCTATAAAAAATATGATAAATTTTGAAGAGATTTCGGTGCAAGCAATATTCTAATTAAATTTCAAATAAATAGCTAAATTGATGAATTTTAATATTGAGTGGGAGGAAATTCCTTCCCCACATAGAACAACTTAAGCTTTTATTGGTGCTTGCGGTCAAAAGTATGTTTTATTTGGACATAAAAATAGTCACTTGGATTAGACATATGACCATCTAACAAGTTATCATTGTACTAACAATGATTTTATTTTATTTTTTTATATACTAAAGATCAAGTTTCAAAAGTGTATAAAAACAAATTATATTAAAAATAAATAATTATCGTGAACTTTAGTTGTGAACTTTAGTCGTTAATTTTAGTGTATGTACACTTAAATTAATTATTTTTAAAATGTATAAAAAGTACTTTAACTTTGTGAAATGTATACTTAACTAAGAAATTTACATTTAGTAAGAGTTTTTATTTAATTGACCAACAATTTTAATCATCGTTAAATGTAACTTTATATTTAAGTGTACATTTTAAAAAGTACAAGAGATCAAAATGTACACTTTAAATATTTTGATACTAAACTACACATAACATAAAGTTCAGAAAACTAAAATAGTTTTAACCTTTAAAAATTTATTAGGAGAAACCATACTAGTCCATCTGGTTTTTTTATAAGAATTTAAAAAGATAATTACTCTTTTTAAGAAAATATGTAAAAAGAATAATTAATACATTGATTTTCAAAAGATTTATAGGGTTATCCAAAATTAATTATATTTTCTTTCTTTATTGCATTAATTATATTCCACTATCACTTTAAAAAACTCATTAATTATAACAGGTAGACATAAAAAATAATAATAATTGCTCTTAGAAATTTTTAAAAGGTCCTATGTAAGAATGTACTAGTAATGTCTAAAAAATGTCTCATAATAAATATCAAAAAATAATAATTCCAATAATCTCTTTACTTCAAATAAAATTATTCTTTAATTTTTATTTATCAACTAAAGAATAACCTTAATACACAAGAAAATTATGAAATCATATGATTTGTAATTAAAGAATTTAGTAAGATATTAATATTAAATGTTAAGCCACTTGGCAGTTCCATGAGTTGACAATGATTTTTTATTTTTCTTTTATTTTTGGTGATGAATTGAGTTGACAGTGATAATGACACTAATTTTTATCAAGCATGGGAAAACGACCCATTAATCATGGAATATAATTACATTATTCTTTCATCAAATTAGTATAGAAGTGAAGACTTGCTCTTGGATTTTGTTTAATACAATTTCTGAAATCATAGGAATTAAATATAAAAAATAATTTTGTAGGGGTTACGTTAAACTTAAAAACAGTATATAATATTTTATTGGAACTAAAAACACATTTTATCCGATGATTATATATAATATGAAAATTGTTTATAATGAAAAGGAAAAAGGAAAAGAGAGAAGGAATAAGAACAAAATACATATGAAAAGATTTTGTAGACAAATTGCAACGATTGCACATCACATTCATGAAAGGTACAAGACTTAAAAGAGACATTGGTGTGCATCAAATACGACCCCATAAGACCCAGCAATTATTATACCACGCCATTTCAATTTTTCTCTTACTCACTCAATAATAATTAGAAAACAATATTCCATTAGTTTCCTTTTATTTGTTTCCGCTTTAAAAAAAAAATTATTTTTTTATCTGTTTTTTAAGAATTTAAAAAAACATTTATAATTACTTTTTCTAATACTTCATCCGTTTTAAAATGACAGTTATTTAAGGTTGTTTCATGGAGATTAAGAAATGAAATAAATGTCATAATGACAAAAACAATTTTACTAACATATCCCTATTTATAATTTTTTTATAAGCAAATACTCACACACCCACTACATACCATAAACTAAACTATTTTCCTCTGCCAAAGTTCGAATTTTGGACCTCCTACTAAGGCTTGGTACATGACTATTTGAACTAAAACTCTTGGTCCCTATTAATAATTGAATTATTAACTACTTCATTTTTTTTGAGTTGAGCATTAATTGTTATATGAAAGTAAAATGGAGAAAATGACATTTATTAATATATTAAAAATATAAAGTGACTATCATTTTGGGAAAAATTATTTTCCTAAAACGACACTCATTATGAAACGGGGTGAGTATATTATTTTCATTTACTACTTTGTATGAAAAGGGGTGAGTATATTATTTTCATTTTGGGACAAATTTTTTTCTTTAAAACGACACTTAAAATGAAACGGATGGAGTAACATAAAATGGAGAATTAATAATTTTCAGGTTCCAATAAAGGTATAATAAATAATTACCTTATAATTTTTATAATAACAAGAACATTAATTTGTTATGTTAATAAGTGTGAATTAACCTTAAGAGACAATTAAAAAGGAATGGAGAGAGTACATAATTATTTAGGAAAATGCTAAATAATGTCCTAAGAGTACTTGTTAAGAATACAAAAGTTAAAATATTTCATTCGGATTTATAGTATTTATTATTTTGAAAGTTAAAATTCTACTCAAATGCTACCAATCACAATAAAATATTTTTAGTTTTGTATTTTTAACAAATACCCTGTTTAGAAAGACCCAATTATATATAAGTACCTAAGATATAATATTCATGTTTTATAGTATTAGAAGCATTTATATAAAATATAAAACGTATTTATTATATATTTTTATAAAATTATAACGTTATTTATTAAAGTAATTCATTATCAGTATTCCTTTTGTTTCATAATATATTGAATTAATTAAAAAAATTAATTATTTCATTTCAATTTTATCCATAAATAAATGCAAACTCACAATTGGAAATTAATAATACTAATAGTAGATTACTTTAATAAATAAAATTAAAATAAAAAAATACATATTGTGTTTTGTGTAGATGTTTATAATATGAAATATAAATAATATATTAAGGTGCTTATATTATGAAGCAGATAAAATATTATATTGTTAATTGTGAGTTTATATTTATTTAAGAATAAAATTAAAATAGAGTAAATATTTTTTAAAAAATAAATATAATAATTAATTATTTTTTCTAAATTATTTTAAAAAATAACTAAATGTTCATATTATGAAAGGGAGAGAGTAACATCTTTTTCTACCCCAATTTTTTATTTCTTTTATTAGCATAAATTGTGTAAAATGGTAGGGTGTAAAAAAGATGCCGCTGAAATAGTAGTACATCAAAAGAAGAGATCGAGTGTCAAAGTAATAACTTTTTTAGAAAACAAATAAAAATTGTTTGGTATGAGAACTGATGAATAAAACAAAGATTTTATTCAGAAGTGTTTTTAGAAAATTTATTATTAAAAAATAATTATAATAATGTATATCTTTTTATCTCTAAAAAATGATAATTTTGAATAATATTTAATTTATTAAAAAAATAAGTTTAAAATACTCTAGTTGTTAACATTTTTTGATGTTGATGATGTATGAAGTTGTAATTAGCTTTATTTGAATGTGTATTGATGTGTCAGAAATGGATATTATTTGTAGGCAGAAAGAGACAAAGGATGTTTTCATTTGAAAACGAGGTGCACTCAACTCAACCATATACGGCCCACGCCATCTCAATCACCCTTTTACTAACATTTACATTAATCTTTTATATTATGTTTTCTGTCTTCTTTAACTATATTGATATATTGAAATAAATTTAATTTTAATTGTAAATATGAAAAATATTTTAGTAGAAAAATTGTAAACCCTCTCACTTTCACAATATATAACTACTCAAATTTTCATTATACACTCAAGAAATATGTATCGTTGTCACGAGAATATTTAAACTAACTCTCGATATTCTTTGATAAGTACCCATCTCTTCATTGTTTAACATAAGACTTAGTTCTCCTTCCCATAATTAATCTACTCAATAAGACTTCAGATTAATACCCCTCGTAAAGTTGTTCGCAATTTATTTTATATTTTGATGTTAATTTACAATTATTAACACTATCAATTTTACTTCAAATTTGTCCTCAATCTTTTTTAAACAACTATTTAAATAGGTCATTGTATTTTTCACTAGAAGTTTAATTTAGTTCATATTCTAAATTAAATCTTAATCGCTAAAGTTTAAATTTTAGATCTCTAATCTCCCAAACTTTAAAGATTTTAATACATAATCAGTGAGTTAAAATTACTATAGGAATATAAAATAATCAACCAACAACAATATTTAAAACTAATATGAATCTCTAGTCAAGTCAAAGATAAATATAAATAACTGACTACACAATTGGCCTGACAATCTTACAAAATATGCTTCGTCCTAAGTATTGATTATTGATTAATTGAGAAATTTTATCAATTATTGATGGTATTTTTTAGAAATGACATATGTCTAACTTTCTTCAAAAGCTAGCTTACAGGGAGACTAAGATGGTATCAGAATATATCCAAAAGAATAGGGCAAAATAAAAATTCAAGAAAAAAGAGCACAAAGTCTAGGGGAAAAAAGAGAGACCTGAGACAAATGCCAATAACTTAAAAACAAAAAAGCCCATTAAAAAAAATAAAAGGCAAGTCACAACTAGGTTAAAAAAAAGCCAGTTAGACTTGAGGGGGAGTGTTGGAAGAAAAAGTCTCACATTTTCTAGGATAAGAGTTGTGATGGTCTTTATAAAGTCTTAGACAACCCTCTCCTTGTGAGCTAACTTTTAAAGAGAGTTAGACTTATATCATTTTTAAGAGTATTCAATCAATATAAGCATCGGTATTTAATTTTTTTTATTGGTATATTAGAAATATAAGTAATCTATGTTAATACAAAGTGGAAAAAAATTAGTGCCGTAACCTCTTTCAATCACATATAAATATATATTTAACTTCATTTTTAAAAATCTAAAAAGCATATATAATTTTTATATTAAGATTTAAACAACAGCACATTTATTATACACATACATAATTTTTATTACTATTTGAAAATTATTAAAAGTAAGCTATTTGTATACTTTGGTAAATCAGTATAACCTAAGTAAGTAGTTATTATATATGCCCAAAAAAACTGATGAATAAGAAATAAATTAAAAAGGGATAAAATCCCAAAAAAGAAAATAAAAAAATAAAGGGGGAATTAAGTAGTTAGCCCCAACTAGAAGGAAATATCCATAGAAGAGGGGAGGGTGCAATACAAAATGAATATGGATTATTCAGACAAGTTCCTTTTGGAAAAGGAAAAAAAAAAAGAAAAAGAAAAAAGTGCTGTCTTGAGAAAATTAAAGCTGCTTTTTTCGAACAAAATATAAAAAAGCGAAGCTGCTTTTGAACTTTTATATATATAGTTTTCACTTTTCAGAGTGAAGCAAATTAATTAACATGTTGAGAATGAAGACGATCATATATAAACTAATTGTTTAATTTGATGGTAGTAGAATTGGCTCCAAATGATTGCAATTTTATAAAGTTAATTTAAATAAACTTAATTTCGAAATATTGCGATCTTTTTGTTTGGATAAAAGGTATCATAAAGATGATTTTTGTAAATAAGGGATTTGAATATTTCGTTAAAATTACTTTTAGGTTGTAAAATTATTAAAATAGTTTAATGTGTATATAGTTCTTTATACAGGTTTTTTATTTTTTTTTAGTTATTAGCCTTAGCTTGTTACTTGGAAAATTCATTATTCATTATTCACTTTTGAAAAAGCAATTTCAAGTTAATTTTGGTGAAATTATATTTCGGATATTATTTATGCAGAGTTTCTAGGCTCGAATAATAGAGATAGTAGATAGTATATTGTGCAAACCTTAAAAGAAGTCGTATCTTTTAGTGAGCACGCTTTTCTAAGGAGCATATCTTCTCTTTTATAGGTTAAGGTTGAAGTTAAGTGTGTATATAAGACATCTCCATAAATGCTTGATTTGGATGATTAATAGTTGATTTCATTGATGAGGAGAATATAATACTTGATTTTTTCTGATTGATAGTCGTTACCTTTGAGCTAAGGTGAAGTTGATACGACATACAAGCTCCACTAATTCCGAAGTCTTTAGATGAAGTGACTTGAAATGAAGGAGTCGAGACGAAATCAGTTGAGTCAAGGTGAAGTTGGTATGACCATAATAGTCTCACAACTTTCAAAGCCTTTATTGTGTAAATTTGATTTTGGCCCTATTGTGTTGCATGTATGTTGATTGTGTGATAGTTGCTGATTTCTATGTTTTGGAAAGTTGATTTGGGGTATAGGATGTGTAATATGTTGAATTTGTGAGAATTCCACGTATTTTTTGGCCTATAACTGGTGCCTAGGTGCCATAATCCCTAAAGTTGGCATAATTGTACCTGTAACTGGCACCAGATGCCAGGATCCTGAAGCTGGACAGTGTTTTCCCTGCATCTGCAGCGTAGGCACTAATGTTCTCCTACTTTTTGATCTATTTTAATTTTCAAAATGTAATGTAAACATAATTAACCTATTCTTAGGGTTGGAATAAGTGAAAATAGGTACATATGAGTTAGAAACATGCAATATGGTCATGGAAATGTTTATGCTATGTGATGTTATAAATGATGAATGTTTGGAACATGTTAAGTGCATGATAACATGAAACGAAAAATGAAATGCTTTCCCCCTTTAACGTTGGTTGAGTAAGTGGGTTGAGTTCCACCAATAGTATACTGAGTAAGTGGACAAGTGAAAAGAATGAATGAAATGTAAGGTTGTCTCAAAATGGGTAGATAACTTGAAGTACAAGGGTTATCCGAAAAGGATTGATAACCTGGGATACAGAAATGGCTATCCTAACAGGGGTAAATTGCCCGGTAGGATGACTCTAGTTAAGGACGTTTTCCAGTGGCCCATGGATATGAGCTCAATTGTGCATTTACTGTCAATGCACCTATGGAGGAGATCTAATGTACTGGACTCCCGGTAAAATAAGTAAAGAAGAGAAAAGAAATAATAAGTAATGAAGAACCATGGTATATATACATATCTTATTATTGTCAATATATGCATTGTTTGTGAATTGTATATGTTGTGTACTTGAATAAGTTGGATTGGAGATTTTTCAGTTAAATTGGCTGTAACATTGTAAAACATATAACTGACAGTCTCAATATTATAGACCAGAAGCAAGCGCTTGAAGATTATAAGTAAATGACTTACTTTGTGATGATTTAGGTAGTTATTCACCATTATGATTTGTACATAGTATAATTACCTTAGTTGGACAATTTTGAAATAAAGACACTTATCAACAATCGTGTATATTTATAACTACACCTAATAGTTATTTAGAATGATACTTATGTTGAAGTCTTTGTGCTTAGGAAAAAAAGAAAACAGTTTCAAAAAAATTCTGATGTTACAAAAACACGACAAAGTAAAAAACCAAAATATTAATTTATTGATGTTTATATAACTCTCCAGCAATACCTTGTAGTTACGGTTTTATATAAAAATATTTTATAAACATTATATTATTTAGACAAAATTGTTTAATAATGTAAAGTTAGTGTTCCACCTGTATTTGAATTGAATTGATATGAGTGGGGCTCATTCACTCATTACTTGCAAATCAAAAATTTTAAAAAAGACTGATTTGGATAAAGTAAACGACATACATGGAGTATACAGTAGTATATCCTACGTACTCATAGATATATTAATAAGATTTTGTTTGAAAGAGTTTATATGTAATTTATAAAAATAATTCGTGAATTTTTATAAACTATTTTCAATTTATTTTTATAAACTTTTTAGAATAACTTATCAGAATAAGTTGTTTTAATTTATCCAAATAAGTTTTACAATTATATCTATAAAAAAACTCTAATTTAAAAATTTACTTATTACATAAATACTTAAATAAATTATATACCCAAACATACTCTAATTATCATCATTAATTTCGTCCTACTTCAATAATGTAGTAGGAGTAAAGTAATACATTTATTCCTACATACTAGTAATAAAATACTCTGAAATTTTAATTAATTGAAAAGGTAAAGTAATAAAAAAACATTTGAATCTCATCAACAACAAGTCATTGATGAGCTTAGACTAAGTTTTCTAATAATTACTATTATTCCGAGCAAATTAAAATTATCAAAGAGAAAAAGTGCATCTAAGGTAAATGAATTATTTTGCATTATGATTGCATCGCTTTAATACGTTAATAATTAGTAAAGTCTCCATTATCTAACTCTACGTACGCCCTACGGAAAGGAATAAATGTTTAGTATTCTTGTTGTATATATATACTTCCTTTCATAAAATAGTAATGAAGATAAAAAATAATAGATTAATAATATATGATAGGTGGTAAAAATTAAAAAAAATTATAATTTTTTTTAGAAAAAATAAATACTTTTCATTATTTAAAATATCGTTATACATTTAAAATTACTACTTGCCTATCAGGATATTTAGGATAGGAGACATTTTCTTCTACTTGATTAATATCATTTTTAAAAATGTGGATATGAGAATGTGATGTTATTTATTTCAAAAATTTTTAAAAAAATATATTTAAATATCATTTTTTTCTTAGAAATATTGTTTGGGTGTATTTTTCGTAATTTTTATTCATAGAATACGAGGTAAGTAAATTATCTTTTCATAAAAATATGAATAATTATTTTTTATTTATCTCGTAACTTTCTTTATTTTTTGAGTTCAACCCAATATTCCAATTGATATTAACTTTTAACCAAATATAATATTCTTAGAAATATAATTCTCGAAAACAATATTAATTACTTATAGATATTCACTATCAGCTATAAAAATTTAATATATATATATATATATATATATATGAATTTTAATGTTTCTTTTTATTTCGCTCATCTTTTTCTGTTTGCATTACTTTTCATATCTTTTATTTTCCTTTTTTTTTTTATTTAATTTGTCTCTTGCTACACCTCTATATCATTTTGGATGCAGAAATAGGAAGGATGAGTGGAAAAGTTTATTTAAAGCATTGGGAGCAAAAGGCAATTTGGGCAAATAAATTAATCTGGGGACAGCTCACGTGACACGTGCAAAGGAGCGTGCAAGGCACTTCATTCTCTGAGCTTTAATTAATTAATTAATTATTAATTAATTAACCTAAATTCTTGCACCATTGCCACCAAACAAACGCTAACTACCCATAATTACTGTATTACTACTCTCGTTTATTTCTTTACCCATTGTTTATCATACTACACTATCCCCATATTAAATAATAATAATAATAATAATAATAATAATAGAGAAATGTTTAAAAATACTTTTAGGACATTTGTTAAAAGTATAAAAAAAAGACAATTGCGAATGAGTTTTCAATAAAAATATTGATTTTAAACTAGATGAGTTTATATCAAAAAGACTTGAAAAAGGATTAAAAAAAAAGGTTAGAGACCTAATTCTAACCTATTAACTAGCATAGACCTTTTATTTAAGACTTGAAATTCCGTTTAAAATTTTATTTTATAATAAAGTTCTTAAAATTATTAAAAAATTTACTTCCATATAAGTTAATAACATAAATATACATTTAGGTTAGTGAGACAAACCTTTGATGTTGATATTTCCATATAATAATAGTAACAATATTAATAAAATAACAGTTTTGTTAATTAGTCAAGAACTTGTAGCTCAAGTGTCATAAGGAGAAGTTCTTGGAGCTTTAGAGGAGGGATTTAATCTCTGATGGAATAAATTTAGGAGAAGTGTAGTGTGAGTATGTGTTTGGCCTATAAAAAACAGTTTTGTACTTTTGTTAACTATTGTCGTTAGAACAATAAATAAATATTTTTTTTAATAAAAGTCATAATTAGTGAAGATGTATTTATAGTGATAAATTCTACACTTTTTTAATAAAAAAATTTTACTTATAGGTTGCTTATACATTATCCTTACGACAATGGTTAGCGAAACCTTAATAATAATAATAAGAGATTTACACCAACTTCCTATTAAATTTTTTTATATTACATTTATTCCCTCTCGTTTTTAAAATTACACTTATCCTTTAAAATTTTTACTTTCAATACAAAAATGATAAAACCAAAGAAAAGTAATAAATGATAAAATTAAAATTATTTTTTAAAATAAAAAATATGCATAGTAACACCGTTAAAAAAATTAACGCCAAGAGTTTTTATAATAAAAGTAAAAATTTCAGGGAGATAAATATAATTTTAAAAACTAGAAAAAGATAAGTATAATATAAACAAACCTTATGAAAGGTTGGTGTAATTATCCCTAATAATAATAATAATAATAATAAAGTGTTAATTGTGATGTTGAAAAATTATTGTTACGACTAAAATAAATAATTTTCATTAGATTATCTGATGCTCCACACAATCCACTTTAAAAAAGAAACGATGGTAAAATCCACCAACTTTTTACTTTTTTCAAAAAACATTTTACTGCAACATCTTAAAAATCCACCAAATTTATTATTGGATGAGTGTAAGAGTGATGTGTTAAATGTGTGTCTATCCATGTATTTCTCACTACTATTACTCCCTCTCATGTTTCCATGTATATAAATTAGATATACTTTGGTTGGTTAAATTTCATTATCAAATAGAAGCGAGTTGGGACATAAATATATTATGTCAATCCAAATATGCATGCAAATATTAATCATTACGAAATAAAACCTTCTAAATTTAGCCATACATGCATATCCATTCCCACCTAAAAGCCCAAAAAAGAGATCGATGTTTGAAGATAATGACCAATATAATAATGTGCCTTCTTACTTATAAAAAATTAAGCATGCAAAATAAAAATGATTGTAGAAAAAAATAAATTTTTTTAACTTTTATTAAATTTGCATTGAAATCTAAAATCATCAATGATATCTCATTTACAATTTACACTTTTCTAATGTCAATTTTTCAAACAAAATCACTTTACTTCATAGAGAGTAATAGAGTTCGAATCTTAGAGTGAACACTAAATATTAATTAGGAGGACAAATCTTTCTATACTTGAAACATTAATCTATTACCCTACTTAGAGCCGGCAAAATAGACTGACTTATTAGGGCTTACTCGAATAGACCGACAAATGAGAGAGTTTGGGTATCGAAAATGCAAGCCCGAATAAAGTCAGACATTTTTAGCCTGGATCACAAAAGCCCGTAAAAAATGGACTAGGGCTTAAAAAGCCCGCCGGGTTTGGGCTACCCGTCCATTTTGTTTTTTGAAAATTATATTAAGATAAAAAAAAATTAAGTTGTATGAGAATTAGAAATTTAGACATCAAACAATCTCTTCATGTCTCATTCTCAAAGTAGTATTGGTCTATTTAATATCAATGAATATTGAATATGACATGACGTTAGTGTAAAGTGAAGAAAAATATTTTTTATATATATAAAAAAAAGAAATAGGACTATATTTTGTAAAGAATGGTTGGCAATTTTTTTAATGACAACAAATATGGGCTACCTGAAAAAGCCTGATACCCACATAGTGTCGGGCCTGACTTTCAAAATGAGAGACCGAATAGAGATGGGTGGATGAGATTAACATCATCCCTATTGAGAGTGACACCATCATTTTTAATACATAGATTTATGATTCTTATATATAAAAAGATGGTGGGATTTCCAAAATTGGATAGTCTCAATCCCTCCACCCATAGAGATGGGCATTTTAAGCCTAGACCGCAAAAGCCCAACACCCGAATGGGCGAGCCCAAATAGGACCGGATAACCTGTTTTGACTAGGCATGACAAATGGGCAGGGCAGGGGCAGGGAGTACTCACCCGCTCCCCGTCCCCGCTCTTGAGTTTTCTCCCCGTCCTCATCCCCATTCTCCGCGACGGGAATGTTTTCTCCCCCATCCCCATTCCCCGCCTCCCCACGGGGACTGCGGGGATCCCCACAGATAATCAAAAATAAAAAAAATCTGAAAAATATGAAAACCCGAAACATAAGTAATAAAAAAAAGAACCAGACCAAAAACAATTGAGGCAAGAGCATGAATGATTGTATAACAATAATGAGCATAATGAGTAAGAACGACATACATGAATGAACGAATGAATAACACAACAATTGATGTAAGCACGGACAAGAACTAAGAGCAAAGATAATAATAAATAAAAGTTAATCATATTATTTTTTATGTAAATGACTACATTAACCATTTTAATTATGTGTATATTTATTATATTAATTATATTAAATGAGAGTATTTATATAATTTTTATATATATATTCGGGATGCGGGGACCCCACGGGACGGGGAGTATGGTCCCTGTCCCCATCCCCATCCCTAAATCTATTGCGGAGAAACTTTTGTCCCCATCCCTGCCATCACGGAGAAAAATTCCCCAACCACGGGCCTTAAATAGGGCAGTCTCCGCGGAAATTCCCAAATTCGAGTGGTGATTACCATGTCTAGTTTTAACAGCTCTAACCCTACTTATATAATTTAGCATATTTTGATTTGTGAAATTAATCCACTTGAAATTCCAAATGAATTCTATGTATGTCTTAATTGCACAATTATAATATTTAGACTAAAATATAAAATAAATCTAAATTTTAGTTACAATGTCCAAATCTGAATTACGTCGATTTTCTTTTGGTCAAAATTGTCACCTCCAATTATGGTTATTCTGCACCTTAAATTTGTACGTAAATTAGCTTGCTTTGTTGATTGGATCCAGAAATGAACTAATTTTAAATTAAATACATGCAAGAAAGTTGATATTTATAATACACATAGAATCATAATAAAAAAAATGAAAACAACACAGTAAGAAGTTTTTTATGCAACCAATTGCAATGAGCAGTTTATCGTTAAATTAAATTTGGTAGTAGTATCATATTGTTTGACCATTTTAATGTGCCATCTTATATGTTCTGGATTTTGTTTAATTTTTTATTCCAATTTTAGCAGAAAATACATTTAATAGGCATGTGCAATATAATCATGTCGTTTTGAAGTCTTTACGCTGTCGGCATGAAAGCTGATGTTCTTTGATAGTAGTAAATTAATACACGTGCCACTCGCGTGCCATTTCTGTTGAAACTTGGTTAAAATTCATCTATACTCATGATGAATTAGTTATGTGATGAGACCATCTATTTGTTTTTAACTGGTTTTTATTAGTCAAACAACAATGTTAATGATTCATTATAACATAATTTATTTTTATATTAATAACATGGCTTTTACATGATATTTATAAAAATATTATAAATATAAAATTATAATATTTTTTTAAAAAATTGATAATATTTTTTAAATATTGTTAAAACCAACCCTAATAGTTGACTTAGTTATGTAAGACCCCGCTAAGTTAATAAAAGGGCTGAAACATGTGTTTATTTTAGTATTGTGTTTTCATTTCTGTGTCCGAAAATATAATACTAAATCAGAGTTTCCCCAACTTTGAATGTGAAAGAAAAAAAAAAGTTTTCGAGTTAGTGAGCAACACTTATACAAGCACACGGTAAATATTAATTCTTTATTTCAAACTCATGTAAATATATATTTTTATTAAAAAAGTTTATGAAACTCATGTAAGAGTTTTTATAAGTTTCTAATATTAGAGTGTAAGAATTTTTTAAATAAAAAATCAAGGAAAAATAATAAACATATATATAAGACCTATTATAAGAGCTCTTTAAGCATTTTTTTTTTTATTTCCAAAAGAAAAAAAAATTCTAATGAGGGAGTGATAGATTTGTATAATGTGTTAGGCTGTTAGCTGTACTTGCATTGGTCAGTTTGGCCTTGTTATGTATGGCATGATTGAACATGACTTGAAAGAAAAATAATGAGTACAAACACCCCATGTGGGAAGCTCTAGTGTCTTTAAATCTATACTTGCCTCTCTTTTATATTAAAAAAAGTTGTAAGTATATACTTTAATTTTCAGATGTAAGATGTTTTTAGGCTCTGGTTACTAACATCAGTTTATAGATTTTTAATTAAGGAGTTTATAGTTTTTTTAATTAATAAGCTTTGTTTATTATGACAAGCTTATAGTTTATGAAAAGTTATAATCTAAGAATTTTTAAAAAGTTATTTCAAATAATTTATAGTTTATAATTTTTAACTTTCAATAATTTATTTTAATTTTATCCTTGTCTTTTTTTGGATAATTATATCTTTTGTCATCTCATTATATTAAATATTAATATATTATATGTCTTTTTAGGTCGTTTTATATAATTTTAGCTTATCATAAACTAGTTTTACTAAACACTACTTCTCAACAATAAGCCATAAGCTAAAAGCTATAAGCCATAAGCTATAAGTCATAATCTATAAGTTAATTTTGGTAAACATAACCCTTTTTTACTTTGGTAAAATAATTTTTTAAAATTAAAAATATTTATTTTTATTTGATGATTTTAGTTTTTGTGTTTTAAAGTATAATCTCATTTACTGATATTTGTCTTGATTTGTATATTTTTCATATCCTATTATATTAAAATCTAAATCAAACACACATTATTTTCCTATGAATAAAAAAAAAAATCAAGCACACATTAAGAAATGAAATTAAAATTAAAAAAAAAAGTAAAAGAAAGAATAAAAACATATTAAAAATGATATAATAAATAGCAAAAAAATAGAAGAAAAGATTTGATGAATCATCATTACCCTTTTATATTTTCCACACCTCATGATCAAAGTCTTTACTTTTTCAAGTGGGAGTTGCTCATCATTCTCTTTTCTCTATAGTACAGATCAATGAGTTATGACTAAATTAAAAATTTTAAAGGAAGATAAAGAGTGATTCAGCTCCTTCTCTCTGTAAAATATAGGACAAGTGGAATTTGAAAATTAGATAATTAATCTCATAATATGACTAGATTATTAGTGCCCATTTGTTTTTATATATCCATTATGATATGCATAAGGAAGATAAAGGTGTATATGATTGAGTGCTTTTGACGATCCAACTCAAATCAACTTGAAAAAATTATCTAACTCAGTCATGGTTGGGTTTAACTCCCAACCTATTAAGATTTGATCTTTAGTGATTTGGGTATGGAGTTTGGAAATTTGGATCCGATAACATATCCAATTTATACAAAAAATACTTTTATACTCATCAATTTTTATCACATTTAATTATGAAAATCAATATCATATTATATTAAAATTTTTATTGTCAATCTATGTTTGAAAATAGTGGTGATTGAAATATGTATTTTAATTAAAGTTAGATTTATTTATTATTTTGAATATTTAGTTAGTACAATATTATTATATGTTAAATGTTTGATGTAATTAAAAATTAATTTTTTTAATTGAAGAACTCAATGGTGTAACCCAAACTAATCCGTTATATTAATTGCATGGTTTTGCTACTCATTCTAAACTTTCGAGGGGTAAATAAGGGATTTCTCTAATTTTTTTTTTGGTAAACTTTCTCTATGTGTTTTTTTTGAAACAAAACAAATACCTGAAAAGAAACTAACAATAATTTTTTTGGTTACATAGCTAACAATAATTTGAAGGCTTGTCGCTGGAATTCAAAATTAAAGAACAAAAAGTAAATTCTGAAACATTTCTAAAATAGGATGTATGACCCAATCACATTATTTATTAAGCATAATCAAATAGGCTAATTACGTCACTCATTAGTTTGATAAATTTGAGATAATTATTATCTATATTTAAAATTGAATGATGTGAGTACTCAATAAAGGATGTTGACATGAATCTTTTAAATGGGTACTGCTATTCTTATACTACTACGACGTAGGAGAGAGATATATAGAAATGAGAAAGCTAGAGAGATAAAAGAAAAAGGAGAAAAATAAAATTAAGAAATTTGATGAGCGATGGAATAAATAATAAAAAGACATGAAGAGATGATGACAGATTATTAATTAAGTTTAATTATATTTTTAATCTATTAAGTTGCGAAATGTGCAAACTTAAGTTTAGTTTTTTTAATTATAGTTCTAACCCTCTAATTTGTTTGAATTTGGAAATTTCTTCGTCTCTCGGGATTGGTCCTATCAAAATTAGTATTCGGATCATATCAAGCGCTTAATCACATGCAGTTTAATTGTTTTATGTTTCACGGGGCAAAAATTTCAACTAACACTCAAAAACAACTAGGCGATTTTTGTTCTGCAAGACATAAAACAATGTGCAATAATTTAGTGTTTTTTTTCTATGAACTAGATGGTTCAGTGCGACAGAAGATTCGATTTCTCTAAATTATAATGTAGGAGACTTCCAAGAATTCTTTTGAGTCTATATGATGCGATCAAAGCTCATAATAAGATGCTATTTGTTGATAAAAAATAACATCTCGTATCAATTCCAGTGCTTTTTTCTTTAGTCTTATATGCTTGCTATATTATTAAAATCATTTTATGTGTATTGATTTTGATATAAACATCTTTGGGTCGAAAAAAATCCATATAATTCACGAGTTATGTAACGTAAAGATAGTTTATCTTGTCCCTTAATTATATGTATAAGGCCTTCTTCATCGGGAGTGCTAAGGCCAGTTGCTAAAACTAAGCAACTCACTAAGAACCTCACTCACGGTTGGAGCATGCTGAGGTGAACAAGAGTTGCTAAGGCCAGTTGCTTGCTGAAGCACCCCAAGAGCAGAGGTTCTTACTGACACATGGTGGGCCATCAGAGAGAGAATTAACAGAAATTTGTGGGAGGGAAAGGAGAGAAACCAGATCAGAAAACAGAAATTGAACAACTCGAGATGAAATTAACATTCAACAAACACACAATATACATTCATCACAATACCGTTTTTTACTCCAGAATTTACAATAAATTGAACCATACAAATCAAAAAAAGAAAAAAAAATTGAAACAGAGATGAACGAGAACATCAAAAACCGAGATCTTCCAGATCTGTCATTGCATGTCTTGATTTAGAGCTTGATTTGAGGGTTTAGGAAGAAAGCATGAGAAAGAGAAGCTTACGGCGATGGCGGCGGCGAAGGCGGTGGCGGAGGCGAAGACAATGGCGATTCGACGGTGAGAGGCAGAGAGAAAGAGGAAGAAGACGATCTCTGAAGGACGTAGAAGCAGAGATGAAGCGACGAAGTCCATAGAAGCAGAGAAACATGCATATGTGTGAGTTGGAGGAGGAGGAAGAAGAGAGAAAGAGGAAGAAGGCGAAGAAATGAAAGAAAGATGAAGAAGAAGAGAGAAAGAGGAAGAAGACGAAGAAATGAAAGAAAGAAGAAGAAGAAAGTTGGAGAGAAAGAGAGAATGGCGAGGAACATAGGGTTTGATTTGGGGATAGAATTGAAATGGGTTAATTGGGTGTTGGGTTTAATTTGGGATTAAAATTGAAATGGGTCAATTGAGAACCATATTTAAAAAAAAAAAAATTAAGAACAGGTAACCGAATTCACAAATTAAAAATTGAATGATGGTAATAATGTAAATGCAATAACGGTAATATTACATAGTAACGTATACTTCTGTTCAACTGACAGTAAAAAAAACGGTAATATTTATGTGTTATCTATATATATAGTTGATCAATTCATTCAAACACACACAGCACATCCTTTTTCTATTCTATTATTTCTTAGATCAAATTTTTTTCTCTTGTTCATGGATCCCAATCAGAATTTTAATGCCTTTTTTCAACAATGGATGCAAAACTTTCAAATCCCTTCTAATCCAAATTTCCAATTTCCGCCTAATCCAAATTTCCAAACCCCTTCAAATCCAAATTTTCAATCCGCTCATAATCCAAATTTTCAATTTCCTCCATTTCCTCCATACACAAATTTTGAATCTCCATCAACACAATATTCTCAACATCCTTCTTTTTTGCCTTCACAAAATTTCCTGCAATCAATTGGTGAAATTAATGAGTATCAGGTCCCACAATTTTCCACCCAAGTGGGTTTGGAAAATATCAACTTGGATTTGGAAGAGACTACAATTCCAGAGAAAAAAAAAGAAACCAACACCCGAGATAATTACACTAGTGAAGAAGATATAAATCTCGTTTCAGTGTGGCTCGGCACTTCGAAAGATTCAATTAGGAGAGATTCTCAAAAATCTGAAGGATACTGGAAAGCAGTTGCAGTTGCATACAATGCAACTCGTGGCTCTTACAAGCTAAGGAGCCACAACCAATTAAAGAGTCATTGGCAAAAGATGAATAGCGAAGTTCAAAAGTTTGTGGGATGCTACAAGGAGGCAATGAGGAACAAGAAAAGTGGTGAAGTAGATTTGGATGTTATGGCCCGAGCACGCATGTTATATGAAAGCACTGCACCATTCAAAGCATTCAAATTTGCTCATGCATGGGAACACTTGAGGGATCATCCAAAGTGGACTGAAACATACGAATCTGGTGCAAAGAGGAAAAAGATTAATGAATCTGGTGCCTACTCATCATCTTCTAATGCAGAATCGACAGCTAGCGAGCACACTTCGACATCACCTATGAGGACTCGTCCAATGGGTCTGAATGCTGCAAAGAAGAAGGAGAAAGTGAAATTTAAAGGGACTCCTTCTATATCCAAAGACGAACTTGATAAGGAGAAGATTAAAGTAATAGAAGAATTTAATGCCACTCAGAAATTAATGGCAAAAGCAAAGTTGGAAGAAACTAGCTGTTGTAGGTCAAACTAGCCGTTGTAGGTCAAACTAACTGTTGCAGGTCAAACTAATCGTTATGGGTCAAACTAACTATTGCGGGTCAAACTAACCGTTATGGGTCAAACTAACTGTTGCGGGTCAAACTAGCCGTTGCGAGTCAAACTAACCATTATGGGTCAAACTATTCGTATGTTAGCATACGGATCACCTGCCGATGCAGTCGATGAGTATGTACGCATTGGTCAAACAACTGCAATTGAATGTCTACAGCGATTTGTGAAGGGTGTGATCGAGATTTATGGGGAAAATTACTTGAGGAGGCTTAACAGCGACAACATTCAACGTCTACTGCAGATGGGAGAAGCACGAGGCTTTCCAGGTATGATAGGATCCATCGATTGTATGCATTGAGAATGGAAAAATTGTCCAGTCGCATTGCAAGAACAATATCGTCGTGGTGATCATAGTAAACCTACAATCATAC
Source organism: Cyamopsis tetragonoloba (assembly GCA_037177725.1). NCBI lineage: Eukaryota > Viridiplantae > Streptophyta > Magnoliopsida > Fabales > Fabaceae > Cyamopsis > Cyamopsis tetragonoloba. The sequence goes on along the minus strand of CM074122.1, from coordinate 59,674,075 downwards.
TCGAAGCGGTTGCTTCACAAGACTTGTGGATATGGCATGCGTATTTCGGGACTGCGGGATCGAACAATGACATCAATGTCTTGACTCAATCTGATGTGTTCAACGAGGTCTTGCAAGGGAATGCTCCTGAGGTACGATTTCAAGTGAATGGAAACGAATACAACTATGGGTACTATCTAGCAGATGATATTTATCCGGAGTGGGCTACATTTGTCAAGACCATCTCAATGCCACGAGACAACAAGAAGAAATTATTTGCCTGACATCAAGAGGCGGCAAGGAAGGATGTGGAACGTGCATTTGGGGTACTTCAATCTCGATTTACCATTGTACGTGGTCCCGGACGTTCTTGGCACGTCGATATACTTAGTAATATCATGTATGCATGTGTGCTCTTGCATAATATGATTGTTGAGGATGAATGACATGCGTATGCTAATTTGGATTTAGAGTTTGATCAATCGAACAATGAGATCCCACCTGTCGAGCCAAATTTCAACCCTCATCCTAGTTTTCAAGCATACATACAAAGGAGAGCCACGATGCGAGACATGAATCGTCATCGCCAACTTCAAGAAGATTTAGTGGAACATATTTGGAAACATTTTGGACAGACATTCCATGAAGATTGAAAGTTGCTATAAAGTTTTCTTGTAGTTTCTTTTAAAATTTTTTTCCAAACTTGTCTTTTTCTAATGTTATGTAATATTTTATTATTTATAAAATTATTATTATTTTATGATTTAATTTTTTAGTATTTTAATATTTTTATTTGCTATTTTTATTTAATGTTACAAAATAAAAATTGAATTTTATATTAGAAAAAACAAAATAGGAGGTAGTTAATTTGTGGAGTAGGTGCGGGACCCATATGAGTTGCTTATAAGAAACTTGGGATGGAGTGTGTGAGTTGCTTAAATTGAATAAATGATGTGTACATGTAACACCCACAAAATATATAATATTATATTACTTAGAAACCCATAATGGGTATTAGGGATGGAGAAGGCCTAAGGATTCAATCTCTATTGATAAAAATGAATTGACATTTTGTGGTCAACTGACGATTACTTTGTACAAATTCAATTTCGGATATGAGATTAATTATGGGCGTTTGATAGTAAATACCTTATGAAGAGAAAAAAAATTCACATAAATCACTTTTTTATAATTTGAACAAAATTTGGAAAAAAGGGCAAACTTATCACATTTAAAAAAAGTAAAGGTCAAAATTGCAATTAAACAAAATTAGAATAGCAATGAAGACTTTTAATCATTAAATTACCACTACGGTATTATTTAAAAATATATTGAGATATGAGTTGAGTGTTAGGATTCGGATTTCGTAGAGGAAAAACAAAGGAGAGAGAGAATGAGAGAGGCATTGAGTCATCATTTTTATTTGTTTTTGGAAAGCTTAATTTGTTTGTGGGGCATCTCTAAAACGACAAGTGAGAAAAAAAAAAAAATGCAGCAACCACACTCTCTTATCTACATAAATCCCTATAACTTTTTAAATAAGATTAGACAAACCATATACAATGTCTTAAAGTTACAAAATATAATAAGTTAAATGTAGTAAAAATATATTAAAAATTATAATTTTTTATATTCTAAGAAATAAAATAATATATACTTATAATTATTTTTTTTAATTTTAATAATTTTAACCCGTGTCATAAGAATATTATTTAGTAAGATCATAAGATTATTGTCACTTTAAAATATTTTTCATTATTTTTTAAATATTTATAGTTTAAAAATATTTTTTAATCAACAAAAAAATCAATGTATAAAAATATAAATATTATTAAACTGTTCAAATAGTAGTGATAATAGACAAATTTCTGATACAGTGACAACAGACAAATTAAAATAACAATTCTTACACCGTTACACCCTATTTTTTAGATTCTACCATCAACATTCAACAGAACGGGTTGGAGTTCCCTCATGTTACTAAAAAAATGTAATTATGACTAAAAGACTCACAAACTGAGGCGAATTTCATAATTATAATGTCACTTTTCTCATACTAAAAATTTCCAAAAAAATTTCAATCATAAGTGAGAATTTGAATTATCCCAACAGAACAGCCTCTCTCTTTTTCTTACATAATAACACATTATATTATCATGTAACCATCACAACAACAATTACAATAATAAATTATACATACAATTGGCCACAGATTTGTAAAGAGACCCCTTGGAGAGCAGATAGAGCGGAGGAACAACTTGTGGGGCATCCCAAAACAAATAAAAACCAAAATAACAAATGATGTGTTTAATTAATAGTATTAATACTACAGTAAGTTGGTAACAACGTGCAATTGACAAGTAGTTTGGTCTCGTATAAAGATGAAAAAAAGTTTAAATTCCAAAAAATACATTAGTTAATAGGGAGAGTATGTGTAGACGTATCACACGTTGAGGTTGTAATTTTTTTCTGTTTTATATGTTAATCTCTTTAGTGTTTTTTAATTGTTCATTTTAGATAGTGACTTTAAAATACCAATGAATAATTATGCTATTTTTTCACTTACTCCTACACTTTTATAATAAATACACATTTATACTAAACATTTACAGTATAGTCCATTATCTATAAATAAGGATATAATAAAAAATTATATAATAAATACTCTTAAATTTTTTTACATCTAATTATTTTCTTAATCTACGTGCATAATCTTAAACTACTAAAAAAATGGAGGGAGTATTTTACAGCATACTCCTAAGTCCGAAAACAAAAATTATAAATATTTACTATTTTTGGTTTAAATATATTTTTTTCATGCTAGTAATTTACTTTTCGTTCCTGTAAAAAAGATAAAAAGCCTAAATTTTTCTAAAAAAATTTCATTTTTAGTCTCTACTGTTAGTTTGGTCCGTTAACTGCTGGCGTAACTATCATTTCTACCATCCCCGTCTACCTCATATGCAAATTTGTCCCTATATTAACATTAAAAACTATGTTTAATGTTGATATAGTAGTCTGATGAGACAAAAATATTAGTTAATTATTGACGTTTCTGCCATGTCAATCTGTCACATTTACAAGTTCTAGACCCTATATTATCATTAAAAACTATTTACAATGCTAATGTAATAGCTTGACAGGATAAAAACAGTAGCTATGTCAACAGTACTAAACTAACACCCGGGACTGAAAATAAAAATTTTGAGAAAATTTAAAATTTTTATCAACAAAAAAATTTGAAAAAACAAAAAATAAATTACCCTAATTTTATAAGGACGAATAACATATTTAAGCCTTATTTTTTCAACTATACTTTTAAAGTCACACTATGATAAAACACAAAGAAGTTTAGATTTAATTACTTTCCTAAAAAATTATGCAGCATGTAACCAACAAGGGTGTAGGTATAAGTGTAGTAGTAGTAAAAACACACTATGATGTGAGAGAAGCACACTTCAAACATTAGAGATGGCACTAATTAAGAGGTCAAACATGTCTAGGTTTGATAGATAGTAAGTTTTTTACCTTAACATTCAGAGAAATTTAAAAAGTGCATAAGAAATCGGTTTGAATTTTCTAAAGTTTCACTTAATTCAGGTGAGAAAGAAATAAACACAATAAAATGAATATTTACTTAGATTTTACGTACTCATGTAAAACCCAAATAAACTAACACTCATATTGTGTTTATCTCTCCCACTTGAGTCAAGTGAGACTTAAGAGGATCTAAACCCATAAAAAACTTATTAAAAATACAAAAGAAAAAATATTTTCTTAGGAAAGATTACATTAATTGTTTTAAAAGCTAAAATCATTTATGATATATTTTGTATGGGTCTCGCTAAACAATATCCTTAAACACTTATTAAGGTTACTAAAATTAAAAAATAATCATAAGTGGATATTATTTCATCTTTCGAGAATACAAAGAAGTACTACCTTCGGTCCTGGTTATAAGCAAAAAAAAACATTATTTGCGCATATTAAGAAAATTGGTTACTTGTGTTTAATTCTCTTGATTTCATTCAAAAACATAAGTTTTAATTACAAAAAAGTACTCTATCTCATTTGGATAGGTCAAATGACATTAAATATGAAAAAGGTGCTTGAAATTGACATTAAATAAGGAGAGAGAGGTTAAGATTTGCTTATATTTTAGACCAAGAAATTTTAAATTTTTTTGACTTATAACTAAGACCGAAAGTAGTATATTTTTTTAGCATTTTTTTTAATTATATTTAGTTCCTAAAATACTAGTATCCTAAGAACATTATACTATATTATTTGCCATTTTTTATAATAAGTCACACTATTAAAATATATATTTATTGTAGCTTAGTAAATGTAATAAGAATATCATTTAATATCACCCTAATAGTAGTGTGAGAGGGAAAAAAATTGAAAATAATTAGTATGTAACATGCAGTGTAAGAGAGAGAGTGTGTTTGACTAACAAAAACACATGATGAGGCAATCAAGGGAAACATGAGGGCGTGTTGTTCACTCTCCAATGAGTGCTATGTTCCTAGAGAGAGGCTACTACAGGAGATTCTGTTGGAGCGTGAGGACCAAACTATGAGGAAGAAATTGATAAGCTCTAAGAAAATGGTGTCTTGTGCTAAAGTGCTCGGGAAAGAAAGAAAGCTCTCTCTTCACTCTTCACTCTTCAGAAAGAAAATTGATCTGAATTGATAGCAGAGAGAGTAAATACAGAAGAGATGAGTGTCAGAGGTTTAGGCTCATGCAATAAGAGAAGGGGAAGTGAACTAGGAACTAGGAACTAGGAACATGCACCATTTTTTTTTTTTTTGGTATTTGAAGCAGGGATCTAGTTGACCAAAAAAAAACGCAGGGATCTAGATCCACTAAATAAAGCACCACCAACAAGACACTATCACACGCACACTCTCTCGCTCTTGTTATTGTTTTGTAACCCATAGTTTTAAAGGACAAAAAGGACAAAACACACATGAAGAGCCAAGAACAAAGGGTCTACTCTCCACAGTCTTCATAACATATGCCTTGAGTGTCTTTGGTTTATTAAATTGAATCAGACAAAACAACAGAAATTTAAACTGTAAAAGTTACTTTTAATTTGTGTTTGAATCAATTTTGGCTATGTGATTTAAACGCAAAATCAAACCCACAAAATTAAGTGTATGTTTCGATAATAGTGCAACTCCTATTTAAATACTTCGAAAGAAAACATTTTTTATTCCAACACACTTAACGTGATAGAAGAAAATTCTTGCTTTTACGTTTGGTTGGCCATCAGCTATAATCCAAACATATTATCCGTGTTTGTTTGATTTCACGTCAAATTTAACAATATAAGAATATAAAAGTTATAATAATTATATTAAAATACATCTTCATTTAATTATTTATCTTATCTAACACACTTATTAGAGTAATAATTTCTGCATTTTAAATCAAGGTTTGGTCCCATTTGATGTACTACTACTATTTCCTAATACTGTCAGTGGAGAGAGAAGAAAATCTTGGTTTGGGTTTGGGTTGGATTATTAGTAATAAAAAGGGGGGAGTGAGAAGTAGGAGTAGCTCTCAACTTCAATGCCCAGAACCCCATAAAAGAAAAGAGAACAGAGCAGAACAGAAGAGGGGGCACTGCAGGGCAATTGATGGTTCTTTGAATCTGCAACAACAAAGCAGATATTTATAAACAAGAAGGCGGTGGTTTGGCTTTTGTAGTAAAGTTGACAGAAACTTTATGTTTGAAAGCAAGTTGCCAATCTGAGAGAGTTTATCCTTTCATGGGTAAGTCTGTACTCTTCTCCTCAGATTTGGTTTTCAAATTTATTTTGGAAAGAAAGAAGAACAACGAAAGAGGTTGATTTAGATTAGAATTAATAGAGAGGGAAATAAATAAATAAAAGGGAAAAAGAGAGTTATTTGTTGTTGTTTGTAAGTTTCTGCTTTTGTTGTTTCTGCAACTTTTGCACTCATGACTTCTTTATAGAGAAATTCAACCACCATGTCATGTCTCTCTCTCTTTTCTTTTTCTTTTCTACTCTTTTATCCTTCTTCCCTTTTATCAAAGGTAACTCTTGGCATCCTCCTTGGTTAGTCTCCTATTAATCAACCACACGGGAATACTCCTTTTTAACACTCCACTTTCTCACTTCTCCCCTTCTCCTTTTTCGTCTTTAACTTGCTTTTCTCCCCTTTGTGCTTTGCAGGAATATCAGAAAGAAAGAAACATGCTGTGCCACCACTCATCTCAACTTGGTAGGTAGAGCTTATTTTGTGTGTGGTTGAGACTTGAGAAAGAAACTTTTCTTCTAATAGGAGTGAGTGAGAAAGAAAAGATGGGTAGTGGAGAATAGAGAGAGTAAGAGAGAGAAAGACCCAACTAAACTCAACTCAACTCACTACAAAAAATTGGATTTTTATTTGTTGTGGAACAACCTAGCAAGTAGGAATTTTAGCAATCTTTTTGAGTCATGGATGGTTATGAAGCAACAAGGATTGTTTTTTCAAGGATCCAAAACATGGACCCTGAAAATGCTTCCCAAATCATGGGTTTGCTTCTGATTCAAGACCATGGTGAGAAGGAAATGATAAGATTAGCATTTGGACCAGAAGCACTTGTTCACTCAGTGATTGTGAAAGCCAGAAAAGAGTTAGGATTACCCTCGAATTCTCCACCAACACCTTCAACTCCTCCATCACCATCCCCTTATTCAAGGCTCAGCACTAGCATCAATTTTCCTCCTCCTCCTCCTCTCACTATCCCAAATCCTTCTTCTTCCTTACCCTTCTATGCAAATAATGGAGGCTCAGATCCAATTGATGAATTCCAGCTTCAAGACCAGCTTTCTTTCTTGAATGATGGTTCTTCTCCTACTCACAAAAACTCAGATTTATTTTACCCTTCTCACTCAGATTTGTCTTCTAGTCCAACTACTGTTGCTGACCCTTGTTCTGTTTTTGGTTCTTCATATGGTTGGGGAGGGTCTGTTCACAGAAGGAGTTGTTCTGTGAATGATGCATGTTTTGTTTCAGAGGAGGGTAATTCAGGGTTGGGGTGGAAGCCATGCCTTTACTATGCAAGAGGGTTCTGTAAGAATGGGAATAGTTGCAGGTTCCTTCATGGAGGAGATGGTGGTGGTGGTGATGGTGTTGGAATGGTGGTTGGTTCCCCTAATAACAAGGTTGAGATGATGGAGCAGTGTCATGAGCAGCTCCTCAGATCTAAATCTGTTCAGCAACAAAGACTTGCTGCTGCTGCTGCTTCTCAGCTTATGGCTTCTTCCTCTTTTCCCTACTCACCTAAGTCCATGAATTTCCTCTTACAGCAGCAGCAGAATGATTCTCAAAGGTACATCCATTTTGAACTTCTTACCCTCATTTTTTTTAAATTTCATAATTTTCACTGAAAAAGAAAGAAAGGAGGAAACTAAGACTGTCTGGTTTGCATTTAATTTCTGTTTTTTAAAATTTGAAAAAGAAAACTGAAAATGACTGAAAATGGTATTTTTCGTGTTTCGAGTCATCATTAGTTTTTCTTATACAAATTTTATGAAACATGAAACAATGGAAACACGAAAATGAAACAGAAAATACAAATGCTATCCATAAGGCCCTAATGGTGCATTGTGCATCTATCTGCCAAATCTACTCAATTCCGAAATTAAAGGTTAAACATGGTTAAGGTTTGTGTTTTAATAAAAGATAAAATCACTTGCATATTATTGGAATGCAAGCTACTTCAACTCGCATTTCTCCGGTGACATGATAAAATCAGCATCTAAGTGCATGTTCATTTTTTGGACAAATGTCTCCATAATGTATAAATCGTACACAAATTCAACTAAGTTGGATTGCAGAAACAATTCTATACTTTCACGGTGAGTAATAAACAAGGTAACAAAAACACAAACACTTGGCCTGCATTGTTTGCTGTTCATGGGGGAAATTTAGGTTCATATGTAACGGAAGAAAAGCATTAGCACACACAGAAGATTAGGTTATAAATAAGAAAGGAAGCTTCGTGAAGGAAAGGAGAAGATTCATAGCCATACCTCAAATCACTCATCCCTAACCTTGAACTTTTGGAAGAACCGAAATCACTCATGATCACCGCCAAGCCATTTTCGCAAAATCCACCGCGCTCACTGTGAACCGGGAAATTGTTCCTTTTGTACTATTTCATTGTTTAATTTTTTAGAAAATAAAAATATTCTAGACAATTTTAAGCTGAATATAAACTTACTAGCTTAAAGATTCATTTTGATAAAAAAAAAGTAAAAAAAAATAATAATAAATTTATAAACTTCTTAAAAAAATAAAATTATAAATATAGATTAAGTATGCAATGTTCTGCTAAAAGAGTGAGTGAAAAAATAAATAATAAGTTAAACAAACATGATCAAATAAGGATCTCTTTTTGCATAGAAAAATAAAATTTGAAATATTTTATTAATTCAAATTATTTACAATTTTGACATTATCATTTGTTTTTATAAAAATGAATTGGTTTGGCAGTGTGATAGAATGATTGAGTTTTTCTTATGATAATTAATATACTTTTTAAAAATTTAACTCAAACTCAGAATCTATTTTTTGAGAATTATATAGTTTTGATTTTTGAATTCCAGATTTTGTAGGCATAATTTATTTTTATTATAAATAGTACTACATTTACTTCAAATTTACCTTTGTTAGTATAATTATTTATTGTAGAGATTTTAGTTATATTTAATTTAATTTTTAAGAAGTTAAACAAATATTATGGTTGCTAGTTGAAGTTTCAAACTTTTAATCATGGTTAACAATGGTGATGAACACAGAGCGGCGGCTGCAGCTTTGATGATGAACGAGGATTTCCACAAATTCGGACGATCGAGACTCGAACGCCTTGATTTTTCACTGAACAGTCCAGGTTCAATCGTTAACCCTGCTTCCAGACAGATCTACTTGACATTTCCAGCAGATAGCACTTTCAGAGAAGAAGATGTTTCAAATTACTTCAGGTTCTTCTTCTTCTTCACCTTCAAATTCAATCGATTTTGTTTATCTTATATTCATGCATGATTTTGCATTGCAATGGAAGAAATGTTATTAACTTGAATGTTTTTGTTTCTAATTGCTGAAGCATTTATGGTCCTGTTCAAGACGTGAGGATCCCTTACCAGCAGAAGCGAATGTTTGGATTCGTTACCTTTGTTTATCCTGAAACTGTGAAACTCATTCTTTCTAAAGGAAACCCTCATTTTGTGTGTGATGCAAGAGTGCTTGTGAAGCCTTACAAGGAGAAGGGCAAAGTCCCTGACAAGTACAGGCACCTACCCCTCTCATTCTTTCTACTGTTTTTGGTATCTTTTTTTTTCTTCTTGTCTTTGAACTGTGCTCACTTCCTTTTTTTCGTTACTTGCAGGAAGCAGCAGCAACAGGTGGATAGGGGTGATTTTTCTCCTTGTGGTACTCCCACTGGACTTGATGCTAGAGACCAATATGATCTTCAATTTGGTAAGTTTAGTGCATTGTTTGCTTGTATTATTGGAATGCTTTAATTTAAACCATGATCTGAAGTGTGTAAATTATGTTTTGCTTGCAAACAATGTGTTTGATAAAATCACCTTGAGTTATTTTTAACTTGATTTGAAGTCCTGAACCACAGTTTGGGTGGAAGTGAGAAAAAACATGGTTTGCAAACTGCAAAACCGACACACACTAATGTTTTCGCCTTCCATTTTGCAGTCTTTTAAAATTTTGTGCTCCTTAACATGTATGGGGATTGTTCTTTATGCTTTTAGGAGGTAGAATGTTTTACAATACACAAGACATGCTGTGGAGGAGGAAGTTAGAGGAGCAAGCTGATTTGCAGCAAGCTCTTGAACTCCAAAGTAGGAGGTTAATGGGTCTGCAACTTCTTGACATCAAGAAGCAACACCACCGCGCACTTTCCACTGGAAGTCCAATTCCTTCCCCTACTCACTCTCCTAACATGTTCAATCAGAATCTTGTTCTTCCTACTTTTCACAGCAGCGCAGAGGCCACAGAGGGTATAAATTGCTCTTCCCTCTTCCTTTTTTGAATGCAGTTGATAACAGCTGCTTTTGGATTGAACTCGGTGCTTATTTGATTGCAGAGATTGGTTCAAGTTCTGCTCCAGCTAGCGCTGTATCAGTTTCTGTTGGTCAGCAACCGTTAAACGTTTCTGTTAGCAAGGAAGTGGTGGTCAATGGCGAGAATGGATATAGCCAAGGCAATGGCAAGCAGAGCTCCAATCATGAAGACCGTGATTTGAAAGAATGGTATAAAACTTGAACTCACTTAGTAAAACTAAAACAGTACCCAGAATAATAAACACCTCTTTGCATCAAATTTCTGTCTTAGTCCGCACTTATTCAATTTTACCAAATTTTCTAACTGGATTGTTAAGTATTAAATGGTTTTATGAATAAATGCAGTTTGGAGCATAATCTCCCTGATAGCCCTTTTGCTTCTCCCACAAAAGCTGCCGGAGACTACATGGCTCCCTTCTCCAATGGACCTAACGAGGTCATTGATTCAGATGCCTCAGCTGCATCTGCCAACCCTAAATTTGGTGCTAGCAGTTCATTACTTCCAGCAGCATCTGCTCTTGACATGGCGTCCTTCAAATCCTTTAACTGCCAAATACCCAGGTATACTGGCCTAGTAAGTTTCAGCGTGTATGTGTTTGGTTTCATGTTAGGAAAACGTGAGTCCAAAACAAAAACTTCTTTGAGTTGCGTTGAAATGGATTCACATTTACCATATTTGACGTAAAACCAAATACACGCTATGTTTCCTTAAAGTTTTGGACTTTTGTTGAGGATTTGGGTTTGGAATTAGGTTCTCTTCTAGCCATGGAACTATTGGGATGTTTGCAGGCACAAGTGGAGCGATTGGCATCTAGTTTCCTGAGGTTAAGGTAAAGTTGTTTTGGATGTTTATGTTCATGAGCTCCGTTCAGTATTGTCTTTATGGTGTATATCAGTTTGTTGTATAGTTTATTAAATATGGAAGTCGGTTTGGTCTTTTTGGTGCAACATTTGACAGGTTGTGAGAGATGACAAAACAAAGCAGGACATCCAACAAAATCTGTAGAGAATCACCACCACCACCACTACCACCATGGCTATCACCATCACCATCAGTCATCAATACTATACTACTTACTACCATACAAATTGCATACGTAAAAAAGCAGTTTAGTAAAGGAAGTGGGACATCCATTCCCTTTCTTTTCTTAGCATTATTGTACCATTTTCTTGTTCTCATGTCTCTGGTAGTTGAACCACAAGTTAAAAATAACACACAATAGAATCAGGGTCATTGTGTAGTAGGAACTCCTAGCACTGTAATTTCTTCTCCTTCCCTTTCTTCTTTATCCACCCTTTGAGTTTGATGTAGTAGATTAGTAGTAGTGTAGGTTGTTAGTCTTATGTTGTCACAGGTATAATTTCAAGTCTTTGTACAGCTGGAGCATTACCCAGAGAAAGCATGCACAGATGAAGTTGGTAAAACTGTAATTGCAGAGTTGTATAACTACAAGGCTGATTCAAATCCCCCCCACCCCATAATGGGTAATTTCAGTTTGAAGGCCAGAAATGAGTAGGGGAATGTATAATTGTTAATCTTAGCTGGGTTAAAAGTTCAAAAAGTAGAGATTTACACCTTGGATGTTATTATGTTGAAAAAGTAATGATTGTACTTCTACTTATTAGTTGTTATACACAGTTATCAACCCCCTTATAAAGAAGAATCAAAAGTGAGATTTTAGACTAATTGGTCTATTTGCCTTTCCTCTTCTGTGCTTTTTGGTTTTAAATGAGAATTTGTCTGTTTGTTCCTGCAATTATCTTTCCCTTTCAATTTGAAAATTGGTGGGGCCTGTCTTAATTTTTATTTGTGTCATTATTGAGAAGAAAGAAAAATGGGTCCACAAGGCACATCATCACATTGGGTTGCTGACACTGCAATAGGGCCACACACATTTATATATTGCCAGGTTGTGTTTAGCATAGGTCCTACCCACCAGCACCTACCCATATGAGTGTTATTGAGTGATGCCACTTTCTTTTTCATAGAGATATAGTATATATAATTATATGTCTTCCTAGCCTTTAATTTTCCTTTCATGACAGGAAAGGACATGCACATATCTAAAAGGAAGAGTAGATGCCCACACGTATGATAAAAGGGTCCAATTACTACCAGAATCTTTTGGTTTCTGTGTTATGAATGTGTGTGTAGAGTCCATGTGAGTTACTGTGTTTGTATATTTTTTTTCTCTTTAATTTTTTATTACTCTTTCAAGTTTTACTGTGTGAGTTACTAGGTTTTGTGAAAACCAAAACTGCCAATCTTGATGTATAAAAGTTGAAACCAGAGTGGCACCTTTTGGATAAGCACAAGCTGTGATGGTGGTTGATTGTTTTTGATATGTTAGTTGCATAGTACATTACATCAGCCCGTTTATTTTATTTTAGCTTTTATTGAAAGTAGAATTGATTTTTAAAGAAGCAATTTTTTTTAATTTTGGTCTTCGAAATCATTGCATAAGGTGAGAAATTTTAACCATGCACACGAATGGTAGTGACTTGTAAATCCTCCCTTGATTTCTTAGAAGGAATTATTTTATGATAGTCTCTTTGAGGTTGAAACTAGCAGTGGTGTGTTTTATTTGACATGTCATATTTCATAAACAAATTAGTATTTATATGATATTAATTTCACTTATTAAATGAGAGCTCAGCATAATTGGAAGAGACCATGTTGTACGAAATGTTGATAAAGACATGTTTCATGATTGGATATGTGATGATATTTTATGTGGCATATGGTTATATTTTAGTGGGTTGGGATTATGAATTTATTATGATTCTAGAAACATTATAGTCAATGGGGAAAGAGATGGTAACCTCTGATTGCAATTTCAAGTGCAGTGTTTGTGGCCGAATTGCATCCCTCTTTTCACTACTTAGAAAAATTTTAATTCATGCTTTCGGAAATAAATTTCAAAAATATCATGCGGCCGTATTAATTATTATAGTGCTAGTAGACAAATTTCGGAAAACACCCAACAAAAAACAAAAGAGAAATTTTGAATCATCAATTAGAAAAAAGGAACAATTTTTTATTTTCTTTTGTCCAAAGACAAGTTTTGGTTCACGTCACTGTGTCTTCAAATTTGGATTTGATTGTCTTACAAGAAATAGTGAATAATATCTTCTTAAGTTATTTGGTAATTAAATATGAAAAATAGATATAATGATTTTGTGGGCTTTACTTATCAATAAAACCTTTAAAACTATCGTGTTTATTTCTGTTATACTTCACAATAAAATTGATTTGGGACAACCCAACTATTTATGATCATGATGTTGGTTAATATCAACAAATAATTAAGTTAATGTGTGCAAAATGTATTTGTTGAGGTGAGTATTGTGATATACTTGTTATTAATTACAGATCCATGTTAAGTTGAACCGTCAGTTAATATTAGGTCGGTAAAAAATTAACAAAAATAAAGAAAGCTCGGTAAAAAAATAAACAAAAATAAAGAAAGGAAAGTTTTAAATTCAGATTTGAGGAAAAAAAACTTTATTTTTTGGCCTACAGAAAAAAAAGATTTTACCGAACATATCATGCCAGGCTATCTGTTAACAATTCTATTGATCTCAAAGCATCCTTTTGTTTGTTTAATAGCGAATAAAAAAAAGCATCCTTATGTTTTCTTTGGCCAATCAAAAGTGATGAAGACCATAACACATGAAATCCTTCTCACATCTTCACAAAAAAGGGATTAATTAAACTAATCTCTCATGAGGTTAGAATTAAGTATACTTGAACCCTAATTATTTTTAAAATTACAAATATTCCCTGAGTGTATATATTTTTCTTATACATTGACCCCATTTAATTTTATGACATTTCTACTATCTTATTTATTTTATGTATAGATATGCACACAATACTTTATAAATAACAAATCAATAGAGATCAAGAGAAAATTTGTCTAATTTTTTAAAAGGAAGATTCTAATGTATTCAACGCTAACTTTATGGAAGGTCAATGTAATTAATCAAAAGACAAAATTGAACTATCAACTTTTTATAAATGTTCTATTTCAAGATTTATATAGATTCACATTCAAGACCTAATAAAAAAAATATGGGTAATGTTTGATGTACCACTGTTATTTATTGTTACATTTTAGTCTTTGTTATATAAAAAGCCAAAAAAAATTTTTTTATATAAAATGAGTGTAAAATATAAGCGAAAGTGATACACTAAACACTTTTCAAAACAAAGATAAGATAGATTCACTTTTCATAAATGTTACTTGCATAATAGCCTATTATGTTAAAATCAGAAATGCGGCCTTACATGCATTAAAATAATTGAAATCACAGATCTAAACTGAAACATGGATTCAAGAAGATTTGGAAATAGATCACTAACCAATTGGAAGTGATTCAAAACAAATTTGGTTAAAAGGAGAAAGAAAGTGCTGAGATCATGAGGAATTTCTAGAGGTCAAAGCTACAGCAAACCATGCGTAGCATCATAATGTTGGCACATTATTTTGCAAGAACTCTTGTTCCACATGTTATAAATGCATAGAAAAGTTTTATATTGCAATATTCAAGCTCATTCACTGATCCATTTAATAAATAAACTAACAATTAACTTTGAACAATATTCCTGAACATATAATAAGTTATAACAATAATAATATAACTTTCCAAACTTAACCTCCTAAATATGTTTCCTACAAAACTAATGTTGTCATCAAAAGCAAAAAAGTCATAATCTGAGAGCAATTTTCTAAGGGAGAAAAAGCATTGAGAAATACTGAAGAAAAATGGGATATGAAAAATGAGGACAGAAAGAAAAGTGAGAGTGTCAAAACAAAAATGGTATCTCTCTTTATGTGTGATTCTAAAAATTCTATCAAAATTATTGTGTGAATGGCATTTTGTATCATGTTCATGCAAGTTCTGGTCCACTTGGAAGCTTCTCGTAACCGTCGTGATGTGTCGCGACGTAATTGCTTGAAGGAACAGGAATGCACTTTAAGAGAACAGCTATGAGTAAACTTACAGCACCAATCAAGACACTGGTTAACCACAAATCAAGACTTAGTGGAACTGTTTGAGCAAAAGTACCAAGAAATTCAACTATAATGGCTTGAAAGCCTATGGTAGCGGCTATGACCATTAGGAAAATCCAACTGCTGAAAATGCCTTGGAACACATTAATCTTCTCCATGTCACGGCTGTTTATCTCGTTGAATACCTATTAATTCAAAAGATTAAATAAAAAAAATGTATAAAATTAGAAAGTTGATTGATTAACTTGTGCCTCAAGATATGAATAATGAACATAACCAAAAAAGAACCATGTAATTGACTAGTCTAGGCATATAAAGTAACATAAGAGGAAAAGTATTGCCAAAAAAATGGTTTCTCGTAAACAAACATATTCCGCAAGTGAGAAAAAATCCAGAAAAATGCGGTTCCATACAAGTTTTTCGGAAAAAAGGCTGGCAGCCTGGCATTAATTATTAAAAGGGGTGACAGATATTAGCGACCTAACACAAATTCAAAAATCCTTTGGCCTTTACTACTCAAATTGAGACAGAGGGAGCAGAACATGAAAATCAGAGCATTTCCAAGTGAGAAATGAGAAAAAGGTCTTGCATGGACATTGTCTAAAGGCACAGTCAATCAAAAACTGAGAAGGTATTAAAATAATAACAACCTCAACTTTGAAATTTATATTATTATTATTTTAAGGAATATTCTAACAATTAGCAAGACCCTTATTTTAAAAAGAAAAAGAACTTATTAATTGTGTCTTAAAAATTAAATGTTAGATAAATGAATAGTTTTTAAGGAAATATATGCATGAGGGAAGAATGAAAAATGCATAGGAGGAAGTGAAGTGATCTAGTACCTGGCAAAACACAAAGGTGTTGAATATAACAGTATTCAATACAGAGGTAGAATCAGGTCCATTGAGCTTGAGAATCTGTTTCCCTTTAAATTTGAGAATCAAAAGGACAATAATCTGATAGATGCTCTGACCAATTATATTCCTCCACATGACCATGGTGATGAATTTGGCGTTCTTACCAATTGGTGGCCTCTTCATTAACCCATCATGAGGAGGTTCTGTAGCCAGTGCCAATGCACCAAGAGTGTCCATGATCATGTTTACCCAAAGCATTTGAACAGCTGTAAGTGGAGCAGAGCCTGAAATGGATTTCTGTTATGGTTAGTCATCTTAACATTTTTTTTGGATAAGCTAAAATGTATCTACATGTGTTTACTCAAATATCAGGGATTAAAAAGCAAGATGTATGTGTTACCTGAGACGCATGCTGAAACAAAATTCAGCATGAGAGCTACAACGTTAACTGTCAACTGGAACTGGACGAACTTTTGTATGTTGATATAAACAGAACGGCCCCATCTGGTAACATTCACTATGGTTGTGAAGTTATCATCCATTACTATCACATCTGCGTTCTCTTTTGCAACCTGTTGAAGGTGGAGGTGGAGGTTAAAATTTGTTAACAAACACTGCTATATTAAACATAAATATCTAAATCAATAGATTCAGAAACATATTAAGTATGCACATTAAATGATATAATTAGTGTTGCCGGTATATAACTCCTATAGTTGTTTTCTCACACTAAAATTTCTAAGAATGCTTTGTATTTATTTATGCTTTAAATATCTAGGTAGTGCATTTAGTGAGAATTGATCTGCTCTTCAAGTATAATAATCAAACACTGGAATACAGTAAGTAGGAAAACAACAAAGGGAGACTTTCAATATGCTAATCATAGAGGGACAACCCTTTCTATTATGATTAGGGATGGTACCCTCGCAGGATGGGGGTTCTCCGTGGGAAACCCAAACTTATAGAAAATAATAAAAAAATAAAAAAATAAAAAAATACAACGAATAAAAAATTAGAATTTCATTCTATTTATTCTATTTAATAGAACAAAAAATTTAAGAAAATCCAAAGGCGCACCTCGTACAGACAAAATTCAAGAAAGAAATTGAATAATAAAGTTCATGCTGAGATATAAAGAGAGAGAGGGGGGAAGACAGAGATGCACCTCACTAGTGGCTAATGGCACAACGAACCGACAAAGAGGCTAAGGGGGAATCAAAGTGAAGAGAATAATGGAAGGTGGAAGAACTTGAAAGAAGGTGCAAAGAAGAGTTAAAGAAGAGTGACGACTCAAAAGTGAAATTGCCAAGTACGAGTGTCAACTCTCACTATTTACTAAAGTTTTAGAGTTTCACACTAGAGAAAGACTTAAAAGCCCCTTAAATATATATATATATATACAAGGACCCTAGGGACTAGGAGTGTGATCCCCGTCCCCATTCCCGAACTTGTCGCGGGGAGAATTTTGTCCTTGTCCCCGTAAAAAAAACTCCTGAGATCAGGCCCCATTCGAGATCATCCCCACGTCCGGGATGAAATTGCCATCCCCAATTTTGATGTTCTATCCTAAAAGGAATGAATATGAATGTCTTGTTAGTAACAGAGCCTAGTGGCCCCATTCAATTGTTGGGTAGTTATTGAAAATACAAAGCAAGCAGATAAAGACACATTATCTCAGAAGACACAATAAATGCAAGTGTTCAATCCGAAATCATCCAAGATATATAGATTTTTCCTGAAACAAACTAACCTCTGTCCCTGCAATTCCCATAGCAAGTCCAATATCAGCCTCATGCAACGCTGGAGCATCATTTGTTCCATCACCAGTTACTGCCACAACTTCGTTGAAGTCATTCCTCAAATGGGTCACTAAAGTGTGCTTGTCAAGAGGCAAGGATCGAGCCATTACCTACACAGATTAATCAACCAATTACCAGTTACCATCTCTGCTAAAAATTAGTCCTAAAAATAAATTAACCCCATCCATCATACATCAAGTGCAGTTTGACGCTGATACTTTGAAAACGTATAAAATAAGTGTTTTGCACTTTACTACATTTCCTTCAGAATCGTTGAGAATTAGATGGAGCAGTGCATTTCACACGCATTTTCATCACGATTTTAACAGTTTACAGTAACATGCACAATGCACAAAGTATTAGTTAGGAGGGGTTTCCATTCCACGTTTTTAAAGTATCAACATTAAATCACACATCGCGTATAGTTCAGTGGCTAATTTGTTTCTAACTCTAAAAACTAAAAGTAGAATCCCGAGAACAGTAATAAAACCTGTATTTTGGGTATTATCTCCTCCATTTCTTGGGGGGTCTTGTTCCGGAAATCTGGTCCCTCTATCGCCAATCCATCAGTCAAGATGCCACATTCTCTAGCTATGGCTTTAGCAGTGTTTATATTGTCACCAGTTACCATTCTGACTGTAATCCCAGCTGCTAAACATGTCTTAACAGCTTCTTTCACTCCAGGCCTCACCGGATCCTTAATCCCAATTATAGCTATTAACACGTACTTATCATCAGGTATAACACTGTCACCACCTTCAGAGGATCCTTCAATGTCATTGAAGGCAATGCAGAGTGTTCTCAGAGCCTCAGAAGCGAAACTGTTGATAACTTCCGTGATCTTGTTTCTCTGTTGTTCTTTCAAATGGACGACTTTGCCTTCTGCATTAACCACTCTGTCACACATTTGAAGAACTATTTCTGATGCTCCTTTACAAAATGCTCGGTACTTGTTGGAGCCATCTGGAAGAGACACAAGCACTGACATTTTCTTTCTGGTTGAATTGAAAGGCTCAATTTTCACTATTTTGTATTTGTCATTGTAAAACTTCCAATCGCCTCCAAGAAGCAAGCCAAATTCCAACAATGCAGATTCAGTTGGAGTTCCCATGACTTTGTTCTTTCCTTCGTGATCTTTGATCACCTCTGAGCCAGTATTCTGGAAAATTGACTGCAGCAGAAGATCAAATATCTGTTCAGAAATTGACTGCTTCAACACATTTTCACCTTTGATTGACTTAGTTTGTTCACATATCCATATTTTGTCTACAACCATGTGATTTGTTGTCAAAGTTCCAGTTTTATCTGTGCAAATGCATCCAGCAGAACCCATCGTTTCGCACGCGGAGAGATGTCTCACTAGTGCCTTATCATTCATCAATTTCTTCATTGCGAATGCCAGGCTTAGTGTCACTGCCAAAGGCAGCCCTTCAGGAACTGCCACAACAATTATGATAACAGCAGTAGCAAAGAAATTGAGAAGCTTAGATGCATCATCTAAAGACCATTGTTTGATCTCATGATGAGCTATTTTCTCCAACAGAAACCTTCCAGTAAGAACCATGAATGTCAAAAGGGAAAAACACAAGCCTATCTTGCCAATAATGGTTGCAACCCCATTTAGTTTCACCTGAAGAGGTGTCTCATCGTCACCGCCTTCGTTCAAAGTCTCCATCAATCTTCCCCATTCAGTCCTCATACCAACAGAAGTCACAAGCATCTTAGCAGAACCATCTTGCACTGTGGTTCCAGATAACAGAAAAGGCTTCTGTCTGTCAACATTCACAGGCTCACTCTCCCCTGATAAACTCGATTCATCAATCAATAATCCAAAACCAGAAATGAACACACCATCTGCAGGAACTACATCTCCAATTGAGAGATGGACTATATCTCCAACCACTAGATCATAAATTGAAACCTTGTTTGTTCCACCATATCTGGTAACTTGAATTCTGACATTCTTTTTTTCTTTATCCAATGCCTTGAATTGCAGAGACTGTTTATAGTCACTGATTGAAGTGACAAAGACAACTAAGATGATGCAGAGGATGATTCCAACTCCATCGTACATTCCTTTTGGGAATCCTTCGGTTGCAATTCCAACACCTACTGAGATCACAGAACATGCCATGAGAATAATTAGAGTTAAGTCTTGCATTGCATCCCAAACAAACATCCAAAAACTTCTGGGGGGCTTCTCTGCATGACGGTTGCAACCAAAGATTTTCTGTCTGTAACTAACATCTTGATAAAGAACACCCTCGTGCAATGACACTCCAACAGCTCTTGCTAATCCTTGAACACCTCCATGATGTTCTAAATATTTTATGTCATGGGATCGAACCACAGAAGCTAGTTCGTCGGGCTCGATTCCGTAGCCGGCTTTCTGAATCTCTTTGGAGGGCATGTAACCTCCCCTGGTCCCTGCTCTGCTCCCAGCTGTTTGAGAAGAAAAAATTAAAAAAACGTAACACAAGAAAGAGTGGATGAAGGAGATTAAATGCAAATAAATAAATACCATTAATAAAATGCAACGCTGCTTTTTGTACATACAGTGCCACCCGGATCTTCTCCTGATAGTTAGAACATATGCAAAGTGTGTTAAGGCCACAGATAATAAATGCATGCCATTCAACTCTTATAAAGGTATATATCTTCATATATATGTTTTCTTCTTCGAATTAATAGTCACTCTAATTTTTTTTGACTTGTAAAAATGATTAATTTAGTTTTTTACTTAAAAGATCAATTAATTTAATTTCTGATTTTCATTCTAATCCGTAATTTTAGTCTCTTATAAAAATATTTATTTTAGTCTCTAACTTTCACTTTCATTGCACCCATCATTTTAGTTGTTAACTTTCACTCTCATCGATTATTTTAGTCCCTAAGATTAAAATAACCAATTAGAATGAAAGTCAAAACTAAAATGGCCGATGAGAGTTAAAGTTGAAAACTAAAATAATTTATGAAAGTGAAAATCAGGGATTAAAACGCTATCCTTACAAAATTG
This sequence comes from Cyamopsis tetragonoloba, assembly GCA_037177725.1. Taxonomy (NCBI): domain Eukaryota; kingdom Viridiplantae; phylum Streptophyta; class Magnoliopsida; order Fabales; family Fabaceae; genus Cyamopsis; species Cyamopsis tetragonoloba. Next base: position 59,653,309 of record CM074122.1, on the reverse strand, counting down.
AGTACCAAAATACTATTTCTTGTTTCTTCTACTAGAAAGCTATATATATATTTAATATTTTGAATTGAATAACCGTTTAAATAGTGATTGAGATTAAACATTTTACTTAGATTCTTAGTTCATAATTAAGTACAGAGCTGCAGGTAAACTTTATTCACACCATTGACACTGACTGAAAAAATGAGATATGTAACATCAATTAACTGCTTATGGATAATTGTTTTCCTTTCTAAACTTTCATTAAAAAAGGAAAAAGATGATAATTTTGTGATCCAATTTTCCGTGAATGTACAGAATGTGAGCATGGAGGAAAATACTCTTAGTGGTAAACATCAACTTAATTTGCTATCAAGATACCGTTTTAACTAGATATGTTAACGGCTAATTAAAGACATGATTAATACTAGTATCTCTAACAAATTCTTTCGTGTAACTCATTTGAAGGTGGCTTTTAAACAATTTAGTATTTAATATTACTTATATCAAAATTACTCCATGCATGTAAACTAAACCTGCTTTTTTAAGGAAACATTAAATGGTAATATGGCAGTTCAATCGTTCTTTAATTTCAATTAAAGGTAAGTTATTGAGATGTGCCAATTGCATATTCCAAGTATCAGATGTAGCATGCACTTGCAGCTTTAGAAACTGGAAGAAAATATGTGGGGATAGCAAATAATGCATTGATTGGTTATTGTATCTGTAATCTAACAAATACAAACGATGACTTTTAATTAACATAATTTTACTGTTCTTGTTGACCAGTGGATGAATGTATTAAAATTCGTGGTAACAATGTAATATAAAGTTTATGATTTTAATAAATCAATAATTTCAATGAAGTTGCTTTAGAAGTAAGCTGTAATTGGGAGAAAGACTAGTAAAGACTAAAGAATATGAGACCAAGGAGAAAGAAGAAAATGACTCAAAGTTGGGTAGCACCACGACTCACGAATCTTTAGAGGAAAATTATGCTTAACTCTCTTGAACTTTGCTTTGATTACATTAACTCTCGTATATTTTAAATATTACACGGATCTTTTCTGCTTTAAAGTGTACGGATAGCAAATAATATAATTTAACATATGGTCACGTATAGTTGCATTTGCATGGATTATTTTAAACAATTAATATCAAACATACAATTATTATTCACTTTTCGCAACTCAACTCATTCAATAAATTTTTTTTATAGATTGTGAATTGTAAGAAATGAATTATAGCTGCGTGTTAATCATCACTCTAAACACATAGTTGTGTATTATATGTATATTGTAATTTTGAGGAAATTAATAAAATATGTGTGGAGTGTGAAGAGATGAAGGTTTTGCTCACCATATGCTTAAGAAACTCAGACAACACAATTTCATTGAAAAATGCAACTTTCAATGTTATGAATATATTTTTAATGTGATTCTTAATACAAATTTTTTATTTATGAATTGCTTACTCATTACTCTTAAGGAATGTTCGATATGAGAGTTGATTTAAACTACTTTTTTAAGAAAATATTTTTTAAATAAGTGATACTATCTCTTAAGGTGAAAAGGAAAAAGAAAATTATTAAAAAACTCATTTATAACTTATATCAAGTTATAATTTCAAGTGACTTTAAAAAATATTCTTGATACCAAAAATTCTTATAGAAAAACTGAAATTCAACGCGACAAAAAAGCATAAATATGATCAGAAACTTCTAGCTCGAGTGATTTCACAAGGGATCCTATGGGCTTTTTTTTTTTTGGGTGAAAAAAATTGATAGGAGGATATATGACACATCAAATTCTATGATAGGGTGTCAATGCCTCAATATGTTGGGGCTATAAGAAAAACCATCGATAGATTTACCTTTGCAAGTGTTGGGGCAATTAATTTCAATCATATTAATATTATAGATTTCATGTACAAATATTATATACAATTTTAATGTAATATTGCCCTACAAACATATTTATATATCAATTAATTAGTGTATTTGCTGTAAAAATTAGTAGATGATACTATCATTAACAATTATAACAGTTGAACAAAAAATTCTCTTTTAATTATAATAAAAAAATTGAATGGAAAAATATATGAAAAACAAATTTGATGAGTGTTTTTTTTTATTATTATTTTGAAGTATCTCCCATTATAATTTTTTGGATTAGTCACTACACTCAAACAATTACTGTAATGTTAAACTGCAAACAACCTTACCTGATTAGTTCAGGGCTAAACTACAAACAACTTTATCCGATTAGAGCTACTTAACTAGCTCTCGGACTCTAGAATATCATGATAACGATAGACATTAATATAAATTTTATTCCTCGTATATTATATTATCTAGTTATTATAGTCTCATAGGCTGTTATAAGAACTAGCGTTTCTTAGTTTATAGCATTTTCAGTTTATCTCAATTGTAACTATATGCTACAACATTTGATAGAAATACAATTAACTTTCTCTCAATCTCTACATCTGAAAATTCCAGTGAGGTAGCTTAACTTGTGAGTGTATAGAAATATGTTTGTGTGTTAGTAAGAAGTTCGTTTTTCGGTTATGTTACTTTCTTATGAACCAAAAAAATCTCTGCCCCTAAAAAAGGTTCCTTATGAAAAGAAAATTGAATTGTGCAAGAGGAATTCGAATCCATGTTAATGTGGTGAGAGAGATTCTCCTCTAGATCCTTGACCGTTTGTGCCAACAGTTTATCCATAAAATTTGGTGAACAACACTTGTGATATGAAACGAATTTGCATGACTTTGAAAGATCGATGCTCTGCTGTTTGAATGGTAGTTGATGAAAAAGTGTTAAATTAAATAAATATTAATTAATGAGCTTTTAAAATTTTGCGTGATTTGATTTTTGATTCTTTTCACAAGAAATTTGGATATTTGTCACTCTCATTTTTTAAATAAACAACGAAATTGTAAAAAGTCAAGGGAAAAATCGGAGAAATTCTTCGATGTTGAATTACTGTATGTAGGAGGAAGATCGAGACGTCTACGAGACCTAGCTTCCATTACACGCTACCGATTTTCAGGAAGAAATGGATTCAATTCAAACAAAGTGAATCGGATTTGGATGCGTGGTTTTATGATTACTGTTACTGAAGATCGAAACTGGAAAGTGAAATAAAGAGAAATTAAGAGATTAATGAGTGAAATAATGAACCTGGAGTTTCCGGCGTTTCTGTTCGGCGTCGGCGCGTTGGGCGAGATTGGCGACCATGCGGAAGCGGCGGCGGGGGTTTTTGACGACGGAGACGGCGGATCTCCATCGGCGAAGGGCGGCCTCAGAGGGGCGCTTCGGCTGCACATTGAAGTTTTCTCTCAGGTACTTCTCCATTGCTACTCGCACCCACTCACGCACTCTGCTTCACACAAATCACTCTCTTCTTATTTTATTTTTTATTAGAATTAGAATAACAATAACAACAAAATGGAAACGAAGAAAGTTTCAAACGTAGCCGAATATGGCGGGAACAAGAGAAAAACAATTGCGCTAATCTTGCTTCTCTCCAACACAAAGAACTACACAGTATACACCAATAAAAACACCAATACACCAATAAATATATAAATATAAGTAAATAAAACAAACAAAATTCACGAATACTAATTAGTGTCATATATATTGAGGAGTCTTTATATACTTTTATTAAATAATTTTAATTATTTAAATTTTTATACATTAAATTATTTTTGGATTATGATGTAATACATATTGTTATTTTAAAAAACTAATTTTATTTTTATTTTTATTATTATAAGTTATAACTAGTATAACATTTAGCATACTATTATACCTTTTGGTTAAATTAGTCTCATGCTGTTTATATTTTATCTTATTTTCGTTTTAGTCCTTATACAAAAAAAATGCTCTTTTTAATTCCTATATATGGTCTTCGTTTTCTTTTTAGTTATTGCCGTAATTTTCGGTAGGTCCCTGCCGGTAAATTCTGCCACAGCCACCGCCATTGCACGAAATCAAATAGAGAACAATAAGACTAGATCTGCAACGCCAAGAATTACTGGAGAATCGTCGTCACTCGCTCACTCGTGTCGGAAACAGTTGCGGCATTAGGTGAGTCATGCGGGAAAGAAGCGGCACTTGGCGACGCGTCTCATGGCCACCAAACTTTTGGAATAGGCCCGTCTTGGTGAGACGCAGTTGATGCAGGCAGCGGTGGTCAGAGAAACCACCCATTGTAGTGGTTGCGGTGATGGAGCTGCGATATTTAACAACATGGACCAACAAAAAATGATGGAGTGACTAAAAAATGATGTAGGGACTAAAATAAACTTTTTTTTTATAGGGACTAAAACGATATAAATATAAGTACCAAAATGTTAATTTAACCATATTTTTTTTACCGAATGAGCTGGGTCGGCAATGTAGACATTTTTTTGTCAAATCTCTTATTGGCCCGCCGATACTAAGAGAATGCGATTACCCAAGATACCCTATCCCCAAAGGCCTCTGTAATGGATGTTGGGATTAGCATCATTCAGTTGAGAACAAGACCACTTTTTTTTTTAACATCAGAAATAAATGTTTTTTATAGTAACTCCAAGTAAAATAAGAGTTATTTCTTTCATATTTTCACAATTTTACGGACGACACCGTCCGAAAATACCAGACGCTGATGTCCAGAAAAAATGTGGTTTCGTTCCCAATTATTGTGTTAATTTCAATGTCCCTAAGTGTGTGTTTGGTTTAGCAGTTAGAATTGATTTTGGATAACGTGATTTTGTAGAATTGATTTGTGTAAAATTGATTTTAAAATAACGTACTTTATGTTTTGAGACTTTTTTCTTAAAAGTAAGTTTGGAATAAAAACACAGTGCAAATTTTTCAATCATATGCAAAAGCAAGTCTCACATTGCTTCAGCCAAACCCAAAATCAATTTTGATTTTTTTCCAACTGATAACCAAACAACTAGTTTATGAATCAAAATCAATTTTGACTATTCAAAATCAATTTTTCTTCAATTCAACTATTTCCCAAACACACACTAAAGCTATTTAAAAAGCTCGTTTAATTAAACAAGTCAGGCTTCAGACTTTTCAAAAAGTATTTTAAGCCTAATAAGCCATTCTATTTAAATAGTTATAATAATATTAGTAGTAATAATAATAAACTATAATATGATTATATACGTTATTATTACGTGAAAATTTTAGTGTTATGTTTAATTACTAGACTTTAAACGGACTTTTCAGATCTTAAAAAAAAAAACTATAAGAAGTAATAGGCCAGACTCAAGACTTTAATTTCATAAGTAGGTCCAAGGCTAGCCACTCAAAGCCTACTTCTACTCAGCTCATTCCCATCTCTATATACTACCATGACCAAATTAAAGAAAGACTACTTATTGTATTTAATGTAAAGTACCGGAGGTAGTTAAAGAAAACCACATAAACATATACTTCCTTCAATTTATATATTTGCTTCAAGTCGTAAAGTCAACAACATTGTTTACGTGATTAAATTACAATTTTAGCTCTTTCAAATTTATATGATGGTTGTATTTATCAATGGTATAATGGACTTTCATCAAGTTTAGGCTTTCATGATTTCGTATTAAGTATTTATAAATAGTGGTGGTTGTTAAATGATGTGATAGTTGTTAAATCTATACAATTTTGTAACATTATATTATTTCATATTAAAATTTTATGAATAATAGTGGTTGTCAAATGATGTAATGATCGTCAAATCTATATAATTTTTTAATATCATATTATATTGTTAGATTGATGGTAAAGGTCGTGCACTTCTTTGAATCTTTGTTAGATAATTCATGCACCTATTGTTTATTTAATTAACACTAAATGCAAGGAAATGATTGCATTGATTCTCAATGAATGCAAAGATACTCATTAATTGCTATGAGTTGACAATGGTGTTGTTGATCCGCAGCGAAGGAATGCTCTTAGCACGATGGAACGACAATAAGAGAATTATGGTTCACATAGCCTATATTCCATGCCTTAATTCCTCCTCTGTTTCATACAGCCTAACCACTCCACCAAGATAGAGGGGTTAACCGGTGATTTTGTTCATATTTTAAAGATACTATCTTCAATGGAAGGAAAAAACTAAGAGACAAAACAATTTTGCATGCTAGACTATATGAATTGATATATTGATGGGTCTTATTAGTTTGCTATTTGTAAGTGTTGTGTAGAAAAGAAGTGTATCTTTTTCGATTTTAAAAATCATCAAATTTTTCTTTTCCCTCCTAAAACAATTTTTCAAATTTCATTTTGAGTTTATAAATATTGTTTATAACTTTTTATTTTTTAGAGTTTTTTTTTTGTAACATTAATTATTCTTTAGAGTTTGCATGCATATGTGAATATAAAGTCTAACAAAATTGAGATTAATTTTGTATTAATTGACATTTTTTTGAAATGCATGGGATTAAAGATGACTAATTAATACAAGAACACATCATGTAAGATACTCTAACCCAAATTATATTAATAGCACCAATAAACTAACAACTAGATTAATACACAATATTAGAGTTAACAAAAGTAAAAAATTAATACTTAAATTTAACTTTGATCTATTACTAACAAATAATTTAAGCTAAATCTAAATTATATTGAGCAAATCACTTTGTACAATTGTACATATTTAAAAGCATTCAAACATCTAAATTAATTGTCTAACAAAATTAATACTTTATATTTTACATATTACTATATTTTCAATTACTTTTTTCACCGTCTAACAAAACAAACAAGTACGTTGAATGGATTATGAATATTAGTATTATATAAATTATTATTCATTTTTATTTTCTTTAACTTCAATTTTTTTTCTCTTACTTTTTGTTTTTCTTTGTCTCTCATTTTCATACACCTCTCATCTTTACTCTCTAGTTTCTACACCCGAAATAATGTAAATTATACAAATTAAAGGGTTGTTCCTTCAATGATATCTTATACTCCATTTTTCTTAAATATTATGTCTCTATGCCACCATTTAACTCGCCGTTGACCATTGTTAAGACCAATTTCAAAATATTCATAATTATAAGGGCGTAAAACAAATATACCCATGTTTTATTAAAATATATAAAGTAACATCAAAACACATGGGTCTATATTATGTGAAGAGCGAGTAATGATGTTCTTATAATGTTAGTTGTTAGGGATGTGTAAAAATGAAGAGAAAGAAAAGAAAAAGAAAAAGAAAAAGAAAGAAAGAAAGATAAATAACAAATGAAATAATTTATCTGATAATAAAAGAAAAGAAGATAAATAGAAAAGAGGGATAGCCAAGTGCTTGTAGCTCAAATGACATAAGGAGGAACTCTTGCTTAAGGAGAGAGGTTCAATCTTCGGTGAAGTAGATTTAGGACTAGTATAATGTGGGAATGTGTGAGTTTGGCCGATCAAAAGAAAATTAGAAAAGAGGGATATAAATAATATAACAAATAACGTATAAAAATATAATTATTGTTCCACAAATGTTTTGTTTTGTTGAACACAAATGTATTTTTAAATTTTCAAACAAACAACCCTTTAGTAATATTTTTTTCTCACATTTATTTTTCCATTAGGAGCTATGACTTTTTTTTTCTTAAATAAACAACGGAGGAGAACTTCACACTCACAGTTCTAAAGGTTAGAGTGATATGAATAAATCTCTTCTTTAAGAAAATATTTTTAGCAAGAATTTGAACTTAAAACCTCTTGGTGGAGAATCCCCATATACATTCTCCTATCTTATTGGAGTCTAACACGCTTTTATTAGGCCAAATCCATCATAATGCTATGATTTTGTTTTTTTGTCCAACAAACAATCCTATGTATGTTATTAATTAATTATTAATAAATCTAATCTTAAAGTATGTAACTCTTTTTATACTCCTACCACATTACTCTAGTGCAAAAAAGTTTTTTTCAATAAGTTATTTTTGATATTTTCAATCAGTTATTGAACTCCTCTGGATTATGGGGATGTTAAAAATCAAGTTTTTCAAATCAGTTATAAAATCGATTGGAAAACTATTTTTTTTCAAACAGTTATATAAACAACCGATTGAAAAAGTATTCAATTGTTTTCCTTTCTTTTAAAAAATAACACAAACTATCGGCCTTAGGATTCGAAATTGAAACACTAAACACAACCCCACATTCATTTAAGTGATGTACAATGTGCCACTAAACCAATATTATTTTGCTACCAACATACTCTATGTATATTATATATATATATATATATATATATATATATATATATATATATATATATATATATATATCGTATTTGATAATTTTTAACTACAATTTAATATTGCATTATTTTAACAATTTCATATATCTAATTTAATAGTATAGTATTACATTTTAGTTTTAATATATTTATTTTTAATTAGTAAAAATATTACGTGTCTTTAATTTATACACAAAATTTAAATTTAAATTTAAAATTAATAATTTTTTATGCATAAAAAATCAACCGATCCAACTAGTAAACTCTTGGATGACTCAATACCCCGCACTTAGTTTAACAACTCCAACACTATAGAATTAATATTTTTCTTGTTTTAGTTCCTAAAAGTTATTTTATACTAACTTAACTCAAAATTCCTGTTTTTAGACCCTATAAATTAGGTTTCATAACAAGTATAAGCTTTAGTCCCTACAGTAATTATATTTTTGCATTTTGTTTTAGTAATTTTAAATTTTAAAAGCACTTATTTAAATATTTATTATTAAAGTTATAGCTTTTATTAACACTTATTTGTAAAAGTGTTATCATTGGACATCAAATATTAACACTTCTATTTTAAGTGTTATATTTTGTTTCAATGTTATTAGTAATAAAAAATTTTTAATGGACATTATTAATAGGGTGTTATTAACGCCAAAATTTGGCATATTGGTTGAATGTTTAACCAATTGAAAAAATCACAATTTAAAACGAAAATAGTACTTTTCTAATTGGTTATTCTACGATAACCGTTTGGAAAATTTATTTTACTATCTCGCGTTGAAAAACTTTAGAGTTAAAAATAAATGGTAGATTTTCCCAATTGATTCACTCCACAACCGATTGGAATTATTTTCTAAAACGTTTTTCCCAACGGTTACATATTAACTGATTGGATTAGTTTTATAAAAGTCACTTTTCCCATCGGTTGCATATTAACTGAGTGAAATATTAAAGTTTCAACTTAAAATTTCTTTTTTTCCATCGGTTGTAGTAAAAACCGATTGGAAACAAGTTTTCCAATCGATTTTAAAATAAATAATTTGAATTAGTGTTGTTAAATATCATTTTTGTACTAGTGTAATTATTTCCCTTTTAATTTCTCTCGACTCTTATTTTTATTCTCTCTACTATTCTCTCACTTTTTAGTTTTCTTCATTTTATCCTCTTAAACTTTCTACACCTTTTACAGTTGAATTTTAGAATAGAACCTAACATCGATCTTCCATCTTAGAATTTTTGAACATACAACATATGTCCTTAATTATGGCTCATGCAAAAATACTAAGATGATCAAAGAAGATTAAACATTTAATATAAATTGGATATTAATTTCCGTTTAATTTATATTTAAATCAAAAAACTTATGCAAAAGATCGATCTTCATCATCTTAAAGATAGTTGTCATCACATGGAGAGAATTGAATATGCTTTGCACTATTTTTTTCCTTTGTCATATATAGTTTTAATTTGATAGAGTATTTTCTAAACAAATTTTTATGGGACAGACTCTAATAATATATCAAGTAGCAACGTATTTTTTTTTTTATCGATAAGATTTTTTCCATTAGCTTTTTCTTAATAAAATTTTAACGAAACACGTTTTAAAATAGTAGTCATCCAAAGAAAAATTGTTGTGAATAAATATAATGTGGATGTTTTCAATTATCTCAAAGTATCTTATGTAGTATAACTACTTATTTTATACGAGTGAAATTTTGAGGTGCAGTTCTCCGGTTCGAACTCTTATAGACGCACTTTGACCTATAAAAAAAATTACTTATTTTATACGAGTAATTTATCATTTTAATCCTTAACTTTGTAATTACCATGCAGTTTAGTCCCTTATTTTTAAAAATGATTGATTTGGTCTCTCACTTTATATGTTGTCAGTCATTTTAGTCCCCATGGTTAAGTCACACTAACAACATGTTTATGTGACACATTAAGTGTTTACATGACACATTAAGTAACACTTAAATATCCACGTAGGATCTAAAACGACATCCTATTATAAATAGGAAAAATATAAAATTTTAGTCCCTCAATTCAAACTTCAAAAATCCCCAATTTATTTTCAACTTCATTCACTTTTGTCCCTTAGTAAAAGGGATTATTAAGGCAAAATTCCTAATTACAGTGAAGCTAGTTATCGTGTCTGAGCTGAAGCCCTCTCCTTCTCCTTTGTTCTTGCACCGCCGTCATCGATCTCCTTCCATCTCCTTCGTTCTTGCACCACCACTGTTGTTCTACCACCACCTTTATCGTTCTTGCATTGTTGCCGTCGTTCTCCCACCATCTCCTTCATTCTTGGGCTGCCTCCATTGTTCTTCTAGTAAACTTCCTTTGTTCTCATGCCACCTTCGTCGTTCTCCCACCATCTCCTTTTTCACCATTCTCCCACAATCGTTCATGGATCCAATTTCAAAATAAGAGGAGAGAAAATTAGGATTTGAAATTGGGTGGATTGAAGCAAGAAAAAGGAGATTGTTGTGTTGGGCGTGTTGATAGATGAAGCAAGAAGAAGACGAGTGTTGTGTTGGCGTGTTGATAGATGATGTAAGAAGAATGAGAGTTATTGGGAGAATATGTTACGGCGAGAATGATTTAAGGTTAGGGATAAAGAACAATGTTAGTCTTTCAGTCAAGTGAGGGACTAAAATGAATGATTTGAGACTGAAATTGATGTTTGAATTGAGGGACTAAAATGAATTATTTTTTTAACTTATAAAACGACGTCATTTTAAATCTTACGTGAATATTTAAGTGTCACTTAACGTGTCATGTTAGTACGCCGTTAGTGTGACTTAACTACTAAAGTGATTAACGACATGCAAAGTGAGGGACCATACTGCATGATGATTACAAAATAAGAAACTGAAATAATAAATTACTTTCTTTTGTACGATTAAGGATTGTCTCACTAATTTTTATGGTTCATGCCTATTGAATAAGATATGCTTATAATGTTGAAATGCAATCTCCAAAAAATTTCTTTTTCGATCTACTCTTAATTATTTTTTATTCTCTCTACTATTCTCTTATGTCATAATTTTCTCTATTTTATCTTCTTATGCACCTTTTTTCATAACAACAAAGATAGATTTATGTAGGGTTCAAGCTTCAAATAGTATAGTTGTACTCCCTCGACTTAAAAAAATTACGAGTAATAATATAATTTTTTGTATTTTATATCCTTACCCTTATATTTTTGAATGCCTAGACTTAAATTTTTTTAATATTTAGCTTCTTAATTTTTTAATTTTAAGTCTATTATATCACTAAATATAGAGTTTTTTCCTTTGTTTACTATCTATGACTTGTCTTTTATTTTTATCCAAGCTATGACTTTTTTTTGTGTGTTTAAAACCATGACTTATCTTTTATTTTTGTTTTTTGGACAACAGCTATGACTTATCTGTTATTTACCTTTTTTTTTGGGTAATGGAAGGGGCTAAAGCCCATTTGTTATGTATTTTTGTCGTCAAGGAACTTGGGCTCTAATATCACACGTTGAGATTACCACTGAAATAATTTTATTATCCTCTCAATTTTATATGGTATCATTCCAAAAAATTTCGGATACTTGAATCCAAAAATTAAATGGTGTATGACGTTTAATCTATTAAAGACAATTTTAAAAGTTTCGGACAAAAGCATTCAAAATTGGAGTAGTGAAAATAGTGTTAACATCAAGTTAAAAGCCGAACCTTTGTATTAAAAAGAAAAACAATTTTGAAAAAAAAAAATTGCTAGGATGGAAAATAAAAACATTTTTCGGCTAAAAAAACATTTCCGAGCCGAGCTGGCGCGTACCTGGCGTATAACCTTGTTTGCGCGAAAGAACTGGCGCGTAACCGCCATATAAGTATAACCATTGTTTGAGTGAGAGAAGTGAAAGAGTATCACAGATACAAAAGCTGTTCCGTTTCGTATTTCGTTCCCCTTCTCATTCTCTGGTACGATTGCTTCTTCCATTGTCGTCGATTCATTTCCACATTCGCAATATTCAATTCAGGTTTGAGTTTTTTACGTTTTTTCGTAATTGCTATTTGCGTTTTCAACGAATCTCACCGTCTCGTATGATTTCTATTCAAGACTAGGCATAACTGCGAATGTTACTATTGTTCTACCCTAGAATCTTCGTCCCTGAATCCTAGGCAATATCCTATGGTTTACATTGATCCAAATTCTCGCAGAATAGCAGTGCTTCACATTTAAGTGAATGTTAAAATTAATCTTTGTCGAGGTCATTTTGTTATTAGGCGTAGTTACTAGCTAGTTACTCTGATCTGACTAATCTTCTTAAAATTCAGCAGAAAAGGAAATCATGCACATCATCTGAGCCCTACCTTGGCAGGTACCTAGCATCTTCTTCTTTGTGGAATTTTATTGTAAAGTATTACATGCACTACTTGTTCATGAAAATGTCATGCGTGATATTATATGAAATAGATAGATAATAAATCAGAAAAAAAAAAGGTAGTTCGCTAAGTCAATTTCGTGATTGCGATTTTATGCTAAATTAATCCAGAATTTATGTTTCTACTAAAATTTATATATTCAATTTGTTATCTGCAAGATGAAGTTTACAGACATAGATAATATGTTTGAAATAGATGAGAAATGAGATATCATATCGCAAAGATGTCTTGTGTCACTTATCATACCGTAGGGTGACAGACAAGGAGGGTAAGAATTTATTCGATTCAATATTTATACATAACATGGCTAGTTTAATTAGTTTCTTTTTTGTTTTACCCTGCTTTAAATCAATAAGGTATTGGACTATTGGTAGACTTTTCGGCTGTTTTTTGGATGATAAAAGGTGAGCTTAGCAAACAAAATAGAATGGAATAAATATTCCTCTCCATTGTTTGAGTAGAAATGGATTTCATCCCATATCTAACATAATGGAATTGGATGGAATATATTCCATCACATTCCATCCTATGTTAACATATTGACATTTTCAAACAGTCAAGCAATTTTACTTTTGCTCTATTCCGCTTTTGCTCTATTCTATGCCCCCACTTACCGACAATTCAAACATACGTTCATTACGCAATTTTGCTTCATTCAATAAGATTAGGCCACAATCTACCCCGTTAAATATGCCCCTAAATGTTGACAACAGTGTTATTTTTCGGGGAGAGAAGTGGTTCAGTTTAATTAATATATTGCTGAATGTTTCCTTGTTGAAAACGTTTGAATCATATCTGACAAAAAATGTGGTTTTCTAACACAACTTCATGTGTATAGTTGCGATTTGAATGTATTGCATGGTATTGATGTCATTCTCTGAAATATTACTATAAATGTAATTGCTGCTAGTCTGCCGTTATCACTCTCCTTTGTTTCTTTTCATTTTTTTGGCAACCCATAGCATTTTTTTTTGGTTTATTTTTTACTCTTGTAAGGATTAGTAATGTGCAAGGATATATATATGTAATGGAAGTAGCTTAATGTTGTTTGTAATTCAAATGATGGAAAATGTACCTTAGTCACTGTTATATTAGTTTGTGACCGTTATGACAATTATCAAGTTTTCTGTTACTTCGGTTCAGTGTACTATAAAAGTGAAACCATGTTTAATCAATGTAGTGTGATTCATTCTTATTCAATAAAATACAAGTGATTTACTCTTTATTTTTCTTTGTTCCTCTGGTCTATCAGTTTCTTCTCTGCATTATTCAGAGTGTACGTGTGTGAGGTTGAGTTTAGTTCCAACTTCCAACACTTAATACCATAGGGTATATATATCTTCCAATTTGCTGAACAAGGTTTTTTTTTTTTTTTTCTTTTTTACTTTTTTGGGTCTAAGTTTGCTGGCCAAGTTTGTGTCACTTGAGAAAAATAGCTCATTGGGCCTTTTGCATACTCATAAATTATACAGCTTTTTGTTTCCGTGTGAATAGATTCTTTATTTAAGATTAAGCCGTCAATTATAAGTCGATTATGAACTTGACAAGATTATCAGATATGGATCTGGAGATCGAACCCAAGCCCTTGAAGCACTGTTATACCGGCTAAATCCACTAGTCTATGGTGCACTGTCAGATATCTCTATTTGACTGGAGCTAGATAATTTTGGAACAAAAGTTCCTCACTTAATGTTATAGTCCTCAATATTACTGGTAAATTATGTGAAATTTAAGAATACTAAGGTGGACATAGTGAATATCATTTCTGATAACTCGGCTGCAAATATCAATATTAAAGGACACAGAACTAATGATCAAATTCTTGCTGGGAGTTCCCTCAAAAGTAAGGATAAATTTAACAAATTTATCTTGGAGTTGATTATGGAAATTTGCATTTATTCTTGTTTAGGCTGTCATCAGTATCCTGCATTTCAAAGGCTATCTAAGAATGTAATATTTGGTTGATCTACACAAGGGTGTGTGGAACATGGAGTCGAGCTTTTATTTGTTTTCAGTTATTCTAAGTTAAAGCTTACTGCAGACTATTGAATTTTGAATGTTATACAGTGTAATTTCCATGTACTCATTATAGGAATATGGACCCAATACAACATTTGACACAACTTCCATATCATATGCTCAGCTGTTGTCAGCTCATATTCTGTTCATCATTAGATTCTTTGTTGTCTTTCTTAGGGGCAATCCATGTCCATTTCACAAAATGACGAAACATTATGTCTTCTTTTGCTCTCATTGATTTAACCCACTTTAATTTAATCAAACTGTATTATTATTTCTTTTTACCAAAAAACTGTATTATTTCTTAACCTCATGTCTTTGTTCTGTTTTAGTTTTAAAGATAAACCAAACAAAAAATAAAATTCATTTGTTATTTTCTGCATGTTTTGTCCCGTTTAATCATATTTTCATATTTACTACTAAAGTTATACACAGCTTTTATGCATTAAGATTATTGTCTTGAATAATTATTAAAGATGTGCCTACCAATGTGGCACTAATGGGTGCTTGATTACATCGTGCTTTATTCAGATGGTCCCCCCTCCTCCTTCTCTGTTTTTTTTCAATGATCCTCCTATAGTTTTCCTTGCAGCAAAGCACTTGCAATAATTGGCAATATCAAGGAACTACATGCGGTGTAAGGTAAAAGCTATTTCTTTCTGTTTCGAACTCCATATGTGGCGTTAATTTGCCAAGTAATCATGTAACAGATTTAATATTCATAAGACACAAAGATACCCTGCTTAATGTTTGAAAAGCAGCTCCCATTATCATAGAATCTTCCTGGACTAGTTTACTATACGATAAGAATAATGAGAGATATTCATGGGCAACAACCCACATGGACATATGTACATTTCAACTTTCTTCTCAAGCAGTGGTCCTTTCTTCACCATTGAAAACCTATCCTTTGCTTCTTTTTTTTATCTGTAACTATGATCATCTACTCAGCACTTTGTTGATTGGTTTTCAACTTTCAAGCCAGCAGAATGTCTTCTGAACCAATGCATTGTGGTCTCATCCACGTGGAAAGGTTATGCTTTACTATTTGACAGGATAACAACTATAGTCCATTTTGTGTGGTTTCAAAACCAGAGAATCCAGAAGCAAGAGTGCCTTTTGGGCCGAAACATTCTGAAGCGATGAAGTTGATGATGTGCAGCTTTCACCCGAGTGAGGTGTATCCCAGTCATCAAATGCTCTAGAAGCAACGAAATATCTTTCCCACCTCTAATTCTGGCACACTACTAACGGAATCTCTTCAACAGTAACATATTCCTCCTTTTTCAGTGAACCTTTTTAATAGATCTTTTTGCTTTTTGGTGATTGAAACAATTATACATTGATTACCAAATTAGCCAAAGATATAATACCCCACAGAGATGAGAAAATTGAATTGCAAAATGGTTATGCTTTATTTGGATGTAGAGAGAAAATAAGAATAATAAAAATGAAGGTAAAAAAAAAAGAATTAAGAGAAAAGTTAATGGAACTGGTATATGTTTAGTTGAAGGAAGATATTTAAATAATTTTCATTTGTTACATAAATAATTATCAAAATGTTCATTACATTTATTTTACTTTCTGTTTTTAAATTTTGTACAAGAAAGTTACAATTTTTTTTATATTTTCCTGCATTTTTAAAAATAAAAATATGCTGAAAATAACTATTTTTTATAATTATTTATTATTTATATTTATAAAATTAAAATAAAAAATTACTGGAGACTAAATATGTCTTAATTTTTCCTTTTTTGGATGAAGAGGAAAGAGGAAAAATATATATTTTTTGGGTTCATAGGAAAAATATATTCTTTATTCTTATTTGGTTGAAAGTAATGAGAAAAAAATGAGATTACATTTAATGGTTTTTATACATTTTTTAATATTGTGGTAAATAAGTAAATAGTCGATTCATTTCAAATAAATTATTCGTTCTTGCCTTCTTTTTTTTTTTTTTTGTGTTAAAGTGACTAAGAACAAAATATCAGGAAAAAGAAAAGACTTGGGACAATTGGACAAATGATTTGTGTGTCTTACTCTTCTTCTTCTTCTTTTTTTTGTTATTATTTTTTCTCTGTTACTAACAAGAAAAATTATAAGTTTTTTATTTCTCCTAAATTAAACTCATTCTTTTCATTTCTTTCAAATCAAGCATTTGCCAACTGATTTTATGGCATCAGTATGTACTAAATGAAAATTAAAAGGGAGGGGACTGTAATTTAGCAAAAAATTAAAATGGTCTTTTTAGTAGTTTCTTAACCAGTTATTTCACTTTAGCGGTTTCCATTTTAGGCTGATGAATCCTCATCTTCTTTGCTCTTATTCTGACAGTAATTAAAGCGAAGGCTTCACATAGTTTTGGCTATTAATATGCTTCATTACCACAAAAAACTAAAAAGCACAATGAACAGAACCGAGGTAAAGAGCAAGTAAGGTTTGTTGCTATTAGTTATTACCTCTTTTTTGTGAATGGTGGCTGAAAAAGAAGTAAACTGTGTATTATTTTTATTTTATGCAACAACTGTTGAATTTCTCAATTATTTATTCCTGTCACGTACCCTGTGTTGTTTGTTGGTGATAACGATGGCTTCGTTTGTATTCTAGCTGCTCTAACATACTGTCACTGCCAATAGTATATGGATTACCGTAGGTTGATGTCATCTTCACCACGATTTATGTGAGGCATATCCATTTTTATATCCTTTTTCAGCAATTTGCTATAATAAAGCTTCAGCATTACATATCTTAATATTTGTATTTTTGAACGAATCGATTAATGGAATTTTGTGGCGGATACTAGTAAAGCTTCTTTATGTTGTTCTTGGATTTTGGTACATGAGGGATAGATAATAAAAAAAGGGAGTGTTTACAAAATTGATTTATATACATGCATTATACTGCTGATAATATTTATAAGTCCTTTGAAAAAACCTATAATAATTAATGTCTAAATATTTGATCCCTTTTGCTGACCAAATCTTAGCCGGACCCTGCTGCTGCCTTGGTGCTACAATTTTCGCATCAGTAATGATACATACACAGAATAACTTTACTTAACCTGGCTGGCATACAAATCTCACCATTCATCTTTTTATCTCTTTCCTCCCCCTTTTCCTCAACTTTCAATAGCTCTCTTTTGCATTTGTATGATCCATGTCCATACCTGTGTGAGCATATCCTTTGTGTTTCTATTTTATTTTTTCATTTTGTGTTTTCACTCCGTTTCTTATTTTTTGAAATTTATAAAGAAAAAATTGAAAATGCAGGAAATAAGAAATACTTATTTCCAATCATTTCTAATTTTTCTTATATAAATTCCAGAAAATAGGAATCGGAACGGAAACAAAATACAAAATAAACAGCTGTGACATTTTCATTTTCGCATATGCCAGGAGGCCTTTGCTTTTTAAGATTATTAATAATTAATAATGAAATGTAGAGGGAGGGTCATGAGAAGGTTATTGCTTTTTGAAATATACGTTGGCCAGGAGCGAGTATTGCCAATGGGTCATAAACAGATTTTCTTTGCAGAAAAGTCTCCCATTGAGGACCAAAATGGGCCCTCCATTCTTCCTGTGTATTGTAGTGGGGTAAATATTGCTTCACTCCAAGATGTGCTCTTTCACAGTATTCTAGAATTCTTCTGTTCTGACTTAGTATGTGTTCTAAGCCATCAGTTCCATTGGAAGAAGGAACTGCAGAGGTAAGAAATGCCACCAAGTAGAAAATATCTTCCTCTGGAATAACAACAGAAGTTCTGTTGTCCCACCTGCAAAAAAAAAAAACACATTAATGTCAATTAAATTAAATATTCCTGGCTAAAAACATTGTTATTGGTTAGATTTATGTTTTGTGAAGCATTACTTTGATTTATTTACTGGATAGATAAGGACAGGGCCGTTGCTAGTTTCTGTTAGGATATTCCCGAAGACTATTTCTGCAAATTTGTGTATTTTGCTTTTTGGTATCAGAAGATTGAGCCATGGGTGTGGAACATCCCACAAGCCTTTTGAGCGCAATTTCACCTCGGATATATGCACCCTGTCTAAGAAATCTACAAATGTGACTTCTGTTAGAAAAAGGGTTGATGGGATGTAGTTTAAATGGGACAATTGTTTCTCAACCTCCTGCACCAAAAAAAGGAGACATAGTTAGAGGCAGAATTTAACTTTTTTCTTGATGAAAAATGAGATTTTTTTTTACTATAAGTATAATGTTTTAATAGTCTATTTCTATTTATCATATAAAAATCAATTTTTGGATTGAGCTTTTGCTGCCTCACCTGATTTACTGCATCAATTTCTTCAAAGTTGAAGTATTTGGCCAATTCAAGGCAGAAGAGAGTTTTTCCATCAGACTTGAAATGACTAGCCTGAACTGGGTCTTGTGGGTTGAAGGATGATCTCCAGTTATTTAGCAAACCAGTTCTGTTTATTATGACAAATCCTTCAATGTAATCAAATGCGTTTTCTGCAGATATTAACCTCTCTTGGTCTCTTGTGAATTCTGTGAAATCTGAGTATAGCACTCTAATCCATTTTACCTGTGTCAATGGAAATTTTCTTTGATTATAATCCGTACTCCATAACACTAGTTAAAATCTGAATTCTGAAGACATATTTTTTTGGTATAGTCATAAGTCACTGATGCATTACCATAGCAGGTGCTGGTTCCAGGTTAATTCTTGCCCGGGTTATAATGCCAAATTGGCCAAGACCCCCAAGAACACTGTGAAAGAGTTCCTCATTCTGCTCCTCAGAACAGTTTACCACCTCCCCTGTTCCTGCAGTCATTCATTGCCCATATTTTATTTTATTCATTAAAATAGAAAACATTTTCTAAATTTGGAAACTTATTAGCAAGTTGCAACCAATAATCAAGAGACTTTTCTATGTCACCAAGCTCCACCTGGAATATTGAAAAGCCACCATTTCAGGTTCCAATTAATTCAAGGTTTTAAATATTGGTCCACTTTGCAACATTGTGGTTTCGATAGACACCGAAATCACACTAGATTATTATTATTGTGGTTTGCAATGGCAGCATTTGACCGGTGGCCGCAATTTAAAACCTTGAACGAATTGTTATTTCAGAAAAGACAAAATAGTTGCTGTAATTATAAAATTCATTTCCTTATTTCCTTGTCCACCATCTCTTGACAGTGTTCTAATTAATCTGTCATATGGTATTCATTCTCACAAGATGGTGTTACAAACCTGTAACAATCTCCAGCTGCTGAACATTGCTAATCTGGGGACCATGCCGGAATGCCTGCCCACTGACACCGGCGTTGGAGAGAGTGCCACCAACCGTCAGATGCAGGTAATCTGTCCATGATCTTGGTGCCAAACCATATCTTAGAGTCTCATGCAGGATATTTATCCACAGTTCACCTCCTGACACATCCACATAAGGAGATTTTCCTGCATAAACTCTCATTTCCGGCACCTTGAGTGATTCCATGCTGATGACAACTCCTCCATGAGCCTGTGCTTGCCCATGAAGTGAGTGTCCGTGTCCTCTGGCTGCAACAGTTACATGCGAGCTAGGACCCATCAGCCATATATGCTTTATGGTTTCTGCAATATCAGAAACTGATTCTGGATGCAGTACTGCCATTGGATGATATTGGTGTCTGTTACCAAAGTCTCTTGCTGCGTGGTTAAGGCTATCTTCATCAAAATTGAAATGCCCTCCAAGGGGAAGTGCTTTTAGTGAAGAAGGGATACTTGAAAAACAGAAGTTTAGCCTAATGGCTATACAACTCAGGAATAAGACCGTGAAGAACATAATGTTTTGTTCTCCAACGAGGCTAAGTGGTGAGTATCTGTATCTCATTTTTTTTTTCTTTTTTTCTGTTATAGAAGGAATAAGCAGTTTCTGAGGTTGATGTTGTAGGCGCTGGTTGTTTCTTTGTGAGAGCACAAAGGGAGAAAGTGATGGAGGAGTTATGGTATGGTCCAGAATTTATAGAATTTTGTGAGTGGCTGAGTCAACCCCTGTTCAGTTATGACTTAGGAGAATGCGTATTTGGACTGCCTACTTAGAAGGAAGAGATGAGAAGAGAAGAGTTTTAGGATTTTCTTTTGGGGTAGTAGCCTTGTTTAAAAAGAGAACTCTAAGGCTAAACCATCATCATACAGAAGGCAAGTTGAAGAGGAAAAGTAACAAAACAAAGATCTCACAAATCTTCCAACTTTTTTTCCCCTAACAGTTGTAACCACAATTACTTCTTCACATGTAGGAAAGGCAAGTTTCGAGTTTGAAATTTCTTTTCATTATAACCAATTTAAGGTTACTTTACCCAATTTAGAAATGGGTCCTTTTTTCCACAGTGCGTATTTTCTTTCTCTTTGCCCTTCTGTCTATCTTACACGTATGTGGAGGTGTTAGTTACTTAGTCACTACAGTCGGAATAAGGTTTCTGTGTCGCAACATTTTGTCGCAACATCAAGATTTTGGAATTCTTCAAAATTGCACCGGACTGTGATTGCGGTCAACAATAACCGCATTTAGCTACATTTAATGTAACACAATACAACTATAACTACTATTGAAAACCTTTGTTGGAATATGTAAACATC
This sequence comes from Cyamopsis tetragonoloba, assembly GCA_037177725.1. Taxonomy (NCBI): domain Eukaryota; kingdom Viridiplantae; phylum Streptophyta; class Magnoliopsida; order Fabales; family Fabaceae; genus Cyamopsis; species Cyamopsis tetragonoloba. Next base: position 59,632,057 of record CM074122.1, on the reverse strand, counting down.
GCGTACCCTGCTATTAGATTGGATGAGAAGGACTAGCGGGTTGCTTTGAACTCTTGAGAGAAGTTGGTGGGGTATGTGTTGGTCCATCAGACACGTGAAGTCTTCATTCATTTGTTCTTTGTAGGGTAGGGACCCCTTCTTGTGAGCCAAGAAGGAAGAAAAGGAAAATAAAAGTGACAGTTTCAGAGATGCAAATGAAACACTAGCTACTTACATATCAGCTGAAGTATGCACAACTACCACTGTACTGATTCTGCTATTGCATCGAATCTTTAGTACCAAGCTATTTGACAAGTTCTCAGTGATTCTCTTGTTGGTTAGTGTTTTTCAAGGCATACCTCAACTATATCTTCTAGTAGATAGCTGAAAATCAATCATTTTTGAAAGAGATCATTAAAGTAAGTATAACTTTTCCTAACAGAGTTTTTTTTATACATATCACCAAGATTTGATCTTTGGTCAGCATATTTAATTTATGTTCTGATGTTGTGAGTGTTTTTACTCTCATACTATGGTTACTACTATATCTTTTTTATCAATATCAATTGGTCCAATGAGAAATGTTGAAGCTTTCATTGAGTACTAGCATCTTACCCCCTTTCCCTCTATAATGACCAAATCAATTTGTCACTTCATTAGATTGGGGAAAAAATTGCTTTATTGATCTTCTGCTGAAATAAAATCGGGTCACCGATGGGATTTATGTGGTCCTTGAAAACCTTCATTGTTCCCTTTAGGAAGCATTCATCAATGGGCAATACCCTGTAGCTACAGCATCCATGTCTCTTGTTTTTGAGGAAAAAAACATAAATGCAATAATTAATGGTGTTAATAAAATTTTCTCTTCCTCTCTTTCCACGACAAGTGCCTCAAAGTGAACTTGAAGGAGGATATTCATTTTTATTTTATTTTATTTTTGGATTCTATTATTTTATATGCATGATGCATCTCCCCTTCTCTGTAGTTTTACCTTTTTTGCTATTTTTTGGCTGTCATCCCTGTACTTTTATTAATTACTTCTCTGTTTCCAAAACTTTAATACTACAAGTGCAAATGAAAATTATGCAATTGGGGTTCTTAACAATGGGTTAGAGAATGCAGTGAAATTCTCAAGATGTACGAAAAATGTTCGCATTTCTTATTATATGAATATAGATATCATAAACTATATTCAATTAGGTACAAGGTCTACCGAGTAATTTGTTTGTTGCAAGTATATATAGAATTAATTGAATGGTTCATTGGTGTGAAAATTACATGACATGAAAAGCAAAATTGTTTTTTTTTTCTAAAAAAATTAAGATATTTTGATATAGACCAACATTAGGCATCCTCAATGTTCATGCACATGTTTCGGTCGAGATTTAATTTCTAAATCATCTTTGATTGGCATTATATTAGATTAAGATTGTTACAATTTGACTTAAGCAGAGTTATAATTGGGCATAGTAGTGTCTGGTGTGAAAATGTGAACGCATTTGACATGGTCTTTCCATTTGTGGTGGAAAACCTAATCCTTTTGATGATTTGCTTTTTAGAAGGCAAACAAATATTATTAATAAAGACATTAAAATAAATTATAATTTGTAGTAGAGTAATTATCATGTGGGACTACACCATAACACGTATAGTAATGGGCACCTTATGGGGCCTCTAGTGCCCATTGATGCTTAGATTTTGGAGAGCAGAATCCCTTTCGGGCAGTGAAAAATCTGATGATCAGTTTTTGAACTCTGAACAATTGTCATATTTCATAATCAATGGGCGGCGAGGAGGATACCATCTTTTGCAATTTCCATTATCACACACCTTGTTAAATCATTTGATTAATTAACAAAATAAGACAAAAAAATGGCACGTCAATTACATTTCTGGTAACTTATTGTTGTGGACTAGTATCTAGGTTCATTGGTTGGATGCACACTCATTCAAGGTATTGAGCGTGACTTAGCAAGATATTGTCCATTTTGGTAACGACACTGTTTAATAACATTAGCTTATAACTTGTAGTTTTAGTTTATAGTTTATAGCTTATAACTTATAGCTTATGACTTGTGACTTATAATTGAGTAGATGTGTTTGATAAAATTAGTTTATTAGATAGTTTATATTTGTTAAATAACTTAAAAGAACAAGTAATAATTATATGTAATAAATTATTTGATGAGTGATGTACCATTTGAGTCCCTAACTTTGCGAGAATAATTCACTTTAGTCTTTGACTTTGTGCTGATAAGTCACTCTAGTCCCTGACTTTATATTTTATAGGCAACTTTAGTCCTTGAATTATATAATCATTCATTTTAGTCCCTTTGAATGATGTAGTAAAAGTCATGGACTAAAATGACCAATATTAGTGAAAGTCAGGGACTAAAATGACTGATTTCGCGAGGGACTAAACTGACTTATAAAATAAAAAGTATGGACTATTTTAGTATATAATTCATTAGTAGTTGATAGAGTAAACATGTTAATAAATAACTAGAGGGTAAAATAAGAAAGAATTATTGAAAGCTATTTTTTATAAGCTATGAGCTTATTGTCACCAAATACCTCCACTTACTCATAAACTATAAATTATAAATTCCTAAATAAGTTGTGCCAAACACAGCCCACGCGATATTAATCTTGGGAACTTAACCTGAAAAAGTAAGTTGATGACAGCTATTCTTGGTAGGATACACTTATGTAAAATGAGTATAGTTAAAAATTTGGATATGGGGCTCAAATTCAATAGAGTATGAAATTTTAAACCTAGAGGATTCGCTATAAATGGAATGTGTCACTCTCAATTAGATAAGTAATTTATTTTACAACCGTCATTCTTCCAATATTATTACTGACTTAAGTATTGAAGTCATTATAAGTATTTTATCTTTGCTATACTACTAAAGAGGGATCGAGAGCATTTAGAGCTACAATCAACTAAAGATTTAGTTTTCTTTAATCGGTAAGTATCTTTAATAAAATTTAACATATTTAATAAATAATCAATTATTTTAAATATGATAATAAGAGTTTTAATTTTGATCGTGTAGAGAAAAAAAATTATTATGAGAGGCAAACTTCAGTTTTTTGTTTATAGGAAAGTGGTACTATCAAGGATTCTTATAATTTGGGTTTAATTCACTTCCAAAAACTAAAGCTAGTTTGTAGGAGGAGGATTGTCACACCCTTATAAACTCAATAATGGTCATATCACTAGTCGATGTGAAACTTCTAACAAGGATTAAATCATGTACTTACATACGCATGTTCTCATGCATTTAATAATTAAACTACACGACTGAGATAGGTAAATTTCATTTGAATAATTTTTATATTTAAAAGGAATTAATCTGTAGGAAACGATTTGCTAGTGACAAATGTTAATATTGGGAAATAGGATAAAGTAGACAGGTGCACTTGGCATTGCCACGTAAGGGTGCTCTGATCTGAACCCTCATCACTTTGCTATAGAGAGTTAAAAATTGTATTTAGAGGGGGCGGTCGGACACAATTGATTTAGAATGATAAATAACTTTAGATTATAAATGAATATTAGTATTCTTATCATGTTTCACATCCCACTTTATTGTTTCACTTTAAAAATGTCTCCTTGTCTCCTTCCACCTATAAAAGATTAAACTCCATTCAATTTATTGATTTTATTACGATCAAATTCTTTTTTAGAATTTCTGTTTTTAAGAAAATAATTTACTATTTCTAGAAGAGACACTAGATTTTTTCCCCAAAATACCTACATACTCATCAATTGTTAAATGTCTTCTTTTTAAAAATATCTTTTAAAAAAAATTAAACAAACAATATTAAGAAACAGTTTTTATAATGTGCCACCATGAACACACACATTAGAGGAAAAAATTGTAAGTAAATTTATTTATTAATGTTATCTGCAATAGAAATATTTTATATTTATTTTTTATTATGTATTTATAGACATATATATATATTAGAAATTAAACCATATAAAAAAATGTTAAATCCTTTCATACTTCATCATCAACAACATATAATAAACGCCATAAGTTTCTTTTTACTGTCAACATACATCTGAAAATAAATCTTTAACTCTTCGAAATATCCACTTACATAAGATTTATGACTCAATTTTGTTTTCCATTAACAATATAATGTATGTGTATCAACATAAATAACATAAATAACAATAGTGGTTACCTAACTTTTGAACAGCTTAATTTTATAATTGAAAATATGACGGTTAATTTTAGACATAAGGTGAAGTTGAATATGTATAACGTCAATGAAAGGAAATACTCCCTTCGCTACTATGGTCACCTTCTGAAAAAATCTTTGGTCTTAAATATAAGTCACTAACTAACTCATTAATTGAGTTTTTCTCTTTTACTCTTTCTACCATTTTCAAAGATTTAATTAATGTGGAGTGAGAAAGAGAGTAAAATAAGATAGAGAAAGAGATATTAATTTCTAAAGCATTTATTTGCACATTTAAGTTGAGGGTATAGTTAAAAAAAACCTCATTTTTTAGACAAATTTAATGAGCTAACTACCATTTCTTAATTTTATTGATTCGGTTAGAAGTGACTTATATATAAGACCGAATGGAGTAATAAGTATAAATAATTTTGAAAGAGTAATGTTAAGTGTATATTTTCCATTATTAGGCCACACATTATACAATATAATTCGTCACTAGATGGCTATTTCCATGCATAACGTAACCTAGAGTTATATATATATATAGATAGCTATGATGTTACTATATAATTATTAACATAAGTCATTCATAACATGGCTGGGGAGCATATGTAGTAGTAAAGTGATTAAGTGAACTAGGTTATTAATAGCCGAACAATACCCATATATAAATATAGTCCACATATTTTGACTAAACACCCAATAATATTATATATCATTATATCATACCCATGAAACCATATATGCTATCAGGTTAATTTTAATTAAATATATTTGCATTCTTTTTTCTTTTTTTCAAAAAATACACTTTTTTTTAACATTTTCATACATCAATCTCTGTTAGTTTTAAAATATTTTGACCACCTTGGATTCTATTTATTTTAAAATTACCGTTAATTTCTTTGATTTTTGTAGTATTTTTACATGTTAACTTTAGTTAGTTTTAGAACACTATGTGTACCTCTATTTATTTTTACACCTGAATTATTATAAGACATCCTTAAAAAAACAATTATGTATAATTCTAGAAAATAAAGAGTATATTTAGTGTTGAGATTAGTGTAAGAAAATTCTAATTAGTAAAGCAGCCATTAAAGTGAGAAGGGTAAGTTATAATTTTTTTTTTTTTTTGAGAATTCTTATGCATTTTAAATGAAAAACAGTAATATGAATATAATATATATTTATTTACTCAGCAAATGAAGTGAAGTGAAGTGAAATGGATGGTCTGCCATTTATAAATGTCACCCAGCCTCCCTTTCCACCTTTGACTTGTCGTTACATTCCCATTTAAAATGTGTTTTGTTCTTTTTTTGACCCCAAAAATATAATCAAAATAAAATAAATGTATGTGTTCTGTTCTTGACAGAACATCAGATTCATCCTGTGTTTTACCTACAACAATTTTATCAGTTTAATTTATTTTTTTAAAGTTTTAGTTCAAAGGAGCTAGGGGAGATAATGGATAGAAAAATGGTATTTTTGTGTTTGGTTTTTATAGGAAGAAGAGAGATTTTACAATATATCCAAAAATAAAATTTAATTGTTTTTATTTATTTTTAATGTTTTTTAGATAAATCTAAAAAAATAAAAATAAATTAAACATGCAATGATAGTGTTTGTTGCTACAGATGATAAAATTTTAATATAAAAATTATATATTTATTTATTAGTATAAATATTATATTAATTGATTAATTCCGTTAGGAACAGTAGTCTATATTAATATAGACTAATTAACGTTAAATATATTAATAAATAATTTTTTTTAAGTGTAGCTAGCTCATAATCATGCTCTTTTCCGCAATTAAGATGCATTTTTTTTAATCAATCGCATTGACATTTAAACTTAGAAATTAGAATCTGATGTAACCATAAAAACATTGATCCTTTTGCTTAGTACCCAAACCCTTTATTATTAGCCCAATTTTAGTGTCTTGCTACATTTTATATGTGCATTTAGATATAATTTTTTTAAAAAAAAAATTGTGTATTTTAGTTTGCCTGTACTTTTTAAAATGTGCATCATATAAAATTATATTTAACAACAATTTTAACCATCGTTAATTTTAATAAGAACTGTCACTAAATATAACTTCTGCATGTAAATGCACACTTTGAAAAACATATTGAACCAAAATACATATTTTAAATATAATTATACCTAAATGCATATACACATTATAATTTTTAACCCTTAATTATACATAATTAGTTATGCTCTAAAATCAATTTTACTATCTAGCACAAAACTAAAAATATACTTTCGTTCATTATTCTCTCTCACGAAGCTGATGACCACACAAAATGTGTACACGTTGTGCATATGTTATGTTTCAGAAATTCAATTGATTGAGGAGTTTGTCTCTTCTTGTACCTAAATTTAAAATGCTTTCTTTGCTCAAACATGTGATTATTTGGAGTTATACACAAATAGTTTATCAGCTTTAACATGGGATACATGGATGGGGATAACTTTCCCATATTTGGGTTATAGTAGCTGTAATTTTTATTTGATTTGTTTAAATTGATGTTGTTACCAAAAGATTTAGAAACTTCGTTAGTATATAGAGGAGGCGTGATCGTCGATCATGACACTAGAAAAAACTTGTCACAATTTTTACAAACTCAAAGTCGAAGTCTTTTGATAGTAGACAAAATTCAAGCCGATACATAACAAATATTCTCTCCACCACGAAGACTTAAATTTAAGACATTGTATATGTTAATTCTTATTTATTAAGCCCTTCACCATTATGCAAATCTTAATGACTAATTTGGTTCATTATAGCTATTAATTAATAAAATGCATGGCCAATCAAAATTCAAGTTGAGTTATATTGAAAGGTACTGGCAGGGGCGACGAAGTTGGTGGGCTGAGATTGGTTGTGGGTTAGGGGTAGAATTGCCTCGTAGGTCGACCATTTTGTTTTCCCACATGAATCACATATATGGTCCATGGTAGTCCATAACAAAAGGACTGATAAGAGTTAACCATTCAACACCCAAAACCAAATTAGTGCCAGATAATTCCAATAGATACAAAAAAACAAGAAACTGCAAATTAGCCAGAGTTAAGTGAACTTTAGGACAAAAATTAGAGCAAGGTAAGAAATTGTCATTACCAACCATCACCCTCAAGGGAATAGGGGTGGGCTCCAACGGTAAGTGGAGGAACTGAGCAACCCTTGACTGGATGAAATTATGAGTGGCACCACTATCAACTAGAATCTGGACTTCGTACCCATTCAGAGAGCCAGTGACGCGAAAGGTACGGGGTGACCATTGTCCCGTAATGGCGTTGAGAATGATGAGTCCGGCCTCCTCTGGAATCTCCTCTGTCTCGTGGGATGGTTCCTGCTCCAACTGGGGAAATGGGTAGGCTGATTCGGAAGCAATCAGTAAAAGAAATTTGGGTTTACAACGGTGGCCACTAATGTAGCGTTCATCGCAGTTATAGCAGAGGCCTTTGTCGCGACGTTCCTGCATCTCTGCTTCCGTAAGTTGCTTAATGGGTAATTTGGTGGGTGGTGTTGGGAGAAGTGGGGGAAGAGGTTTAGGGGTTGATGAAGGGGGTTGGAATGGGGTACGGTTGAAACGAGAAGAGGATGCTGCTGCAGCTTTAGATTTATCCTCTTGAAGTTTGGCCAATGCGATGACTTCGGCTATATCGACAGGTTGTTTGGCCACAAGTTCTCTGCGAATGTAAGGTTTCAAACCCGCCATGAATGTGCTCAAATAGAAGGTATTCGGGTATCCGATGATGCGATTTGAGATGGTTTCAAACTCCGTCAAGTATTCTTGCAAGGAAACTTTTGGGTAAGCTTGCAAAGAGCGGCGACGGGATCCTCAAACTTTGAGGGTGCAAATCGTAGCTCCACCGCGCGTAATAGCGCTTCCCACGACGTGAGAAGACCATTGTTGTGCATCCATTGGAACCACGAGTTTGATGGAACGAGGAGCGACGGAAGAAGAAGACACATGGTGGTCTGGTGTGAGTTTGGTTTCGAGGGAAGTGGTGCGGGTGTTGATATCATGGAGGATGTTGGAAAAATTGGCTTGGGCGATGAGGATTTGTTTTAATTTTTGGTCAAGTTTGCTGAGATCAATAGTGAGGTCAACCATGAGAGGAAAGAAAGCAATGAAAGCACCAATGAAAGGTACTGGCATGCAAAGTATTTTTTTCAGAAGAGAGAGAAGAGCAAAGAGAAATAAAGAAATCAGACAGAGGAGGATTTCCACAATAATTTTCTTCACACTTCTTTCATTACCCCCATTGGCATATATGCCTTGATTACAACGGAAACATATTGAAAAATTAAATAAAAAGAAACAGAAGTTAGCAAATAGAATCTTGTAAGATCTATTGCTCTGACACGCAATCCTTTAAAGGATTTATAGTTGGTAATCCCTAAAATGCCCTTGAAGTTTGTTGATTCTCTTCAGTAGTGTATCCTTCTCAGCAGCTTGTGGGCTTGTCTCAGACGAACCCTCATTTGTTGACATTGGGCCAGGCCCATGATTTGTAACATATACTAAGCCAAATTAAAATCAGACTTAAATTTTTTAAACATAACCAACTAAGTAGCATAGGGCTAGGTTGGGCGATCCAAAGTCGGACATGAATCCGACTCTAACTCGAATAACAAGTCTATAAATAAATACATATTCAATTTTTAGTCACTCAAATATAACTTTTATTTTAATAATATATTAATTATTATAATTTGTTCTGAACTAACAAATAAATGATTGTTTATTCCGCCACAAAATATAATTGTAGAATAGAAATAATGACATAGTTAGTGACAGCGCAATGCCAATCTATCAATTCAATAGAATTTATGAGACTCAAATTTTGCCCAAATTAGAGAATTAATTAATTAGAAGTTTCATAAATAAATGGTCAAAACGTGATGTCGTTTTCGAATAATAATAGTAGAGTGGATCGATAGTGACATGGCTTGTGAACGTTCTCAAATTTCAACGCGTAAATTTCTCACATAGATAGATCCCCCAAGACCCTCTAGAATATATATGTGTAACTAATTTAATTAATTAATTTATTTATATATATTTTTTAATGACTAGTTGTTTAAAGTGAGTCTCGTGTATTTCTTCACAAGTCAATTTGGCATATGATATTGCTGCCATTTTAATTTGTGGGCCGCAATATAATAATATTATTGGCCCAACCTTCTCTCTCATGAAACTCATGTGCAATCTAAGAGACTATTTAGTTTGCATTTTTATTTTTTGTTTTTTCAAATTTTATAAAGAAAAACTAAAAATGCTGAAAATAGAAATTTTTTGTTTTCAACATTTTCAGTTTTTCCTTTGTAAAATTTCAAAAAACAGAAAACAAACAGAAAATAAAAATGCAAATCAAACAACCCTAAGCTCTTTTTTTAGGGTTAATTAACAGTCTCTATAGCAAGTGAAAATTTGGAGACACTACAAGAATTTTACATATTAGCTGACAAAAATTGTAATAATTTGATAGCAAAAATAGAATAGTTGTGGATTAGTTATCAAGGACACTGCAATACAACACAATACCTTAATATAACCAAATTCGTTAAGACAATAGGTACATGAGTCCATCCACTTATAAACCCTATAACTTGCTCCTAACTATCTAATGTTAGAGTTTGATTCATTCTTGACTTCATATTTAATTAGTAGCTGATTATATATAAATTAGCCATGGGAAAAATTTTGTAACTAGAAAATTTTATTTGGTAGCTAACTCATAAATATTTAAATACAAGTTAGCTATGATATTCTTTGGTAGCTATATTTCGTAGTTAATTAGAAATTAATTTGATAGCTAATTAATATTAACTAGGAAATTTTGTAGTAGTTAATCTGTAACTGTTTAGATTTAGCTATGAATAAAAATCTATAGCTATATTTCGTAACTAATATTGAATTTTCTTGTAGTGAGAAAAAACGAAACAAAATTCATATGTGTTTTATATGTTTACGTGAGACTCACATAAATTTTGATTTTTTTCTCTCATTAAAAATTTCTAGTGAAAGTTTGATATAATTTTTTATAAAAATTACTAAGTGGGTGATCATCGATCTCAATCAACAATTTTTTCTTTTTTAGTCTTCTAATTAAAAATAGGGATACCAATAAATAAGATTAATTTTTTTTCTTTTTAAATGAAGTGTTAAATTAAAAGGAAATAAGTATGTTTTGTTGGTTAGGTCTAAGTCCAAGGACCAATACTTGAGTTGAAGACTTAATTAAATGCTTCAAAGTGACAAGTAACCCTAAATAGTATATATTTAGACTTATAGTGGACGACACCTTAATTCTCTTTCACGTATAAAATAATTGGTTCGTAGAGAAAGAGCAAATTAAACCGTGTAACTTTAGAACATGGAACTTGTAATATTATTAGTATTAGAATCTTAGACTTGAACACTAAATTTTATTAGTAAACTCATTTTGGCATTCCACGTGTAAATGGTCAAACACATATCATCTTTTCAATTATGCGTCAATGCCTCCTTGAGATAATAGTTAAGCACAATTAGTCAGAATATGACTCACTTATGCCACAAATAACACACTAGAATTTAGGTCTTTGGCTTAAATTCAATTTGATACAAACTCCTAACTTCACTATACATAACTAAGAGTCTTCTCTATTATATAATTATCATTTTCAACTGTCTCTTTGTTTTAAGATCCGTACAAATTCAAGTATTAAAATCTTTACCAATACGACGATACTCTACATCACAGTATAAGAGACTCTATAGTCATTTTGGCCTTTTGAGAGCATTAAAGTCGTCAACCACCCAATAAAATTTCATGATTGTGAGCTCATCTAATGCTAAAGTATTTTAAAGATATTTCTTAATGAATCAAATGTAATAAAAAAATATTGAAAAATATATTTTTTTTATATTTTTAAAAAATTGAATAATATGCACTTATAATAATTTTTTTAATTTTAATAACTTCAATAAATGTCTTAAGTAAGGATATTATTTAAGGAAACCCTAAACAAATCTAAAATTTATAAGATATTTAAATTAAAAGTTCAATCCCAACCGTAGTGGCCGTGTACTGGCGGCAATACTAATAATTTTTCACTGTATGCTTTATTAAGAAATTATTAGTATAGTAGTTTTCACGTGTTCAGGTAAGAAACATTTCAAACGTGTTTCATTTTATTTACTCCAATAATTGCATTTCTACCTGCTTATTATCGCCAAAATTCATTCGACAAGGGAAAAAAAAAAAAAACCCTCCCAAGAAAGAAGGTAATTGACAATGCTTTTGCTTTATTTATATACATGATTCTAATCCATCTTATATACTTTTAGAGGATCAGTAAAATATATGGTGAGTAATTTATTAAAATGTTCTTTAATTTTGTAGTTATATGCATTTTAATATACTGTGTAGAATATAGAATATACGAATTAGTCTTAACTTTGTACGTCGTCTTATTTTATTTTAGTTCTTATGTTAAGTGATATTAATAGATTAATGTTTATATGAGACATTATTTAATACATAAAAGTTTACATTAATGACATTGTTTTACTTAATCTTAGAACGAGTCACTTGATTAGTTCTTTAAGTTTAAACTACTTACAACATAATTCAATTTAAACCTTAAAATATTGCATAACTTTAAAGATTAAACAAATATACGTCGTTTAGCTACTTACGTAAACTCTGTGTTAACTTATTAACCTGTTATATAAACATTTGGTTAGTGTTACTTTAAGACATGCAGAATGTCAAATCATAGATTAATTTAAACATTCTGTAAAGTCTAGCAATAAATATCATGTGACTAGTAAATATGGACCATTTTGATGGAGAAAAATACAACGGCAGAATGTTAGCGTACAAATTCAAGACTGCATCATAAACTTCTATTTTGGTCCAACAATGTATTCTATACTTTCAATTTCAATTTCTTTTTTTTTTTCTTTCTAAACACCTCATCTTTTTTATTTCAATTTCCAAAACTAATTTTTGCCGGCACGGGGATCAATATTCATTTTGGTGATCTTTCTGTCTCAAAGTGATTATTCTTTCAGTGAGGAATATGATTGATGTATGTAAAAAACTGTTTGAAAGTACATTTTTCAAAAAATTATTTTCAACAAAAAAAAATTATATAATTTACCTAATCAATTCTGAAAATTAATTTCCAAAAATATTTAAAACTTTTTCCAGAATATGTGCTGATGGGCTTAGAGAAATTGGTGTGGTGCAAACAGCATACTGTTACGGACCAAGTAAGATGGTACTGAATTTTTTTGTTTTGGGCCAGTCTTGTTTTATCAAGAAGAATTCTTTCCACTTCTGTTTGCACTTTTTGCAGTATTGTTTTATCTCTTAAAATTATCAAGAGACCTTTAAATTCAGAGCAGGTGTTAATTGCGCCACACCCCTTGTTTTCTGTTTTCAAAAATGGCTAAATTATTCCTTTTTGAAAATGTGATCCGAAATATTTTCGGACAAGTTTTTCGGGGGAAAAACGTGGGGTCAACTTTTTAAATTTTGTATTTTCAGGAGATGTAGGAGTCGTAATATGAAAATTTTCCAGGCAAGTTTTATTGGTTCATTTTTAAGTATATATTTTTTTAGGAAAAACGCGTATTTTTTTGAAATTACCTGGAATAGGTTTTTTGAACACCTTTTTCAATCCCTGAAGTGAAATCTGAAAACTCATTCGAAAAAAGTTTTAAAAAATCTAATCCAAAATAAAGAAGAGTAGAAATGGAATTCGTTAATCCAAAAAATTGGAGGAAGGGTAGGTGTGACACATATAACAACATAAATTCACTCATCCCCACCCTTTTTGAGGGTGTCAAAAAGAAAAAACAAGAATGGTGCAAAGAGCAACCACCTCCTCTTGTCTATCAAAGACCAAATCATTTGCGGTGGATGGAATTAGTACCATCCCTATTGAAAGTGGCACCATCCTTTTAGTATATAAATTTATGATTCTTACATATAAATTTATATACTAAAAAGGATGATGTCACTCCCAATAAGGATGATGCTAATCACATCCGCCTTCATTTGCTTGACAAAAAAAGAAGTCCAAAAATATGTTGCTTGTCCCAAAAAGAGATCAATTCATTTGCTGTCATTGGTTTTTTATTTTTTTCTGAAAGTTGTGTTGTGATAAGGGAGGATTAGGGCTTTTTTATTTATATTTTGAAAATAATTTTTTGTTTTTAAAAACAAGATTAAAAAATCTTTTTGACCAATTAGTTTTTAAAATTAGTTTCCTAGTAATATGTTTTTTTAGTTTTTAAAAATTAAAATTTAGAAACACTTAAGAGCTTGTTTGAAACAGTTTTAGTTTTTAGTTTTTAAAAACTGTATTATAAAACAGTTTTTAAAAAAACTGAAAGGAGTTTTCAATACATTTTTTTTGTGTAAATTCAGAAAACTAATACAACCAAAACAAGTTTTAGATGTTTTCAAAATTTGGTTTTTAAATACTGAAAGACAAAAACTGTTCCCGAAAACTATTTTTAAAAACTCGTATGCCAAATGAGTTTTTTAGTTTTCTATTTTAAAAAACAGAAATCAAACATAAAAGCCTATTTTAATTTTCAATTTTCTGATTTTGCATACAAATTTACACTGAAAACTCTTTTTTATTTTTCTAAAAACAGTTCATGAAACTATTTTATAATACAATTCTGAAAAATAAAAAACAAAAACTGAATCAAACGTACCATTAGAGAATTAGAGCACAAAACATAACTAATAATCTAATTTAATCAAAGAAGAAATAATTAACTACTTTCTATCACATTAATGTTCAATTCACAACCAAAACAACATTGAATCACATATACATCAAAGTACATAGTTACAAACACTTGAAGCATTCAATGATTACAAACATCACCACTTCATATCTATCTTCATTTGAATGAACTTTGTCTATCCCAACTAGGCAAAGAACAATCTGAATTGATGCTAAGATCCTTCATACTCTTGGTTGATCTTACAGGCACAGAAATTCCCTTAAAGCTTGGAGATTTTTGCTGATATGATAGATTCTTTCCCACCTTACCACTATTAAGCACTTCACTGTTAATAGAAGAAGAAATGAATAGCTTTTTCTTGCATGGAGAATAAGATTCTGAGTTGTTCATCTCCAAATTATTATTTCTTAATTTTGGTGAGGTTGTGGATCTTGCTCTTGCTTTGGCTGATTCTGTTGCTGCCATGTATGCAGGAGTTGAAGGATTAGAGGTTGAGATGTTTTCTTCTAATCCAATTGAACTCTGTCTTCTGTGAGGGAAAGATTTTGTTGAAGAAAGTTTTGGAGAATTATTGAATGATTCAAATTTGTGAGGAGTGTTTCTTCTTTCTACATGTTGTTGTTGTTGATCTTCTTCTTCTCCAAATTTAGAATAATGAGAGGTGAAAAGTGAGTCTAAGTCTTCAAGTTCTTTGCTTTTGGAAAGTTGTGTGTCTACCCATTGCTCCAACCAATACCTCCATCTTCCTTTCACTTTGCTTCTTTCTGTCTCTGCTGATCTCTGTTGAGGGGTTTGTGTAGGTTAGTTTGAGAACTTTTTGGATCTGTTTGATTTGATTTTTATTTTCTATTTTATATATGTGTTTGGTTTAAAGGAAATGAGGGAAGGAAATAAAAAATAGCATTTTGTGTTTGGTTTTCAATAAAAGATAGAGGTTTTACGATACAATCAAATTGAATTATAGTTGTTTTAGTTTCTTTCAATTTTTGTTATACAATTATCCAAAACTAGAAAATAAAATAGAAATAAGATTATAGTTTTGTATTTTTAAATATTCGTAAAAACATAAAATAAAAATAAAAAATAAAAATACAAAGTAAAGAGACCCTAATAGTTTGATTTGATTTTTATTTCCTATTTCCTATTTCTTATTTCCATTTTCTTTTTCTATTTTCACAAATAATTACGACACTACCAACTTGTTTTCATTATGTTTCCTTATTTTTGAAGGAAACACGGAAAATAAGATTATATTGTTTCCGGTGTTTGCTATCAAACACAATGAAAACAAAACAACAGTTTTGTAATTATTTACGAAAACACAAAGTTAAAATGGAAAGTTAAAATACTAACTAAATGGGTTATTAGCACGCAAAAACAGATAAACCATCACTTTAGTCTTTCGCGTTGTATGTGTCCGCCTTTCATCTTAGTTTTCGACTTTATAAAAACTCTTATTTAGTTTTTAAAATTTACAAATCTCTCGTATTAGTCTATTTGACTATTATTTTAGAATTAATGTGAATGGATCTTTTATAAAGTTAAAAATTAACAGAATAATTTTAAAAAGCTGACAATTAAAGTAAAGTTTTTATAATATAAGAGACTAAATGATCGACCTATATAATCTAAAAAACTAAAATGAAAGTTCAGTGGTGCAAAAATATATGAAAAAGCTAGGAGCTTACTCTATGGTTAAATGAGTAATCCTTTATTCTTTCTCTCTTGACAACTGCTTCTTTCTTGCTATTGCAATAGGCATCTAACTCATCCTTCAATAAAGTGCTGTCATCCCACTTTCTTGCACTGTTTGAGTCCATCTGAAAATTGTGCAAACCATTTTTCAAAATCTCATGTTCAAAAGGATAAATCTACAACAATATAACCTAGTTAAATATATTTTTATACTCCTAACAAACTTTCATTTTAGCCCTTCATTTTCAAAACTCATGTTTGTTGGTACTTCATTTTCGTCCCTTAACACTTTAATTAACAGAGTTAGTATCATGGGCTAAAACGGATATATTCCTAAAAATAAAGGACGAAGAACATGTATGTCAGAATGAGGAACAAAAGCCGAATTTTTTGCAATTTTTATGATAAAATTCTGAGTGCGGCAAAGGCAATGAAACTTTGTGTTTGCAATGTGAATTGAGATAATTATATAAACTGCAACCTGCTAAAGCTTACCCTAATAATCTTGTCTTTAGAATCAAGCATATCTTCATTTTCAGTGCAATGGAGTTTCCCTTCAACCATTTGGAGTCTTCTTCTTGCACAGACCTGTGAATGGATACTAACAATGGACTGCAAGCACTTGAGAGTACTCATGGCTTGGCGTCTCACCGCTCTGCCGCGGATGATCGCTTGAAGCTTCACTATTCCCTTCAATGCCCTCAAAGCCTTCCTTGCCTGTAATGTCTTAGCAGTTAGTAGTGAACAAGAAAATATGATCACTACAAATATAGTAAGATAAATTTGATTTCTTATATTGATTTCTGCTGCTGCTTTCTCTTTTGTCAATTTTGGTTACTTCTTTTCCTCTCTTTAGAGTTCAATTTTGAGATAAATTATTAAATGGTGGATGAAATCTTGTAAGAAAATCATAATAGTTTACTTTTTATTTTAGTAAACCAAATTAGTTTTTGACTTTGCATGAGACATTTGTGTTAGTCCCTAAACTATAGAAGCTCCATGTTAATTCATGACCTATTAGTTTGTCGGGCATATTAGTCCTTAAATTAACAATTTGTCAAGCATAATAATTCTTGTCCAAGGATGAATATTCCCAAAAAAATTGACAGGCCGTGGACTAATGCAAAAATTTCTTTAATTTGGGATTATTATAAAGATCGTGGATTAATTTGAATAAATCATCAAATCTGTCCTTTGTATCTAACATTTATCTTGGTCTCTAAACTAAAGAAACTCCACATATATAATTCAATGACCTACTAGTTTGTAAGGCATATTAGTCCTTAAATTAGGAATTTGTCAAGCAAATTACCCTCCATCTAAGGAGAGATATGCCCAAAAAAGTTGTCAGCTTGTGGAGTGATATGAAGGTTTCTTTAGTTTGGGGATATTCAATATGAAGGACTAACTTGGCTATTTTCTTTTTTATTTTCTAACCATTGTCAGATTCTTATATTTGATTCAACTTTACTGTGTCTATTATTAACTAAATAATTTCTTTTTCAAGTTAATCTGAATCTAGCGGTGGGAAATTTAGCATTTAAGGTAAAGATTATTATGCAAAGAGGATTCAAACAAAGAAAATAACTTGGACAAACTCACAAGGTAACCCCTAAAAGCAGTTTGAATTTTGATTGCAGCAGATTCTTGAATCTTCATCTGGCACTGGTATATGGATTGAGATTCTTCTGAGTTTTCTTTAGGTTTATGAAAAGATTGAGAAATCTCAGTGAGCCTCACAACCTCAGCAGCAGCATGAGCAGCAGTAACAGCAGCTTCAGCAGCAGCTGCTGAAGCAATAGCAACTGTTAAAGCATGCTTGCTCTGTTCTTCCTCTGCTTCACTTAGTGCTTTTAAAGCATTTTTGCTCTGTTCTTCCTCTGTTTTTTCTATTGATGGAGGTGCAGCTGCAATTGAAGGTAATTTCTTGTTCTTTATCCTTCCAAATATCCACTTCCTTCTTTTCTCTTTCTGAAAAATTAAAAAATAAAAAAACATGAAAAAAAAAAGATTTAGTTCTGAAAACAGAATCTAACTAAAAAAAGATTCAGTTTTGAAAAAGATGAAATATTGGGTATGAGATTCATTTACCTTCTCTTGTGTGGCATGGGTTTCCCATATAAAAAACCTCTTCACAAAACTAAACCAGCTCTTCTGCTTTGCCATTTGACAACAGCACATAGGTGAACTTCAATTTCTGTGATCTGAAAAATCACTCATAAGCATCCTCTTATTGAAAAATTTAAAAATAAAATAAAATAAAAGATATCTTGATTTTTGGTTTTTTTCTCTATTATTAGTATCGAAACCTCTCACTCTCACATTGGTAACTAGGCATTGATTTAAGTAATGCAAGTGTGTGAAGAAAACATTAGAGTTCTCAAAAAAGACCAAACAAAAATGCAGAACTTGTCATAGAATTTAGACTCTTATATGCACAAAATGTCATAGCAAAGGCCAAATTAAATGTACATGAATGAGAACATTGATTTCAGAGCAAAATATATAAACAAGAATGCACAAAATCCAAGAACATAGTTTCACAGAATTGGAGTGAGATCCAAGTTACTTGTGACTTACCCATTTTTTGAAATATCACAAAATGGTTAAAAAGGACAAGAGCCACCGATTCAGATGGAAGAATAGCCTTGAAACCGAAAAACATTCTTTATAATATATATATGAATACTATAATTCAGTTTCTAAAACCAAGGAATGTGGAACCTTGGATGGATTTATCTTTTCATCGGTGAATGTGCACAGATATCAAGATTCTTTCTTTCCACTTGAGGGAGGACCAGAAATTTTTCTGTGAAGTGAGTTTGATTTTTTTAATGAGCAATCATACATAGTTTTCATGTTCTTGTTCTCTCAATAATCCTCATGATGAGTTTCCTCTGTTCCAAATGTGGGCCTCTAAGTGCAGGCATTGCTCTCATGCTAATATGGATAAAAGCATAGTCACACTCAAAATGAATAATGTGCAATTCCTCTTAGCTTCATGGGTCCTCTTAATTTTAATTTTTTAAAAAATTTCTGTCCATCTCTAATTTTTCCAACTGTAGCAGGCATGTTCATATGCTTGTTGGGTATGAAATGACAGCATTATCCTTAATAATGTTCTGTTACTTGAGAACTCTAACTCCGAGTGTCACTTTTAGCACCACACATTTTGTTAGAAAAATTTTTGTTTTGTCCGGTAGTTATCTGCCTTTTACAAACAGAAATTAGTTTTAGGGGAGTTTAAATTTCGCTCAATAACTAATAGATTAAAAGAGTAATTAAATCAAATAATTAAATTGACCAATGAAAAAATGATTAGTAGGGACTAATAGGAAGCAAGAAAAGTCATTTATTTGTGGAAGGTGTGGTATACGTATGGCTAGTAAATACTAACTTAAAGAAAATAGAAATAGATATCTCTGAGGTATGGCATTGCCAATTTATGCCTTCCATTACTTGGCCATGTCATTATATCATATTTAATTACACTTTTGCCATTTTTGGTATGATTAAACTTATGAAAAAACTGAGAAACTCAAAAGCTGAAAACCCTTAAGATAAAAACAAAAAATTAAAATTGTACATTAACCATAGGTAAAACATGTTTGGTTTAGCTTATCCACGATCAAAACTATGGTTTGTCTTGGATCACAATTGATTTTGACAAAAAAATTATGTTTGACAACTTTGGGTCAAAATTTATTCTGGATATAAAACTTTTTTTTGTGAGAAGTAACGTTTTTCATTCTTTTTCTTCATAATCAATTATACATCATATTTATACTATTAAACTTAGGTCTCAACAAGAGTATTTAAATATCATTCTCTCTAAGATTAATTTTTTTATTCTAATTTTTCAAACATAAATAAATTTTAATCAATCAATTTTATTTAAAATCAATTAACACAATCAATTATGTATGGAATCAATTCTAACGCCACCAACTTAAACATGCACTTAAACTATTAAAAATGCAGTTAGGCATACTCAAGACAAAAGGGAAATGCAGAGTATACTAGTTACTACACATACTTACACAATATATTGCCTGTTTGATTGTACTTTTAAACATTGTAAAGTTACTTTCATTTACAGTAATTTCAGATTTTAATACACATATAATAAAAATAAAAAAAAATTACTTTATCTAAAAGTACCTTAACTCATAATAAAAATGTAATGAAATGGACTTAAAATATGAAGAAAAAGAGTGTGGAGTATGATTGGATTGAGTTGAATTTCTTTGATTGTGCAGTGGTAGCAAAGTGAGCAGAGTGGTCACATCAGATTCAGAGATATGAAAATGTGAAAATGTACGGTTATTTATTTAGCATTATTCAAAGTAATGTCTCACACTGTTTACATACACTACACAACCATTTGGAGACATAGTTACAGGTTGGTGTAGGGAAGTCCATAATAATTGACCACTTTGGACATTAGACAAACACCTAATGTGCACAAGGTAGGGAATGTGGGGAATAATAACAAAAAAACAAATAATATTTTTGGGTTATTATTATGAAATTCAAGGTGCATACAGCTGTAAAAAGGACCCAAAAAGAGGAATTGTCATAATTCATTCTCACCCCTCTTTTCAGAAAATAGTTAATTGAAGGAATTTGGAAAAAGTGGGTGTCGTTGGGTAATAAAGGACCAAAACAAGAATTTGTCACATTCAACTCATTAGGGTTTTGTTCATTTATTTACTTAAAATCGACCCTTCAGTTTTGATGGAAAAAGATGTTTGTCTAGTGGAAAATAGACTACTCAATTAGGTTTTGTTAACCTTGTCTATCACAACCAATTCTAGGGTGTGCTATTACTACGAGAGTTAGGGTCATAGGTGGAGAAATTATGGAGTAGAGAGGTGCATTTGCATCATCTCTAGTGCTGGACAATTCAGTAGCGAGACAAAAATACTATATTAATATTTTGTTATTAGTAGATATTTTTGTTTGACATACTATAAAACACTCAATCGCATGTAGTATAGTATTTTTGTCTAGTTGTTGGACCATCCAACACTAGAAAGGATCTAGATCCGTAGAAAAATAGAATTGAAATAGGTAGCAAGAAAATTTAGGTTAGAGAAAGAGAAACTTATATATAATTATAATTAGTAAATAGTTAGATCTTTTAATATGATAAATATTCAAATTATAATTGTAATTGTGCGGACAGAAAATGTTTTCTTGGTACTTGGCAGAGGTATACGTGAACCCTACATTTAAAAAATATTAGTCTTCAAGGGTCTGATTAAAAAGATATATATGAGAGAGATTTTCAAAAAAGATATAAAAGAAGAGAGATAGAGACATAAGAGTACTTGAAGTAAGGGAAAAAAGTTGTGTTTGGCTTTATAGAAATAACGAAAAAGATATTAAGTGATTTTTTTTTTGGTATATTCTTTCTTTTCACTTTTTATAGGATAAAAAAGTGAAAAAAAAAGAAATATAATAACAGTGCAAAGTAACTTAGAATAATTGATAATAATAATTAAATCTCTGTTTTATATCATATAATAATAAAGTGACAAGTATATAGATTATGGTATATATTTTAAAAATTAGAAGTTATGATAAAAGTTAAATTGATGAAAAAACTTAAAAATTGATTAAACATATTAATACAAGGAGGGAGCTATTTACACTGGTATAAATAAGCACATTAATTAATATTCTAGAATATTCACATAAAATATAATTTCATTAAAAAAATATAAAAATAACAATTAATATTGTTGCAACCCACTAGGGTTGGCCTAATAATAATGGTTTTGGTATATACATAAATTCTTAGTTTTGAACCTCATTGCTTTCATTGTAATAAGAAAAACTTCTTATTGTATTGCTATGTTTTTATGAAATTGACATGGTTAGTAAACATATTATATACTTATAATTAATGGTTTGAATGATAAATTTATTGTAAATATGAAGTTATAAATGATATAAAGTTTAGTATCGACTTATACTGGTATATATAAACCGATACCTCTTTAGAAAGATAGTGTCAACCTACACTCCGGTAAACGAATTCCTCTTTTTTCAATAATATTAATATATAAATGTTAAAATGAAATATAATTTAAATTGTGGTCTAATGTATACCAATAAAAAAGTAGTGTGCCAAGTAGGTATGGAAAAAATATCTTTGTCCATCGAATAAATTGGGGCTTATAGGTACTTGTTACTCGCTAAAAAAACAAAATAGCCTATATTAATGTTTATTATAAGTATTTTTTTCTTCAAATTCTAAAGATGATATTTGATATTTAATATAAAAAATATGTTGACAATTTTGTTAATGTGAAATGTCTTAAAAATTATAATATTTTTTCTTTTAATTTTTAACTTCGAAATAAATGTAAGTTTTAAGCAACGATTATATTGTTTAGACATTTTATTTTAGTATTTAATATGAATTCTAATAATATAAATTTATTTTCAAATATAATTTTAGATATATTTTTGAATAATTTTTAAAATCAATAACAATTTTGACTTAAAAGATATATTTGATAACATACATCAATATAATTGATTCTCAAGTATTAACTCCCGTTTTGTTAGAACTAACTTGAGATTGCTTATACTATATGATTAATTATTATAACAACTTTACTTAAAATTAATTTTATAAAATTAATTCTACTTAAAATTAACAATTCTAGCACCACAGAAAACCAAACATAAACTCATTGTATCAATGGTGTGAGTCCCACGTTAAAAAGACACTTCTCTCTCACTTTCTCCCTTCTCCAAACAAGAGAAATCTCCCTTTTTTCTCTATTTCCATTTCTTCTATGCTTTTTTTCTTTTATATTTCTACTCAACCAAACATACCGTTTCTTTATCTAAATTTTCCGTGCATTTTTATTTCTATTTAACCAAACATTAAGTAATTGAAGTAATTTTGAAAAGAGGGTGAACTGATTTGGTTTTCGGTTTAAAAAGGAAAAAAATGATTTTACGGGTAGTGTTTTTGAATTTTAATATAGATATGACGAAAGTAATTTAAAAATATTTTTACTAATAATTGTAGTAAAAGTGTAAAAAATGGGTCCGGTGTGGTTGGTTCATAGAGAACCAAAACCAGAATTTGTCACATTTCACTCACACACAGTACTAGAGTTTTAATTTCTTAAAAACGACTGTTCAGTTTGATGGAGAAAGATGTTTGTCTAGTGAGAAATAGACTAATCAAACATGTTTTGTTAACATTGTCTGAAAGATGCTGTCACAGTAGTTTTTAATTTTAGGGACACCATTTCTTTTTAAGATTTTATTAGAATATAGTACGGACAACAAAATGCTTATTCTAAAAGAAATTGCCTTTAAATTTGAAAAATATTTTAAAGACATGTAACTCAGTTGGTGAACACGTGAGAACGTGCTTGTATGGGTATTCGAGTTTAATTACTAATTATTGCATTTTTTTATTAACAAAAGAAAGTTAAAGACAAAAGGGGTTGATGTTATTACTTATTTTATAAAATAATCATTTTCTTACTAAAAAAAGTAATTTTAAAAGTTTTTAAGATGTATATTTGTATTTTTAAAAATAATCATATTTTTTATTCTTTTATCAAAATTGACTTTGAATTGCTTCTTAAAACTATGATAGAAGAAAGAGAAAAAAAAGTTAAATTAATCATTTAGTCTCTATATTATCCCTCATTTATGTTTTAGTCCCTATACATAAAAAATATTTCTTTTAGTTCCTATATGTGTCTTTATTAATGTTTTTGGTCTTTTCGCCGTTATTTTACCGTTAGTCCCTGGTAAAACAAACAAACAAATATATGGATTAAAACGAAAAATAAGTACATGTATAGAGACTAAAACGAAAAACAAATACATGTATAGGAATTAAAATAAAAAACAAATATATGTATAAAGACTAAAACGAAAAATAAATACATGTAAAGAGATTAATTAATTTCCATGTTAGCGATTTATGTGTCCATCATTGATTGGCTCACAAAAGTTCCGTTAGCCACGTAGGATGAAGTTAACACCGTTAGTATTGAAATCGACTATAGGGACTAAGCCGAAAATGACGGACACGTATAGGGACTAAAAGGGACATTTCTTACGTATAAGGACTAAAACAAAAATAAAAAAACGTATAGGAACTAAATGATTAATTTAACCTTAAAAAAATAATTCTTGCCACTATAATTAAACATGAATAACTTCTTATTTTTATCATAATTAATCTATTGGAAAAATAATTAATTATTTATATACTTTCAAAATAAATTATTTTTAAACAATAATAAATATACCCTAATTTTCTATCCTAATAATTTTAGGGTTAGGGGATACTAGAAAACATAAAAGGCCAAAACAAGCTCTACTATTTTAACTTAAGCATTCTAACATAATATGAGCCACTACTGGCCCATACATATGTTGATATCCTAAGCGTTTTCATTTTAATTTTTCCCTCTAAATGTGGTAACTGAGTACAATTAATTATTATTTTTTTGGATAAGCAAGTACAATTAATTATTGATTGATATTTCTGCATGCCTAATAAACAATTTTGGTCATTGGATGATTAATAAAAGAAATTTAATTAAACAAAATTTAAAAAATCGAAAATGCAAGGATATAAAACCCTTTGTGTGTATGTTTTATTACAGTTTGATACATGAGTTCATTTCAAGACAATTAAGATTAATTTTTATGTTTTTATTTATATATAATTAAAAAAATTTATTTGAGTTATTTTTAAAAGTCACTCGTCGAATTAACTAATGGTTCACTTGTTTTAATTTTCACTACAACTAAAATTAATTGTTAAGAAAGCAAGAATTTTTAGTTTCCATTAAATTTATATTAATATTTAAAATTATTACAAATGAAATTAATTTTGGGTATAAGAAATCTAAAACAAGCTGACACTAAATGGTTGTTTAGTGTTCTATTTTTTTATAAGTCAAACAAATTTGCATTTACATGAATTTAAAATTAGGAATTATAACTTGTAGTTTTGTTCTCCGAGCCACCAGACCAATTGTCTAGTTTTCTATTGGGACGATACAAGTCGTGTGTCAGTATATTGATGATTTATTTGAACACAAATTTTAATATATTAAAAAAACTCAATAAGTTCTTATTTTCAGTCAAAATACTTTTATCTTGGGACAATCCTAAACTAAAAACACGTTAAGAAGTCATAGTGTGTATTTGTTTTAAATTTAAAAAAATGAAAAGTAAAAAATCACACAAACCAAAACGTTTTGAGAAAAAGAAACAATGTGTTATTTGCACTTAAAATTGGATGGTTTGCTTTTGATGGGAATTGAAACTAACAATGTGTTACAGTAAAACTATGGTTACAGTAAACAAAAAAAAAAACAATGTGTTACAGTAAAACTATCTTTTTTTTTGGTGTCTACAATAAAACCTATCTGAAACATGGTTATAATTTTCTGAACAACAAATGTAATTATGTTGTGAAATGATTAGTCTACCTTATTTTTTGAATCTCATTCCACTTTTAGTTCCATATATGACCCACACGCTATGTGAATTTTCTTTGGGAATTAAGATTGAGTAAAATTTACACAAAAAAAATAGAAAGTGGTAGTTGTAAAAGGGTAATTTACTAAAATAATGTTTTAAATAAAATTATGTAACATGAGATCAGATGACACCTAGTTGTTTTAGAGTGTTCTAGCCATGACTAAAAAAAGTTTGACAAAAAAATGTTTTTTTTATTAGACAAACCATATATGACACCAACTAAGTTCTATAAAAATATGTGCCGGCAATTATTAATTTGAATATTATCTTTTAATTTTCAAAAAATAACTTCACTTCTCTCACTTAATTTCAAATTTTCAACAATATTTTTTTTTTTTTTTGGAAAAGAACACTACTAAAAAAATTCCAATAATTTAATGATGCTAGTTCCGTTGAAATTGAGTTATAGCCCAAACCTCTCACGTCCACGCCCAAATTAAACCCAACAAAAACCCACAAATATCATAGTCCAAAAAAACTAGAACTCTCAACATTCCACCTTTTAGATTTCAGTAAACTTAAGGGCCATATTGTATTTCAAAAACTTTAACCAGAGCCGACCCAAGAGTAAGGTTTGACAAATCCGTACTTTAGGCCCCAAAAACACCATATACATTTTTAAAATATTTAGGCTCTATTTTTATATATATTTTTACTTTAAATATTAAAATATTTATGTCATTAACGATTAATTTTTTAATGAAATATATCTATCTCTTAAATAAAATATTTATATTATTTATAGGATAATGTTAATAATTTTAAAATATTTATTAATTTTTAGAAGGCCTCATCACAAAATTGTGTTTTACAACTCAAAATTAGTTGGCTGGCACTAATCTTAATTAAAGAGCATTAGTTCTATTTTGTTTCATACTTTTCTTTAAATTATACCCTTCATATTTTCTTTATTTCAATTGCCTTTTATTTATGAGAAATTTTTAGATGGACACGTACCTAACACGTCAATTTTAGGCACAGACAATAGAAAAAAACCAACTCACTAAAATTTATCTAAACTGAAAATTCAAAATAAAATTACCTTTCCTTCTCTCTCACATGATGCAAGTAATTGCTTGCAGTTTTAGAACTCAACCAAAAGAAACTACCTATTTCTCACTGTTTTTAGTGAATTGACTTTTTTCTATTGACTATATCTAAAGATGATGTGTTGGTTCTGTGTCCACCCAAGAATTTCTCTTTATTTATTCCAATCCAAAATTTCCAATTACTCTTCTAATACCACTTAATATCAAACTAACATTGCAATTCATTTCCTCGGGTGAAAAAGAGAAAAAAAAAATTAGAATACATAAAAAAAACTTGGCGGGTTTTAAAGAGGGTAAATGACAAACTTTCCTACCATGAAAAAAAATCATATTTCAGCCATTTAATATATTACTCCCTCTGATCCTATATATAAGTCACTTTTAACCGAATCAACAAAACTAAAAAATGGTAGTCAGCTCATTAAATTTGTCTAAAAAAAAGGTTTTTTTCAACTATACCCTCAACTTAAATGTACTAGTAAATGCTTTGGAAATTAATATCTCTTTCTTTTTCTTATTCCACTCTTTTTTTCATTCTATCATTAATTAAATTTTTGAAAATTGTAAAAGGGATAAAAGGGGAAAACTCAATTAATGAGTTAGTTAGTAACTTATATTTAGGACCAAAGATTTTTTCTAGAAGATGACTAATATATAGGACCGGAAGGAGTATGTTTTAATTCAATGAATGAGATTAGTTACTTGTAACCTAAAGTCTTTTAAATTTTAAAAATATGATTAAGTCGTTCTATTTTTTACATGGTTTCTTCTCCTCACCAATTATTTTCAAAAAAACCCAAATGTTCCCAATCTCTATCAAGATAAAAAACCTAAAATCATAGCAAGAATCAAGAAGATTCTGCGCAGATTTGAGTGATTTCTAAAGAGAAAAGAAGATAATCGCAAGAAGAAAGTCAATTGCAGCAAGAATCAAGCAAGATTTGTAATTAATGAACAGAATCACAGCAAGAATTACACAATATTTGTAATTAAATGAATAGAACCGCAACAAGGATAGAGCAAGTCAAACAACAAAATTGCAACAAAATCAAACAAAATCTCAGCAAGATTTACACAGATTTAAGTAATTTCTCAAGAGAGAAGAAGAGAATCGCAAGAAGAAAGTCAATCGCAGTAAGGATGAAGTAAGATTTGCAATCAAATGAATAGAATCGCCACAATGATAAAGCAAGACTCATAGTCAAACAACAAAATCATAGCAAAAATCAAACAAAATCTTAGCAACACTAATATAAAAAATTGCAAAACATAGAATGTTAGGGCAAAATCACGAAAAATTTGGGGCAAAAATGTATCTTAATTCTTCTCCGAAAGATCGTTCTTCTTCTGAAAAACAATAAAGTATAAATAATTAATACTTGGGCCTAAAGCAAATGGTAAGACCTAGAATAACGTGACACAAATACCTGATAATTATGTCTAGAGATTTTTTTGGTCGAAAAATATACACGCACACATTTCTAAACTCTAAACATACACCTATCTTAAACTAACTCCCAATATCCTAAACTAAATTGCCACCGCCAAGGTTTGAACCTTGAACTTCCAACTCTCAAGCCTTAAAAGCTTGGTACATGACCATGTGGGTTATTGCTCACATGTCGGGCATAGGGATTACAACAAAGTGCAGGGTAAGTTAGGAAATTATATTAAAATAATATTTAAAATTTATATTTCTTAAATGAATTTTTGATTAAAAATCATATAGATATCAACATAAAACTAAAATACAATTATATTATTTAAGTGAGAGTTACCCATATCAAATTTATAAAATTTATCCGTGTTGCATTTTACCTTCATGTTTCTTTATTTTTCACTCGAGAAAAATTATAGAATAATATGATCACATTTATTTTTATATCTAAATTTGTCTTTTAGTTTTATAATTTTATCTCAAATTTTAATCTGGTCATTTAATTTTTTTTCATATTAGTCATTTATCTTTTTCTTTTTATCAATATAGTCATTTCTATTAATTTTTTAATTAAATAGATCACAAAATGCCTGAAATAATATTATTTTAGCTTTACTTTCTTCTTTCTTAGCTCCAACACCTATTTTGGACATTCCTATCAACTATTTAATCAACAAAAATGTAAGAAAAATATGTAATAGAAAAAGTGAGCAAAAAAAGGGACCAAACTGAAATTCGAATTCAATGATCAAGTATACTACTTTTGCTTTATCTTATTTATTAAATATTTTTCATTATTTTTTCTATTCTTTAATAAAAGCTTGTAAAAAAATTAATAAAAGCTCATTTTTTAATTAATTAAAGCTCAAATATAATACACAAGTATTGATTAAAAATAAAGTCATAAACTTCAGATTAAAATAGAAGCCAATGATTAGATTAAAAAATAAAAAAAAAACATTTTTATATTTATTTAAATCCAAATGATTTCATGGGATGCAAAATTTTATTAATATCTTATTGCAACTAATCAATTTTTTAATTTAACAACATAAGGCCCTCTCCAATGGAGAGCTGCTTAACTAGGTTCTTATGAATTAATTTATTATATTTTGTTGGGTCCCACGTGTACACATTACTTTATCAATTTAAGCACTCCAATGCAAGTTCTAAGCACTTTGGATGGGGTCCACATGTACCCACAAATTAACTATCTCATATTTATTTTTTTTATTTTTAATACAAATTGAGGCCACTCTTCCTATAAGAACCGGATACTAATTTAAGTAACTTTGCTAAGTACCCCATTCCACGTCAACATGCTCCAAAGGAGTGGGGTGCTTAGCTAGGGTGCTTAAGCACCCCCATTAAAGATGGTCTAAGAGGATAATCCTTATAGAAGTTGCACCATAGAAAATACCTTAAAAAAAAAAATTACTCAAAAAATAGAGTGAACATTATTATATTATAATTAATGACATTTATTACTGTCATAAAGTAAATTAAATTATTCAAAGATTCAAGTCAAGCATATTAAATGCCATTTATTACTTACATAAAGAACTATATGTCAAATTTTTGTGACTTAATAAACTCTGTTTCTTTTTTTCTATTAACTTGAGTGTAAATCACACATATTATGCAATCATCGCACTTAATTTCATATATCAAAACATTTGTTAAGGTTTCCATATGATAGTAGTGGAGTATTTATTAACTCTTGAAATAAGGATGAGGATATATTGTTGAAAGTAGTAATCAATGGTGCTTTGAAATTGTAAGTGGACAAGTTAAGTATTTGCAACCTTGCATAGATTATGACATCAAACTAGAGTTTACAAAATGAAAAATAGCAAAAAAAAAAAAAAAAAGAAAAAAGAAAATTTGTCTTACTCACACTTTTATAAAACAAAGACCATTAAATGGTATGCTTAATTTTGTGTCAAAATGTTAAACAGTGCTTATTTTGAATCAGAAATAACAGCTTTTATTGCTCCAAATAAGCTTAAAAGTCAAAGTTGTTTAATATTTTTCTTGTTTATATATTTGATGTTTATACTACTTTACTTTTTAATATTCACTAATTGGAATATAGTTTCTCCTCCAATATTTTATTAATATTATTTATATATTTTTATTTCTATAAATAACTCATCCACAATGGAACGAAAGCAACGGAGAGTGCAATGTCTAAATCTGTGAAAAGTACTGTTCTCTTATTGTTGGTGCTTACGTTGCTATCTGCAAGCAATGCTCTTGATGGATTTTGGCCGGATAAAAAAGTGATAATCACAAATGCGTTGAAAGGGAAGTTCGATTTAACCATTCACTGCAAATCTAGAGATGATGATCTTGGGGAGCATCTTCTCCATTTTAATGAATCCTTTAGCTGGACTTTTAGCAATGCATTTTTCGGGAACACAAGATATTATTGTTCCTTCCAATGGCAAGGAAGTCCTTTAAAATGGTACGATATATACATTGCATCCAGACGTGAAGACAAAAATTGCGGTACATGCGAATGGAGTATACTTGAAACAGGTCCGTGTAGGAGAATTGATGGTAAATTAGATCCAACAACCTGCAAACCATGGAATAATAACTAAGTAAATTAAAAAAAAAAAAGTGTTTGATCTTATTATGGATCATACATGTTGATGGCAAAATGAAGTATATATGTACTCTAGTCTTACATGTCCTTAATAAAGAGTTATTATATTATTGATGGTTTTGAAAGCTTACTTAGCTTACATCATACCAAATTTCTAAGTACGAAAAAAAAAAAGGTTAAATTACATTGATATTCTTCTTGAAATTTGGTAAAATTATATTTCACCCCGAGCAGATTTCTGTTTCTTGATTTTGGGCATTTCAAAATTTTGGGGTTTTTAAAACTCTTTTATTTGCTTTCACAATTGGGTGTGCAAGGCTTCTGAATTAATTTTGCTTATTCTTCTTTAGTTTCTCTTCTCTTGAGTAGCAATATTTTTCCATGATGCAAAAGATCAAGAAGCTTTTGAGTTCTCCAGGATGGAGAATTCTCTATTGGATTGTGATGAAAGTGAGTTTCATTAGGTGGAGGGAATTACTTATTAGTCAAGGTGCTAATTTTCTAACATCCTAATTTTTTTTTTGTTTTAAAAAAAATTATTATTTTTTTTAAAATTGAAGGAATTTAACCATGGTTATATGTTGGAATATTCTGATAGCATTTTTCACATTCTGTTACCATCATTTAACGATATGTAGCATAGTGCTATTTTTAGGGAAGAATGGAATGTGGTGGAGTGCAAATTTACTAAGCCTCAAGAGGGATAAGTACAATTTATCAAAAAAATGCTCTTAATTTCTTTTTGAGCAATGTTATATCCTCCTAATTATCTTTCTAATATTATATAAAGTATGTAATTAAATGTACTTTCAATCTTGAAAATATAAAAAACATTGAAAACATTATTTAATGGGTAATTAGGAGGATTTTTAGGAAAAGGATTTAGAATTATTCTTTCTTTTTTTTTTTCATAGAAAAGTAGTACAATCGAGCCACATACCTAGACACACATGTCCTCATACGCTCACCAACTGAACCACATGGTTGAGACTTTTTAATTGCTTTGTAAATGAGGTGTTCATAAATTCTAGGAAGAAAAAAGAGAAGACAAAATGGATAGAAAGTGATTAAAAATCAAATTACTCAAAAATTAGTGTCAACATTATTATTATATATATTTTTTTTGATATTCCTCGGGTTCCTTTTTATCTATTCATTTGAGTGTAATATTAAAAAAATATAATTATTATACTTAATTTCATCAAAACATCTGTTAAGCTTTCCATGATATCCTTGTTCACATTCTCAATACATTTACTTTATTGGTGTGATATTGAAGCATTTATTAACACTTAAAATTAGTATGAGGATATAAGTATTTGAGAAGGCAGTAATGAATGGTGCTTTGGTCCTCTAATTTTGTCAAATGTAACAATTTAATTCCACAGTTCCAGTTCTATTCAATCAACATTAAACATATAGAATTTTTGAAACTATTGTTAAAATAATTCATCAAACTAATTTGAAGATTTTATGAAGTTAAAAGTTTTTGGTACCTCAATTTTTGTATTTTAATTTTTACTTTTTGTTACAGGCAGAAATTATTTTATTAATCAAATTAATATTTAGTTGATTATTTTATAATTTATATTTTACTTGTGTTTATAAATATTTTTTTTACTTACTTGTAGTATTATTTCCTAGTAGTTTATACATTAGTTGATTCATATATCTCAAAGAGTCACTCCAGTAGTTTGTTTTCCCCCAAAATGCATATCACTTTAGAATTTTTAATGATGCATTAATAGTCTTTTTTCCCCAATTTTATCTTTAGATAATTTTTTTTAAAAAAAAAATTAACATTGACAACTATGTCCCCCTCTTCCCTCACCACTAATGACCTTAGGAAGAATTCAAGAGTAGAGAGTTTTTATAGAAGTTCAAAGTATTTATAATCTTAAAAGTTTAAAATCATTTAATGCTTTTTAAAGTTAATCAAAGCTTTTAATAAGA
This sequence comes from Cyamopsis tetragonoloba, assembly GCA_037177725.1. Lineage (NCBI taxonomy): Eukaryota > Viridiplantae > Streptophyta > Magnoliopsida > Fabales > Fabaceae > Cyamopsis > Cyamopsis tetragonoloba. Next base: position 59,599,818 of record CM074122.1, on the reverse strand, counting down.
TTAGTTATCAGGGCACTAAAGTTAGCAAAACACTTTATTATACTCCCTCTGTCCCAAAATGTAAGACTATCTAGAGAGTTTTTATTTGTCTTATTTTATAGGACCCTTTGAAAATTTTTGTGCACATTTAATTTTTTTTACCATTATACCTTTGTTACTCAACTAATTTTGATGAACATTAATTAAGAGAGAGAGGTGATAGAAAGATATTGAAAGGGTAAATTTGAAAACTAATACTTTTTATTAGACAAATTAAATGCATTTAACTAAATTAACCACTTTTCTTAATTCCGGCAATATTGATATATGGGGTCTTACATTTTAGGACGGAGAGAGTACTTCTTTCGTCCGTTATTGATTGACTTTTTAGCAAAAAAAAGTTTGTCCTACTTTTATTGTCCTTTTATGATATCAATGCAACATTTATTTTGTCTTTATAATTTTACCTTTATGTAATTATTTCATTCGTTCTTAAATATTAGTCACTTTAGAGGATTTCACATGGATTAAGAAGAACAATTAATTTCATAGAATCTAACAAAAAGTGCATAGGTAAACTAAATTAGTCATTGACTTTGAGGTTTACTCAATAGCTATTGGCTATAAAAATAATAAAAGTGAGAAAATTTAATAAATATAGCATCGGTAATGTAAATGTGACAAATATTTAGGAACAAATTTTTTTACTAAAGTGACTAATATTTCAGAACGGAGGGAGTATTACTTTCTCATCAACTACTACCATTAACTCTCTCAAATAATTAATTTAGATAATTGGGTAAAGAATAAATAACTCAAATATTTAATGGGTAAAATAAAAAAATTAATATTAATTTTATAATAAATTATAAAAATAATGATTGAATTTCTTAATTTATGTGTAAAAGTCTAATTTGTCAATCAATATTAGATGGAGAAAGTATTAGTTAATGGGTATAATACTAAGGTCTATACACTAATACTTTCATAATACTAGACCATTAAATGACATTCTTAGTTTTCGTGTCAAAACGTTAATTCTAGTAGTGGTTAAACAATACTATTTATTTTGAACCGGAAGTAACAATTTTTATGGTTTCAATAATTTTGAAAGTCAAATTTATTTAATATTTTTGTTGTTAATACTTAATAACATTTAATATTTACATTTTAATATGGGTATCAACTTAAATATAGTTTCTCTTCCAATATTTTTATTAATATTATTTATATATTTTTATCTATAAATAACTAATTCACAGTTGATTGAAAGTATTAGTGAGAACAACGTCTAAATTCATGACAAATACAGCTCTCTTACTATCGGTGCTTATGTTGTTGTCGGCAAGTAATGCTCTTGATGGATTTTTTCCAGAAAAAAGGGTGGTAATCACAAATATATTGAAATGGAGGTTTGATTTAACCATTCATTGTCAATCTAAAGATGATGATCTTGGAGTGCATGTTCTTCACTTTAATAATAACTTCAGTTGGACTTTTAGCAATTCAGTTTTGGGGAACACACGATATTTTTGTTCTTTTCAATGGCAAGGAAGTCCCTTGAAATATTACGATATATACATTGAATCCAGAAAGGTAGATCTAATGTGCGGTACATGCGAATGGAATATATTTGAAACTGATCCGTGTAGGAATATTAATAGCAATATAGATCCAAATCCCTGCAAACAATGGAATAACTAAGTAAATAAAAACAAAATATGTTTGATCTTATTATTTTGCATCATACATGTTGATGGAGAAATGAAGTATATGTACTTTAGTACTCTTATATGTTCTAATAAAGAGTTATTATATTATTCATGCTTTTTTTTTTTTTAAAAAAGATTCATGCTTTTGAAAGGTTATTTCAAATTGTTGGATCTTTGTAAATTTTATGAGTCAAATGAAGGTGTACTCACCACATGAATTTTATTTACAGTCATGCCATTTACAAATCATAGGCTTCAAGTTGAAACCCTTATTCACAAAGAAATAAATTGGTTTAACCACTTTATTTATTAAACTGATATGTTCATGATATTAAAAGGCAAAAGCACATGCCACTAAAATAAAAGGGAAATTTATGTGTATTTCATTTAGCTATTGTTACTGTGCTTTTCTCTTTAGGAGGTGTTTGTTTCGTGTTATATAAAGAGATTCATGGATTTATGAAATTGAAAATGTCATGTACTCATATTTGTTTCAATCCTTGAAAAAATATTTTCAAGTATGATTTATTTTTGAAAAAGTTGTTTCGGCCCGATGGAAATATGAGTAGTACATTAGAATTAAGCTTGTAACATTCATATTTTTTTCCAACCAACATGTTAGTTAGATGGCTGAAAAATGTCACTTTAAGCAGCAATTTCCTTGGTTTAAAATGCACTTTGGCCCATTTAAAAAAGAACTTTCATATTTTTTGAAATTCAAAAAATATCCTCATCAATGTCATATTTTAATCAAACATTTTCTTTAATTTTTCCGAAATTAACATTATTGGGTATAACATTATTGAAATGTAATATTCTCAGAAATATAATTACAAAACAAACACACCCATAATTTTCCTTTTTTAAGTTGTTATTATTGGTTCCTTTGGTATCGAAGCCAACAGGTCATGTATAGTAAATTATTCCCTCCGTTCCTATTTAATTGTCTGGAGAGAAAAAATCACACATATTAAGAAATGTAATAATTATTATAATTTTTCTCAAAATAAATTTTGAACTCTCCATAATACTCTTTATCTCTCATTGTTTGATTGGTTGAATAGTGAGACATTGATTAGCCTTCAATTAAACATAAGGTTAGAATTGGTAAAAGTATCATTAATGTTACATTGAAAATATGAGTGGACAGATAAATAGAAAGAAGATTTTTTTTTTCTCCGAACAGTTAAATAGGAACGGAGGGAGAATTTTTTATACTTTCTACAACAATTTCTCAAACGTATTTTTCTATGATATGATCTTTAAACAATTTCTTTGCTTGGGTTTCAGGTAGGTAGAAATAGCCAAAAAAATTCCCTGTCCATTAGTGCTTTGAATTCTTAAACATGAATGCCTAGTAGGAATCTTTAATTTTAGTAGTAGCATAATAAAGATAAGTCAGTTTCATGAGTTTAATATCTTTATTTGATGTTTTGAAGTCAACCTAGTATTTTTGAAATAAATTTCTATTTATCACTACGTATAGATGTGGTGTTGCAAATGGCTGTGAGAGTTGCTGCTATTTTTTTTTTTTCTTTAAGATTAATCATGTTAACAAAAAAAAATGAGTGTTTGATTTAACAGCATGATTCTCTCTTGCAACATGTAAAAAAAAGTTGCTGATAAAAAAAACATGTAAAAAAGTTATTGCTTATTATACTTTCTCGAAACATGTAAATCTCTACTGACTATACTCTTTAGCGGTACATAATGTTGCATTGTGATGGATGTCACGTTCGGTCAAATAAAAAATATTAAAAGAAATGTAATACTAGGAGCGAATCTTAGGTTAACTCCCGAATATTATAAATACTATAAATTAAATTAAGATTCATATAAGTAAATACACATTTAAAAAAAATTTTGATAGCAAGTAGTAAGTATAAAATTTCAAAATTAAATTAAATTAAAAAGGATTGAAAATAGTGAGAGAAATAGATTAATTTCCTGATTTGATTGCAATTAATTCATCCTTACTTACATTTCTATTCCTACTAAATCCCTAGCTCAACTCGACCTATGGTTTGTATTATAGGTCCTTCTGGTGTCGCTTTGTCGAAATACCGTACGTCATGCTTCATTCTTCTATTTTTTTTTTAAAAAATCCTCCTACTAACGTAATCTTGCCAAATGTCACTCAATTAATACTTAACAGCTCATTAATTATGCTAAAATGCCCACTCTCTTTTATTTTTTTTCCAAAACTACTCTTAACCTTTTTTAATTAGAATACGAGAAGTCATTAAACAAACTCTTCTGGCGATTTCACTTGCTTCTAATTTTCCTTCGATTCATTGCTCATTAGAACCCATCATTACTTTCCAAAAGAAACAACAAGCCATTTCATTTTTCTTCTCCTTTCCAGCCGTCGTTGAAATAATACACGATTTAAAAAATTATGTAAATTAAGTTAGAAACTTTAAGGTGAATAATATATTATTTTTTTAAAAAAAATTAAATAATTGAAATCATTTAAAAAAACACCTTTTCATTTCGAAATTAAAAAGTACTCGATTTTTCAAGTGTATTGCACACGATTTATAGAAAACTGTAGCCATTTTAAAAATATTAAAAATTATGTAAATTAAGCTACAAACTTCAAGGTGAATAATACGTTATTGTTTTCAAAAAATCAAATAATTTAAATAATTTAAAAAGACATCTTTTCATTTTTAAATTAAAAAACACTCAATTTTTCAAGTATATTGCACAATTTCTAGAAAAAGTGTAGCCATTTAAAAAAAAAAAAGAATATTAACATAGAAACTTCAAGGTGAATAATACATTGTTTTAAAAAAAATAAAATAATTAAAATAATTTAAAAAACACCTTTGAAATTTTAAATTAAAAAGCACTCAATTTTTCAAGTGTATTGCACATGATTTTTGGAAAAACTGTAGCAATTTTTTTTTAAAAAAATGTATATTAAGCTAGAAACTTCAAGGTGAGTAATACATTGTTATCAAAAAAATTAAATAATTTAAATAATTTAAAAAACGCCTTTTCAATTTTAAATTAAAAAACACTCAATTTTCAAGTGTATTGAACACTATTTCTACAAAAGTTGTAGCATCTTTAAAAATGAAAAAAGTTATGTTAATTAAACTGGAAACTTCAAGGTGAATAATACATTATTTTCAAAAAAATCAAATAATTGAAGAAATTTAAAAAACACCTTTTTATTTTGAAATTAAAAAACACTCAATTTTTTAAGTGTATTTGCACACTATTTCTAGAAAAGTTGTAGCAACTTTAAAAGTAAAAAAAATTTAAATTAAGCTAGAAACTTCAAGGCGAATAGTACATTGTTTTCAAAAAAATAAAATAATTTAAAAAATTTTAAAAATACCTTTTTATTTTTAAATTAAAAAACACTCAATTTTTCAAGCGTATTGCACACGATTTCTAGAAAAATTATTGTAATTTTAAAAAAAAAATATGTAAGTTAAGATAGAAACTTTAAGATGGATAATACATTGCTTTGAAAAAAATCAAATAAATTAAATTACTTAAAAAACACCTTTTCATTTTTAAATTAAAAAACACTCAATTTTTAGAGTGTATTGCAAACGTTTTTTAGAAAAATTGTAGCAATTTTAAAAATAAAAACAATTATGTAAATTAAGGTAAAAACTTAAAGGTGAATAATACATTGTTTTAAAAAAACTCACATTATTTAAATAATTTAAAAACACATTTTTATTTTTAAATTAAAAAATACTCAATTTTCAAGTGTATTACACACGATTTCTAGAAAAATTGTAGCAATTTTAAAAATAAAAACAATTATGTAAATTAAGGTAAAAACTTAAAGGTGAATAATACATTGTTTTAAAAAAACTCACATTATTTAAATAATTTAAAAACACATTTTTATTTTTAAATTAAAAAACACTCAATTTTCAAGTGTATTACACACGATTTCTAGAAAAATTGTAGCAATTTTAAAAATTATAAAAAAATGTTTTAATTAAGCTAGAAAATTTAAAGTGAATAATACATTGTTTTAAAAAAAATCAAATAATTTAAATAATTTAAAAAACACATTTTTATTTTTAAATTAAAAAACAGTCAATTTTTCAAGTGTATTGCATACGATTTCTAGAAAAATTTTCACAATTTTAAAAATAAAAAAATTATGTAAATTAAGTTATAAACTTCAAGGTGAATAATACATTATTTTAAATAAAAATTAAAAAATTGAAATAATTTAGAAAACACCTTTTCATTTTTAAATTAAAAAACACTCAATTTTCAAGTGTATTATACACGATTTCTTGAAAAATTTTGTCAATTTTAAAAATGATAAAAAATTTGTTAATGAAGCTAAATTTTTAAAAAACAAAGATTTTAATAAACTTAAAAAACACCTTTTCATTATAAATTAAAAAACACTAAAATTTTCAAGTTTATTGCACACGATTTTTAGAAAATTTAATGTAATTTTTAAAAAAAAATTATGTAAATTAAGCTAGAAACGTTAAGGTGAATAATACATTGTTTTCAAAGTAAATTCAAATAATTGAAATAATTTAAAAAAACAACTTTTTATTTCCAAATTAAAAAACACTCAATTTTTCAAGTGTATTGCACACGATTTATAGAAAAACTGTAGCCATTTTAAAAATATAAAAAATTATGTAAATTAATTGTAACACCTAATAAAATTTAAGGCTAAGTTTTTTTTTTCAAATCACTACTGGAAGCTAAATTCTAATTTACAACGATTAATAATAATAATAATAATAATAATAATAATAATAATAATAATAATAATAATAATAATAATAATTACAACCCTTTCAATTTATATGGATTCCTATACAGCTGAACAAATTAACATATGAACTTGAGACTTAGGTTCACCATGTCTGGCTATACCTAAGAAAAGCCCACAGTTCATCTCATCTGTGGCTTTCGCTTCACAATCTTCTGATACCTGCGATATGGTAACCGTCAGTTATATGTAAACATATAACTGAGTAACCCCCAAAATTTTTGAAAACATTTTTATACCATATCGCAGCCAGTCTAACTGGAAAACACCCCATTTAATCCCTAACATACAATTCAATCCATAATCAATGCAACAACTCATACATAATGCATGCTATGACAATTATGGATGTATGCATACCATGATCTTTCTTTAACATACTTAATTCTTTCCTTTTCTTGAATCTTTTATGGAAGCCTCGTGCACTAGTCTTCCCCTAGCGCATGGCAGTAACGCGAGATTGAGCTCAAAATTAGGACCATGGCAAGCATCCCTACCGTGATCAAACTGGCTGTCAGGCTATCTTACCCCAATCACTGGGATAGCCCAGGACTATCTTACCCCATTCATCGGAATAGTCCTTTCTTTCGAGCCATCTTCCCAGTCACCGGGCAACCCTACTAGTTCAGGTCATCTTACCCTGTTCATTGGGAGACCCTACATTCTCAATCCTTTCATGCTTGTCTGCTTACCCGGTGTCTGACCGGTGGGATTTAACCCTCTTACTCAACATCCGTTGATGGGGGAAAGCTTAAACTTGTCTTTAAATTTCATTTTCATTTCACATAAAATACTATCATGCATTTCACATTCAACTCATAGCATTTGCATACAACACTCATCATTCATCATTCATGACATTACAATTTCATTACTTATTAATTAAATCACTTTCCATCCATGTCATAACACTCTACTCATCATAATCATTTCATGACCCTAATACATGTTACTAAGTCCTATAAGCCTATTTCCATTCATTTCCATCTTAGAAATAGGTTCACAATGTATTTTGGAGGCTAAAACAGGTCAAGGAGGTACAGAGCACTGGCGCTTGAGCGCCAGACAACGTTTTTCCACTACCAAGAATTTCATCCTGGCGCTCGAGCCCCAATCCTAGCGCTTGAGCGCCAGACATCCATTTGCCACTGCCAGCAATTTTGTACTGGCGCTTGAGCCTCAATCCTGGCGCTCGAGCCCTAGCGACAGATGATAGCTTTTTGCGAATTTCACTAAAAACTCAGTTTCTTTCCTTTCAACCTCCTTCCTTGACCCCATTTTCACTTCCAAAACACTACCCACATTATGGCACAAAAAATTCACACATATGCAATCAAATTATCATAAATCAAGTGCACATTAGCATGATTCAAACATAAATGCTTCATTCATTCATTCAATCTCACATCAAAGACACAAGACACAATTTCAACACATACACACATTGTTTCTCAATTCACACTACTACATCAAAATATGTCAACAAGGAAAACTCTCACACTTCACTTTCGTTGCCACAATAGTTTCCAAAATAACTTACGTGCATCAAACTAAATTATCCCACTTAACAATTCTAATCCTAATCATCATACATTCCACAAATTGTCAATAGTCAAGCCACATGCATCAAATCCCAATTCACTTAACATTATGATTTCAAACACATTCCTATAATATATTTCATATTAGCTCAAAATCAAGTCATATATTATTTGCTACTCCTTATCTTGCCTAAGTTTGGGGTTTAGTGGGGTTACCTTTCCAACTTTAGTTCCAAATATCCTTGTCTTCTCCAAATGCACCCAAGAACCCTAACTTTCCCAAATGACTTGAAAATCCCTAATATTCACAAATTCAAGCTATTAGCACCCATTAGGACTCAATTTCAAGCTTGCATGTTAGAAGTTTGAGTTGGGAGATCATTTTCCCCAAAATAGGGCTTGACTAAGAATGAGAGTGAGTGGAGATGCATGGCTTACCTAGGCACTTCAATGGCTTCTCTAAGCTTCCAAATGCCTTCTCCAAGCTCCAATGGTGAAGAATCAATAGAAATGAGGCTTGATTTCTCTATACTTGGAAAACCTAGGAGAGGAGAAGAAGAGAAGAAGATGATGAAATTTTGAGAAGGGAAAAATGAGTGAGAGGGCGTGGGAGAGGTGGAGAGGAAGATGGGGTTTTTCTTCTTTTAACATCTTCTTAAGTTTTGCAACTAGGTCCTCTCCTAGAACTTTTTAAAATTTGCTCCTTAGTCCATCTTCCTATTCTCTTGTTAGAATTTCTACAAACTCTTAAATTTCCAATTTCTTCTAAAGCACCACAAATTCCTATTTGAGAATTTGTGGGATGTTACATTAAGCTAGAAACTTCAAGGTGAATAATACGTTGTTTTAAAAAAATCAAGCAATTTAAACAATTTAAAAAAACAACATTTCATTTTTAAATTAAAAAACACTCAATTTTTCAAGTGTATTGCACACGATTTCTTGAAAACTTGTAGTAATTTTAAAAATGATAAAAATTATGTTAATTAAGCTTGAAACTTCAAGGTGAATAATACATTATTTTAAAAATAGAAATTAATTTAATTAATTTAAAAAACACCTTTTGATTTTAAATTTAAAAACACTCAATTTTTCAAGTGTATTGCACACGATTTTTAGAAAAACTATTGTAATTTAAAAAAAAATATAGGTTAAAATAGAAACTTCAAGGTGGATAATACATTGCTTTAAAAAAAAATCAAATAAATTAAATTAATTAAAAAACACCTTTCCCAAATGACTTGCAAATCCCTAATATTCACTAGCACCCATTAGGACTCAATTTCAAGCTTGCATGTTAGAAGTTTGAGTTGGGAGATCATTTTCCCCAAAATAGGGCTTGACTAATGTAACATCCTAGAATTTCCCAAGTTAAGAGTTAAATTAGTGAAAAAAATCAAATTAGTCCTTAAGGGGCTCTTTTGAAAAGAATTGGGATTAGTTGCAAAATCATGAAAAAGGAAAGGAGGGACTAAATTGCAATATTTAAAAGTTCCATGGAGGGACTAATTAGCAAAAAAAAAATTGAAAGTTTCTAAATTAGAAAAAAAAAAAAGTTCCCTTTCTTCTCTCCCTCCTCACTCATTATCACTCTCTCCCTCACTCTTATTCACATTTTCATTTTTATCTTCTCCTCTAGGATTTCCATCTTCTTCCTCTCCGTTGATCATCATTATCCTCTTCTTCTAGTTCCTCCTCACCTTCAAGGCTTGGTTCTTCAACTTCAAGCTCAAGTGTTACCAAGGTGAGCACATGCAAATCTCTTCTCTTTTTCTTTGCTCATCAAGTTCTCATTTTGGGTAATGGGTTCAAAACCCTTCCATCTCAACATGCAACCCATAAATTGGGTTAATATGGGTGTTGATGATTTGGTACTTGTGGGTGTTAGGGATTCCAAGTACTCTTGAGAGGAGATTGAAGAGCTTGAAGGAATTAGGAGGAATTGTGCTTTTGGGGCTCAAACCAAGGTAACCCAAATTTAAAACCCCAATTAGAATTAGGTGATGTTGCTGATTAAATAATGACTTAGTCACTTGATTTGTGATATTTGATGAGTTTTCATGCTTGTTTATGTGAAATTGATATGAATTTGATTGAAGAATTGGATTTTGCCTAGGTAACTAAATTGTCCTGAAGTTTCGAAATTCATATCTCTGGATTCCCTTGATGAATGGGCTTGAAATTTTGTATGGTGATTATTTTATGTTTGACGAGTTCCAGAATAAAATTTCATGATTTTTGAAGGTCTACACGAATTTTGGTGAATTTTTAAATGAACTATGTTCATCCTGGGAAAACTGTTGAATCCGAAAATAAATTGTGAATTTCGTGAGTGTATTTCTCTCTGGTTACTTTGAATTTCGAAGTGAAATTTTGTCTGGTGATACCTGGGTGTGTTATATACCTTGTTTTAAATTTTCACAATTTTTAGGTTTAGTTTTGATTTTATATCAATTTCTGAAGTAGTTGTGCTCATCCTTTGGATGTTGCTGGAATCCAGATAAAATAAGGAGATTCCAGAATTTACTGCAACTTATATCCATTGAATTTTAATGTTAAATTTTTTATGATAAATCCTTGGTGTGTTGGTCATATCCTGTTAAAGTTTTGTGATTTTTGGACAAGTATTAGATTGAATAAAAATTTTACAATGAGATCTGTCCTGTTTTACAATTTCTGGATTGGGTCCATTTAGCCTGAATTTTAATGCTTGATTTGAGTCCAGTATATGATGGAATTTGATTTTGACTTCTCTAACAAAGTTTTAGGAAATTATGTTAGCTTTCTAATGGCACTTGTTTCACTCAATTTCAATTAGTCTAGCTCTAGTTATTGCAAAATTATCCAGGTAGTATTCAACTGAGATACCAAACCAAAACAGCTGGATTTAGCAAGGCATAACTAGGCCTACGAAAATCCGTTTTGGGTGAAACTTGTGGCTATGGAAAGAGGATCAAGTGTATTTTATTACTATGTATTTTCATGATTTTTGAATGAGTATATTTAATTCAGATTTTAAAATAGTATAATATGTTCTACTGAAATTCTGTTTTAGAATCTTATACTTGGATAACTCAATTGGTGGATTGAAAAATGGATTGAATCAATATGAAATTGATAATTAAACTTGTTGAAGTAAAAGAGAAAGTTTGAATTGATAACTTCAATGTTAAAAAAGAATAATTAAAGCTATCGAGTAAAGGTAGCATTGAGGACCTCTTCAGAGGGGAAGGGATCTATTGAGTAAGAATAGACCCAGAAGTCCTCTAAGGAGGCAGAAAAGGCATCAAACTCTGGATGGGGACGCTTGTCTAGGGTGTAGTGAGCTCACAAATAGTGCAGGTGATGCATGCACAAGGAGGTTCTCCAGTGCAGTGGGTTCCCATTATAAAAGACATGAAAGAAATAAGAAATGAATGAAAAATATAACTCATGATATTGAAAATGTATGATGAGTGTTATTGTGAAATGTTGTGGTGCAATAGATAGTATATTGTTTATGTGAATTTTGTAAAATGGTTGAGTTCAAGATGACTCACATGATGAGTAAGGTTATGTGACTCTACTTGAAACGTGCCATTTACATTTTTATGCTATATGTGTATGTTGATTGTATACTGGCTGGAACACTGTTAACAGGTTTTATAAACCGGGGGTTACTCGGTTATACGATTTCATATAACTGACGGTTTAGTGTTGCAGGTAACGGAGGAGATAGGGACTAGAGCACCTGGGAGTTGCTAGCAGGAGCTTACTAGTTCACTTTTGGGTTAGGTAGTCCATCTTTTGATGTAAATTTGGAGTGACTACCTTTTGTGGACAAACTCTCTCTTAGGAGTATAATGAGACTTATTTTTATTAAGTTCTTAGAGGACTAGTTTGTAAATATATAATCACGTGCACAGGTTGTATATATTTATGAACTGGTATTTCTATTTTCGTTGCCATGAGTTGTTAACTTATAATTGCAAAAAAAAAAAAAAAATCAGTTTTTTTAAAAAAATAAAAAAAAAATCTAAGGTGTTACAACTAAGAATCAGAGTGAATGGAGATACATGGCTTACCTAGGCACTTCAATGGCTTCTCTAAGCTTCCAAATGCCTTCTCCAAGCTCCAATGGTGAAAAATCAATAGAAATGAGGCTTGATTTCTCTATACTTGGAAAACCCTAGGAGAGGAGAAGAAGAGAAGAAGATGATGAAATTTTGAGAAGGGAAAAATGAGTGAGAGGGCGTGGGAGAGGTGGAGAGGAAGATGGGGTTTTTCTTCTTTTAACATCTTCTTAAGTTTTGCAACTAGGTCCTCTCCTAGAACTTTTTAAAATTTGCTCCTTAGTCCATCTTCCTATTCTCTTGTTAGAATTTCTACAAACTCTTAAATTCTCAATTTCTTCTAAAGCACCACAAATTCCTATTTGAGAATTTGTGGGATGTTACATTAAGCTAGAAACTTCAAGGTGAATAATACGTTGTTTTAAAAAAATCAAGCAATTTAAACAATTTGAAAAAACAACATTTCATTTTTAAATTAAAAAACACTCAATTTTTCAAGTGTATTGCACACGATTTCTTGAAAACTTGTAGTAATTTTAAAAATGATAAAAATTATGTTAATTAAGCTAGAAACTTCAAGGTGAATAATACATTATTTTAAAAATAGAAATTAATTTATTAATTTAAAAAAAACTTTTGATTTTAAATTAAAAAAACACTCAATTTTTCAAGTGTATTGCACACGATTTTTAGAAAAACTATTGTAATTTTAAAAAAAATATATAGATTAAAATATAAACTTCAAGGTGGATAATACATTCCTATTAAAAAATCAAATAAATTAAATTAATTAAAAAACACCTTTTCATTTAAAAAAAAAACTCAGTTTTTCAAGTGTATTGCACACGATTTCTAGAAAAATTGAAGCAATTTTAAAAATATGAAAAATTATGTAAATAAAGCTCAAAACATAAAGGAGAATAATACATTGTTTTCAAGAAAATCAAATAATTAAAATAATTTTAAAAACACCTATTAATTTTAAATTATAAAATACTCAATTTTTCAAGTGTATATCACATGATTTCTAGAAAAGTTGTAGCAAGTTTAAAAATGATAAAAATTATGTTAATTAAGCTAGAAACTTCATGGTGAATAACATACTGTTCTCAAAAAAATCAAATAATTGAAATAATTTTAAAAGCACCTTTTTATTTTAAATTAAAAAACACTTAATTTTTCAAGTGTATTGCACACGATTTCTAGAAAAAATTTTGCAATTTAAAAAATAAAAAAATTATGTAAATTAAGCTATAAAATTCAAGGTGAACAATACATTATTTTTCTAAAAAATTAAGAAATTGAAATCATTTAAAAAACACCTTTTCATTTTTAAATTAAAAAACACTCAATTTTCAAGTGTATTATACACGATTTCTTTAAAAATTGTGTCAATTTAAAAAATGGTAAAAAAATTGATAATTAAGTTAAATTTTTTTAAAAAATATTTTAATAAACTTAAAAAAAACCTTTTCATTTTTAAATTTAAAAACTCTAAATTTTTCAAGTTTATTACACCCGATTTCTAGAAAATTTAATGTACTTTTAAGAAAAAATTATGTAAATTAAGCTAGAAACATTAAAGCGTATAATACATTGTTTTCAAAGAAAATTCAAATAATTGAAATAATTTTAAAAAACAAATTTCTATTTCCAAATTAAAAAGCACTCCATTTTTCAAGTGTATTGCACACGATTTATAGAAAAACTGTAGCCATTTTAAATATCTAAAAAATTATGTAAATTAAACTAGAAACTTCAAGGTGAATAATACATTATTTTGAAAAAATCAAGAAATTTAAACAATTTAAAAAAACACCATTTCATTTTTAAATTAAGAAACACTCAATTGTTCAAGTGTATTGCACACGATTTCTTGAAATGTTGTAGTAATTTTAAAAATGATAAAAACTATGTTAATTAAGCTAGAAACTTAAAGGTGAATAATACATTGTATTAAAAAAATAAATTAATTTAATTAATTAAAAAAACACCTTTTTATTTTCAATTAAAAAACACTTAATTTTTCAAGTGTATTGCACACGATTTCTAGAACACATTTCACAATTTTAAAAAGAAAAAAATTATGTAAATTAAGCTATCAACTTCAAGGTGAACAATAAATTATTTTTAAAAAAATTAAAAAATTGAAATAATTTAAAAAACACCTTTTCATTTTTAAGTTAAAAAACACTCAATTTTCAAGTGTATTATACACTATTTCTTGAAAAATTGTGTCAATTTTAAAAATGATAAAAAAATTGTTAATTAAGCTAAATTTTAAAAAACAAAGATTTTAATAAACTTAAAAAACACCTTTTAATTTTTAAATTAAAAAACACTAAATTTTTCAAGTTTATTGCAGACGATTTCTAGAAAATTTAATGTAATTTAAAAAAAAATTATATAAATTAAGCTAAAAATGTTAAGGTGAATAATACAGTATTTTCAAAGAAAATTAAAATAATTGAAATAATTAAAAAAATAAATTTTTATTTCAAAATTAAAAAGCACACAATTTTTCAAGTGTATTGCACACGATTTATAGAAAATTTGTAGCCATTTGAAAAATAAAAATATATATGTAAATTAAGCTAGAAAATTCAAGGTGAATAATACATTGTTTTAAAAAAATCAATCAATTTAAACAATTTAAAAAAACACCATTCATTTTTAAATTAAAAAACACTCAATTTTTCAAGTGTATTGCACACGATTTCTTGAAAAGTTGTAGTAATTTTAAAAATGATCAAAATTATGTTAATTAAGCTAGAAAATTCAAGGTGAATAATATATTATTTTAAAAAAATAAATTAATTTAATTAATTTCAAAAACACCTTTTGATTTTAATTTAAAACACACTCAATTTTTCAAGTGTATTGCACACGATTTTTAGAAAAACTATTGTAATTTTTAAAAAATATATATAGGTTAAGATACAAACTTCAAGGTGGATAATACATTGCTTTCAAAAAATTAAATAAATTAAATTACTTAAAAAACACCTTTTCATTTTTTTTAAAAATACAATAAGTTTTTCAAGTGTTGTGCACACGTTTTCTAGAAAAATTGTAGCAATTTTAAAAAAATAAAAAATTATGTAAATTAAGCTCAAAATATCAAGGTGAATAATACATTATTTTAAAGAAAATCAAGTAATTAATATAATTTAAAAAACACCTTTTAATTTTTAAATTATAAAACAATCAATTTTTCAAGTGTATATCCCATGATTTCTAGAAAAGTTGTAGCAATTTTAAAAATTATCAAAATTATGTTAATTAAGCTAGAAAATTCATGGTGAATAATACACTGTTCTCAAAAAAATCAAATAATTTATATAATTTTAAAAACACATTTTTATTTTAAATTAAAAAATACTCAAATTTTCAAGTGTATTGCACAAGATATCTAGAAAAAATTTTGCAATTTAAAAAATAAAAAAATTATGTAAATTAAGCTATAAAATTCAAGGTGAACAATACATTATTTTTCTAAAAAATTAAGAAATTGAAATCATTTAAAAAACACCTTTTCATTTTTAAATTAAAAAAGACTCAATTTTCAAAAAATTGTGTCAATTTTAAAAATGGTAAAAAAATTGATAATTAAGTTAAATTTTTAAAAAAAAAGATTTTAATAAACTTAAAAAACACCTTTTCATTTTTAAATTTTAAAACTCTAAACTTTTCAAGTTTATTACACCCGATTTCTAGAAAATTTAATGTACTTTTAAGAAAAAATTATGTAAATTAAGCTAGAAACATTAAGGCGAATAATATATTATTTTCAAAGAAAATTCAAATAGTTGAAATAATTTTAAAAAACAAATTTCTATTTCCAAATTAAAAAGCACTCCATTTTTCAAGTGTATTGCACACGATTTATAGAAAAACTGTAGCCATTTTAAACATATAAAAAAATTATGTAAATTAAGCTAGAAACTTCAAGGTGAATAATACATTGTATAAAAAAAATCAAGAAATTTAAACAATTTAAAAAACAACATTTCATTTTTAATTTAAAAAACACTCAATTGTTCAAGTGTATTGCACACGATTTCTTGAAATGTTGTAGTAATTTTAAAAATGATAAAAATTATGTTAATTAAGCTAGAAACTTAAAGGTGAATAATACATTGTATTAAAAAAAGAAATTAATTTAATTAATTTAAAAAACACCTTTTGATTTTAAATTAAAAAACACTCAATTTTTCAAGTGTATTGCACACGATTTTTAGAAAAACTATTGTAATTTAAAAAAAAAATATATAGGTTAAAATAGAAACTTCAAGGTGGATAATACATTTCTTTCAAAAAAATCAAATAAATTAAATTAATTAAAAAACACCTTTTCGTTTTATTTAAAAGAAAACACTCAGTTTTTCAAGTGTTGTGCACACAATTTATAGAAGAATTGTAGCAATTTCAAAAATATAAAAAATTATGTAAATTAAGCTCAAAACTTCAAGGTGAATAATAAAATGTTTTCAAGAAATTAAAATAATTTAAATAATTTAAATAACACCTTTTAATTTTTAAATTGTAAAACACTTAATTTTTCAAGTGTATATCACAGTATTTCTAGAAAAGTTGTACCAATTTTAAAAATGATAAAAAAAACATGTTAATTAAGCTAGAAACTTCATGGTGAATAACACACTATTCTCAAAAAAATCAAATAATTGAAATAATTTTTAAAACACCTTTTTATTTATATTAAAAAATACTCAATTTTTAAACTGCTCACACGATTTCTAGAAAACTTTTCGCAATTTAAAAATTTAAAAAATTATGTAAATTAAGCTATCAACTTCAAGGCGAACAATACATTATTTTTAAAAAAATTAAAAATTGAAATCATTTAAAAAACACCTTTTCATTTTTAAATTAAAAAACACTCAATTTTCAAGTGTATTATACACGATTTTTTGAAAAATTGTGTCAATTTTAAAAATGATAAAAAATTTGTTAATTAAGCTAAATTTTGAAAAATAAAGATTTTAATAAACTTAAAAAACACCATTTCTTTTTTAAATTAAAAAACACTAAATTTTTCAAGTTTATTGCAGACAATTTCTAGAAAATTTAATGTAATTTTAAATAATAATTATGTAAATTAAGCTAGAAATGTTAAGGTAAATAATACATTGTTTTCAAAGAAAATTCAAATAATTGAAATAATTTAAAAAACAACTTTTTATTTCAAAATTAAAAAGCACTCAATTTTTCAAGTGTATTGCACACGATTTATAGAAAAATTGTAGCCATTTGAAAAATAGAAAAATTTATGTAAATTAATCTAGAACTTCAAGGTGAATAATACATTGTTTTAAAAAAATCAAGCAATTTAAAAAATTTAAAAAAACACCATTTCATTTTTAAATTAAAAAACACTCAATTTTTCAAGTGTATTGCACACGATTTCTAGAAAAGTTGTAGTAATTTTAAAAATGATCAAAATTCTGTTAATTAAGCTAGAAACTTCAAGGTGAATAATACATTATTTTAAAAATAGAAATTATTTTAATTAATTTAAAAAAAACCTTTTGATTTTAAATTAAAAAACACTCAATTTTTCAAGTGTATTGCACATGATTTTTAGAAAAACTATTATAATTTTTAAAAAATATATATAGATTAAGATAGAAACTTCAACATGGATAATACATTTCTTTAAAAAAAATCAAATAAATTAAATAACTTAAAAAATACCTTTTCATTTTTAAAAAAAACACTCAGTTTTTTAAGTGTATTGCACACGATTTCTAGAAAAATTGTAGCAATTTTAAAAATATAAAAATTAGGTAAATTAAGCTCAAAACTTTACGGTGAATAATACTCTGTTCTCAAAAAACTCAAATAATTGAAATAATTGTAAAAACACCTTTTTATTTTAAATTAAAAAGCACTAAATTTTTGAAGTGTATTGCACACGATTTCTAGAAAATTTAATGTAATTTTAAAAAGAAAATTATGTAAATTAAGCTAGAAACATTAAAGTGAATAATACATTGTTTTCAAAGAAAATTCAAATAATTTAAAAAAAGAACTTTTTATTTCAAAATTAAAAAGCACTCAATTTTTCAAGTGTATTGCACACGATATATAGAAAAACTGTAGCCATTTTAAAAATATAAAAAATTAGGTAAATTAAGCTAGAAACGTCAAGGTGAATAATACATTGTTTTAAATAAATCAAGCAATTTAAACAATTTAAAAAACACCATTTCATTTTTAAATTAAAAAACACTTAATTTTTCAAGTGTATTGCACACGATTTCTAGAAAAGTTGTAGTAATTTTAAAACTGATAAAAATTATGTTAATTAAGCTAGAAACTTCAAGGTGAATAATACATTATTTTAAAAAAAGAAATTAATTTAATTAATTTAAAAAACACCTTTTGATTTTATATTTAAAAACACTCAATTTTTCAAGTGTATTGCACACGATTTTTAGAAAAACTATTGTAATTAAAAATATATATATATAGGTTAAGATAGAAATTTCAAGGTAGATAATACATTTCTTTCAAAAAAATCAAATAAATTAAATTACTTAAAAAACACCTTTTCATTTTTTTTAACAAAAACACTCAGTTTTTCAAGTGTATTGCACACGATTTCTAGAAAAATAGTAGCAATTAAAAAATAAAAAAATTATGTAAATTAAGCTATAAACATGAAGGTGAACAATACATTATTTTTAACAAAAATTAAAAAATTGAAATAATTTAAAAAACACCTTTTTCGTTTTTAAATTAAGAAACACTCAATTTTCAAGTATATTCTACACGATTTCTTGAAAAATTGTATCAATTTTCAAAATGATAAAAAATTTGTTAATTAATCTAAAATTTAAAAAAAACAAAGATTTTAATAAATTTAAAAAATATCTTTTCATTTTTAAATTAAAAAACACTAAATTTTTCATGTTTATTGCACACGATTTCAAGAAAATTTATGGTAATTTTAATAAAAATTATGTAAATTAAGCTAGAAACGTTAAGGTGAATAATACATTGTTTTCAAAAAAAATTCAAATAATTGAAATAATTTAAATAGACAACTTTTTATTTCCAAATTAAAAAGCACTCAATTTTTCAACTGTATTGCACACGATTTATATAAAAACTGTAGTCATTTTAAAAATATAAAAAATTATGTAAATTAAGCTAGAAACATCAAGGTAAATAATACATTGTTTTAAATAAATCAAGCAATTTAAACAACTTAAAAAATCACCATTTCATTTTTAAATTAAAAAACACTCAATTTTTCAAGTGTATTGCACACGATTTCTAGAAAAGTTGTAGTAACTTTAAAAGTGATAAAAATTATGTTAATTAAGCTAGAAACTTTAAGGTGAATAATCATTATTTTAAAAATAGAAATTAATTTAAAAAACACCTTTTGATTTTAAATTAAAAAACACTCAAGTTTTCAAGTGTATTGCATACGATTTATAGATAAACTATTGTAATTTTAAAAAAAATATATAGGTTAAAATATAAACATCAAGGTGGATAATACATTGCTATTAAAAAAATAAAATAAATTAAATTAATTAAAAAACATCTTTTCATTTAAAAAACAAAACAGTCAATTTTTCAAGTGTATTGCACACAATTTCTAGAAAAATTGAAGCAATTTTCAAAATATGAAAAATTATGTAAATTAAGCTCAAAACATAAAGGAGAATAATACATTGTTTTCAAGAAAATCAAATAATTAAAATAATTTAAAAAACACCTATTAATTATTAAATTATAAAACACTCAATTTTTCAAGTGTATATCACAGGATTACTAGAAAAGTTGTAGCAAGTTTAAAAATGATAAAAATTATGTAAATTAAGCTATAAACTTCAAGGTGAACAATACATTATTTTTAAAAAAAATTAAAAAATTGAAATAATTTAAAAAACACCTTATCATTTTTAAATTAAAAAACACTCAATTTTCAAGTGTATTATACACGTTTTTTTGAAAAATTGTGTCAATTTTAAAAATGATAAAAAATTTGTTGATTAAGCTAAAATTTTAAAAGCAAAGATTTAAATAAACTTAAAAAACACCTTTTAATTTTTAAATTAAAAAACACTAAATTTTTCAAGTCTATTGCACACGATTTCTAGAAAATTTAATGTAATTTTAAAAAAAAGTTATGTAAATTAAGCTAGAAACATTAAGCTGAATAATACATTGTTTTCAAAGAAAATTCAAATAATTGAAATAATTTAAAAAAACAACTTTTTATTTCCAAATTAAAAAGTACTCAATTTTTCAAGTGTATTGCACACGATTTATAGAAAAACTGTAGCCATTTTAAAAATACAAAAAATTATGTAAATTAAGCTAGAAACATCAAGGTGAATAATAAATTGTTTTAAAAAAATCAAGAAATTTAAATAATTTAAAAAAACACCATTTCATTTTTAAAGTAAAAAACACTCAATTGTTCAAGTGTATTGCACACGATTTCTTGAAAAGTTGTAGTAATTTTAAAATGATAAAAATTATGTTAATTAAGCTAAAAAACTTCAAGGTGAATAATACATTATTTTAAAAATAGAAATTAATTTAATTAATTTAAAAAACACCTTTTGATTTTAAATTAAAAAACACTCAATTTTTCAAGTGTATTGCACACAATTTTTAGAAAAACTATTGTAATTTTAAAAAAAATATAGCTTAAAATAGAAACTTCAAGGTGGATAATACATTGCTTTCAAAAAATTCAAAAAAATTAAATTACTTAAAAAACACCTTTTCATTTTTAAAAAAAACACTCAGTTTTTCAAGTGTATTGCACACGATTTCTAGAAATTATGTAGCAATTTTAAAAATACAAAAATTTGTTAAATTAAGCTCAAAACTTTATGGTGAATAATACACTGTTCTCAAAAAAATCAAATAATTGAAATAATTGTAAAAACACCTTTTTATTTTAAATTAAAAAGCACTCAATTTTTCAAGTGTATTGTACATGATTTCTAGAAAATTTAACGTAATTTTAAAAAAAATATGTAAATTAAGCTAGAAACATTAAGCTGAATAATACATTGTTTTCAAAGAAAATTCAAATAATTGAAATAATTTAAAAAAACAACTTTTTATTTCCAAATTAAAAAGTACTCAATTTTTCAAGTGTATTGCACACGATTTATAGAAAAACTGTAGCCATTTTAAAAATACAAAAAATTATGTAAATTAAGCTAGAAACATCAAGGTGAATAATAAATTGTTTTAAAAAAATCAAGAAATTTAAATAATTTAAAAAAAACACCATTTCATTTTTAAAGTAAAAAACACTCAATTGTTCAAGTGTATTGCACACGATTTCTTGAAAAGTTGTAGTAATTTTAAAATGATAAAAATTATGTTAATTAAGCTAAAAAACTTCAAGGTGAATAATACATTATTTTAAAAATAGAAATTAATTTAATTAATTTAAAAAACACCTTTTGATTTTAAATTAAAAAACACTCAATTTTTCAAGTGTATTGCACACGATTTTTAGAAAAACTATTGTAATTTAAAAAACAATATAGCTTAAAATAGAAACTTCAAGGTGAATAATACATTGCTTTCAAAAAAATCAAAAAAATTAAATTACTTAAAAAACACCTTTTCATTTTTAAAAAAAACACTCAGTTTTTCAAGTGTATTGCACACGATTTCTAGAAATTATGTAGCAATTTTAAAAATACAAAAATTTGTTAAATTAAGCTCAAAAATTTATGGTGAATAATACACTGTTCTCAAAAAAATCAAATAATTGAAATAATTGTAAAAACACCTTTTTATTTTAAATTAAAAAGCACTCAATTTTTCAAGTGTATTGTACATGATTTCTAGAAAATTTAACGTAATTTTAAAAAAAATTATGTAAATTAAGCTAGAAACATTAAGCCGAATAATACATTATTTTCAAAGAAAAATCAAATAATTTAAATAATTTTAAAAAAGAACTTTTTATTTCAAAATTAAAAAGCACTCAATTTTTCAAGTGTATTGCACACGATTTATAGAAAAACTGTAGCCATTTTAAAAATATAAAAAATTAGGTAAATTAAGTTAGAAACTTCAAGCTGAATAATTCATTGTTTTAAATAAATCAAGCAATTTAAACAATTTAAAAAAACACCATTTCATTTTTAAATTAAAAAATACTCAATTTTTCACGTGTATTGCACACGATTTCTAAAAAAGTTGTAGTAATTTTAAAAATGATAAAAATTATGTTAATTAAGCTAAAAAACTTCAAGGTGAATAATACATTATTTTAAAAATATAAATTAATTTAAATAATTTAAAAAACACTCAATTTTTCAAGTGTATTGCACACGATTTTTAGAAAAACTATTGTAATTTAAAAAAAAAATATAGGTTAAAATAGAAACTTCAAGGTGGATAATACATTGCTTTCAAAAAAATCAAAAAAATTAAATTACTTAAAAAACACCTTTTCATTTTTAAAAAAAATATTCAGTTTTTCAAGTGTATTGCACACGATTTCTAGAAATTATGTAGCAATTTTAAAAATACAAAAATTTGTTAAATTAAGCTCAAAACTTTATGGTGAATAATACACTGTTCTCAAAAAAATCAAATAATTGAAATAATTGTAAAAACACCTTTTTATTTTAAATTAAAAAGCACTCAATTTTTCAAGTGTATTGTACATGATTTCTAGAAAATTTAACGTAATTTTAAAAAAAATTATGTAAATTAAGCTAGAAACATTAAGCTGAATAATACATTATTTTCAAAGAAAATTCAAATAACTTAAATAATTTTAAAAAAGAACTTTTTATTTCAAAATTAAAAAGCACTCAATTTTTCAAGTGTATTGCACACGATTTATAGAAAAACTGTAGCCATTTTAAAAATATAAAAAATTAGGTAAATTAAGTTAGAAACTTCAAGCTGAATAATTCATTGTTTTAAATAAATCAAGCAATTTAAACAATTTAAAAAAACACCATTTCATTTTTAAATTAAAAAACACTCAATTTTTCAAGTGTATTGCACACCATTTCTAAAAAAGTTGTAGTAATTTTAAAAATGATAAAAATTTTGTTAATTAAGCTAAAAAACTTCAAGGTGAATAATACATTATTTTAAAAATATAAATTAATTTAAATAATTTAAAAAACACCTTTTGATTTTAAATTAAAAAACACTCAATTTTTCAAGTGTATTGCACACGATTTTTAGATAAACTATTGTAATTTAAAAAAAAATATAGCTTAAAATAAAAACTTCAAGGTGGATAATACATTGCTTTCAAAAAAATCAAAAAAATTAAATTACTTAAAAAACACCTTTTCATTTTTTAAAAAAACACTCAGTTTTTCAAGTGTATTGCACACGATTTCTAGAAATTATGTCGCAATTTTAAAAATACAAAAATTAGTTAAATTAAGCTCAAAACTTTATGGTGAATAATACACTGTTCTCAAAAAAATCAAATAATTGAAAAAATTTTAAAAACACCTTTTTATTTTAAATTCAAAAGCACTCAATTTTTCAAGTGTATTGCACACGATTTCTAGAAATAGAAAATTAAAAAACAAAGATTTTAATAAATTTAAAAAATACCTTTTCATTTTTAAATTAAAAAACACTAAATTTTTCAAGTTTATTGCACACGATTTTTAGAAAACTTAATGTAATTTTTAAAAAAAGAGTATGTAAATTAAGCTAGAAATATTAAGGTGAATAATACATTGTTTTCAAAGAAAATTCAAATAATTGAAATAATTTTAAAAAAAAAAATTTATTTCCAAATTAAAAAGCACTCAATTTTTCAAGTGTATTGCACAAGATTTATAGAAAAACTGTAGGCATTTTAAAAATATAAAGAATTATGTAAATTAAGCTAGAAACTTCAAGGTGAATAATTCATTGTTTTAAAAAAATAAGCAATTTAAACAATTTAAAAAAACACCATTTCATTTTTAAAATATAAAACACTCAATTTTTCAAGTGTATTGCACACGATTTTTTGAAAAGTTGTAGTAATTTTAAAAATGATAAAAATTATGTTAATTAAGCTAGAAACTTCAAGGTGTATTGCACACGATTTTTAGAAAAACTATTGTAATTAAAAAAATACATATATAGGTTAAGATAGAAACTTCAAGGTGGATAATACATTTCTTTCAAAAAAATCAAATAAATTAAATTACTTAAAAAACACCTTTTCATTTTTTTAAAAAAAACACTCAGTTTTTCAAGTGTATTGCACACGATTTTTAGAAAAATTGTAAGAATTTTAAAAATATAAAAAATTATGTAAATTAAGCTTAAAACATCAAGGTGAATCATAATACATTATTTTCAAGAAAATCAAATAATTAAAATAATTTAAAAAAACACCTTTTAATTTTTAAATTATAAAACACTCAATTTTTCAAGTGTATATCACATGATTTCTAGAAAAGTTGTAGCAATTTTAAAAATGATAAAAATCATGTTATTTAAGCTTAGAACTTCATGGTGAATAATACACTGTTCTCAAAAAATTCAAAAAATTGAAATAATTTTAAAAACACCTTTTTATTTTAAATTTAAAAACACTCCATTTTTCAAGTGTATTGCACCCGATTTCTACAAAAATTTTCGCAATTTAAAAATTAAAAAATTATGTAAATTAAGCTATAAACTTCAAGGTGAATAATACATTATTTTTAAAAAAAATTAAAAAGTTGAAATAATTTTAAAAACACCGTTTCATTTTTAAATTAAAAAACACTAAATTTTCCAATGTATTATACACGATTTCTGAAAAAATTATGTCAATTTTAAAAATGATAAAAAATTTGTGAATTAAGATATTTTTTTAAAAAACAAAGATTTTAATAAATTTAAAAAATACTTTTTTATTTTTAAATTAAAAAACACTAAATTTTTCAAGTTTATTGCACACGATTTCTAGAAAATTTAATGTAATTTTAAAAAAAATTATGTAAAATTAAGCTAGAAACCCTAAGGTGAATAATACATTGTTTTCAAAGAAAATTCAAATAATTGAAACAATTTAAAAAACAACTTTTTATTTCCAAATTAAAAAGCACACAATTTTTCAAGTGTATTGCACACGATTTATAGAAAAACTGTAGCCATTTTAAAAACATAAAAAGTTATGTAAATTAAGCTAAAAACTTCAAGATGAATAATACATTGTTTTAAAAAAATCAAGCAATTTAAACAATTTAAAAAAACACCATTTCATTTTTAAATTAAAAAACACTCAATTTTTCAAGTGCATTGCACACGATTTCAAGAAAAGCTGTAGTAATTTTAAAAATGATAAAATTTATGTTAATTAAGCTAGAAATTCATGGTGAATAATACACTGTTCTAAAAAAATCAAATAATTGAAATAATTTTAAAAACACCTTTTTATTTTAAATTAAAAAACACTCAATTTTTCAAGTGTATTACATACGATTTCTAGAAAAAATTTTGCAATTTAAAAAGTAAAAAAAATTATGTAAATTAAGCTATAAACTTCAAGGTGGACAATATATTATTTTTAAAAAAAATTAAAAAATTGAAATAATTTAAAAAAGACCTTTCATTTTTAAATTAAAAAACACTAAATTTTCAAGTGTATTATTATACACAATTTCTTGAAAATTATGTCAACTTTGAAAATTATAAAAAATTTGTTAATTAAGCTAAATTTTTAGAAAACAAAGATTTTAATAAATTTAAAAAATACCTTTTCATTTTTAAATTAAAAAACACTAAATATTTCATGTTTATTGCACACAATTTCTAGAAAATTTAATGTAATTTTCAAAAAAAAATTATGTAAATTAAGCTAGAAACGTTAAGGTGAATAATACATTGTTTTCAAAGAAAATTCAAATAATTGAAATAATTTAAAAAAAACAACTTTTTATTTCCAAATTAAAAAGCACTCAATTTTTCAAGTGTACTGCACACGATTTATAGAAAAACTGTAGCCATTTTAAAAATATAAAAAATTATGTAAATTAATTGTAACACCTAACAAAATTTAAGGCTAAGTTTTTTTTTTCAAATCACTAGTGGAAGGTAAATTCTAATTTACAACAATTAATAATAATAATTATAATAATAATATTTACAACCTTTCAGGTGAATAATACATTGGTTTCAAGAAAATCAAATAATTAAAATAATTTAAAAAACACCTTTTAATTTTTAAATTATAAAACACTCAATTTTTCAAGTGTATTGCACATAATTTCTAGAAAAGTTGTAGCAATTTTAAAAATGATAAAATTTATGTTAATTAAGCTAGAAACTTCATGGTGAATAATACACTGTTCTCAAAAAAATCAAATAATTGAAATAATTTTAAAACAACTTTTTATTTTTAATTAAAAAAACTCTATTTTTCAAGTGTATTGCACACGATTTCTAGAAAAATTTTCACAATTTTAAAAATATAAAAAATTATGTAAATTAAGCTATAAACTTCAAGGTGAACAATGCATTATTTTAAAAAAATCAAAAAATTGAAATAATTTAAAAAACACCTTTTCATTTTTAAATTAAAAAATACTCAATTTTCAAGTGTATTACACACAAATTATAGAAAAATTGTAGCAATTTTAAAAATGATAAAAAATTTGTTAATTAAGCTAAAAACTTTAAGGTGAATAATACATTATTTTAAATAAAATAAAATAATTTAAATAATTTATAAAACGCATTTTTATTTTTAAATTAAAAGACACACAATCTTTCAAGTGTGTTGCACACGATTTCTAAAAAATTTTTCGCAATTTTAAAAATATAAAAAAATATGTAAATTAAGATATTAACTTCAAGGTGAACAATACATTATTTAAAAAAATTAAAAAATTGAAATAATTTAAAAAACACCTTTTTATTTTTAAATTAAAAAGCACTCAATTTTCAAGTGTATTACACACGATTTCTTCAACAATTTTAGTAATTTTAAAAATGTATTTATTTTTTTAAATTGAGATAGAAACCTCAAGGTGAAAAATTTAAAAATTCAGGAGTCACCTAGCAGCGCCTGGGCGCCCATTTGAAGGCTTTTGCGACAGAGTTACAACGAGTTTCTTTTAAATAGTTGCTTTAGGCTCATTTTGATGATTCCTGAGTTTTTGCTCTGTCGCCTAGGCGATGGAATGGGCGCTGACCCCTGCTGTCAGTACAGTAGGAGCAGCTTTCTGGCAATCTTCTGTCGCCAGGGCAATGGAATACTTGCCTGGGCGCTTGTACAAATTTCTGGACAATGAAGAAACCCTGCTCCACTAGCTTGGTGCCCAGGCGATGGATATGGCGCCTGGGCGCTGAGACTTTGATCTCCACTTTTTTAACCATGCTTCCCACAGTTATTCCAAAGCCTACAAACACAATAACAAGGGATCAAAAAGCACTTCAAATCAAACTAAGTCTCATAATTGCTTAAGGACTCACAAAGGTCTATCAAGAAGGGAGTTTTAGCAATAAAACCAATCCTTTAAGAGTGATAAGTGCTTCAAGATAACTTGAAAAATATCAAAACCAAGCACTTATTAAAAATACATTATTTTCTAAAAAATAATATAATATAAATAATTTAAAAAACACCTTTTCTTTTTGAAATTTTTAAAACACTCAATTTTTCTAGTGTATTGCACACGATTTCTAAATATATTGTAGCAATTTTAAGAATATAAAAATAGTATAAATTAAGCTAGAAATTGGATAATAAATTGTTTTCATAAAAATAAAATATTTAATTTATTTAAAAAACACCTTTTCTTTTTTAAATTAAAAACACTCAATTTTTTAAGTGTATAGAACATGATTTCTAGAAAATTTTTAGCAATTACGTAAATAAAGCTAGAAACTTCAAGGTGAATAATAAATTATTATAAAAAAAATCAAATAATTTAAAAGACTCCTTTTCATTTTTAAATTAAAAAACAATCAATTTTTCAAGTGTATTGCACACGATTTCAAGAAAAATTGTTATAATTTGTTTTAAAAAAATTATGTAAGTTAAACTAGAAACATCTAGGTAAATAATACAATGTTTTTAAAAAAATCTAACAATTTAAATTATTTATAAAACACCTTTTCTTTTTTAAATTATAAACACTCAATTTTTCAAGTGTAATGACACATGATTTCTAGAAAAATTGTAGCAATTTTAAAATACAAACAATTATGTAAATTAAGCTAGAAACTTCAAGGTGAATAATACATTGTTTTCAAGAAAATAAAATAATTAAAATAATTTAAAAAACAACTTTTAATTTTAAAATTATAAAACACTCAATTTTTCAAGTGTATTATTGCACACGATTTCTAGAAAAGTTGTAGAAATTTTAAAAATGAGAAAAATTATGTTAATTAAGCTAGAAACTTCAAAGTGAATAATACGTTGTTGTAAAAAAAATCAAATAATTGAAATAATTTTAAAAACAGCTTTTTATTTTAAAATAAGAAACACTCAATTTTTCAATTGTGTTGCACACGATTTCTAGAAAAACAATTGTAATTTTAAAAAAAATATAAGTTAAGATAGAAACTTCACAGTAGATAATACATTGCTTTCAAGAAAATCAAATAAATTAAATTACTTAAAAAAAACCTTTTCATTTTTAAATTAAAAACCACTCAATTTTTCAACTGTATATTGCACACGATTTATTGAAAAACTGTAGCGATTTTAAAAATATAAAAATTATGTAAATTAAGCTAGAAACTTCAAGGTGAATAATACATTTTTTGAAAAAAATGAAATAATTTAAATAATTTAAAAAAACACCTTTTCATTTTTAAATTAAAAAACACTCAATTTTTTAAGTGTATTGCACACAATTTTTAGAAGTATTATTGTAATTTAAAAAAAAATTATGTAAGTCAAGATAGAAACTTCAAGGTGGATAATACATTATTTTCATAAAAATCAAATAATTTAAATTACTTAAAAACACCTTTTCATTTTTAAATTAAAAACACTCAATTTTTCAAGTGTATTGCAAATGATTTTTTGAAAAATTGTAGCAATTTTAAAATTATAAAAAAAATATTAATTAAGCTAAAAACTTGAAGGTGAATAATACATTAATTTAAAAAAAAGAAAATAATTTAATTAATTTAAAAAACACCTTTTTTATTTTAAATTAAAAAACACAATTTTTCAAGTTATATTGCACACGATTTCTAGAAAAACCATTGTAATTTAAAAAAAGTATATATATATATATAAGTTAAGATAGAAACTTCAAGGTAGATAATACATTGCTTTCAAAAAAATCAAATAAATTAAATTACCTAAAAAACACCTTTTCATTTTTTAAATTAAAAACCATTCAATTTTTCAAGTGTATTGCACACGATTTATAAATGTAACACCTTAACTTTTGAGTCCGTTTTCTTTTTCCAATACACTAGTAGAAGCTAAATTCTAATTTACAACAATTAAAAGTAGTAATAATTACTACCCTTTCAATTGTTACGGATTCATATACAGCTGAACAAATTAATATATGAACTTGAGACTTAGGTTCACCATGTGTGGCTATACCTAAGAAAAGCATAGCTCATCCCATGTGTGGTTTTCGCTACACAATCTTCTGATCCATGCGATATGGTAACCGTCGGTTATATGTAAACATATAATTGAGTAACCCCCGGCATTTTTTAAACAATTTTATACCATATCGTAGTCAGTCTAACTGGAAAACACCTCATTTAATCCCTAACACACAATTCAATCCACAATCAATGCAACAACTCATACATAATGCATGCTATGACAATTATGGATATATGCATGCCATGATCTTTTATTAACATACTTAATTCTTTTCTTTTCTTGAATCTTTTATGGAAGCCTCGTGCACTAGACTTCCCTTAGCGCGTGGCAGTAACGCAAGGTTGAGCTCAAAACTAGGACCACGGCAAGATTCCCTACCGTGATCAAACTGGCTGCCGGGCTATCTCTACCCCGTTCATTGGGAATAACCCAGGACTTTGACCCATTCGTTGAGATAGTCCTTTCTTTCGGGCCATCTTCCCGATCACCGGGCAACCCTACTAGTTCAGGTCATCTTACCTCGTTCATTGGAAGACCCTACATTCTCAATCTTTTCATGCTTGTCCACTTACCCGGTGTTTGACCGGTGGGAATCAACCCGCTTACTCAACATCCGTTGATGGGGGAAAGCTTAAACTTGTCTTTAAATTTCATTTTCATTTCACATCAAATATTATCATGCATTTCACATTCAACTCATATCATTTGCATTCAACATTCATCATATGACAGATTCACAATTCAAATCAAGAGCATGCCCTATCATTTCATAATCCTAAAGCATCTTACTAAGTCATATAAGCCTATTCCTTACATTCTTATCATTTCATAATCCTAAAGCATGTATTTTGAAAATAACAAACTAATTTAAATAATTTAAAACACACCTTTGAAATTTTAAATTAAAAAACACTCGATTTTTTAAGTGTATTGCACACGTTTTTTTGGAAAAATTGTATCAATTTTGAAAATACAAAAAATGTAAATTAAGCTAGAAACTTCAAGGTAAGTAATACATTGTTATCAAAAAAATAAAATATTTTAAAAATCACCTTTTCATTTTTAAATTAAAAAGAACTCAAGTTTTTAAGTGTATTGCACACGATATCTAGAAAAGTTGTAGCAATTTTAAAAATGATAAAAATTATGTTAATTAAACTAGAAACTTCAAGATGAATAATACATTGTTCTTAAAAAAATCAAATAATCGAAATAATTTTAAAAACACCTTTTCGATTTTAAACTAAAAAACACTCAATTTTTCAAGTGTATCGCACATAATTTCTAGAAAAATTATAGCAATTTTAAAAATATAAAAAATTATGTAAATTAAGCTCAAAACTTCAAAGTGAATAATACAATTTTTCAAGAAAATCAAATAATTTAAATAATTTTAAAAACTCCTTCTCATTTTTAAATTAAAAAACACTCAATTTTTCAAGTGTATTGCACACAATTTATAGAAAAGTTGTAGCAATTTTCAAAATGATAAAAATTAAGTTAATTAAGCTAGAAACTTCAAGGTGAATAATAAATTATTCTCAAAAAAACCAAATAATTGAAATAATTTTAAAAACACCTTTTCATTTTTAATTTAAAAAACACTCAATTTTCAATTGTATTGCACATGATTTATAGAAAAATTGTAGCAATTTTAAAAATATTAAAAACTATGTAAATTAAGCTAGAAACTTCAAGGTGAATAATACATTATTTTCAAGAAAATCAAATAATTAAAATAATTTAAAAAACACCTTTTCATTTTGTAAATTAAAAAATACTCAATTTTTCAAATGTATTGCACACGATTTCTAGAAATATTATTGTAATTTTAAAAAAAATTATGTAAGTTAAGATAGAAACTTCAAGGTGGATAATACACTGTTTTCAGAAAAATAAAATAATTTAAATTACTTAAAAACACCATTTCATTTTTAAATTAAAGACACTCAATTTTTCAAGTGTATTGCACATGATTTTTGAAAAATTGTAGCAATTTTAAAAATATTTAAAAAGTATATAAATTAAAATAGAAACTTGAAGGTGAAAAATACATTATTTTTAAAAAAGAAAATAATTTAATTAATTTAATAAACACTTTTTTTAATATTAAAAAACACTTAATTTTTCACGTGTATTGCACATGATTTCTAGAAAAACTATTGTAATTTTTTTAAAAAATATAAGTTAAGATAGAAATTTCAACATAGATAATACATTACTTTCAAATAAATTAAATTACTTAAAAAAAACCTTTTAATTTTTAAATTAAAAACCACTCAAATTTTCAAGTGTATTGCACACGATTAATAGAAAAATTGTAGCCATTTTAAAAATACAAAAATTTATGTAAATTAAGCTATAAACTTCAAGGTGAATAATAAATTAATTTCAAAAAAATTGTATTGCACACGATTTCCAAAAAATTTGTAACCATTTTAAAAATAAAAAAAATGTATATTCAGATAGAAACTTCAAGGTGATAAATACATTGTTTTCAAAAAAATAAAATAATTCAAATAATTTAAAAAAAACCTTTGAAATTTTAAATTAAAAAACACTCAATGTTTTTTGGAAAATTTGTAGCAATTTTGAAAAAAAAATGTATACTAAGCTAGAAACTTCAAAGTGGATAATACATTGCTTTCAAAATAATTAAATAAATTAAATTACTTAAAAACTTCTTTTCATTTTTAAATTAAAAAACACTCAATTTTTCAAGTGTATTACACACGATTTCTAGAAAAATTGTAGCAATTTTAAAAATAACAAAATTATGTCAATTCAGCTCGAAACTTCAAGGTGAATAATATATTATTTTCAAAAAAATAAAATAATTCAAATAATTTAAAAAACACCTTTGAAATTATAAATTAAAAAACACTCAATTTTTCAAATAAATTGTAGCAATTTTGAAAATAAAAAAAAAGTATATTAAGCTAGAAATCTCAAGGTGGATAATACATTGCTTTTAAAAAAATCAAATAAATAAAATTGCTTAAAAACTTATTTTCCTTTTTAAATTAAAAAATACTCAATTTTTCAAGTGTATTGCACACGATTTCTAGAAAAATTGTTGCAATTTTAAAAATAAAAATTTATGTAAGTTACGCTAAAAACTTCAAGCTAGATAATACATTGTTTTAAAAAAAATAAAAGAATTAATTTTTTTAAAAAACACATTTTCAATTTTAAATTAAAAAAAACTCAATTTTTCAAGTGTATTGCATATGATTTCTGGAAAAATTGTAGCAATTTTAAAAATAAAAAAAATTATGAAAATTCGGCCAAAAACTTCAAGGTGAATAATAAATTGTTTTTTTAAGAAATCAAATAATTTATATAATTTAAAAAAAATTATTTTTAAATTAACAAACACTCTATTTTTCAAATGTATTGCACACGATTTCTGGAAGAAAAAATTAGCAATTTCAAAAATATAAAAAAATTATTAAATTAAGCTATAAAATTCAATGTAAACAATACATTATTTTAAAAAAAACAAATAATTAAAAAACACTCAATATTTCAAGTGTATTGCACATGATTTCTAGAAAAAATTTTGCATTTATAAAAATGATAAAAAATTTGTTAATTAAGCTAGAAACATTAAGGTGAATAATACAAAGTTTTCAAAAAAAAAATCAAAAAAAATAATTTAAATAAGAACCTTTTCATTTTTAAATTAAAAAACACTCAATTTTTCAAGTTATTGCACATGATTTCTAGAAAATTTAATGTAATTTTAAAAAAATTATGTAAATTAAGCTAAAAAATTTTAAATTTTTTTTTAAAAGCACCTTTTCATTTCGAAATTAAAAACCACTCAATTTTTCAAGTGTATTGCACATGATTTCTAGAAAAATTGTAGCCATTTTAAAAATATAAAAAATTATGTAAATTTAGCAATAAAAATCAAGGTAAATAATACATTATTTTCAAAAAATCAAATAATTTTAATAATTTAAAAAAACACCGTTTTATTTTTGAATTAAAAAACACTCAAATTTTCAAGTGTATTACACACGATTTCTTGAAATATTGTAGCCATTTTAAAATTAAAAAAATGTATATTAAGCTAGAAACTTCAAGGTGAATAATACATTATTTTAGAAAAATAAAATAATTTAAATAATTTAAAACAACTTTTCATTTTTAAATTATAAAAGATTCAATTTTTCAAGTGTATTGCACATGAATTCTAGAAAAAATTTAGCAATTCTAAAAGTATAAAATAAATTATGTAAATTAAGCTAGAAACTTCAAGGTGAACAATACATTATTTTCAATAAAAATAATATAATTTAAAAAATAAATTTTCAAGTGTATTGCACACTATTTTTGGAAAACAAATGTAACAATTTTCAAAATAAAAAAAAATGTAT
The DNA here is from genome assembly GCA_037177725.1 of Cyamopsis tetragonoloba. NCBI lineage: Eukaryota > Viridiplantae > Streptophyta > Magnoliopsida > Fabales > Fabaceae > Cyamopsis > Cyamopsis tetragonoloba. The sequence goes on along the minus strand of CM074122.1, from coordinate 59,565,806 downwards.
ATTAAGCTAGAAACTTCAAGGTGAGTAATATATTGTTATTAAAGAAATAAAATAATTAAAAAAACACCTTTAAATTTTAAAATTAAAAAACACTCAATTTTCTAGTATATTGCACATGATTTCTAGAAAAATTGTAGCAATTTTAAAAATAAAAATTTATGTAAGTTATGCTAGAAACTTCAAGGTGGATAATACATTGTTTTAAAAAAAATAAAATAATTAAATAATTTAAAAAACACCTTTTAATTTTTAAATTAAAAAACACTCAATTTTCAAGTATATTGCACATGATTTCTAGAAAAAATATTTTAATTTAAAAAAAATTTATATAAGTTAAGAAAAAAAATTCAAGATGGATAATATATTATTTTAAAAAAATCAAATACTTTAAATTACTTAAAAAACACTTTTTCATTTTTAAATTAAAAAACACTCAATTTCAAGTGTATTGCACACGATTTCAAGAAAAATTGTAGAAACTTTAAAAATATAAAAAATTATATAAATTAAGCTAGAAACTTCAAGGTGAAAAATACATTGTTTAAAAAAAATTAATTTAAATAATTTTAAAAAAAACTTTTCATTTTGAAATTAAAAATCACTCAAATTTTCAAGTGTATTGCACACCATTTCTAGAAAACTTGTAGCAATTTTAGAAATAAAAAAAAGAGTAAATTAAGCTAGAAACTTCAAGGTGACTAATAAATTGTTTTAAAAAAATAATTTAAAGAATTTTAAAACACCTTTTCATTTTTAAATTAAAAAGCACTCAATTTTTCAAGTGTATTGCACAAGATTTCTAGAAAAGTTGTAGCAATTTTTAAAATGATAAAAATTATGTTAATTAAACTAAAACCTTCAAGGTAAATAATACATTATTCTAAAAAAATGTCAAATAATTGAAATAATTTAAAAACACCTTTTCATTTTTAAATTAAAAAACACCCAATTTTTCAAGTGTATGGCATACGATTTCTAGAAAAATTGTAGCAATTTTTAAAATATAAAAAATTATTTAAATTAATCTAGAAGCTTCAAGGTAAATAATACATTGTTTTCAAGAAAATCAAATAATTAAAATAATTTAAAAATTACCTTTTCATTTTTAAATAAAAAATATTCAATTTTTCAAATATATTGCACACGATTTCTAGAAATATTATTGTAATTTTAAAAAAAATTATGTAAGTTAAGATATAAAATTCAAGGTGGATAATACATTGTTTTAAAAAAAAACAAATAATTTAAATTACTTAAAAAACACCTTTTCATTTTTAAATTAAAAACACTCAATTTTTCAAGTGTATTGCACAAGACTTTTTGAAAAATTGTAGAAATTTAAAAAATATAAAAAATATAAATTAAACTAGAAACTTCAAGGTGAATAATAAATTATTTTAAAAAAGAAAATAATTTAATTAATTTAAAAAACACTTTTTTATTTTAAATTAAAAAACACTCAATTTTTTAAGTGTATTGCATACTTTCTATAAAACTTTTTGCAGTTTTAATAATATAAAAAAATTATGTAAATTAAGCTAGAAAATTCAAGTTGAACAATGCCTTATTTTCAAAAAAAATATATAATTTTTATAATTTAAAAAACAAATTTTCATTTTTAAATTAAAAAAGACTTAATTTTTCAAGTGTATTGCACATGATTTTTTCAAAAAATTGTATTAATTTTAAAAATATAAAAAATTATGTATATTAGCTAGAAACTTCAAGGATATACATTCTTTTCAAAAAAATCAATTATTTTAAATAATTTAAAAAACACGTTTTCATTATGAAATTAAAAAACACTCAAATTTTCAAGTGTATTGCATACAACTTTTAGAAAAGTTTAGCATCTTTAAAAATTAAAAAAATTATGTTAATTAAGCTAGAAATGTAACACTTTATTTTTGAGCCTTTTTTTATTGAAACACTAACGGAGGCTAAATTCTACTTTACAATAATTAATAATAATAATTACAACTCTTTTAACTTATATAGATTTCTATACCGCTGAACAAATTAACATATGAACTTGAGACTTAGATTCACCATGTGTGGCTATACCTAAGAAAAGCCCACAATTCGTCCTATCTGTGGCTTTTGCTTCATAATCTTCTGATACCTGCGATATGGTAATCATCAATTATATGTAAACATATAACTGAGTAACCCCAACACTTTTAAAAACAATTATACCATATCGCAACCAGTCTAACTGGAAAACACCCAATTTAATTCCTATCACACAATTAATCCAATGCAACATATTCAAACATAATGCATGCAATGGCATTTATAAATGTATGCATATCATGATCTTTCATTATCATACTTGTTTCATTCTTTTCTTTAGTCTTTTACAAAAGCCTTGTGCACTAGACTTCACCATAGGCGCATGGCAGCAACGCGCATCTGATCTCAATCATGGACCACAGAAAGCGTTTTTACCGTGATCAACTGCCGGGCTATCTTGACCCCGTTCATTGGGAATAGCCCATGACTTCCTTACCCGTTCATTGAAATAGTCATTTCTTTCGGGTTATCTGCCCAATCACAGGGCAACCCTACTAGTTTAGGCCATCTTACCCCGTTCATTGGAAGACCCTACATTCTCAATCTTTTCATGCTTGTCCGCTTACCCGGTGTGTAACTGGTGGGAATCAACTCACTTACTCAACATTCATTGATGGGGGAAGTCTTAAACTTGTCTTTAAATTTCATTTTCTTTTCACATAAAATATTTTCATGCATTTTACATTCAATTCATATCATTTGCATACAACATTTTTCATTCATCATTTATGACATTACGATTTCATTAATCATTAATTAAATCACTTTCCATCCATGTCATAACACTATACTTATCATAATCATTTCATTTCATTTTGTTTGATTATGTTCATGTAGGAATAAAGCATGGAGAAGTGTTGATTTTAGATGATTGGACTTGAATAATGAAGGAAAGAATGAAGAAAAGATGCAGAAAACACTTAGAAGCTGTCAAACACAATCTTGTGCGCACAGCCCAGGAAGGTGTGCGCACCTTAATTCCTCCTGGAGCTGCTACCCAATCTTGTGCGCACAGCCCAGGAAGGTGTGCGCACCTCTATTCATATTTTGGCTATAACTTGAGTTGTAGACCTCTAAATTGAGTGAAACCAAAAGAATTTGAAATATAAGAGGATTCTCTACAACTCTTATGAAGACCACAAAACCTAGTTCTAAAAGTTTAATTGTCAAAGACAGTCATCTTTGACAGGGATGTGAAATCAACAAAACAAATACTTTCATATAGACCCTGTCTCAGTAATTTGATCATAACTAGAGTTGTAGACCTCCAAATTGAGTGAAACAAAAAGCATTTGAAAGTTAAGAGGGTGCTCTACAACTCTTATGAAGACCATGAAGTCAAATTCCAATTAAACCCAATTCAAAAATCCAGTTCAAATGGTTCCAAAACAGGGAAAATGGTCTTGATCAACTTTTCACAAATTTCAATCCTCCCTCCCATCTCAATTCCTCAAAATCAGATTAACTTCATCTAATTCAATATAAATCACTCAAAGATCAATTCACAAGGATGACCAAAGTCCAATTTCATCAAATTCACATTATCATCAAGATCATTCCTATACATTCACATTCACAATCCAATATCCAAACAAAGAATCAACATAAATGCATCAACCCCACACATATAGAACCAATTCAACCAAGATCAACCTCACACTTCAAGAACACAAGAAACATGTCATGTTAATTTAACACCAATATGCATACAAGCTAAATCCATGTCATCTAACCAAGTCAAGTCCAAAACCTAACATCATAAAACCTCAAATTTCTAATTTCCCTTATTGGAGTTTTAAGTTTGGGGTTTAGTGGGGTTACCTTAGAATTGGAGCTCTAAACTCAATCTCTAAATTTCACTGTGAAAGATTCTAAACCGGTAGAATTGGAGTTCCCAACGCGTAGATCATTTTCTTCAACTGCTCTGGCGGCAACCGGTGGCCGGAAGGCCACCATGCAAGCACTCAAAGTGGTGGCCACCACCACCTCCTCCTTTCTCTCTCGCCACCCTCTCTCTTTATTTCTTTCAAGTTTTGTTTATTGTGTTGTAATGTGTGTAGCTGAGTGAGAGTGAAATAAGTGAGGGTGTAGTGGTTAGGTGAGGGAGAGTGCATGGTAAGAGCGTAGTCCTTAGTTTTAATTTATTAAAAATTGCATCTAGGTCCTTGTCTTTATAAAATTTAATAAAAGTACAACTTAGCATAATTTGAATAAATAAAACCACAAGGACATAGTTAAAACTTTCTAATTTTATATTTTAATCCCCTAACCCAACATTGCTACATTTTTAAATCTCTAGTTGTATTCATATCATTACCTAGTACTTTTTCCTTAATCCTATATGCTTTATAATTTATTTTAGTTCCCTAAATTCCTTATTTCTTCTAAAATAGCCCCTTAAGAATGAGTTTGTGAATCTAAATAATTTGCTCTAGGAAATTAAAATTTTCGGATGTTACAGGAAACTTCAAGGTGAATAAAACATTGTTTTCAAAACAATCAACTAATTGAAGTAATTTAAAAAACACCTTTACATTTTTAAATTAAAAAGCACTCTATTTTTCAAGTGTATTGCACACGATTTTTAGAAAAGTTGTAGCAATTTTAAAAATAAAAGAAATTTTTTTGATTAAGCTAGAAACTTCAAGGTGAATAATACATTGTTTTCAAAAAAATAAAATAATTGAAATAATTTAAAAAACAACTTTTATTTTTTAAATTAAAAAACACTCAATTTTTCAAGTGTATTGCACACGATTTCTAGAAAAATTATAGCAATTTTAAAAATATAAAATATATGTAAACTAAGCTAGAAACTTCAAGGTAAAAAATACATTGTTTTAAAAAAATCAAATAATTAAAAGAATTTAAATAACACCTTTTTATTTTTAAATTAAAAAACACTCAATTTTTAAAGTGTTTTGTATACGATTCCTAAAAAAGTTATTGGAATTTTAAAAAATAATTATGTAAGTTAAGACAGAAAAATCAAGGTGGATAATACATTATTTAAAAAAAAAATCAAATAACTTAAATTACTTAAAAAACAGCTTTTCATTTTTAAATTAATGAACACTCAATTTTTCGAGTGTATTGCACACGATTTTTAGAAAAATTGTAATAATTTTAAAAGTAAAAAAAACGTAAATTAAGTTAGAAACTTCAAGGTGAATAATACACTGTTTTTAAAAATAATAAAATAATATGAATAATTTTAAAAAAAATTTATTCATTTTTAAATTAAAAAACACTCAATATTTCAAGTGTATTGCACTCAATTTCTAGAAAAGTGGTAGCAATGAAAAATGAAAAAATTATTTTAATTAAGCTCGAAACTTCAAGGTATATAATACATTATTTACAAAAAAAATTAAATAATTTAAATAATTTAAAAAATTCCTTTTCATTTTTAAATTAAAAACACTCAATTTTCAAGTGTATTGCACATGATTTCTAGAAAAAATATTGTAATTTAAGAAAAAATTATGTAAGTTAATATAGAAACTCCAACGTGGATAATATATTGTTTTAAAAAAAGGCAAATAATTTAAATTACTTAAAAAACATCATTTTATTTTGAAATTAAAAAACACTCAATTTTCAAGTGTTAGCACACGATTTTTAGAAAAAAATGTAGCAATTTTAAAAATAAAAAAAATTGTGTACATTAAGATAGAAACTTCAAGGTGAATAATACATTATTTTCAAAAAATCAAATAATTTAATTAATTTAAAAACCCCCCATTTCATTTTTAATTTAAAAAACACTCAATTTTTCAAGTGTATTGCACACGATTTCTAGAAAAAGTTTAGCAATTTTAAAAATATAAAAAAAATATAAATTAAGCTAGAAATTTCAAGGTGAACAATACATTATTTTCAATAAAAGTAATATACTTTAAATAACTTAAAAAATAAATTTTCATTTTCAAATTAAAAAACACTCAATTTTTCAAGTGATATTGCACACTATTTCTAGAAAAATTGTAGTAATTTTAAGAATATACAAAATTATGTAAATTAACCTAAAAACTTCAAGGTGAATAATACATTATTTTAAAAGAATAATATAATTTGAATAAAATTTTTTAAAAAAATTTATTTTTAAATTTGAAAAGACTCAACGTTTAAGTATATTGCTCTCGATTTTTAGAAAAATTGTAGCAATTTTAAGAATAAAAAGTTATGTAAGCTATGCTAGAAACTTCAAGGTAGATAATACATTATTTTAAAAAAAATCAAATAATTTAAATTATTTAAAAAACACCTTTTCTTTTTTAAATTAAAAAACACTCAATTTTTAAATTGTATTGCACACGATTTCAAGAAAAAATTGTAGCTATTTTAAAAATATAAAAAATTATGTCAATTAAGCTAGAACCTTCAAGGTGAAAATTATTTTGTTTTAAAAAAAATCAAATAATTTAAATTATTTAAAAAACAGCTTTACATTTTGAAATTAAAAAACACTCAATTTTTCAAATGTATTGCACACGATTACTAGAAAAGTTGTAGCAACTTTAAAAATGAAAAAAAATTATGTTAATTAACCTGGAAACTTCAAGCTGAATAATACATAGTTTTAAAAAAAAATCAAATAAATGAAAAACTTTAAAAAACACCTTTTCATTTTGAAATTAAAAACACTCATTTTTCATGTGTATTACTGGATAGGATTTCTAGAAAAGTTGTAGCAATTTTAAAAATGCAAAAAAAATAACTTAATTAAGCTAGAAACTTCAACGTGAATAATACATTGTTTTAAAAAAAATCAAATAATTGAAATATTCTGAAAAACAACTTTTCATTTTTAAATTGAAAAACATTCAATTTTTCAAGTGTATTGCACACGATTTCTAGAAATATTATTGTAATTTAAAAAAAATGTAAGTTAAGCTAGAAACTTCTAGGTGAATAATACATTGTTTTTAAAAGATCAAATAATTCAAATAATTTAAAAAAATAGTTTTTTATTTTTAAATTAAAAAACACTCAATTTTCAAGTGTATTGCACAAGATTTCTACAAAAATTATTGTAATTTTAAAAAAAAATTATGTAAGTTAAGACAGAAAATTCAAGATGGTTAATACATCGTTTCAAAAAACTTAAATTACTTAAAAAACACTTTTCATTTTTAAATTAAAAAACACTCAATTTTCAAGTGTATTGCACTCAATTTCTAGAAAAGTTGTAGCAATTTTAAAAATGAAAAAAATTATGTTAATTAAGCTAGAAACTTCAAGGTGAATAATACATTTTTTCAAAAAAATTAAATAATTGAATTAATTTAAAAATTACCTTTTTGATTTTAAATTAAAAAATACTCAATTTTCAAATGTATTGCAAACAATTTCTAGAAAAATTATAACAATTTTAAAAATATAAAAATTATGTAAATTAAGTTACAACTGTAACACCCCAATCTAGATATATATGTTTAGTTTTCAATATCTTTTAAATTTGTCCTTGGGAAATTTTTTTGAAACAATGAGATTCTAGGGATTAAAAAAAAAATTAGAAGATGGAGATTAAAATGAGACAGTGGAAACTTCAGGGACTAAGTTGGAAGAAAAAGGAAAAAGTTATTAATCTCACTTCCCTCTTCCTCATCACTCGCACAAACAGAGAAAAAAGAGAGAGAAACAAACCTTTACTTCCCTTCTTCTTATTTTGCTCAAGAGCAGCATCCAAGGAGAACCCACTTCATCTCCTTCACTAAAAGCCACATGCAACTCCCTTCCCCATCTCTAATCCTTGCTATCTTCCTCCATTCGCTAGTAATTCTTTCCTTTTTGAAGTTGTGGGCAGAATTTAGAGGAACTAGGAGAAGACAGTTGGAATTGGTAAACTCATCTTTATTTCTCTTAAATTTCTAAATTCTTGGCACAAGTTAAGGGAACTAGAGAAAATTTTCGTTATTGTTGTCATGTTATTTAGATTGTTGCAAAAAGTTGAGTTCCTCATGAATTTCATGACGAAACTCGCAAGTGGGGAGCAAGAGAGCAAGTAGTTGAAGCTGAACTTGAAGATTTTGGGGTTGAGAGCTTGGAGATTAAGGTACCCAACTCAAAACCCCAAAGCGTGGAAACAAATATGATGACTCTCTTTGTTGCATTGGCTATTGATGTTGTTAATGATGATGATTTGTGATTTTAAATCCTAATTGCTGTTATTGATTATGTGTTAAATTTTGTGAATTAATGAAGTGAATGAGTGTTGTTTTCTTGAATTGAGGTGAATTGGTTTGTGATGTTCTGAAGTTTGGAAATAATAATGTTCAATTGATGTTACTAATGTGAAAGTGTAATTAATTACAAATAAGAAGGGAACAAAACTGATTTTGCAATGATAATTACAGGGAATTGACAATGAGTTGTGAATTCACTAATGATGATATTGAATTTGATCATGATAATTATGTGTAATTGGTTGTTCACTTGTTTATTGTGATAAAGGGATGAATTGAATGAGAGTCCCTGCTGAATTGAGGTTATTCTGGCATTATGAAGTGCTTATGGTTTGCTTGAAGGCAAGCCAGATGTATGAATAATGTGAATTTATTATATGGTGGTAGACTATAATGTGTATGCCATGAATTGTATGAAATAATGGGCATCATGATTCACCTAAAATTGTTGTTAGGTTGACTTAGAAATAACATGACATAGAGTTAAAGGTATGAGTATAAAAGGTAGCATGGGAAACTCATATTATGAAGGAATTAAATGCAATAAAACTTGACAGCTTTGGACAAGTATTTTAGCACTTTTTGCTATTCCATTTTAGACCCACAGAGTGTTGGATTTTGCTTTCAATATCTTCACCAAAGTTGTAAGTTTATACATTAGCTTTCAATTGACACTAATTTTATACAAATTCAGCCTCTCTAGCTCTAGTTACTGCCCAATTTTTCATGTAATATTAAGCTGAAATCCTGAAACAGAACAGCCAAGCTCAGAAGGGTGTAACTAGACCTAGGAATGTCATTTTTAAGTGAAACTTGTGGCTATTGAAAGATAATTAAGTCTAATTTTTTTTACTATAGAAATTTCATAATTTTTGGATAAGTGCATTTAATGCAGTTCTAAAAAGAGTACAGTATATTATTTTAAAACTCAGTTTTATAATACTATACTTTGATAACTCATGCACTTTGATTGTCAGATTAAATGAGAATGCAAATAAATGGTATGTGCTGTTTGTTGTAAAAAGAATGTGATTATGACATGGTTTCCTTAATGATTGAGTCTCAAGAATGATGAGGAAAATGCCGTGATGGAATCATGGATGGGTATGAATTAATTGTGTTAAATTAATCAAAGAATACAAATGACAAATGACTCCCCCATCAACATTAGTTGAGTAAGTGGGTTGAGAGTCCCACCGGTAGTATACCGGGTAAGCGGATTAATATGAATAAAAGAAATGAAAGAATGATGTAGGGTTATTCTGAAAGGGACAGATAACCTGAACAAAAAGGGACAGATAGTTCTTGGGTTAGTCCTCGAATATGACTTAACCCGGCAGTTGCTAGTGGTAGGGACGCTTACCATTGGCCCAGATGAGCTCAAATGTGCATGCTGCCTGCACCCAGAGAAATTCCAGTGCACTGAGTTTCTATAAAAGACTAAAGTGATTAAAAGTATCAATCATTAAATTGAATTGAATGGTATATACTTTTATAATTGAATCAATTGCTTGTAATGTGAATTGTATGTGTTTGAATGAGATTTTTTTTCCTGTTTAATAGGCTACATATATGAAATTCATATGACTAACGTTTCAATATGCTGGTGTTGAAGACTTAGAGGGCGAGCACGCGTGAGTTTGTATATTGAAGGACTTTTGGGCCACTGATTAATCTACCTTTTGTTAGTTCATATGAGTACTCTCTTGATGGACTTATGCATATGTCTCTGGACACGGTGTTGATAGTGCTCACCGTTTGGATCTAAGTCCCTATATGGGCAATGGTATCTATAACAATTTTGTGGAGTTTCATACATAACTAAGTCTAAGTGTTTTGGGTTTTGCTAGTTAATATTATGTTTTATAAAGTAAGTTTTTTTTAAAAAAAAAAATTTACTAGTGCTCTTTAATTAAGTAAGGTTCTTACAAGAAACTTCAATGTGAATAATAAATTGTTTTCAAACAAATCAAATAATTTAAAAAAAAAATTATTTTTAAATTAAAAAATACTCAATTTTTCAAGTGTATTAAACACGATTTCTAGAAAAGTTGTAGCAATTTTAAGAATAAAAATTTATGTAAGTTAGGCTAGAAACTTCAAGGTGGATAATACATTGTTTTAAAAAAAATAAAATGATTAATTTTTTTAAAAAAACACATTTTTCGTTTTTAAATTAAAAAACACTCAATTTTACAAGTGTATTGCACACGATTTCTAGAAAAATTGTAGAAATTTTAAAAATAATAAAAATTTTGTAAATTCAGCTAGAAACTTCAAGGTGAATAATAAATTATTTTTAAAAAAATCAAATAATTCAAATAATTTAAAAAACACCTTTTTATTTTTACATTAACAAACATCAATTTTTAATGTATTGCACACGATTTTTACAAAAGATTTAGCAATTTTTAAAATATAAAAAAATTATGTAAATTAAGCTATAAACTTCAAGTTGAACAATACGTTATTTTCAAAAAAAATCAAACAATTGAAATAATTTAAAAAACACCTTTTCATTTTGAAATTAAAAAACACTCAATATTTCAAGCGTGTTGTACACGATTTCTAAAAAAATTGTAGCAATTTTAAAAATATAAAAATTATGTAAATTAAGCTAAAAACTTCAAAGTGAATAATACATTGTTTTGAAAATAATCAAATAATTTAAATAATTTAAAAAACACCTTTTCATTTTTAAATTAAAAAACACTCAATTTTTCAAGTGTATTGCACACGATTTCTAGAAAAATTATTGTAATTTAAAAAAAAAATTTAAGTTAAGATAGAAACTTCAAGGATGATAATACTTTACTTTCAAGAAAATCAAATAAATGAAATTACTTAAAAAACACGTTTTCATTTTTAAATTAAAAAACACACAATTTTTCAAGTGTATTGCACACGATTTCTAGAAAAATTATTATAATATAAAAAAAAATTATGTAAGTTAAGATAGAAACTCCAAGATGGATAATACATTGTTTTCAAAAAGCTCAAATAATTTAAAATACTAAAAAAACACAATTTCATTTTTAAATAAAAAATTACTCAATTTTCAAGTGTTTGCACATGATTTTTAGAAAAATTGTACCAATTTTAAAAATAAAAAAATTATATAAATTAAGCTAGAATTTTCAAGGTGAATAATATATTCTTTTCAAAAAATAAAATAATTTAAATAATATAAAAAATAACTTTTCATTTTTAAATTAAAAAACATTCAAATTTTCAAGTGTATTGAGCACGATTTCAAGAAAAATTATTATAATTTTTAAAAACAAGTACGTAAGTTGAGACAGAAACTTCAAGGTGGAAATACATTATTTTCAAAAAATAAAATAACTTCAATTACATAAAAAAACACCTTTTTCATTTTTAAATTAAAAAACACTCAATTTTTCAAGTGTACTACACACGATTTCTAGGAAAATTGTAGCAATTTTTAAAAAAAATGTAAATTAAGCTAGAAACTTCAAGCTGAATAATACATTGTTGTTTAAAAAATAAAATAATTTAAAAAATTTTAAAAACACCTTTTCATTTTTAAATTAAAAAACACACAATTTTTCAAGTGTATTGCACACGATTTCTAGAAAAACTATTATAATATAAAAAAATATGTAAGTTAAGATAGAAACTCCAAGGTGGATAATAAATTATTTTCAAAAAAATCAAATAATTTAAATTACTTAAAAACACCATTTCATTTTTAAATTAAAAAATACTCAATTTTCAAGTGTTTGCACATAATTTTTAGAAAAATTGTACTAATTTTAAAAATAAAAATTATATAAATTAAGCTAGAAATTTCAAGGTGAATAATATATTGTTTTAAAAAAAAAATAATTTAAATAATATAAAAAAAACTTTTCATAATTAAATTTAAAAACACTCAATTTTTCAAGTGTATTTAGCACAATTTAAAGAAAAATTATTGTAACTTTTTAAAACAATTATGTAAGTTGAGACAGAAAATTCAAGGTGGATAATACATTATTTTCAAAAAAATAAAATAACTTCAATTACATAAAAAATACCTTTTTCATTTTTAAATTAAAAAACACTCAATTTTTTGAGTGTACTATACACATGATTTCTAGGAAAATTGTAACAATTTTAAAAATAAATTATGTAAATTAAGCTAGAAACTTCAAGGTGAATAATACATTATTTTTAATAAAAATAATATAATTTCAAAAATAACTTTTCATTTTTAAATTTAAAATTACTCAATTTTTCAAGTGATATTTCACACGATTTCTACAAAAATTGTAGCAATTTTAAGAATATTAAAAATAATGTAAATTAAGCCAGAAACTTCAAGCTGGATAATTCATTATTTTTTTTAAAAAATATTATTTAAAGAATTTTTTAAAAAAATCATTTTTAAATTAAAAAGGACTCAATTTTTAAGTGTATTGCGCACAATTTCTAGAAAAATTGTAGCAATTTTAAGAATAAAAAATTATGTAAAATAAGCTAGAAATTTTAAGGTGGATAATATTTTTTTAAAAAAATATCAAATAGTTTAAATTATTTGAAAAACTCCTTTTTATTTTTAAATTAAAAAAACTCAAATTTTCAAGTGTATTGTACACGATTTCTAGAAACATTGTTGCAATTTTAAGAATATAAAAAAATTATGCATAACAAGCTGAACTTAAATGTAACATCCAAAAAAATCAAATCACGAAGGAGTATTTATTAGCTTTAGAGTAAACAACACACATTTGAAGAAATCTCTATATTGTCCCTTAAATTCTCCTCACAAATAACCTTTTAGGTAAAGACTCTATAGCAATTTTTAATAAGTTCACCCAATAACCATGGAATAACCACACACAAGTACTCTCCCTTTCTTCTCCCCTTGTCACACGATACACACTCTCATTTTCCTCTCATTGAGTTGCTTCTCCTCTAGCCCAAAAACAGAAACCACACTCCACTTCTCTCTCTACACTCTCCAAAAAAATCCTCCACCTTCTCTCTAAGAAAACCCAAGTCTCCAACCCCCATTCACACATGAAACTAGAGATTATTCATCACCCTCATCTTCTCTTTCATTTGAAGTGCTTATGGAGGGCTGGGGTTGGAGGAAACTAAAGAATAGGATAAAATGGAGATCAAGAACTCATGGAGAAGGAAGCTCAAGAATTAGAAGGCAAGCTTAAAGGAGGCAAGAAATTGAGGAAAAGCTACATGGTAACCTTTATCTCCATCTTCAATCTAGTATATTAGCCCTTCATGTTGGAAATCTAAAAGAATTCTAGGTCCAAAAGCTTAGAATTTCGGAGTAGAAAGCATTTTGGTGTGAGTTGAGTTAGGATTCTGGTTCTGTTCTCATCTATCCCAAATCCGCGAGTTGCATGTAAACTTAGGGTTCATAGACGACAGAATTTGACTTTGTACTCTTCATAGAAGTTGTAGGAAATCTTGTTATCTTTCAAATGAATTTGGTTTCACTCCATTTGGGTACCTACAACTCAAGTTATGGCCCAAACACTGTATCAATATTTATGGGCTAGGTTTGTCTAAATGTACCTTTCTGTTCGAGGAACCATTTTGACAAATAAAATTTTAGAACTAGGTTTTTATATCTTCATGAAAGTTGTGGGAAATCCTTTTAGCTTCAATATGATTCTGACTTTATATCAATACATGGTCCATAGCTCAACTTACCACCCAAAAATTCACCCTCTAGATGTTAGATTTGGAACATGACTCCTTCATATTAATTGTAAATAAATCTTTTAGGTTTCATCTCCAATTGGTTTCACCAACATATTGTATCTGAAACTCCAGATATGGCAAGTTGATGAAGTTGTGTCAGGATTGAAAACATGAAATTTTAAGTTGAGGTAACCCCACTAAACCCCAAAATTAGACTAATTAGGGGAATATGAATTGGTATGAGGTTTGTTTTGGTATGTTGTGAAAATGTGGTAGAAATAGGTTTAGACTTACTTAGGTAGATGGTTGGATTTTGACCCATGTACCTTGATTAGAGTTATAGTGATTTATATATATATATATATATATATATATATATATATATACACACACACATACATGTTTAAACTTGTGAATTGATGATTTAGTTTGGATTCATATGGTTTGATGATTGAGTTTTGAGAAATGTATGTCATAATGGGAATTTGTATGAGTGACATAATGTTATGTTGTTGAATTGAGAAACAATGGGTGTGTGTGTTGAAATTGTGTCTTGTGATGTAGATGTGAGATCGAATTAGTGAAGCATTTGTGTTTAAATCATGTTATTGTGCACTTGAATTGTGACCATTTGATTGAATATGTGTGAGTTTGTTGTGCTATAATGTGGGTAGTGTTTTGGAAGTGAAAATGGGGTCAAGAAAGGAGGTTGAAAGGGAAAAAAAACTGAGTTTTTAGTGAAATTCGCAAAAAACTGTCATCTGTCGCTGGGGCTTGAGCGCTAGGAGAAAATTTTGGGCAGCAGCGATTGGATGTCTGGCGCTCGAGCGCCAGGACTGGGGCTCGAGCGCCAGGATAAAATTTCTGGCAGTGAAAAATGGGCGTCTGGCGCTCAAGCGCCAGTACTCTGTACCTCCTTGACCTGTTTTAGCTTCTAAAATGCATTGTAACCTATTTCTAAGATAGGAATGAATGGAAATAGGCTTATAGGACTTAGTAACATGTATTAGGGTAATGAAATGATTATGATAAGTAGAGTGTTATGACATGGATGGAAAGTGATTTAATTAATGAGTAATGAAATTGTAATGTCATGAATGATGAATGTTGTATGCAAATGATATGAGTTGAATGTGAAATGCATGATAGTATTTTATGTGAAATGAAAATGAAATTTAAAGACAAGTTTAAGCTTTCCCCCATCAACGAATGTTGAGTAAGCGGGTTGAGTTCCGCCGGTCAGACACCGGGTAAGCGGACAAGCATAAAAAGATTGAGAATGTAGGGTCTCCCAATGAACGGGGTAAGATGGCCTAAACTAGTAGGGTTGCCCTGTGACTGGGCAGATGACCCGAAAGAAAGGACTATTCTAATGAACGGGTAAGGAAGTCCTGGGCTATTCCCAATGAACGGGGTCAAGATAGCCCGGCAGTTGATCACGATAGGGACGCTTGCCGTGGTCCATGATTGAGCTCAAATGCGCGTTGCTGCCATGCGCCTAGGGAGAAGTCTTGTGCACGAGGCTTCCGTAAAAGACTAAAGAAAAGAAATGAAACAAGTATGATAATGAAAGATCATGACATGCATACATCCATAATTGTCATAGCATGCATTATGTATGAGTTGTTGCATTGATTGTGTGTTAGGGATTAAAAGGGGTGTTTTCTAGTTAGACTGGTTGCGATATGGTATAAAGCTGTTTTCAAAAATGTCGGGGGTTACTCAATTATATGTTTACATATAACTGACGGTTACCATATCACAGGTATCGGAAGATTGCGAAGCAAAAGCCACAGATGGGATGAGTTGTGGGTTTTTCTTAGGTATAGCCACGCATGGTGAATCTAAGTTTCTAGTTCATATATTAAATTGTTTAGCTGTATAGGAATTCGTATAAATTGAAAGGGTTGTAATTATTATTATTATTATTATTAATTGTTGTAAATTAGAATTTAGCTTCCACTAGTGTTTTGGAAAAAATAAAAAACAGACTCAAAAATTAAGGTGTTACATTTATGGTATCAGAGCATTTTGATCCATCGGACTGTGATGGTAAAGAGTCGATAGTCAGCTGAACAATTTAATAATCTGAACATATTCATTAGGTATGTCATAAGCTTCGAAGGAACGTGTAGCCAATATTTAGTCTGATCAATTAAATATTGGTGCATGAGAGTAGAAGTTATGACTACTAATGGATAGGAACGACCCTTTAAGGGATTGTTCTTATTTTAGTATCTCCCATGGAAAATAGAATGAGACATTGGG
Source organism: Cyamopsis tetragonoloba (assembly GCA_037177725.1). Classification (NCBI taxonomy): domain Eukaryota; kingdom Viridiplantae; phylum Streptophyta; class Magnoliopsida; order Fabales; family Fabaceae; genus Cyamopsis; species Cyamopsis tetragonoloba. The sequence continues at coordinate 59,549,604 of CM074122.1, read as the reverse complement.
ATACAGGTGTACTGGTGTTTGTGATTGTAAGATATTGGGCCTGGCCAGTTCAGTACCTTAGGGTCATAATTCCCTATCACAGGGCACCCTACTAGTTCAGGTCATCTAACCCCCGAATCGCGAGAAGACCCTACATCTTGCATGTTTAACTATCTGTCCACTTACCCGGTATACTATTCTATCCGCTTACTCAACATTCGTTGATGGGAAAATATTTCATATTATCATCTTACATTCATACACTCATCAACACCTTCATACAATCATCATGTAATGTCAACTCCACATCAATTCTATCATTAAAATTCACAACTTAATTATATCTCACATATGCATCTATAGCATTTCCACACTAATTCAATCAATCAAATTCAGCATGATCATCACCATATTAATAAGAACCATTTCACACAATTACACATTACCAATATCAAACAACGTTGATCACACATGAAGTTTGGATCAACATGAAGTTTCATGATCAGCCCTCTTTCAATTCTGGCACAGTTAGGTAATTTGGCTATAACATTAGTTGTGCTTATTCGAATTGAGTGAAACAAGTGGCAATTGAAAGCTAACAAGATTATCTGCAACTCTTATTCAGAGTCCAAAATCTAAATCGATATAATTATAGGTGATAATCGTGTTTGAATGCAACAGCTAAGGGTAAAAATTCTACTCTGCAGCTCATAGTATTTTGCCTATAACTCAAGCTATACGACTTGGATTTTTATAAAACTTGTGGCATTGTAAAGTTAAAAAAATTATCTATAACTTTTAAGAAGGCCACAAAAATAGAATCTAATTAGAAATAGGTCGATTATCCAGCTCAACCCATTGCATTATACTCAAAACAGGGGAACTGTTCTTGTTAAATTCTCAACACTTGCAATTCTACCCTCCACCACAATTCCTCAAATTCTCTTTAACTTCACATATTACTCTATTAAGAGCATAATTCAAGAGAATTCAAGCACTCTTTCATTACATTTATATATTCATAATTTTTTCAATTTCAATCAAGCCAATTCAAGGCAATATTCATCATCTCAAATTCTTCCAAGCTATCATACTCATCAACTAAAGACACGTACAGAAACTGGACCTAAAGCTGTCTAAATTTTGTTTCACTCTATGACATACTTCAACAAAGCTACGACTTCAAGGCCCTCTAAACACAACTCCCAATCAACTTAGACCTACTTTCCTCTCACATTACTCATCTAGATGCATTAATTTTTGTGATCAAAACCGAGTTCACCACATGCAACCGAAATTTCTCAACTCATTACCTACAACGTTCCATAAATTAGAAGAAACTTAGTTACCTCAAATCTCCAAGTTCTCATCTTTGCCTTTGTTGCAGTCCCTCTTGATCCCAATCAACAATCATACATCCAAATCACGAGAGGAGGATTGTTGAGAAAGAGTGGCTGCATGTAAGGATTGATGCTTAGGGAAGATAAAATCTTAGAGAGAAGGGAAGTGACGGTGTTGACGGTGAGGAGAGGGAAGAAGGAGGTTTGGTTCTCTCTCTCTTTTTTTTTGTAAAATTGACAAATGAAAATGTGTTATGAGTGTCTACGTTGTGTATGTTATGGGATGTGGGGAAATTCTTTAAAAAATTGAACCCAAGCTCCTCCTAAATTCTTTAATTGCCAATGAAATCCTCAGGGACTAAAATGTGATTTTTGGGATGTTACAATTCTATCACTCTTAAAAGAATTGTGTCCTCACAATTCGAATTCACCCGTGCTATTAACATGATGTTGGAATGAGTCTTTTAAGTCGTTTGAGTTGAAGAATTTGCTTATTTGGGAAAATTGACTTGTCTTGAATTTTACTCCTCAAATGAATCTAGAATTCTTGAAGAAAATTTGAACTGACAATAAGAGTGATAACATTAGGTTTTGTGTTTAATTGGGACAGTTAAGAAAACGAGGGCATCTCCTTTGGATTCTAATTGCTATTACTGTGTTGAAGTGGAATTTCTCTAAGACGCATATTTGATTTGGATAAGAACGTCTAAGGAATTTTCCGTCACCTATAGAGGACATTCTTTCGCGTTAATTCTTGAATTCGAAGAACTTCTAAGTTAAGGGGATCAACCTGGGAATATGTCTATTCAACATTTGATGACAAAATTGTTGGAAATAAGTCTCACATCGCATGTCTCACTCTTTGTGGTGCGGTTTAAATACCTGTTAGCTACTCCTCATATTGTCAATTGGTTTTGTGATGAAACCTTAACAAAAATAATGTATGATTAGTGGGTTGCACATCAATTGGTGCTTAGGAACACATCTAGGATAGTCTTCCAAGAATGGTCTAATAAAGGTAGAGTGTTTCCCAATGTAAGTTAGATTGACAAGCCGAAGGATGGATCTTTGAATCGTCCGAGAAACTAAGAAGCTCATTTGGGATTTGGTATAAGTAGACCTATAAAAAATTATCTAAATTAAGTTAGAAACTTCAAGGTGAACAATACATTATTTTCAAAATAAATATAATAATATAAATAACTTAAAAAACAAATTTTCATTTTTAAATTTAAAAACACTCAATTTTACCCAATTTTTCAAATGTATTGCATACGATTTCTAGAAGAATTGTAGCAATTTTAAGAATATAAGAAATTATGTCAATTAAGCTAGAAACGGATAATATATTGTTTTAAAAAAATCAAATATTTAAAATAATTTTAAAAAAAACTTTTTCATTTTAAAATTAAAAAACACTCAATTTTTCAAGTGTATTGCACATGATTTCTTGAAAAATTTTAGCAATTCTAAAAAAATTAAAAAAAATATGTAAGTTAAGCTAGAAATTTCTAGGTGAATAATACATTGTTTTCGCTACTTTCTGTAATGGGTTTGGAGTATCCCTTGTACTCTCTTTTTATTATATTCATTATTGATTATCAAAAAAAAAAAATACATTGTTTTAAAAAAAAATAATTCAAATAATTTAAAAAAGACCTTTTCATTTCTAAACTAAAAAAACACTCAATTTTACAAGTGTATTTCACACGATTTCTACAAAATTTGTTGTAATTTTTTTTAAAAAAAAAATTATGTAAGTTAAGCAAAAAATTTCTTGGTAAATAATACATAGTTTTCAAAAAAAAAATCAAATAATTCAAATAATTTAAAAAACATTTTTCCATTTTTAAATTAAAAAACATTCAAGTTTTCAAGTGTATTGCACACAATTTCTAAAAAATTGTAGCAATTTTAAGAATACAAAATTATGTAAATTAAGCTAGAAACTTCAAGGTAAACAAAAATTATTTAAAAAAAAATAATATCATTTCAATAATTTAAAAAACAATTTTTCATTCTTAAATTTAAAAAAAAAAACACAATTTTTCAAGTGTATTGCACATGATTTCTAGAAAAATTGTAGTAATTTTAAGAATAAAAAAAATTATGTAAATTAAGCTAGAAACTTCAAGATGGATAATTCATTATTTTCAAAAACTTCAAATTATTTAAATAATATAAAAAAACCTTTTCTTTTTTAAATTAAAAACACTCAATTTTTCAAATGTATGGCACATGATTTCTAGAAAAATTGTAGCAATTTTAAAAACATAAAAAATTACTTAAATTAAGCTATAAACTTTAAGGTGAATAGTAAATTGCTTTCAAAAAATTAAATAATTTGAAAAAAATATTTTCATTTTTAAATTAAAAAACACTCAATTTTTCAAGTGTATTGCACACGATTTCTAGAAAAATTGTTGTAATTTTTTTAAAAAAAAATTAAGTAAATTAAGCTTGAAACTTCAAGGTGAATAATATATTATTTTAAAAAAAATAAAATAATTTTGAAAAAGCTTTTTCATTTTTAAATTAAAAAACAATCAATTTTCAAGTGCATTACACACGATTTCCAAAAATATTGTAGCAATTTTAAGAATTAAAAAAATATTGTAAATTAAGCTAGTAACTTCAAGGTTGATAATAATTTTGTTTTTGAAAAAATCGAATAATTTAAATAATTTTAAAAACACCTTTTCATTTTTTAATTAAAAAACACTCAATTTTTCAAGTCTATTGCACATGATTTCTTGAAAAATTTTAGCCATTTTAAAAATATAAAAAAATTTGTAAATTAAGCAAGAAACCTCAAGGTGAACAATACATTATTTTCAAAAAATAATATAATATAAATAATTTAAAAAACATATTTTCATTTTTAAATTAAAAAACACTTAATTTTTAAAGTGTATTGCACACAATTTCTAGAATAATTGTTGCAATTTTAAGAATAAAAAAAATATGTAAATTAAGCTAGAAACTTCAAGATGGATAATATATTATTTTCAAAAAAAATAATTTAAACTATTTTTAAAAAAACTTTTCCTTTTTAAATTAAAAACACTCAGTTTTTCAAGTGTATGACACATGATTTCTAGAAAAAATGTAGCAATTTTAAAAACATAAAAAATTATTTAAATTAAGCTAAAAACTTCAAGATGAATAATACATTGTTTTCAAAAAATCAAATAATTTAAATAATGTAACACCTAATGGAATTTAAGGCTAAGGTTTTTTTTTTTTGAAAATAACTAATAAGAAGTAACTACCAAAGGTAACTCTCATATATGAGTACATACACTACTTAGTCTCAGGGAGGGCTATCATATGCCCTATCAAAATACATATGTTCACAGGGAAAGATAATAAGTTTAAATATCTACTACATGCCAGAGAAATATGTCCAATAACGGTAGCCAACGAGCGTGCTACAGGGAAGGGTTGGCTACCTCAAAATACATATCAAAATATCCAAAATACTACATGGCTAATGGAATAGGTCTTCAAGCACTAAAGTCTTCGTCTTCCGAGTCTCTGCAATATGGTAACCATCAGTTATATGTATCCCTGACATTCTTTAAAATACTTTTATACCATATCACAACCAACCAGTCTAACTGGAAAACACCCCATTCAATCCCTAATACACAATTCAATGCAACAAACTCATACATAATGCATGCTATGAAAAATATGGATGTATGCATGCCATGTTCTTTTATTAACACACTTTGTTCTTTTCTTTTCTTGAATCTTTTATGGAAGCCTCGTGCACTAGACTTCCCCTAGCACGTGGCAGTAACGCAAGGTTGAGCTCAAAACTAGGACCACGGCAAGCGTCCCTACCGTGATCAAACTGGCTGTCGGGCTATCTTAACCCCACATCAATGGGATAGCCTAGGACTATCTTGACCCCACATAAATGGGATAGTCCTTTCTTTCGGGCCATGATTCCCTGTCATAGGGCACCCTACCAGTTCAGGTCACCCCCGATCGCGGGGAGACCCTACATTCTCATGTTTGTTCATGCTTGTCCACTTATCCGGTGTGTAACCGGTGGGAATCAACTCGCTTACTCAACATCCGTTGATGGGGGCAGGAAAGCTAATCTTAACATTTAATTCCATTTTACAAGTTATCATGCATTTTCATTCAACATTCATCACATGACAATTTCACAATTCAAAATCAAGAGCTTACCCTATCATTTCATAATCCTAAAGCATGTTACTAAGTCATATAAGCCTATTTCCATACATTCCTATCATAAAACTAAGTTAAATAGGCTTACATGGCATTTTAGAAGCAAAAATAGGTTGGGAAGGTACAGGACACTGTTGCCCGGGCCACCATTCTGGCACCTGGGTGCCAGAAACGTGTTACAAACTGCCAGACAACAGCGTCCTGTCGCCCGGGCGCTGCGACTGGGTGCAAAAATGCCAAAGTACAGGGCTCTGGTGCCTGAGCGCTAGTCACAGGTACAACACTGCCATTTTGAAGGGTTTTGGCACAGTTTTGTACTTTTGTATTTTTGGCATAACTTGAGTTGTAGACCTCCAAATTGGGTGAAATCATTGGCAAATGAAAGCTAACGAAATTATCTAAAACTTTCTTTTAGAGATAATGATCTAAATCAATTTTTTCTAGTAGATAATTTCGCTTGATTCCATTTGTCCATGTTAAAATCCCAATTTTGGCAGCTCTAAATGTTTTGTCTATAACTCAAGCTATACAAATTGGATTCTCATGGAATTGGTGGCATTGAAAATCCACTAAAATTTTTTACAACTTTGTAAGAGGTCACGAAATCAGAATCCATTTGTAAGTAGTTCGAATATCCATCCCAAACTATGTCAGAATTCATGAAAACAAGGAATTAAGCTTTTGTCTATATCTTACCTTCACATTCAAAAGCAATTCCTTCAATTCCCATCTCAATTCCCCAAATCAAAATGACATCATGCTAAACCCAATTCATATACCCAAACATGCACCTTCTTCACTCACATTCAACTTCCAAAACAAACCACATGCATCAAACCAAAACATCAAATTATCTTAATATTCACAAGACAACTTACTCTAGCATACATTTCTCAAAACTCATAAATCAACCACATGCATTAAATCAAATCATTTAATTTTCAAGTTTCAACATATACATCTAGTCCATCATACCTCAAAATTAAGACACAAGTGCCAAACCCAAATCATCTACTTTAACAAATCTAAGTCTATTTCTATCACATTTTCCACACTAGAGTAAAACCACACCTCCTACCAATTTCTATTCTCCAATTAGTCTAAGTTGGGGTATAGTGGGGTTACCTTTTCAACTTGAGCTCCAAAACCCTTGTCTTCTCCAAATGAACCCAAGAACTCTAACTTCCCCCAAACAACTTGCAACTCCCTAACATTCACAAATGCAAGCTATTAGCACCCATTAAGACTCAATTTCAAGCTTGCATGTTAGAAAATTGAGTTGGGAAATCATTTACCCCAAAATGGGGCTTGGCTAAGAATGAGAGTGAGAGGAGGTGCATGGCTTACCTAGGCACTTCAATGGCTTCTCTAAGCTCTAAGGAACAAGATTGATGGAGAAACTCTCTTGATTTGGGGGCTTGAAGACCAAATCCTAGGAGAGCTTGAGAATGGAAGAAGAAAATGAGAAATGGAGTGGGATGAGAGTGAGAAAGTGGCGTGGGGCATGAGAGGAAGAAGGGAGAGGTTTGTCAAATTTTTTTTATCTCCTAAGTTTGCAAATGAGCCTTCTTTTAACATTTAAAGATTTTCTCTTTAGTCCTTCTCCTTTTATTTGTAGAATTGTCATAAATCCCTAAATTCCCAAATTCTCTTCAAAGAGTACCAACCCTTAAATTGGAGAATTTGTGGGATGTTACAAATAATTTAAAAAATGCCTTTTCATTTTTAAATTAAAACACACTCAATTTTTCAATTGTATTGCACACGATTTCTAAAAAAATTATTTTAATTTTTTTAAAAAAAAATTATAAATTAAGCTAGAAACTTGTAGGTGAATAATAAATTATTTTAAAAAGAATCAAATAATTTAAAAAACACTTTTTCATTTTTAAATTATAAAACACCCAATTTTTTATTTTTTTTATAATCATCTAGGCACAACGACAACAAAAAAAAACTCTATTTTTAAAGTGTATTGCACACGATTTCTAGAAATATTGTAGCAATTTTAAGAATATACAAAATGTTGTAAATTAAGCTAGTAACTTCAAGGTAGATAATACATTGTTTTCAAAAAAAATCAAACAATTCAAATAATTTAAAAAACACCATTTCATTTTTAAATTAAAAAACACTCATTTTTCAAGTGTATTGCACATGATTTCTTGAAAAATTTTAGCAATTTGAAAATTATAAAAAAATATGTAAATTAAGCTATAAACATCATGGTGAATAATACAGTATTTTCAAAAAATAAATATAATATAAATAATTTAAAAACAAATTTTCATTTTTAAATTAAAAAACACTCAATTTTCAAGTGTATACACGATTTCTAAAAAAATTGTAGCAATTTTAAGAATATAAAAAATTATGTCAATTAAGCTAGAAACTTCAAGATGGATAATACATTATTTTCAAAAAAATAAAAACATTTAATTTATTTAAAAAACACCTTTTCTCTTTAAAAATTATAAAACACTTAATTTTTCAAGTGTATGGCACATGATTTCTAGAAAAATTGTAGTAATTTTAAAATATAAAACATTCTGTAAATTAAGCTAAAAACTTCAAGGTGAATAAAACATTGTTTTCAAAATCAAATAATTTAAATAATTTTAAAAAAGCCTTTTCATTTTTAAATTGAAAAAGACTCAAATTTTCAAGTGCAATGCACACGATTTCTAGAAAAAACTGTTGTCGTTTAAAAAAATAAATTATGTCAGTTAAGCTAGAAACTTCAAGGTGAATAATACATTGTTTTAAAAAAAATCAAATAATTCCAAAAACACTTTTTCATTTTCTAATTAAAAAACAATAAATTTTTCAAGTGTTATTGCACACGACTTCTAGAAATATTGTTGCAATTTTAAGAATATAAAAATGCTGTAAATTAAGCTATTAACTTCAAGGCTGATAATAAATTGTTTTCGAAAAAATCAAATAATTTAAATTATTTGAAAAACACCTTTTCATTTTTAAATTAAAAAACACTCAAATTTTCAAGTGTATTACACACGATTACTTCTACAATTTTAGGAATTTTAAAAATGTAAAAAATTTGTAAATTGAGCTAGAAGCCTCAAGGTGAAAAATACATTATTTTCTAAAGAATAATATAATATAAATAATTTCAAAAAAAAATTTTCATTTTTAAATTAAAAAACACTCAATTTTTTAAGTGTATTGTACACGATTTCTAGAAAAATTGTAGGAATTTTAAGAATATAAAAATTATATAAATTAAGCTAGAAACTTCAAGGTGGATAATACTTGTTTTAAAAAATTCAAATAATTTAAATTATTTAAAAAAAAACCTTTTCTTTTTTAATTTTACAAACACTCAATTTTTCTAGCGAATTGCACACGATTTCTAAAAATATTGTAGAAATTTTAAGAATATAAAAAACAGTGTAAATTAAGCTAGAAACTTGGATAATACATTGTTTTCATAAAAATCAAATAGTTTTATATATTTAAAAAATACCTTTTCTTTTTTAACTTAAAAACACTCAATTTTTTTAGTGTATGGCACATGATTTCTAGAAAGTTTTTAGCAATTTTTAAAATATAAAAATTACATAAATTAAGCTAGAAACTTCAAGGTGAATAAAACATTATTTTACTAAAATCAAATAATTTAAATAATTTAAAACACGCCTTTTCATTTTTAAATTAAAAACACTAAATTTTTCAAGTGTATTGCACACGATTTCAAGAAAAATTGTTATAATTTATTTTTTAAAAAAAATTATGTAAGTTAAGCTAGAAACTTCTAGGTGAATAACACATTGTTTTCAAAATATCTAACAATTTAAATTATTTAAAAAACACCTTTTCTTTTTTAAATAAAAACACTCAATTTTTCAAGTGTATGACACATGATTTCTAGAAATATTGTAGCAATTTTAAAATATAAAAAATTACGTAAATTAAGCCAGAAACTTCAAGGTGAATAAAACATTGTTTTCTAAAAAATCAAATAATTTAAATAATTTAAAAAATGCCTTTCCATTTTTAAATTGAAAAAGACTCAAATTTTCAAGTGCATTGCACACGATTTCTAGAAAAATTGTTGTCATTTAAAAAAAATTATGTCAGTTAAGCTAAAAACTTCAAGGTGAATAACACATTATTTTAAAAAAAATCAAATAATTCAAAAAACACTTTTTCATTTTCTAATTAAAAATAAATAAATTTTTCATGTGTATTGCAGACGATTTCTAGAAATATTGTTGCAATTTAAGAATATAAAAATATTGTAAATTAAGGTATTTACTTCAAGGTTGATAATAAATTGTTTTTGAAAAAATTAAATTATTTGAAAAACACCTTTTCATTTTTAAATTAAAAAACACTCAATTTTTCAACTGTATTACACACGATTTCTTCAAAAATTTTAGGATGTAAAATTTTTGTAAATTGAGCTAGAAACCTCAAGGTGAAAAATATATTATTTTCCAAAAAATAATATAATATAAATAATTTAAAAAACAATTTTTTATTTTTAAATTAAAAAACACTCAATTTTTCAAGTGTATTGCACACGATTTTTAAAAAAACTGTAGGAATTTTAAGAATATAAAAAATTATGTAAATTAAGTAAGAAACTTCAAGGTGGATAATACTTGTTTTGAAAAAGTCAAATAATTTAAATTATTTAAAAAACACCTTTTATTTTTTAAATTTTAAAACACTAAATTTTTCTAGTGTATTGCACACGGTTTCTAAAAATATTTTAGCAATTTTAAGACTATAAATAATAGTGTAAATTAAGCTAGAAACTTGGATATTACATTGTTTTCATTAAAATCAAATAATTTAATTTATTTAAAAAACAACTTTTCTTCTTTAAATTAAAAAACTCAATTTTTCAAGTGTATGGCACGTGATTTCTATAAATCTTTTAGCAATTTTAATAATATAATAAATTATGTAAATTAAGCTAGAAACTTCAAGCTGAATAATACATTATTATAAAAAATAAATAATTCAAATAATTTAAAAGACTCAATTTTTAAATTAAAAAACACTCAATTTTTCAAATGAATTGTACACGATTTTAAGAAAAATTGTTATAATTTTTTAAAAAAAAAATTATGTAAGTTTGGCTAGAAACTTCTATGTGAGTAATGCATTATTTTCTAAAAAATATAACAATTTAAATTATTTAAAAAACACATTTTCTTTTTTAAATTAAAAACACTAAATTTTTCAAGTGTATGACACATGATTTCTAGAAGAAAATGTAGCAATTTTTAGAATATAAAAAATTACGTAAATTAAGCTAGAAACTTCAAGGTGAATGATACAATTTTTCAAAAAATAAATAATTTAAAAAATTTCTTTTCATTTTTAAATTAAAAAACACTCCATTTTTTAAGAGTATTGCACACGTTTTCTTGAACCATTGTTATAATTTAAAAAAACAATTATGTAAGTTAAGCTAGAAACTTCTAGGTGAATAATATATTATTTTCAAAAAAAAAATCAAATACATGAAATAATTTAAAAAAAAACTTTTTCATTTTTAAATTAAAAAACACTATATTTTTCGAGTGTATTGCACACAATTTCTAGAAATATTGTAGCAATTTTAAGAATTTAAAAACTGTTGTAAATTAACCTAGTTACTTCAAGGTAGATAATATATTGTTTTTTAAAAAAATAAAATAATTTAAAAATTTTAAAAACGCCTTTTCATTTTTAAATTAAAAAACACACAATCATTCAAGTGTATTGCACACGATTTCTTGAAAAATGTTAGCAATTTTTAAAATATAAAAAATTATGTCAATTATGCTAGAAACCTCAAGGTGAATAATACATTTTTTAAAAAAAATCAAATAATTCAAAAAACACTTTTTCATTTTCTAATTAAAAAATAATAAATTTTTCATGTGTATTGCACACGATTTCTAGAAATATTGTTGCAATTTTAAGAATATAAAAATGTTGTAAGTTAAGATATTAACGTCAAGGTTGATAATAAATTGTTTTCGAAAAAATAAAATAATTTAAATTATTTGAAAAACACCTTTTCATTTTTAAATTAAAAACACTCAATTTTTTAAGTGTATTACACACGATTTCTTCAAAAATTTTAGCATGTAGAAAATTTTGTAAATTGAGCAAGAAACCTCAAGGTGAAAAATACATTATTTTCTAAAAAATAATATAATATAAATAATTTTAAAAAAAATTTTTATTTTTAAATTAAAAAGCTCTCAATTTTTCAAGTGTATTGCACAAGATATTTAGAAAAATTGTAGGAATTTTAAGAATGTAAATAATTATGTAAATTAAGCTAGAAACTTCAAGGTGGATAATACTTGTTTTCAAAAAGTCAAATAATTTAAATTATTTAAAAAATACCTTTTCTTTTTTAAATTTTAAAACACTCAATTTTTCTAGTGTATTGCACACGGTTTCTAAAAATATTTTAGCGATTTTAAGAATATAAAAAATAGTGTAAATTAAGCTAGAAACTTGGATAATACATTGTCTTCATTAAAATCAAATAATTTAATTTATTTAAAAAACAACTTTTCTTCTTTAAATTAAAAAACTCAATTTTTCAAGTGTATGGCACATGATTTCTATAAATCTTTTAGTAATTTTAAAAATATAAAAAATTACATAAATTAAGCTAGAAACTTCAAGATGAATAATACATTATTATAAAAAATAAATAATTTAAAAGACGTCTTTTTCATTTTTAAATTAAAAAACACTCAATTTTTCAAGTGTATTGCACACGATTTTAAGAAAAATTGTTATAATTTTTTTTAAAAAAAATTATGTAAGTTTGGCTAGAAACTTCTAGGTGAATTATGCATTATTTTCTAAAAAATCTAACAATTTAAATTATTTAAAAAACACGTTTTCTTTTTTAAATTAAAAACACTAAATTTTTTAAGTGTATGGCACATGATTTCTAGAAAAAAATATAGCAAATTTAAAAATATAAAAAATTACATAAATTAAGCTTGAAACTTCAAGATAAATGCTACAATTTTTCAAAAATTAAATAATTTAAAAAATTTCTTTTCATTTTTAAATTAAAAAACATTCCATTTTTCAAGAGTATTGCACACGATTTCTTGAACCATTGTTATAATTTAAAAAAACAATTATGCAAGTTAAGCTAGAAATTTCTAGGTAAATAATATATTGTTTTCAAAAAAAAAATCAAATACATGAAATAATTTAAAAAACATTTTTTCTTTTTTAAATTTAAAAACACAGCAATTTTAAGAATTTAAAAAATGTTGTAAATTAACCTAGTAACTTCAAGGTGGAGAATATATTGTTTTTTTAAAAAATAAAATAATTTAAAAATTTTAAAAAAGGTCTTTTCATTTTTAAATTAAAAAACACACAATTATTCAAGTGTATTGCACACGATTTCTTGAAAAATGTTAGCAATTTTTAAAATATAAAAAATTATGTCAATTAAGCTAGAAACCTCAAGGTGAATAATACATTGTTTTAAAAAATCAAATAATTCAAAAAACACTTTTTCATTTTCTAATTAAAAAATGATAAATTTTTTATGTGTATTACACAAGATTTCTAGAAATATTGTTGCAATTTTAAGAATATAAAAATGTTGTAAGTTAAGATATTAACGTCAAGGATGATAATAACTGGTTTTCGAAAAAATCAAATAATTTAAATTATTTGAAAAACACCTTTTCATTTTTAAATTAAAAACACTCAATTTTCAAGTGTATTGCACACGATTTCTTCAAAAATTTTAGCAATTTTAAAAATGTAAAAAATTTTGTAAATTGAACTAGAAACCTCAAGGTGAAAAATATATTATTTTATAAAAAATAATATAATATGAATAATTTTAAAAACAATTTTTCATTTTTAAATTGAAAAACACAATTTTTCAAGTGTATTGCACACGATTTCTAGAAAAATTGTAGGAATTTTAAGAATTTAAAAAATTATGTAAATTAAGCTAGAAACTTCAAGGTAAATAATACTTGTTTTCAAAAAGTCAAGTAATTTAAATTATTTAAAAAACACCTTTCTTTTTTAAATTATAAAAACACTCGATTTTTCTAGTGTATTGCACACGATTTCTAAAAATATTGTATCAATTTTAAAATATATAAATAGTGTAAATTAATTTAGAAACTTGGATAATACATTGTTTTCATAAAAATCAAATAATTTAATTTATTTAAAAACACCTTTTCTTTTTTAAATTAAAAACACTCAATTTTTCAAGTGTATGGCACATGATTTTTAGAAAAATTTTAGCAATTTTAAAAATATAAAAATTATGTAAATTAAGCGAGAAACTTCAAGGTGAATAATACATTATTTTAAAAAATGAAATAATTTAAAAGATGCCTTTTCATTTTTAAATTAAAAAACACTCAATTTTTCAATTGTATTGCACACGATTTCAAGAAAAATTGTTATAATTTTTTTTTAAAAAAAATTATGTAAGTTAAGCTATAAACTTTTAGGTGAATAATACGATTTTTTCAAAAAAATCTAACAATTTAAATTTTTTAGAAAAAACCTTTTTTTTTTAAATTAAAAACACTCAATTTTTTAAGTTTATAGCACAGGATTTCTAGAAAAATTGTAGTAATATTAAAATTATAAAAATTTACGTAAATTATGCTAGAAAATTTAAGGTGAATACTACAATGTTTTCCAAAATTAAATAATTTAAAAAATTCCTTTTTATTTTTAAATTAAAAAACACTCAATTTTTCAAGTGTATTGGCACATGATTTCTTAAACCATGTTATAATTTTAAAAAAACAATTATGTAAGTTAAGCTAGAAAGTTCTAGTTGAATAATATAGTTTTAAAAAAATCAAATACATGAAATAATTTAAGAAACACTTTTTCATTTTTAAATTAAAAAACACTCAATTTTCAAGTGTATTGCACATGATTTCTATAAATATTGTAGCAATTTTAAGAAATTAAAAAAAGTTGTAAATTAACCTAGTTACTTCAAGGTGGATAATACATTATTTTAAAAAAAATAAAATAATTTAAAAATTTTAAAAATGCCTTTTCATTTTTAAATTATAAACACTCAATTATTCAAGTGTATTGCACACGATTTCTTGAAAAATGTTAGCAATTTTAAAAATATAAAAAATTATGTCAATTAAGCTAGAAACCTCAAGGTGAACAACACATTATTTTAAAAACAAATTTTCATTTTCAAATTAAAAAATACTTAATTTCTCAAGTGTATTGCACACGGTATCTAGAAAAATTGTAACAATTTTAAGAATATAAAAAATTATGTCAACTAAGCTAGAAACTTCTATTTGGATAATAGATTATTTTCATAAAAATCAAATAATTTAAATATTCTAAAAAACACCTTTTACTTTTTGAGTTGAAAAAAAAATTAATTTTTCAAGTGTATTACACACGATTTCTTGAAAAAAATTAGCAATTTTAAGAATGTAAAAATTGTTGTAAATTAAGCTAGCAACTTAAAGGTGGATAATACACTATTTTCAAAAAATCAAATAATTCAAAAAAATTTAAAAAAATCATTTTAAAATTAAAAACACTAAATTTTTCAAGTGTATTGAACACGATTTCTTGAAAACTTGTATCAATTTTAAGAATATAAAAAATTACGTAAATTAAGCTAGAAACTCCAAGGTGGATAATACAGTGTTTTCAACAAATCAAATAATTTAAATAATTTAAAAAACACCTTTTCATTTTTAAACTAAAAAATACTCAATTTTTCAAGTGTATTGAACACGATTTCTAGAAAATTTTAGCAATTTTTTAAAAATATAAAAAGTTATGTAAATTAAGCTAGAAACTTCAAGGTGAAAAATATATTATTTTCAAAAATATGATTTAATCATAATAATTTAAAAAACAATTTTTCATTTTTAAATTAAAAAACACTCAATTTTTCAAATGTATTGCACACGATTTCTAGAAAAATTGTAGAAGTTTAGAATATAAAAAATTATGTCAATTAGCTAGAAACTTTGAGGTGGTTAATACATTGTTTTCAAAAAAATCAAATAATTTAATTTTTAAAAAACACCTTTTCATATTTAAATTTTTAAATTAAAAAATACTCAATTTTTTAAGTGTATTGAACACGATTTCTAGTTAAGTATTTAGGATTTTAAACAGGGACATTTTCATTGAATCGTTGACAATGCAACTTAATTATGTGAATAGCATGTATAATTTTACATGTTAGGGTATGGCCACTTTATTAGGGCGTTACACTTTTTCATTTTTAAATTAAAAACACACTTAATTTTTCAAGTGTATTGCACACGATTTCTAAAAATATTGAAGCAATTTTAAGAAAATAAAAAATTATATAAATTAAGCTAGAAACTTAAAGGTTGGTAATACATTATTTTTCAAAAAATCAAATAATTTAAATAATTTAAAAAACACCTTTTTATTTTTAAATTAAAAAACACTCAATTTTTCAAGTGTATTGCACACGATTTCTAGAAAAATTTTAGCAATTTTAAAAGTATAAAATTTATGTAAATTAAGCTAGAAACTTCAAGGTGAATAATACGTTATTTTCAAAAAAATAATTTAATAAAAATAATTTAAAAATTAAATTATTATTTTTAAATTAAAAAACACTCAATTATACAAGTGTATTGCACACGACTTCTAGAAAAATTGTAGCAATTTTAAGAATATAAAAAATTATGTCAATTAAGCTAGAAACATCAAGGTGGATAACACATTGTTTTAAAAAAAATCAAATAATTTAATTTATTTAAAAAACACTTTTTATTTTTTAAATTTAAAAACACAAAATTTTTCAAGTGTATTGAACACGATTTCTAGAAAAATTGTAGATATTTTAAAAATATAAAAAATTATATAAATTAAGCTAGAAACTTCAAGGTGAATAATACATTATTTTCAAAAAAACCAAATAATCAAATAATTTAAATAATTTAAAAAATCTTTTTAATTTTTAAATTAAAAAACACTAAATTTTTCAAGTGTATTGCATACGATTTCTAGAAAAATTGTTGTAATTATTTTAAAAAAATACTGTAAGTTAAGCTAGAAACTTCTAGGTGAATAATACATTATTTTCAAATAATTTAAAAAACAATTTTTCATTTTTAAATTAAAAATCACTCAATTTTTCAAGTGTATTGCACACGATTTCTAGAAAAAATTTAGCAATTTGAAAAATATAAAAATTATGCAAATTAAGCTAAAGACTTCAAGTTGAACAATAAATTTTTTTCCAAGAAAATTATGTAAATTAAGCTAGAAACTTCAAGGTGGATAAATTATTGTTTTCAAAAGAATCAAATAATTTAAATAATTTTAAAACACCTTTTCATTTTTAAATTAAAAAACACACAATTTTTCAAGCGTAATAATGCATACGATTTTTAGAAAAATTTTAGCTATTTTAAAAATATAAAAAATTATGTAAATTAAGCTAAAAAATTCAAAGTGGATAATACATTGTTCTAAAAAAAATAAACAATTTAAATAATTTGAAAAATACCTTTTAATTTTTAAATTAAAAAACACTCAGTATATTGTACACGATTTCTAGAAAAATTGTAGCAATTTTATGAATATAAAAAATTATGTAAATTAAGCTAGAAACTTCAAAGTGGATAATCCATTGTTTTCAAAAAATTAAATAATTTAAATAATTTAAAAAACACCTTTTTATTTTTAAATTAAATAACACTCAATTTTTCAAGTGTATTGAACATGATTTCAATTTTAAAAATATAAAAATTATATAAATTAAGCTAGAAATTTCAACGTAAACAGTACATTATTTCAAAAAAATAATTTAATAAAAATAATTTAAAAAACAGATTTTCATTTTTAAATTAAAAAAACATTAAATTTGTAAGTGTATTGCACACGATTTCTAGTAAAATTTTAGTAATTTTAAGAATATAAAAAATTGTGTCAATTAAGCTAGAAACTTCGAGGTGGGTAATAAATTGTTTTAAAAAAAATCAAATGATTTAATTTATTTAAAAAACACCTTTTCATTTTTAAATTAAAAGACACTCAATAATTCAAGTGTATTGAACATGATTTCTAGAAAAATTGTATCAATTTTAAAAATAAAAAATTATGCAAATTAAGTTAGAAACTTCAAGGTGAATAATACATCGTTTTCAAAAAAATCAAATAATTTAAAAAATTTTAAAAATTCCTTTTCATTTTTAAATTAAAAAAACTCAATTTTTCAAGTGTATTGCACACTATTTCTAAAAAAATTGTTAAACTTTTTTTTAAAAAAATAAATATAAGTTAAGCTAGAAACTTCTAGGTAAATAATACATTGTTTTCAAATAAATCAAATAATTCATATAATTTAAATAACACTCAATTTTTCAAGTGTATTGCAAACGATTTCTATAAAAAATTTAGCAATTTTAAAAATATAAAAAATTATGTAAATTAAGCTAGAAACTTCAAGGTGGACAAATTATTGTTTTCAAAAAAATAAAATAATTTAAATAATTTTTAAAACACCTTTTTATTTTTAAATTAAAAAACATACAATTTTTCAAGTGTATTGAACACAATTTTTAGAAAAATTGTAACTTTTAAAATATTCAAAATGTAACACCCGGGTGGGACGCTAACCACCATCTCCGGCGGTGTTCTAAGAGCTTAGCCACCTCTTTAAGTAGTATTTTCCCTTGCAAATAAATTTAGCTTTATCTAGTATTTAAGGACCTATGTGATTCGAACCCATGACCAAAGAGCTATAGTCATGAATTCCTAAGAACCGCTATAAACTTAAGACAACATTATTTTTCTTTTTGTTATTTTATATTTACGAGCTATTTCAACTAATATATCCATTAGTTTTACTAGACATGCCGCTAATATAATCATCATTATATGAAAAAAAAAAATCATTTTCCAATATATAGTTATTTTGAAAGAATCGTCTTAACTTCACCTATTGCTAATAAATATTATCTACAATATTAAGATTTTAATTTTTGAATGTAAAATATTATTCGACATGATATGTTTGTGTATTTTTTGTTGCAACATATGTTGCATTTTTTTATTTTTATACTTATAAAAGTTTTTTATTTTTCTTTTAATAGAGAAAAAAGATTTTGATTCGTCAATTAAAAATTGGACATTATTTAAAAAAAACTTAAAAATTACTTTTTACTATTAAAATTTATCTTAAAAATTACTTCTTATAATAAATATACTCAAAAAATAGTTATATATCAAACAATTGATTCTTTTTTAAAATTATGAAATATTCATAAGTAAAAGAATCATCTTAACTTCACCAATTGATAATGAATCTTATCAACGAAGGTTAAGATTTTGATTATTTTAATATCTTCTAAAATTTTTATCTCATATTTTGTTTAAAAAATATATAACATCGAAACTATTATCTTTTAAAAAAAAGATTGAAATCATTATTACTGCTGATCACCCAACGTCTAATATAATCTTATCCATAATCCAATTAGTTTAAAAGAATAATCTTTTAACTACACCTATTGATCTTATATTTAATCTCATGTACAATATTACGATTTTGAATATCTTATCAAATTTCAAATGTGTATTTAATTTTTATTTTTTTATCTCAAACATTATCTATCTATTTTGATGAAGCACTAGCTATTACGTCTATAAATACCAACATAAAAATCTCAAATATGCATATGTTAATTATCACTTCTCACTTCCTTTTTTCCAAAGAAAAATTATAAGAGATTTTCGTAGGTATGGCCAAGCACAATTAATTTCAGGTAAACCTCCAGGTTTTTTTTTTTTTAAAAAAAAAATTCTCTTTAGCGTGGGCATTGATATTTCCAATAGAAAATTAAAGTGGAGAAAGATGTTGCTGTTTAGAATTTTCGTCAAGAGCAATGGAAAATCTTGACATACTAATGTTCTGTTTTTGGTTAGATGCATAAAAGGTATCATTTAGCTGATTGATTGATGAAGACTAACAATTACTTTTAAGAATTGAAATCACACCAAAACAATTTTTTTTTTTTTTGCGAACATAACATTTTTGATATATAATGTTTTTATTTTTATCTTTCCGAAAACAAAAATACTACGTTGAATTTGTTGTCGATTGTAAGCCTCAAGTAGGCTCACCTTTCAAGTCTCGGTCATCAAAAACTTTTTAAAAGCATTAACCCTATATATGGATGAAGAACTTGAAGAGAGTAATTCATTGTGAGAGAAATTTAAATATTTTAGAAAAAAATATTGTTTGGATATATAACTATATTCAATTAGATGGTAAATATTTATAATTTTACTTCAATAAAAGGTATTTTTAAAAATTCTCTAGAATTTTAAATTCTTTATAATTACTCGGCTAAATTATATTTTTGGTCCCTTACGTTGTAAAAAAGTTTTAATTTGATACTTACGTTTATTTTGATTCATTTTGGTCCTTTATATTATATTTTTTTTTGGATTAATTTAGTCTCTTATATTTTTTTTATTCTTTTTAGTTTTTTATGTTGTATTTTTTGAAACACTTTGACCCTCATGTTATATTTTTTTACCTATTAGGTCTCTTATCATATATTTTTGGACTAGTATGAAGACGCAAAATGACGTTATTTTGGCCTTTTTAATAACTTTATTAGACAAAGTTAACAAAACAATAAAAATATAATATAACGGACCAAAGTGAATCAAAATAAATTTACAAGACTAAAATGAAACTTTATTATAATATATGGGACTTAAAGTATAATTTAACCTAATTACTCTATCCAAACATAGAGTAAAGGTATTTTTTGACCAATAATTGTAGATTAAATTTTTTTGAGATATAGGGGTTTGTTTTTTTTTGGGTTAAAAGTCTAAGAAAAACCGATGGCAATTTTTTTTTGTTGGCCGAAAAAAGAAACTAGTTTTTTGTGTTCCATTGTTGCATAATTTTTTTTTTGGAAATAGTAGAAAAAAAAAGCCCATATCAATCTACTACTAGCCAATAAGGAACACGGTGCTGGTGTTTTCTTCCCCATTCATTTTCTTAACCCTAACCCTAAATCGTGTTATCGCAAATTTCAGAGCCTCTTTGATTTTTTTCCCTTTCTGTCGATGCTCGGTGTTGGTGCTACGGAGGCTCAAACGGGGAGGGTTTCTTTGTTAAATGCTCTCTCTCTTCATCCTCTGCTCACCCTTTTCCCCTTTCATGTCTTCAATTACCGCCTCTGCTCCTTCAGGGTCTCCAAAAACCCTACTTTTTGATTCCCATACCTTCTCTATACCCTATCCCTTTCCTCTTCTTTATACTGGGAAATTAATATTCAACTTCTGCCGCTTCGGTTTGCAATTTCCATCTTGTGAGCAACATGAGTGATTCTAAGGTTCAATGGTTGTGATTTTTGTATATTTTTTTGCCAAAGGGTTTTTGTGTTTCCTAAGAGTGTTTTGTTCTTCTTTTTGATGAAAAAGTTGTGTACTTTTCCGTTTTGATCGTTTAATCAATGTTCCTTCAGTTCGTGTGTTTTGATTTTTTATCTGAATTCTGAATTTTCAGTCGCCGATGTGAATGGGGGTTTATAATGGTTGTGATCAATGTAGGGAAAATCAGTTGGTGTATCGGAATTCTTATCTTATGTAGTGGAATGTGTTATTTTATTTTTCTTCCTTTTTTTAATCTGCTTCGGTTGAGATTGTTCGGAGTGTTTCACTTTGTTCGACTTGGTTGTTGAATTGTTTCATGACTCTGTTTTGAAATTCTTTTAACTTCTTGTTCAATTATTATTTGTTGAAATGTTAATTTTGTTTTTTTTGCGTTTGTGCACCAATGCTTAGCAGATGCTTTTATTTGGGTCATTTACTGAACATGAAACCAGATCATTGCTGCAAAAGCAATCTTCTGGGAGTAATGAAAAGCCTGTGGAGAAGAATCAGCTGCAATTCGGTTCTAATGAAAAGCCTGTGAAGAAGAATCAACTGCAATTTGGTTCTCTGAATTCTGTTACTGCTGGATCAAACAACCTTCAAAATTCATCGAAGGCACAGGATAGTACAGCTGTTGCTGGTTCTCCGAAATGTAATGGCGTTAACTGTGTTAGTGTGAGTGATAATCTGCATGGAGTATCTACGACTGTTAAAGAGAATGGCAGCATTAAAAATTTCTCACATAGTTCCTCAAGTCACATTAGTGCAAATGAAGTTAAAGAAGATAATGTGTATTCTTTTACATTACTTGATGAAGATGGTCCCTCAAACAAGTTTACAAAACTGAGCCTGGATACTTCTGAGGCTGAAACCTTGAAGAGTGGACATAAAACTGGCAGTGGTGATGATTCTTCACCGAAATCATCCTCTCAAGACAACAAGAAAGCTCCTAATGGGCATGCTGTTGTGCCCGTTAAGGATATACTGCCTCGAGGCCTTATTAACTCTGGGAATCTATGCTTTCTGAATGCAACAGTGCAGGCTCTCTTGTCTTGCTCCCCTTTTGTTCACCTTTTACAGGAATTAAGAACTCGTAACATTCCTAAGGTTAGTTTATCTGCTGCTGCATATCAACTATTACTGTCGTCTGAAGGTTTTAGCTTAAATGTTGTTTGGTTCATAATTTCTGAACTGATATTCTTTTGTCATTATATGCCAATTCAGACTTATTGTTGTTACCAGTGAAAAAAAATGTTGAACTGATATTATTGCATGCTTCATAACTCTAATAATCAGGTTGGCTATCCGACGTTGACAGCATTTGCTGATTTTATAGCTGAATTTGACATGCCAAGTGCAACCAAGTTACAGAAGCAAGATACAGACACATTTGAGTCTGGAAGGCCATTTCGCCCAGTTATGTTTGAGGCCGTTCTTAAAAATTTCACCCCTGATGTGCCAAATGGTATTTCTGGAAGACCAAGGTAGAATTTAGTTTATGCTTTAGTTGAATCACTTTTTTTTGTCATCAATTATACATATACATGGTCATGTCATGAAGGCCTATGTCCAGAATAGTTGGTTTATTTTGTATGGAAATGTGGCCATGTTAACCTGTAGTCATATATTAAAAGCATAATTTCACCTCCAGAAAGTAATTGAGAAACAGTTATGTTTGTTATACTTGCTGGGCCCACAAAGGGACTTATTTTCAACTTCATTTAAAGCAGAGGCACACAACCTTTATAAAGTCTCCCCCCCCCCCCAATGTCTCATGACTCGTGAGTTTATATGTATAGATAATCTTCAATATCTTTTTTTTCGATCCTCGTCTTCCCCAACTTTGTTTTTGCTTGTATATTCCTATTATAAAACAATTTTATCTGGGAAACAATGTGGCCCAGTTTTTATAGAACCAAGTTAGGAAGTTAGGTAACTTGAAAGTATGTAATGGCTGTTTATGAGTAGTTAGTTGCGTAATATAATCATGAATTTGATGACATACTTAGCACCGTCAATTTCAGGCAAGAAGATGCTCAGGAATTTCTGAGCTTTGTTATGGATCAAATGCATGATGAATTACTGAAACTTGAAGGACAGTTTTCAAGTCTTAATGGTAGCAAATGTTCTCTAGTTTCTTCTGTGGAAGACGATGAATGGGAAACAGTTGGGCCGAAGAATAAATCTGCTGTAACAAGGACTCAAAGCTTTGTTCCATCTGAATTGAGTGGTATTTTTGGTGGACAACTAAGAAGCTTGGTGAGAGCTAAAGGTACAATTACAAAGTACAACTCTTTATATGACTAGAGAAGGAATTTCTTTGCATCCTAACTATCACATGCATTAATACTTTGTGGAATTTCATGTGTTCGGTTTGTTGCATAATGCTATTTATTTGTGGTTCTTAATCCTTCCCCACCATAGTTGATAATGAAAGAGAAAAGGGAAAAGTGAATAAAGTATGTCTATATATGTATGAAAACATTATGCCATAATCATAATTCCTATTTTCTTGTCATTCAGGAAATAGAGCTTCTGCCACTGTTCAACCATATCTGTTGCTCCATCTTGATATTTATCCTGATGCTGTCCACACAATTGAGGACGCGCTTCACTTGTTTTCTGCACCAGAAAATCTTGAAGGGTACCGAACATCATATACTGGAAAGGTATTCTGTATGCATTTTAATAAAATTTTCTTTAAATAGTCGTAGTTGACATCAATCTATCTTAAGTCAGCTTTTTGTTCTGTGTGATGATGGATAATAATATGTTTTCTGCTAGTGGTTATTAAAATACTAAATTTAAATTTTTGTTTCAGGCTGGTGTTGTTTCTGCAAGGAAATCAGTACAGATACAGACACTTCCAAAGATAATGATATTGCATCTGATGCGATTTGGTTATGGAAGCCAGGGAAGCACCAAGCTGCATAAGCCTGTGCACTTCCCTCTTGAGTTGGTACTTGGTCGCGACTTGCTTGTTTCTCCATCTACCGAGGGGCGAAAATATGAACTAGTTGCTACAATTACTCACCATGGAAGGGACCCTTCAAAGGGACATTACACAGCTGATGCTCAGTACTCCAATGGTCGATGGTTAAGATTTGATGATGCATCTGTTTTTGCTATTGGACCAAATAAGGTTCTACATGATCAAGCATATGTCCTTTTCTACAAGCAACCCATGTAAACAAACATCCGAAAAGAACATTAGTTCTGTTCTGTTCTGTTGTTATCCATTGCTGAGGGCTGAGATGAGATTGCTATGGCGTCTGTCATTAATGGTCAAAAGCTCAAATCTAGGGTGTGATGAAAGTAATTGTTGTAATATTCTTTTTCTTGTTATCTATTCTATTTTCTATTTTTATTCTCTCTTCTATTTCTATATATCCATCCAGTATGTAGAAAGTTAATTACACTAGAACATGTGTCATTGGTGGCAGAGAGTTTAAACTAAACTATCCATTTATATATTGTTTTTATTTAATTCTTTTTTCTCATGTTCTATTTTTTTTTATCTGTTACATTATTATTGCTCTAGGAATT
Organism: Cyamopsis tetragonoloba; assembly: GCA_037177725.1. Lineage (NCBI taxonomy): Eukaryota > Viridiplantae > Streptophyta > Magnoliopsida > Fabales > Fabaceae > Cyamopsis > Cyamopsis tetragonoloba. The sequence continues at coordinate 59,525,113 of CM074122.1, read as the reverse complement.
TGAATGCCACTGATTTTATCTGTTGTTACATTTATATCTCTTATATTTTCTCCATAATTAATTACTCCCTTTCCCAATAAAAGGCAGGTTACCTGCTAACTCGATCTATACATACCCGAAAATTGATGCAGTTCGGATTCTTAGATACTATATTTTGTATTATAAAGTCTACTTTTAAACTTCACTCATAACTTGTATTTTATTTTATAATGTTCTAAAATCAATAGTAATTGTTTAAAACTAAATGATGACAATATTTAAAATCACAAAACGAAAGAAAGAGCATAATAAATTCGTTACTAGACACTCATTCTAGTGAGTTTTGGCTATAAAACTATGGGGAGTAATATTCCCACTCCTAAATTTGATATTGTCACTCCAAAATTATAAAAAAAAAAGCTTATGAATGAGTGTCATGGGAGTGGCAATATCAAATTTAGGAGTGGCAATATCATTTCCCTAAAACTATTCATACTGCGCATAACATTTATCTCTCTACTAAATATCACTCTTCCAGTTTATCAAACTTTCTTGCCCATGATCACTAGGTGGAATATAGGTGTTTCATTGAATTAGGATCACCATTGGTCTTTTATATTAGAACTCGTTTGATTTAATAAATTAAATTTATAATATATAAATATAATTTATTTTTTTTAATTCAGAGAGACTCTCCTATATTCACTCAAGAAAAATATCAATAATTGAGTTTCGCAAACAAAAGTGCCATTGAATCACAGGAAGAAAGCATGAATTAAACATTTTGAACTATAATATATATCTAAACTTTTTGGGAGTCCTTTCTTCCTTAAATTCTTTGGAGTGTTAGTTGAGACAGGTACTGTACTGAATGATTTTTTCTCCCACTAAAATATATATATTATTTTAATTCCAAAAGTGCAATTTGAACCTAACAGACATTTAAAATTATTACTTTTCCTAAACACCTTATTGCTTGGCAATATTTTTAAAATGAGTGACTTTCAAATTTGTCCCAAGTTGGCTGCAGCACCTGCATTGATTACTTTCTACTTGTTGGATTTCTTGATTTATAGTATTTCACATATATTCTTCTCCCTCTCTCAAAAGCAAAGTTTGGTTGGTACTTGCTACAAATACTAGGCCACACCATCTATAAAAAAAAATTGTATAAAATAACAAAAAGAAAGGACCAAAACAGCTCCTCATTCATATAATATGTTGTTAATCTACATGACTGAACCATCAGTTTAGTCCATGATTTTGTAAGTTAATCTCAATTTTAATTTTTATCTTTAACATAGTTTTACTTTAGTTCTCAACTCCTGGAAAGTCATTTTTCTAGGCAATGGTGGATCTAAGACCTAGAATTAAGAGTGCAACTTAATTAAATAAAAAATAGAAAGTAAATAAAAAATTTAAAAAACAGATATGTTTTTTACGAGAGTTTCGAATGAATCTTAATATATATTTATTTAGTGATATAATAAACTAAAATTGTATAATTAAAAAGTCAAAACATAAAAATATAAATCTAGGGATTCAAAATATTAAATTAGAAGGTGCAAAATACAATAATAAATAAATAAATAAAATTATTATATTACTCTTAAATTTCTCAAATTAGAGAAGTACAACTACACCCCTGAATTATACATAAGTGCACCCTCACTTTATACAGTATCATTAACATTGGTCATGTAAATTAAAGGATTGAAGTAAACTGAACTAATAGAAATAAGTAAAATTTCTTAAAAGATATGAATTAACGTGAAATTACCATACCAAACCAGGAGCTTATCAACACAGGAAAAAAAAATATACCAAATCAGGAAAAAGTGAATTTACTCTTTTCTTTGTTGTTTAATAATGTGGTCCAAACCCAGAATACAAAAATATTGCTTCAAGAGAGCCTAAGAAATTAGGTTGTTTGCCCTGTTTCTGGATAATGAATGGTGACTTTTTAGATAATTTAAAGCAATGAGTTTCCTGGTTTCATGTCTTTCAGTGGTCCAGTGAATACAAACATGGCTGCTTTTGGTTTCTTTAATTTGTACCAAATTGACGGTGGTGGAAAAACGTAATGGTCATCCTAATACTTTCAAAAAACACTGATTTCTCGAATATAAATAAGTTTGTCATCTTAACTATTGTTCTTCCCTATGTTCCCGAACATGATTTTTCACTTTGTGGGAAGTATTTTACTTATATGAACATATCCTAATGATATTACCACTTCAGAGAAAAAGAAAAAAAAGAAGAAAAACTTGCTGACTAAGTTAAGTGTGTATTTTTGAAAGAATCAGAAATCAGAAAGTTGAATTCAAAGTGTCAAAACTAGTTTCCTTTTGGTGGGTGCTATTGTTTTTATTTTTTCTTTTCCTTCGGTTTTCCCTTTTTCTTTTTTATGTCCACTTGCTAATTTCCATGTAAGAATGTCACAAGTTTTGGAAATCCTTGCTTTTAATTATGTTGTTCTTTTGAATACTAGTGATGATCAAAGAATTCAAAAGTAAGAACAATAGCAGCCATAGTAAGAACTAAGAATGGTCTCTCCATTTCAATCGTTAGATGAGGTGACTATGGAGATCCAAAGGTATAGGTTGAGGGACCATGGTAATTCTCGGATCACCAAAACTTATTCGAGTCAAATGCATTCAAACTTTGAAAAATGCCTAAAGTAGGAACAATATTATTTGTGCCATAAATTTTTTTAATCTTGCCACCTATAACACTTGTCCGAATTCTAGTTTTGTTGAACTGTATGTAATGTGGTGTGTTTTCACCAAACAAATTGTAGGTCCTGGACGAAACCAAATTTTAATCCCTGAATGAGATAAATGTGTGGTGTATTTTAAAAAGATGTGTGACGAAAATAGTAAAGATTCTAAAGTAACTTTTAAGATATAGCATATAGTCTTTAAAGTCGGTGAGTTTTAACATGAAATAGAGTACAATTCTTTCATTGTGGAAAATCATATTTTAGCGGCTAAAATACTAGTTTAGTCTATTATATTTTATCGAAATTTTAATTTGATTCTTTATTTTTATTTTTAACCAATTTTGTCCCTAATGTTTATTTAAGTCTCAATTTAGTCCTTTATCTTCTATTTTTGTTAATTTAATCTCTTATGTTTATTTATAAGTTTTAGTTTAGTCCTTCTTAATCAAGTAACGAAGGACGAAATTGAAACTCTAGACAAACAAAAAAGGAAATCAAAGTGATAAAAAATAAATAAATAAAAAACTAAATTGACATATTGGATAAACATTAAGAATGAAATTGATAACAACAAAAGATCAATAACCACATTGAGATTTTCACAAAATATAAAGAACTAATTATATATTTTAACCTATTTTAACGGATTAGATTTAGTTACTTTCCCCGATCTCATTCAATTCTATAATAAATTTATCTAATGGTCATGATCAACTCACTCATGACTAAATTTTTTTTACACTATCTTACCATATACAAACCTTAATACTTTGTTTGGATGATTAGATAAAAAACAAAAGGAATTGTGTCTATAATTCAAGTTTTTTGTTTTTCATTTTTCTTCTATTTTTCTTTAAACTAAACAATAAAAATTATATCATTTTTCGTGTTTTACTTACTTTTCATTTTCCCTTAATCCAAACATAGGGTATATGCCATTTTTCTTGTTTTGGTCTTATTTGGCTCCAAGCATTCTAATACATGTATTGTGACATTTGTCTCCATTAACAAAATAGCAAGCAAAATGAGTATGCTGATTTACATTTCAAACCAAATGATTAAGGAATATATATCAGAAAGAGTAAGACTCTGATCCTTATAGTACACTTGGCAAGATTCCTTAACTCATAAAATAACAGAATTGTTTGTCTCAAGAATCTTTTTCTTTTACTTTTTCTTTTTTTCTATTCTTATGTTTCTTTAGTTGGTTGGTTGCTTGTTTTATTTGTTTTTGGCTGCTGCAGAGTTTATATGATATTTTGGAGACATTAATGTTTTCAAGTGCAATGTTCTGCAGTACTTTTTCTGGTGATAATCATAAGCACTTAAAAAAATGTTATTTGTTAATTAAGCTACAAATGGAGAGGTAACGTAATCATTCAACCAACATAAAAAGAACATAATTTATTTCCATCCATTGAATCCTTTACAAGGCATAGTTACATTTGTATAAAAACATTAAAAGTGAAATTAACAAACAAAAATTGTATGATCACACCACTCTGCTATGTCTCCCTAATTTCTTCACTAAAATATGAAACAATAACAAATAAACCAAGACCCCTAAATTTCTTTATGAAATTCTACAATCAACTGAAAAAATAAACAAACAAACACCAAGTGCCAACCATTAAGCAAAAACAGAAATTTCATGACACAAAAAGAAAGCTTCAAATTTTGCTGTTTCTCTAAGCTGTTTGAGTCTGGAATAGCTCTTCAATTCATGTGTTTCTGCAACTAAGAACAAATTTTAAGGAGAAAATAAACCGAGAAAGAAGCACGGCAGACACGGTAAAAACAGATCGTGTGCTTCAATCCTCGGCATGTGTTTGTAAACAAATCAAATTAGGCCAAACGTGGATCCAAAATATGAACTATGCAATCAGTTGTGTTATAATGAATCCACTACTTACTTCATTCAAACGTGAAACCAAACATAGTCATCGGCCTTCAACTTGTTCCTAACATGAGATGATGGATTTATTCATGGTTCTAAGTATTGTAGAATTTTCTTCTACTTCTTCTGAATTACTATTATTATACTTAGGAACCCACCAAACCCTCACACTTCTATCAAGGCTTCCACTATATAGCAAAAATCCACCACCAATTCTGTTAGAAGATGCTTGCAAACACTTCACAGGCCCTTGATGCCCACTTATGACACCAATTTTACAAATTTTACCAAAAGCCTCTCTTTTCCAAATCCCAATGCTCTTATCAGCTGATCCAGTTGACAGAAATTCCCCCATCAAACACATGCACAAAACTGCCATTTCATGAGCCTTAGTCTCAGAAACAAGTTTCCAATTTTCAAAATCAAAACTACTCTCCCACCCCATAACATAACCATCAGAACCTCCTCCATAGATCCATTTCCCATCATCAGAAACAATGACAGAATTAAAGGAAACATCTTTGTGACCCTCAAGAACACCCTTTAAGAAATGTGAGGAGGATTTCCCTTCTTTCTTCCAAGCTTTAATCTTTCCATCTGCAGAAGCAGAATACACAATCCCTTTACTTGCAACCAACCCATTAATAGCATCATCATGAGCTTTAATGGATTCCAAACACTTCAAATCTGAGATTCTCCATACCTTAAGGGTCTTATCCCAAGAGCCAGAGTAAACCAAGCCATTGTAAACAGTTAAACAAGAAATGCTATCAGCATGTTCAATCCACAATCGCTTGTGGTGTCTTCTGGTTTGGACATAGTTGCTCTGTTTCATGAATTTCCCCAAATAGTCTTTTGTCGTGGGAAGAGTGTCCACAAGCTTGAACACGTTTTCAGAGCTTCTTGAAACTTTCCAAACCCTGATTCTGCTATCTTGATGAGCCGTGAAAACCTTGTTTCCAACGGTTGCAAGGGCTTTCACGGATCCATCTCCTTGTCCGAATTTGGCGAAAACCCTCAAATCTGGTTGCTGCCAAACGATGATGTCTTTCCCCTGTGATGCACTCAGTATGAATTCACCACAGAGGGCCAAGCAAGAAACAGAACCAACGTGTCCTGAAAGAATGGCTAACGATCGATGAGAATGGAACCCAGAAAGGGATTGAATTGGTAGCAATGGAAGCTCCAATCTCTGAGAGGAAATGGGGCTTTCGTCACTCTCGCTGCTGATGCTTCTGCTGCTGCTGCTGCAACTTGAAGGGGGAGAGAAAAGATTGGATTTTGATTCCATGGGAGAAGAAAGTTTGGATTTTGAGACAAGGGATTTCATTGAAATGGAGGAAAATGAAAAGGGGTTGAAGGTTGAAGGTTGGTTCCTTGTTGAGGAGGGTAAATGGTGTGTTAATGTTAGAAGAGCGTTAACATTAAGAATAGTATAACGTGTGAGTGGGACTGGGATTGAGGGGGAGGTGCAACGGCTACCTTGACTAGAGAGTAGAGAGAGAAAGAGAGAAAGATTTTGATGAATTGATTTAGTTTGTGCTATTCATTTGGGTATCTTCTTGAAGGGAAAAGAGACCAATGTCCCTTTTGTAAGGTTGCATGTTAGAGCTGTTGGCACTTTTTGTGCCTTTTTTTATTCCACCAATTATACCCTGCCATTTCATCAAAGTGACAAGTGTCAATACCACTCTGTTTTCTCTTTTTTGGTATTTAAAATTATAATTATAATTATAATTATAGTTTTAATTTGAAATTTTTTTTTTTCATATGTGATTTAGTAGAAAAGATTTTAATGTACTTTTGCTCTAGTACTTTTAAAACGTGTACTTTACCAAAAAAGTTATATTTAATGACAGTTAAAATAATATTTCATCACATAGACAATCTGAATTGGCATGCACATTTAATTTAACATAGTCTAGAACTAAAATGAAAGAAAACTTCAAGCTTCATAGTCTTCATCTTTGTTAGATCTAACTTGCTTACTTTTTCAGATTTAATTTATTTTTCTGTGATTCTCTCGGGTTGTATTTTACAATGAAAAAAGTCATTTATGATCACATAGGATAAACTTTTCTATTTCATTTTAGTGTGGCCTAAGATACAAAAAAATTATTACTAAGGATGACAAAAATAAAAGCGATAAAAGAGAGAAAGTCGAGAAGAAAAACAAAAGTGAAAAAGTATTGAGAAAAAATACATATAAAGAGGTAAAAAAAACTCGAGATATGACAAGGAAGAAATAGAGAGAAGACACGCTCCCTTCCTCCTTGAGAAGATATTTGGCTTGTGGAAGAAATGTTGCCACTATATTTTAATAGAAGCAATAGTATTTGAAATCAAAACTCAAAATCGATTAAAGGTCTCAATAACATGGCTTGAATTCTCTTTTTTTTCATATTAACATAATATAATAATAGTAAGACTCATTATTATTTATTAAAATACACTTTCTTATATTTTTTATATTTATCTCTCTAATAACATTATTAAAAAAATAAGAGGATCTAAATCCCTCTTTATAAGTTGAAGTTTAACTGATTTTTTTATGCATGATGTTTAACAATATATAATTTATCAAATATAGTAATATTTACCTTGGCCATAGTGTCCGATGAATAAAAAAAAGAAAAATTGATATTTACTTTATTGGAAACTCTTTTTTAATAAATTCAAATTTTACATCTTATAAGAAATATATTCTTTATATGTATTCTTATAAAAAAAGACAAGGGGCGCGTATGTGAGATGGTTAATGTGATTGATATTATTGATGATAAATAACTCACAAGAATCATGTCAACATAACTAATTCCACACATATGTTTATTTATTCAAAAACTCTTGAGAAATTACACGAATAATGAAAGAGAAAAGATATGCAAATTTACCAACTTTAATTTTCATTTGTAGATGTTTCCTTCTTAAGGTTTTAGGACTATTATATTTTAATATTAATGTGTTAAGATAATTGGCTCTTTTAATATTTTGTTGTTTCTTTGACAATTACTTCGTGTCAGATTAACTTTAAAGAAAAAATTAATTACGACTTTTACCTGTGGAGATCCTGATAAAAAAATGACGATTCACTCTTTTTATTGACTGCTCCAAGATCTTGCTGTTTACTTTACAGAGATTAATTAACAAACAATAGTAAGTGGTCGGCTGCAAAAAATCATTCTTTGATTAAAATAACAGTGTCCAATTAAACATTTTTAAAAACCCTAGTTTAATCTTCCATCATTATCACCTTAGTCTTTTACAAGAGAATAATGTGCTTCCCAAGAAAACGGGGGAGAAACCATAAGGAAATAATACATCAAAAGTAAGCTATATATTTATATTATAACCATGAAAAGTTAAAAGAAAACTTCATTGTTTGTATTAAACTATAGTCATTGTGTATGGTGTAAATTAATACAAACTTACAACAAATTAAAATCCTTCTTTGTAATCTTGCAGTATTATATACGGCATACTTTATGTGTATGTATAAAATTAAGTAATAACCAGATATCATTAAAAAAAAAGAAGACTACAATAATGTATTTTTAATTAGAAATTCTTAAAATGGATTATGCTTCTTTTAACAATTTTTTTTATACATACGAAAATTCAAATTCTTATTAACATATTTAAAACACCTAATTATTTACTAATTGTATCAATCTTTGCTGGTAAGCAAACATCATTTTAGTGTAGTTTTTTTTATTTGGTTAAAAATTTTATATTACGTTTCACTACAAATTTGCTTTCAAAGTAAATTTTTTAAAATATAAATTATTTCACATCAAACTCAATTTTAATAAAATCTAATTATTATGAAAAAAATTGATCTAAAATCAAGTTTACAAACACTTTCCCAAACACACTATCACTTATCTTAATTCTAGCATGATTGAAGTATTTGGAGAATATTTGGAAGCAATAATATTTGTTTTTGTGCATTAGGTGAGTTGGATGAAGCTAGTTTGATACTTTAGCTATGAAGGATATTCCATATATATAAATTAAACTTAATTGGACAATTATATTAAGGATGAATATGAATTAGTCTCTCAGTAACAGAGGTCAAGCTAAGCCTGCCTTACATCCTAACCTCACCTCTCAATCAAAACTTGTAAATGAAACATATTGCAAGTTATTTATTTTTGCAAATGAAGGTTTAAGAAATATTAACTCCGTTTCAAAATATAAGCATCTAAAGTAAAATAATATTTATATTTCATATTATAAGTTGCTACAAAGAACACAAAGTGCATATATTTGTTAACGTTTTCAACTTTATTTTTATTTATTGGGTTTTGTTAAGAGCAATAGCTATCCTCAGTACAACGGTTAAGCAACTCATTAATAAAAAATTTATATTTAAAATAAATTGAAAATAATTTTGTAACGTTAAATATTATACACTTTCCAATACCAAGTTTTCATTAATTGATTACTTAACCATTGCCCTTAGCAAAACCCTTATCCCTTATTTATTAAAGTAACAAACTACGACTATAGTTAGTTCAAAAGATAATCAGTTACATTTATTTAGAGGTAAAATTGGAATGCAGTGATTAATTTGATCAAAATCAATATCACAGTAACTATTTTTTTAAAACTGTGTGAAAAACAGTTAAATGCTTGTATTTCCTTTCTTAACTATATTCTTAGTCAACATAAGATTTTAGTCTTCATTAATTTAACACACCTCGATCACATCATCTTAATACACCTACACCTCCGGATGTGGCCCATATCATGACTTGTCTGACTTTAATATCATATTTAATTCTAGTTTATTTGCATCATATGAGTAGGTTTGTCACACATTTTATATTCACTTTTTTAATCATATTCTTAGTTGATGTAGTACCTTCGTCATTACCATTTTAACATATTATACTATGTTGAATAATCAATATTCTTTTGTATAAGCATCTAACATTAAATTTAAGTACGTGTTTGAATTAGCTTATTTTGAAGAAATATTTGCTTATTTATATAAACCCTGTGAGAGAGATTTTAAAAAATAAACGACTATTTCTCTTCAAATTATCGTTTCCAAACATGTTTTAAGAATATTTATTATGCTTATTCACTCTTAATTAATAAGAGTAGTGAAGTTTCATTTTAACGTGAATGTGACTTTTAAACAATGAACAATTTTAAATAGGCATCATAAATTTTTAAAATACCCATATATTTTCTTGGTGTTATTATTTTCTCCATCAATATTTTTTATTTTTGTTTTAGGTGCTAAGGGAATAGAATAAAACAGTCTAAATTAACACTAATAATTATTATACCTCTAGATCTTGATTTAAAGTGGCATGCATGTTACTAGAGGGCCAATGCTCTTTCAAATTGTTGAAAGTGTTAACAGCTGATTGGGTTATTTGTAATAAACTCATTTAATCATTAATAATTAACAATTTCAATCAAAGAAAGTTCCAAAATTAGCTGATTTCATTTAGATTACAATACTTAATTAATATGTACAATAGAGCAATGCATTTGGACATTCCTCCTTAAATTAAAAACGTGATTTTCTACTTTTTAGCCAACATAGGAAATCTCTGCTTCTGAAATATGGCACAACATTACTGGTTTAAAATTTAACAAACAGTTTAGTGATGGCCACCTGGTGGAGCAGAAATATTAAAGTGAATTTATTTTATAGAAGAAGGGTCAGAAAAAGTTAGGGAAATTAAATAAAGTGTAAAATAGTTAATGTGGTTTGGTAGAAAAAGCAACAATTTATATACTATGTTGTTGTTAGTTCACATGAATCACATCAACTCAACAAACTTGACTTTCTCTACTTTAATTAATTAATTTGTTACTTATAAACTAATGTGAATTACATGTGACAGAGAGAGAAAAACAGAGATTTTACAAGAATTTCACTATTTTATTGTTTCGTTCATCCATATATATTACACTTTCTGATCCTTTTTAATTGTGATAGGTTTGAAAAAAAAATCATTTTTTATTGCTCATTTTCTATTATATTCTTTCTGATCCTTTTTTATTACTCTGATCTTTCTGTAATTTGTTTTATGTGTATTTTATTATCAAAATTTTAAAAGTGTGTATTATGTTTTAATGTACTTTTATAATGTGTATTTTAGTATAAAATAACATTTAATGATGTTTTAACCATCGTTAATTTAAAAACGTCACTAAAATAAAAATCTATTGTTAAGTGTGACTTTTTCGATAGTAAAATAAACATTTGAAAAATACATGAGATAAGAATGCACATTTAGAAAATTTTGTTATCAAAGTGCACGTACAAAAAAATTCAGGAGACTAAAACATTTTTAATTCTTCCATTTATTTATACATTTATTATGGACAATTAATTATTTCACAGTTCAAAGTTCAATAAGAGTATAAAAGGAAATTGTATAATAATTTTTATTAAAAAAAATATTAACTACTTTTTTTAGGCACGGTGTGGCTCGGCTTATTTTGAGTTTATCTTCTACTTATAAGTAAAAGTCGGGCCAAACAGAAATATTAATAAGCTTTCAAAATTTTAAGTGGCTTTTGTTTAACGAAGGAAAGTGAGAAAAAAGAGATTTAAAATAAGTCACACATAAGAGTTTTGCTTATTTTCCAATCTCTTATTTCATTAAATATTCACCAACCCCCATAACCAAGGCCGGACCGCCACTCACTCCCACCGCCTGCGGCCACCCTCCACCACCGGTCAATTTTTTTTTTTAAAAAAATGAAATTGCCAAATGGCTCATGACTTTTTTTAAGACTCTTATTTATAGCTTTAGCTTAAAAGTGGTTTTTAAGAGAAAAATAAGTTGGGCAAAATGGTACCTTAATATGTGTAAATTAACTTCGAAGGACAAATAAAACGAAGGAAAATGTTAAAAAGTACACTAGTTAGGAATATAAGGAGCTGTTTGGTTTGCATTTTTATTTTCTATTTTATTTCTTATTTTCATTTTGTTTCTATTTTTTGAAATTTTACAAAGGATAAATTAAAATCACGGAGGATTTATGTTTTAAGCATTTTTGGTTTTTCCTTTTTAAAATTTCAAAAAACAGAAAACAGAAAATAAAAATGCAAACCAAACAGTATTTAGAAGATTTGGAGTTGCCCAACGAGGGTTGGCCTGACTGCCCAAGTGGTTAGTGAGATCGAGTGGTTAGCGTCTTGGACCCCTACTTGTCAAGTTTGAGGTTCAACGCCCCATTCCGTTGAATTTATCCTTTATTATTGAGCGATCTGTAAAACTCTTCATTATAACTTTTCTCTGAAGATTATAGTATACTTCTGGTCTTGAAAGGAGTAAACCAACCCCTTAATTAAACTTTTATTTATAAAAAAAATCTATTTTTTTTTTGAAAAATATAACATTAATTATTTTAAAAATATTAAAAATATATATTTATTATATTTTAACAACTGTACTGAAAACTCAGTTACCATCAAACAAGATCAAATGGAAGGAATATAATATGTAGATCAATCAAATTTTGATTGAAGAGGGTCGGCTGTAAGCACGGCATTAATTGGTTCTTTAAAATCATAATGAAAGCTATATTTACAGTTAATTAATTAATTCCTACTAGCCACTAATCAAACATTATCTTATATATGAAACAACAAATCATACATACATATACATATACATAATGAAAAAAGATTTTAAATGATTACATATATTAAAATATCTTATTACATATATAAAAGTTTTGTTAGAATTTTTTTTACGTTGTAACTGTATATTTTTACACGTGTAACCGCCAAATCTAAAAATACACGGTAATAAAAAAACTAATGTAATCACTTTTTTTTAATATACGTAACCAATGAATACATTTGGTACAGAAAATTGTGAGTACAAAAAATCATCACTCATACATAATATATATACATATATATATATATATATATATATATATATATAACAAGTAAAAAGAGAGAAAAAAAAAAACAAAAAAGTATTGAAATGAAGAAGATGAAAATTGCTCAACAGATCAGCTCCCGATAATAATGCCAACATGTCGGTGATGGTGAAACAAGCAAAACATTTTCCTAAGTTCTAATAAAAAATTACATTTTACTAGAGAAGAATATTTATACTGATATATAAATATATATTTTTTCTGTCCCAAATTATTTGGCCCTTGTAGGTCTTTGCACATGGATTAAGGAATATAATCATTAATTTAAATTTTAGTAAATTTTAGATTGAATTTCCTATTTTGTCCATCAACTAATTTTATTGGAGTACTACTTTTTCAACCAATGATTAATACTAGGAGTAGTCTCTTGAGTGTCAACTACTATAATTAATGCATCGGAAATGAAAAAATTTACTTGAGAGAGTAAAGTCTAAAGGTTAGTGGTTGGTGATAAAGTAAGAATATGTTTAATTAGTTAAGGGTAAAATTGCAAAGAAAAAATTAATACTGCATTGTTATCTTAAAGGGACAATCAAATTGAGACAAATTTTTTTTCCTAAAAGAACAAACAATTTGGGACGGAGGGAATAATTACTAATAAATAAATATATTCATATAAAAAATAAATATATTCATATAAAAATAAATATATATTATTGATTTATAAAGGATTAGTAAATGAATTTATAATAATTATATTAACTGATAAATATATCAAATAATGTGTTTAGTTGAAATAGATAGAAAGAGGGAGAAGAGAGAAAATAGTATTTATTGTTTAAATAGAGGGAAATAATGAAATTTTAAAAGATATCCTCATGTAAATAATCGAAAACTAATTCTTTTTTAGATGAAAAAATGACTATTATGGATATAATCTCTTTTAGCAAATTATTATTTTATGTACATGGTCAAGATTCGAATATGTGAACATACTTAAAGAATTCAACTATTTAATAATTATGTTGAAATTTGTTGTTTTTTTCGCATAAATGTAATTTAGAAAGTGAAATTTAAACATACTAATTAATCTCTAAAAATAATACTTAATTACCAACAAAGCATGTCATAGTTGGTAGATAATTAAGTCATTTAAACTTTTTGACAGGAGTTCGAATCCTGATCTTGCATATATAAAAGATTTTGTTAATAGAGACAAAATTCACTTCAGTGATATCTATTTATACCTCAAAGGAATTAATATTCAACTGTAATACCATTTGTAAAAAAAAATATATACATTTTCACCGTTTTATTGTTATATAAACTCTCCGTGTGTATACACCATTCACTTCATGTTTATTGTTATAATTTCATTACAACCTACAAGCATCATGGAAATTAAATAATACTGTGTGCATAAATATATAGAGTTATATATTTAATTTATTTATTTTTGGTCGTATAAATATGCTTCCCTAAATTAACGAACTGAAGCATCTGGCATGTGAACTTTGGATTGGGCTCATCGGATATAAATAATAAATTAAAAAAAAAAAAGAGAAATTAAAAGTCAAGCAATTAATTTGCAAGACTTATGTTCATGACTTGAAACGAGGCTTCATTAGCAACCTTATCCATTGACTAATTATCAGTATACCAATATTTTAAGAATATTGCATGCAGTGCTGCACTTTACAATTATTATTGTGTACATGGAAAAATAATAACAAAATTATTAAAATACTAATTTATCTTTTTTTTTTAAAAAAAAATAGTGTGGATTCATTACAACAATATATAAGATTTTTTTTATCGTCACATTGTAACAATAAGTAGATGCTTTTCCTTTTACATGATACTAAGAACATGAACATGAAGAAGAATCTCATTCATATTAGTCAAAGAATACACTACTCTCTTATATAAATAAGACAAATTAAATGTGATTAAATTTGAAGAATAACTGACAATAATTGGGGTATCACATATTATTATCAAACGGATAAATTACAAAATTTATGAATTAATCAATAATGTATGGATAAAAAAAAGTTAGGGTCGGAGTTTATAATTGGATCCTAAATTTTTGAAGACACTTGTGTGGCATAGACCAAATAAAACTTGTTTATAATAATTTTTCTTAGAATCTAAGACCTTGATCCAAAAACTAAAACAAAAGAGTATTGAAGAAATTACAAGTATGAAAGTATAGTAATGGTTTAACAAGTAATAGTAATCTCTGAAAATATAAATAGAATGAGAATGAGACTGGTTGAGACAGTAAAAAAAACAGCTAGAGGGTTTCAAGGTCAACAAACAGCATTTTACCCTAGATTTTATTATTATTCCCTCTATTACTAAAAAATGAGTTTTTTTTTTTTTTTTTTTTTTTTTTTTTTTACGTTTTATATAAAAGTTTGTTTCAAGAAAAAAGTAATTTTTGAAGGCTTCTATAGAGATGTATATTGGGCCCACATTGTACTGTTTTTTTTTGTTTTTGTCCACTTCTTTATTAAGGATTGTATTTTTGTGTGGCCTCTTTTGGGCCATCACCAATGAAATTCCTAACCTTCATACCAAAAATGTGAGAATGTAATGGATTAAGAGTTGGGCTAGAATTATAGATTAGGCCCAAAAGAAAACCAGCCCAAAGTAATTAGGTTAACTATTAGAAATTCTAGCAAGTCCAAAAAAAATAAGAAATTCTAGAGTATTATGTAAGTCTATATATGTAATAGTAAAATGAAAGAATGGACAATGAATAATAATATAAAAACTTTTTTTCTTCTTCACATATGTTTCTCACCGTCGAAATTGAGAAATTGTCCAAATAACATTATGGACAAATAACATTATAGGCCATCAAGAAATTACTTCTCCAAATAACCAATATATATCATTATAGATGTTGAAGGTACAAATATTCTAAGTTCTAATTAAAGAAAATTTTACATGACAACTTTACAACCATATTCCTTACAAACAGTAAGAATTGTTTGTTTGCACTTTAATTTGCAACTATCTCTATCTCCTTTGCCTTTCAATCCTATCTGTGTGTATTTGTCTGTGCTTTTTTTTTTCTTCTAATATTTTATTTTATTTTTTTGTATTTGTTTTAATTTATGAGCTTGACTTTGTAATGCGGAAACTGTCCTTAACTTGTCTAGTATCTGAGTTCACAAACTGCAATGAGATAGATCATTGTCAAATACTTACTATATATGTATTGAAGATATATAATATAATATGAAAAATTATGAATAGTAACAGAAAGATTAATTAAAATAGAATATAAGCATTTAAATGCTAACCTCTAAGTTTAAATCATTCCTAGTAGCATGTGCTCTTAAATAACCAAACTCAGAAATCCTTTTCAGGCTCCAGCTCTCTGACTGTTGATGAACACAACATACAATTTCATTGTTTAGTAAATAACCCTAACCATAGTCATAGTCATGGATATTTAGATGTATAAATAATTGTTTCATATTTAATTTTGGCTTAATTTTAATTTTGAACCTTGATTAATGTGTGATTTGAGTTTTTCTAGTATTTTTTCAAGTGCTTTCAGTCCCCACATTTTTGTCACATTCAACTGTGGTCTTTCTTTCAGTGTTTTTCTTGATTTCTAAGGGGTAACGTTGATGCATATAATTTTTTCTAGAGATTATAGCAACAAAAATTGCAAAAAAAATTTATGCATAAGTGTAATCTGTTAAAATTTGGAAAAACATCGGAAAAATGACAAAAGTTGAATGTTATGAAAGTACGAGGGATCAAAAGTGCTCCTAAAAATCCAAGAAAACTTAATCGCGAATTGACCATACCTGAAAGATTAAAGAATAATTAAACTTTTAATTTTCTTGCAAGAAGATTTCGAGCGATTTCAATTCCCATGTTTTTCTGATTTCTAACGAATAATGTTAATGCATATAATTTTTCAATTGAGTTTACAGCAACACAAACATGCAATAAAAAAAGTTATGCATAAACATAATCTTTTAGAATTTAGGAAAAACACTAAAGAAGGAACTAAAATTGAACGTTACCAAAGCGTGACTAGGGGACTAAAAACACTTGTAAAAATCTATGAGAAGTAAAATCACAAATTAACCCTACCTAAGGGATCAAAGTGCAATTAAACCTTTAATTTTCTTGCAAGCTGAGAAAATATGCAAATAGCAGAGGATTAAGGAAACATTATGATCAAGAGAGAATCACTTACATCATCTGAGAACTGATCTAAGGTGAATCCAGCCATGCCAATAACAGCATGAACAGGGGCACTGTAATTTCCATTATCATAAGTATCTACTCCATTTTCATCTTTTTTTGGCATTGCTTTGCATTCATTTTGATAAACAGAACAAGTCCTCTCATAATTATGCACATGACCAAAAAGAACTAAATCAACCTGTTTCATTTTCAAAATACAATTAACTACATCTTCAAATAACTCTGATTTGAAACCAAGTTCTAAGGATCTTGAATTCTCGATGTTCTTACCTTATTCTCTAATAACAATGGCTCCACATCTTTCATAAAATTTTCATCAGTAGATAATAGTCCATGGTTTGAGGTGTACATTGGTCTATGCCTGCATGTCAAGATATCATGCTTAATTGATAAATCTAAATAACTAATGATGTTGTGAATGTGAGGGATTTTTTGATGACATAGTGCAATTCTCAATAGTGTAACTTTAAATTTTATTAGAAAAATAGGGATATCGATTTGGATCAGTCTAACTCATTTGAGTTGACCTTTTATGGGTTAATTGATTTTTTGAATAGGTCGTGTTGGGTCAATTTATTAGTCTAACTTAACCCATTTAAATTTGATTGAGCTAGACCAAATTAAGGTCAGGTGACCCAAATCATATGTCAAACTATTCGGACTGACCTATCGACTCAATCCATTTTTATTTTCAATAATAAATATGTCATTTTGGGTCCGTCTAACCCATTTGAGTTGCCCTTTATGGGTTGATTTTTTTTGGGTCGGGTTGGACTAGGTTAACTTATTTTCAGATTAAAATTTTGTCAGCATAACTTTACTCATTCAGATTAGATTGATTTGAACCAAATTAAGGTTAGAGAGTTCATACCATATATTAAGTTATTCGAACTGACATATCAGACTCAACATCCATTTTAACAATTCTATAAAAAAAATTACAACTTAAATTTTTTGCTAAATTTTATTTTTAAAGTTACACTAATCTGATAAATAATTACATTACAACTCACTTACCCCATGAAAATTAACCAAGGAGTATGTTGACGATTAACTGATGCCATGTCCTTTTGCATCCATTCATACTGCAATACAAATGCTACATATATTACTAATTATTTAACTTAAGCAGAAATACAAGAAACAAAATAACAACTTCCCTAATTTTTTTTTACCTGCTCAGAATTTAGTGACCAATCATGCTCAGTTGATATAACTGTGAAATGAACAGTTGCTTGTTCAATAGAGTACCAAGGCTTATCCTTTGCAGAAGTTGGCATTTGAAAGTATGATTCATATGGCACTCCACATTCTCCACCAGAATCTGGAGTACCATATACTGATCCAGAATCTACATAATCCCTGATAATAATTAATCACATTTCATCACTCCTTTACATTTATTTTTGTTATTCAGTTATAAGTATACAAATTAACAATGTGTCCTAAATCATAACGAGTTAATACTAGAAATAGTCATTATAGTTATTGGTCATTTTAGTTTCTAACTTCAATAAAATTAATTTTTTATTATTGACTTTGTAAAATTAATCACAAATAGTAACCAAAACATGATGACACATCATTGTATAAAGACGAAAGTTAATTTGATTAGTTTAACGGAAATCCAAACATACTTGAAACTATTAAATGGAAATCATGGATGCAATACCTCTCATGGTTCCCTATTGCTGTCATATAGGAAATTTTGGAAGCTATTGGGCTGATAAGGTGAAGGAAGAAATCCCATTCTGCTAGAAAACCTGTTGCATAGCTTATGTCTCCAATGTGAAACACTGAGTTTATGTTGTTGGAATTCACATCATTTGCTATAGCTTTAGTTACTGAAAGAGCTCCTGGCTGCAGTTTCAAAAACATGAAAGAGAACTCATCAGTACATAACCTGAATATGCATCTTATTAATTTTGAATGTTATATAGTTTGTTTGAATTTGAAAGAGGAGTTAAATAACCTGAATGTAGTGTTCTTGAGAAGCATCAAGAGGAGTCTTTCCCATATCACCATATGCAATGAATTTGACCTCATCTGATCCTCCAGCTGGTGGAGTTGAAAACTGAATTTGTTCACTCCAACCAACTGAATCACTGAATAATCTCATCAAAGAGAAGGAAATTATAATGGATGAAAGTACATGGCATGGCAGCATAGATACTAGATAGCATATGAAATTAATCCATAAAGTTGATACCTTCCATATCTGTAGGAGAAGGTAGTTGAAGGGTTAAGTTGTGTCATAACTGCTGAATGGATGAATCCTGGATCATGCCATCCAAAATCCTTGGCAGGACTTGGTAGTGCTGAACCTGTTCATTTCACATTCAAACAAAATAATCAATCAAAACCATTCTTCAATCTTATAACATGGAAAAGTAAAGCTATTATACTCACTGCACATATCATCTTGTGAAAATGTAGAAACTTGTGAAGTAACAGTTTTTCCATCTCCATATTGAACTTGCTGAACTTCCTTGTCTCCACTAACCCAAGTCAATCTCATCTGCAACACATATATCAAATAGAGAATGAAAACAAAAACAAAAATGTAAAGTAAACAGTTGCTTAATTAAGTTTTGTACTTACTGATGTTGCAGATGAATCAATGCTTGATAAATGAGCATAGAGTGGTTTCTTTGGATTTTGAAAAGTGAGAGGAAGAGATCTTCCAACAAGGCAGGGGTTAACAAAACCACCAGAGAAGAAAACAAATTCAATGTCACTTCTAATGTTGATTACATGAAACTTTATTGAACCACTGCAAGTTGTCACAACACATTTCCCATTTTCAAATTTCTTGCATTCTTTTTTCTTGCAGCTCAAGTAATCTGGATCCATGTTCATCAATTGTGCCTGCATTTTCCACAATCCAAGTGTATGTAACAACATTACTACATATGCATGAGATATACCACTGTTTCTATTAAATTCACTACAAAATTAAATGAATGATTTAACGACGGAATAAACAAGACTGTTGGTCGCTAAATATGGTGTCGTTAGGTATTTTAGTCATTAATTTTGTGGCTAACATATTTAGTGACCAAATAAGCAAATTTACTTATTAATCTTCTTCTTCTTTACTAATTGTATATTGGGCCCATTTTGTAATGTATTTTGTTTTGGGCCCCTTCTGTTTTATGGATTGTATTTTGGGCTGGACTTTTTGGATTTTGATCATATTTTGAAATTTTTCATTATTCCTTAAAAATTCTTTTCTGAAATATTTTCTTCTGAGAACTTTTAAATAAACTTGTGTGGTGATTTTCAATTTTCAAGCCTTTTAGTTAATGATTTTTCATTGTTGATAAATACTTTATAGAACTGACTTCCAAAAAAAAAGTTAAAATAGTTTATAGAACTTAATATATGATCTATCATATTTTAGAGAAGTATAAGTTTAAAATATTTTAGAGAAGTACTGTGTTTTATTAATATAAAAAAATAAGTTAAATACAAAAAAAAATTACAAGTGCTTTTGAAACTTTCAATTTATGAATTTTTTTTAGATAAATTTATTGACCTTTTTTAGATATATTAATTTTCTTAATTCTTGTGTTCTTTTTTAAAAGATCTTATATATATAAGAACGGAAAGAATAATAAGTTAGAGTACGTGCCCTATAATGAAAAGGACATATGTGATTGATTATATGAGAATGAATTTGATTTTTGAATATATATACCAAAAGTATTCTAATCATAATTTAGTGAATCTAAACCTAATATACTTTCAAAGTACCAATCATTTATTTTATCAAAAAAAAAAAAAAAGTAGGAGTACCAATCATTTATGTTACTTCCTTGGGTTTTATTTCCATTAGTATTTATGTGGGGGCTCGAATCTTCTATACTTGTTATTTTCAAGATTATTGTCCAATTTTTTGTTTTCTGCTTTTGGACTTTTTCACTCGAATAATCACTATAGAATAAACATATCTCATCATAAAAATAAATAAAAAAGATGAAAGCATTGATTTGAATCCACATGGAATGATGGGAATGGTAAATTGTCCAGAGAAATTAGAACACATACATAAATAAATTAACTTGGAAGATAATAACGAATATATACGAATATGCCTTTAATTTATTCCACTTCCACCCTCACTAAAATAAAAATAAAATGAGTTAAACCAAATGGGAACACAAGGAATAAATGCTTCAAAATACCATAATTTTTTATTTTATTTTTTAGCTTTGAACAACAATAATGGAGTAAAACATTGAGTGAACGTAACGTCACTTTGAAAATGCTCAAGAAAGAGCACTATTTTGGCACATCCATTATTTTTTGCTACTTTTTCTTATTCTTCTTTCACATACCAAAACAAAATCTTGCTTCCAAATTCAAAAAAAAAAACATCTTGACAAAAAAGTTGCAAAATTAAAATAAAAAAGATATAAGGCGAATTCGGTTTATTTTTTAGGTTTAATTGTATTTTTTATTCTTATAATTTTTTAATTGTGCTATTTTAATTTTTATTGTTTCAATTGAGCAATTTTAATTCTTATAAAATTTTAAATGTAAAAATTAGGTTTTAAGATCTAATTTCAGTCCAAATAATTAAACAACCTGTTACTAACGTTATTTAATGATATGTAAAAATTGTAATAAAATTCTTATTTATGATAAGTAACGTCACTAATAATGTATTTAAAAAGGACAAAGATTGGATCTCTAGACTTAATTAATTTTCACATTTTAAATTTTAGAGAAATCAAAATCACTCAATAAAAATTATGAGAATTAAAATTACACAATCAATATACTATAAATACGAACAAAGTGCAACTAAACATTTTACTTATCATGAAACTTGTTAAAATTTAATACTGTGTTTGTTTTCACCTTATTATATACTATCAAACATAAATTTTAAACGAAAAAGTTACTCATTTATAATGAATATTAATTGTCTCGTCTCAACGTTTTTATTTTTATTTTTTTGTCGATAAGATTATTTCATCTTAACATAATTTTTTTTTGATTCATAAGAAAGTAGTACAATCGGGATTCGAACCCCGTATTCACACACATATGTCCCCATACGCTCACCAACTGAGTTATATGACTGAACCATCTTTAACATAATTTGAGTGAACTAATAAACATGCACTAAATTTGAAGAAGAAATAATTTAAGGGTTGATCTCAAACGTACATTTGTTTGACTGAAATCTCAATGCATCATGCAATATGATAATGATAAGTTATTGGTGTAGTTGATTACAAGAATTGGCAAATAAATTCGGGTATCACTAAGTGGTAAGTAGTAGTTTTTTTTTTGTTTTTTTTTTTATTTTTAATCATCACTAAGTGTTGGATTTCATAGATGAAGATTAAGAGGCATTCATTTTATTTTAAATAATGATAAAATCTCTTTCTTTTGTTTTTAATTTACATGCTTTTTTAAGGTCAGTTTACTTTGTATTTTTATTTTATATTTTTATTTTTTATTTTATGTGTTTAGTAAAAAAAGGAAAAAGATTAAAAAGCAATTTATTTATGTTAAGTTCGCAAGAGAATGCAGAGAGCTTTTGTAAAATATTGAAAAGATATTATATTTGTTTTATTTTTTTTCATAGGAAAGTAGTATAATTAGGAACCGAACCCCGTACTCACGTACGTATGTTCTCATGTGCTCTCACCAACTGAACTACATGACTCAGACTATACTTGGTTTATTTATTTTCAAATTTTTCTATATAAGTCTCTAAAAATAGAAAATAAAATGAAGACAGTGTAATAATTTTATATTGTAATTACTCATAAATAAATATAAATAAAAAATAAGAATACAAGTTAAATAGACTCTTAATTTTTTATTTTTTATTTTCAAAATTTTATGAGAGTTGAATCCGTAATAATATATAAGATGCTACGTGTTAGCATGTTACAGAATATAAGGGGCCGTTTGATTTTATATTTTCATTTTTTGTTTTCATTTTTTATTTTTAGTTTGTTTCCTGTTTTCTGAAATTTTACAAAGGAAAAACTAAAAATGTTAAAAATAGGAAATAAAAATGCAAACCAAACAGCCCCTTAATAAACCCAAATTCTTCGGTTTCACCATTAAATTTTTTTATCACATTTCTCTTTTTTTTTCTTTCCTTCTATTTTATTTTTTAACATTTTGGTTTTTTATATTTATGTCTCCATTATTGCACCTTCGCTGCACAACTAAGTTATATTAACTACTCTCTGAAGGTTTTTTTTTTTTTTTTATGTCAAACTCTTTGAAAATCTTTATACTTCTTAAATGATATGAACTTGAACTTAACTTACAAAACTAAGATCCTCGTATCTTTATATATATTTTATTTTGATTATATTGATGTGAGATTTAACTTAACTCTAATATATAATAATTCATCATTTCCAATTTTTTATCAATTAATCATTTACGGTCCATTTGTTTTTACTACAAAACAATGCAAAAATATTTTTATTTATAATAATTTTGAATCGCAATTCAGATTTAATAGAAATAAGAAATTCTTGATCACTTCTTATAAATTAACCTCCTGCTAAAATTAAAATAATCTAATTAATACTTAATGATTAATAGATTGAGAATGTGACATTAAGATAGACAAATTAATTAGGGGAATAAGATGCAATTAAAAGTATATGAATTGAGTTCAAACCCAAAAAAAGCGTCCAAGTTATGTACACACGACATCATGCAAAGTAAACACTCAAAAGGGTTGCACATGGACATGCTTATTTTTTTTTTCTTTTTTATTTTTCTCACTAAGAGTTTTATCTAGTTTGACAATCAAAAAATAATTTTTTTTCGACAGAAAAATATCAACAAAAGTAAAGTTTCATATATACTGTTATAATTCAATCCTTATCAAATACTGCTATCTATCAATTATATCAAACTTTATTAATAAACAAAAGTATTCTTTATCGTTTAGGTATATTATCTTAATAAAATCATTTTTAAACTTATAATATATGCCTTTTAAGTTAATAGTAAGAATATTTTTAAGTTAATAGTCGAAAATTAATCTCTTCGAGACATTAAAATTATCAGAATAATTTTTTTTCATTCTAAACAACAAAGTTATTTTTTTATATACACGGTCCGGATTTAAATTTGTGTTAGAATTAAAATAAGGGTGTATTGGAATTGGAGGATGCATGTTAGAATGAACAAATTAAAGTCAAACTTAAACTTTTTGTGGAAGAAAGAGGCAAAGAGCACACCTTGGCAACAATAACCATTTAATGCCAATTTATAATTAGTATTACCTCCGATTCTGTTTATAAAAAAAATATAATTTGTAAATATTAAAAAAAAGTTAATTACTTGTATTTAATTCTCTTGATATCATTTAAAAATATAAGTTTTAATTACAAAAAAGTACTCTCTCATTTGAATAGATCAAATGACATTGAATATAAAAAAATGTTTGAAATTAGCATTAAATAATGAGAGAGAGGTTAATATTTGCTTATATTTTAGACCAAAAAATTTTATTTTTTTTTCTTATAACTAGAACCGGAGGTAATACTGCTATCTCCGCTATAAAATAAGTGTCATTCTACTAAGTCTCTTATTTTTATTTTACTTGAAAAACTTGTCATTTTAAAATTTTAATGATATGCATTAAAAGTAATTTTCTACTACTTATTTATAGTAATTCATCATTAAATTTTTAATAGAGTCACTGAGAACAAAAAACTGTACGAGTACTCTGATAATTTTTTCATAAATATGAGTACGATTTAAATTGGCATTTGATACATGAAACTTCAAATGTCAACTTTTATTATCACTTTAAAAAAGTTAGACATTTAATATTTTAAAAGAAATAGTATTTGAAGATAAGGTAGTTGAAAACGTATTAATAGTATTTGCTGCCAAACAAGCACATTTTGCACCATATACCCAACAACGGTAATAGTTACCACATTTATGAGGCATGCTATATATCAACACTATATCATCAATTTATTCAATTCAATTCACATTGTTCCTTTTTTAAAAAATAAATAAATTATAAATTCGCATGGTTCCATTTTACTATTTTTATTCCTATTTGTTGATATTGTTCCCATAAATAAATTAATTCCAACGAAATATAGGAAATGATTGCAACAAATGTGAGTCCTAGATTAAACACCAACTAATTTAAAAGAAAAAAATAAAATGAACATACCTTAACAGGGTAATGGCATAGCAGAGGAAGTTTGGCAGTGTCACCAGTTTGTAGGTAGAAGAATTCATTCAAAACACAATCTTTAACACTGCACATCCAATAAAATAAATAAACCAACTTCTTATTAGTATTAATTTCTTTTTGGGAAAATAAACCAACTTCTTATTATTACAATTAATGCCAAAAATATGGCTTAATTATCTCCATCCAAAGTTGTAAATTACAATGTTGCCAAAAAAATTAAAATTATAAATTGCATTAAGTTACACAACCAAGATTTAAATTGTGTTATGTTTCACAAATAATATATAAAAGAATTTGACAACTATCAAAATCGCATCACAGTGTGATTGTGATTAGCAATAATCAAATCCATCAACATTACAATCACGCTGTATTCAACTAACATGACCATCATTTAACTGTAATCGTAATTTAAAACCCTAAACACATGAATTTAAAACCTTTTTTTCTCCATTTTTTGTAATCATAATCATAAACTAAAAATTACTGAATTGAATCTTACTCAGAATTTGAAGGAGAAATCATAGCGACCCAATGACCATTAGAAGGATTTGAAACCCCGGAGACAGTAACCGTCACAAACTCCTCATCTGACAAAGTAGAATTGGAGCTCACATTGATTTTCAGAAATTGATTCGAAACAGAGCAATCTCTCAAAATTCGTCTGTTTATGATTCTGAATTCTGATAGCGCAGTGAAATTTTGATGCAGAATCGTAGTGTTGGAAATCACATGGTCCAGAATTGAGGGTCTGTTCAGAATTTCATCACAGCTTGAAATTGAACAATTGAGAACAAACAAAACCAGTGAAATGGATGTATATTTGAGTACCCAATTTCTGGATTCCATTGAAAATGAAAGGAAATGAGAAAAAGTTTGTAACTTGAGGCTTAATTGGTTTTGGGTATGTGTTCTTCAATCCAATCAACTTTTTGATTCTCTCTGAATTCTGAAATGTAATAAATAAATGGTTATAGTTATGATGATGAGTGATGAAACAGAGAGAAACTTTTATAAGAAAAAATTGTGAGGAAAAGGGTGCGTGGGGGAAATGTGGGAGGTTTTCTTTGAAGAGAGTTTTGTCTGTTTAAATTCATATTTAATGATTTTTTTTATATTATTAATGATCTTATTTTTCCAGATAATAATCTAATATTATGACAATGAACAAGGGTGTTCACATAAGAAATAATAGAAAAATTTAAGGGTTTTTTTTTTTCACGTAGAGTTTAATTAAGGGATAGACTTATTTCTTTTCGTGTATACCATAACTTTTAGAGAAGAGTTACAAATCACCTACCAATAAAAGATAAATTCAACATGATTGGGCGCTGAATTCAAAACATAACAAATAGGAATTTAAAGCGCCAGCCACTCAGGCATACTCTCGTGAATAGAAGAATCGAGCTAGGTTTGAGAATATTGTTAGTAATGAAAGTCTATCAATCTTTTAAAAATTATTAATTTTTTTTATCTTAATAATATATAGAATCAATAGATGGGATAAAGTAGAGTTCTTGAAGATTAAGGTATGGGGTTTAATATCCGGTGGTGGTATGAGAATGTTGCTTGTTAATCCAAAGAGAGTTTAGTGTTGGACACCACGTTATTAAGATAATTAAATGCAATAACACGATTCTTGTTTTACTTTACACTATTAAACAGTAATTTAGATTTAGGAAATTCAAGATACTCATCTAGTTAAAAATAATTTTCCTTTACATTTAAAGATTCTTATGAATCATACTTAATTAAAAAAGTTTTTTATATGTCTTCTATCAAACATAAATATATTTATTTTAAGTGACATTTTTTAGAATCTCAAAAATATGTCACATAACAGAGTGAAATAGTTAAAATCTGTTATGGTTGAAGATTTAATTTCGGATAATTTATTTTCCTGCTTCCAAGTTGCAAAGGCATAGGCAAGCCTTTATTACCCATAAAATGCATGGGTAGGTATACATAACGTATACTCCATAAAGAATGAATGATAATAAATGATAACTAAATCAAATCAAAAGAATTAAATTTCAGTAAATCATCCATTTAATTCTCTAAATATCCCCTCTTCACTAATTTGATCCGTTAAATTTTTTAATGGAATATAATTTAAGACATTAATATGATAGTTATTTAATCTTTAATAAATTAGTTTCATAATATTTTAAATATTTTGACCACTAATTGGGTGATAAAAAATTTTTAGAGACTAAACTGGTAATAATTTTTTTTTAAAAAAATCAAATTGATGTTTTATTCATTAAATTTTAACTAAATTAATAAGGATCGAATTAATTCATAAACTTGCTGATATCTTAGCTAATATGGGGTGTTTTATTGCCTTACCCCTATTGGAGAATGGAGTTACTCTTGGTTCCATGGTTGTATAATTTTTTTTTCTTGATTTTTCAGCCACTTTTGAACCAAAAAGAAAAGGAATCAATTCAAAAAATATTGATATTTATTGAAAAATATTTACTTTCCATGTTTTTAAAATGTGTTAAAAGATTAGAAATGGAAAAGATAATAATTTGTATTATATCTTTGACCTAAGATTTTTTCTTCTACCAATATTTTTTGTTTGAATTAATTACTATATATGTTTATATACTATAAATTTGACTTCCAATTTCTTTCAAATTAAACAATGTTTATCCACATTCTCCTTTTCAGTATAATTATGTATCTTTTTATTTTCCATTTTTTTTGTATTGTTTTACTTTTCCACATTTTGCAACACATATTTTATTCGTTTTACATAAAAGTAATAATTTTCTTTAATTTTGATAATTATGATTGATTGTGAGTCAAAGCCATTCAGTCATTAACAAAAAGTATAGTTAGTTCTAGTAATATATGTTTAATTCGCTAAAGTAAAGTCTCATGCCCAAATTGTAAAGAAAATAAAAATTGATGAAAAAGTTAGTCTTACCCGTTACCATAATATAAATATTTCTAATTAAATTGTTTGTTGTGGCCAGACAAAACATAATTAAATCATTTAGATATTTCTTAATATGTGCCTATGAGCATATAATAAAAAACTAAAGTTAAAAATGTTTTTATTACAAATAAAATTAATAAATATTTTGAATTATTATAAAAAATATTAAATATTATTTTTGAATTTGAAGTAATAAATAAGTTTGTTTTCAATAAAAATATATTTATTTTTTTAATTTTGCGCTCATGAAAACACATTAAGAAAACCATTTTTTTATAGTTATCATCCATAACATCTTATAAGTTTGATCCTTGGAATTGTTTGGTTCTAAGGAAAGAAGAGAAGAAAAAATAAACCATTTAGTGCATCTATCTCAAATAGAGGGGAGAGAAGAATCGAAAAAATATTCTTTAAATATTTGATTTAAAGAAAAGAGTAATGAAAGATTTTAACTTATTTTTTAAAGACTTGGTTTTCTTCCCTTCAAAATCCCCTCACTTTTAGAATGATTTGAATAATTAAATAAATGTTATTGATGATAATCCTAAGAAAGCTTAGCTCTTGAATTATTAGCATTAATATAAAACAAATGAAAATATTATTCAACTCAAATAATATCATTGCATTAGACGTACATAACAAAAACATCATTGTTTTAAATATAAAAACTCTCCTAATCCAAACCAAGCCAACTATAACACCTAATTAATATAAATTATGCTAAATTGTTATGACATGCGATAAGATGTGCTAAACACAAAATAAAACATACATGAACTTTCACAAAAATGTATAAATTAATTAATACGAGATTGTTTTAATTTAACATATAATCTTGAGTTCATCGTTTGAGTTTTGAATATGTAACTACATTTCTTTGGAGGAGACCTTCAACACCATTCTTGTCATTTGTTTAAAGAATTTACTAAAAGTCCCTTAAAATCACACCACTTCCACCACTGTGTAACAAAATGGGTGGTGTGAATAGCAATTCCCAACATAAACTCAAGACATGAACTATGAAGCCTAACCTGCTAATTTCTTATGGGACGTAAGGATTGACAATATTCCAGTTGGGAACGAGATCACTTTATTTCGGACATCAACATTGGGAATAGTGTTGTCAAATAGTGTTGTCTGCAAAATAAGAGTGGTTTTTTTCATATTTTCACTATTTTACGGATGACAACGTCCATAAACACCATTCTGAACGTTGATGTCTGAAAAAAAGTGATCTCCTTCTCAATTGGGATGATGTCAATCCCAACGTCCATTCTTATTACTAGCTGCACCAACAAATTGGGCTTTTTTGGTCTACAATTGGGCTTGTTTAAGAAGAAACTGTCCAACATTATTGGGCTGAAAAAATGTGTGTAATAACCAAATAGTACTTTGGACAAAAAAAAAAAAGAGAGTAAAATAAATATTAATAAATGAAACTCCCTTCCTCACAAATCACAATGTATGTTATTTGACTTGAAATCTTGAGGAGAGAAAATCTCAATCTAGTTACAAATTTTCTAGGTTTATCCAACCATAAATGTTAAATCTATATTAATTAATTAATGTATATTCTAATGCTAATTATCTTGTTTCTATTGCTTTAAAAATTAATCCTAATTGCGCAGATCTTTCGTGTTTTTTTTTTGTTTTTAACGAAATAGAATTATATTTTTGAGGAAATTTTGCATGATCTTATAAATACTAGAAAGGCAACAAGAGTTAATTTAATCCCTTGTAATCTCCCACAGTTTAGCATTGTTTGTGCCAATAAATTGGAATATTGAAGTTTAGGTATTACTAAGAAGTTTCTCTCTTTCAAAACCTATTTTCATTATGTGTATGAAACCTATGTTTAATAAGACAACCGATCCTATTTATTAAACATGTTTATTATATAACCTAAGAAAATAAGAAGTATATTCTTTCGTAGTACATAACTAGGTGCTCAAAATGTTACACCTAATTCATCATTCACCCAATTTTATTTTATTTTATTTTAAAAAATTCACCAAGTCGGATTTTTATTCTCCAGTTAGGGTCTGAGACTAAATCAAGCGGATTTGTGTTAAGTTTGATGCTCGATTAGTTGATTAGCTTGATGAGTTTAGTTTATAAACTAAATGAATTAAACTTGAGACAAAATTTGAACTTGTTAACTTAAGTTGTGTATAATTAAATTCATTTGATTTATAAACTAGTTCGATAAATAAATAAATAAATAGATAAATACATATATATAATTTTGAATAAATTTTTATTATAATTATTAAGATCATGAATGTCAATTGTTGTGAAGTTTTAACTTTTAGAAAAATTACTCCTATTTTAGTAGTCTCAATTTGTAGAATTAATTCATTTTTATCAATTTTTAATTTATTTCTTACTTTTATTTTAAAAGTAAATTGTAATTTTGATAATCCTAAAAGTTTAGCTCATGAATTCGTGAACTGAATTATAGAATTCATGAACTTTAAATGAACAAAACTTAAATGAAAAACAAAAATAATTCATAAAACATTTGATTTGAACAAATTCTTATAAAGTCGAGATAAAATAGGAAGATTTTAATTCAATTCGACTCATTTCTAACCTTATTTCTAAATATTTCTTTATCTAATACTCCCTTAGTTTTGTGAGTGGTGTTATATATCTTACATCGCCTGTTTAAATAATTTAATTGTTCCTCGTATTATTAATTGGTTTGTGATTGTACCTTTAACATATAGTATATTTTTGATTTTCCATCTTTTTGGACTTAGGTCGGATAAGTACTAAAATAAAGTAATCTTTTTTACGTCGTACTTTTAAATGTTTAATTAAATTAATATTTGTTCTTATTTAATCTTTTGATGTTCAAGGAATAACATTTTTGGTAAAATACTTTACAACGGAGCGTTAATATAAGGTTCATCATTAATCTAACATTTAAAAATATTATTAAATTGTTAAAAATTTTGTTAAATCGTAAAAAATGTTGTATTTGTTCATTTACAATATTTTTTTATAAATGTTATATAAAGACTATATTACTGAATTGTTAAAAAATATTGTCATTTTGTAATGTAGTATAAAAGTCATATTGCAAAAAACAATTGTTAAGAAACTTAAGTACTGATTAGGATAACAGAGTGCTACGTGTCAACACCACGTTAGATCTAATTTTTTTTATATTTAATATTAATATTAATTCATTATTTTATTAATAATAAAAAAGAATAATAACAAAAAAATCTTTATCTTCTTTTCTACCTTTTTCCCTTTCGTGGTACTAAAGCACGCACATAATCAGACTTCACTTCACTTTCACCGAGTCAACTCTCTTCTTTCTTCCATAAAAGTGCAACTAATCACCTCTCACTTAATCTTTTAGAGCCATTCTCATTTTTCTTTAAATGCCCAATTGACGTATAGAAAAAAGGGATAACAGTCCTTTTTTTTCTTCAAAACCGACGAGTACCAGATGAATCAAGCGAGATTGCACAACATGAAGGTCGTGCCCGACTTACTCTAAGAGGTCGTGTGCAGGAATTTTCTTCAGATGTCATTCGCCGATAAGAGCTTCGGTAAGAAGGTAGTATTCAATGTTCTTCTTATTTTTTATTATTAATAAAATAATTAATATTAATATTTAAAAAGATTATTTAGATCTCATATAGCATTGACACGTGGCACTCCCTCATCTTAGTTAGCACTTAACGAAAATTTCTTAACGGTAAGTACTAAAAATAATATATTTTCATTTTACAGGGACCAAAATGCAAAAATTAATTTTATAGAGACTAAAAATAAAAATACCCTATTTTCTCAGGACTAAAAAATATTTTTCCCTTTTTAATAAATTTCAATTGATTATTAAAAAAAAAAGTCCAGGAATGTCTTCCTATGGTTAGGTTTGCTCTTCTAGTTGATAAGATTGAGACTGCGTTCCTAAGATGATCTAAGCTTAATTTTTCTCATTATTTTTTGCTGTTTTTTTTTTCGTTTGTTACCAAAAAAAAGACCGAGTAGTTTTCAAAAGAAAAATAGAGTGTATTTAATACTAAAATCAAGGTAGGTAGGTTAGAAGAATTAACCCTAGAATTAAGTAATGTTGTATATTCCAATTTGCCTTTCTCGGATCATACATAGATCCCATCGTTTCTCCGCGGATGGAGGAGTGTGTGAGACAAATCTTTTTGTTTGCAAATTCTTAGATTGATGTTCAATAAAATTCAGCTAAGATACTCACTTAAATAATTTATTTTTGGGTATAATAAAACAATTTTGTCACTCTAGAAATATGTACCAAATAAATACAAGTAATGGTTACAAAATCAATTTCCTTTTGTTGTCACCATCTGAAATCAATTTTGAAATAATTTTTTCTAACTTTAATGGACTCATGTTACTATAAAATCAAAGATCAGAATCCATTTACAGACCTCTTGGGGGATTGAAACCAAAACCAAACCTCCAAGAATTATTATTAATTAATTGTTCATCCATAATATGAGCACAGGTGATATGATCCCTCTACCTTGTAGAATACTACTCTTCATGATATTTGAGGAGGTCACATAAAAAAGGTTGCATTTACTAAAAAGGAAAAAGAACAAACATGTGTGTGACTTTTTTACCATATCAGTATAATATAAAGTGGAAATCATCATTAGTATTTTATTTTAATTTTTTCTATTCCAATCATCATTAGTAATTTTACTCTACTCTGTTTGATGTCTTTCAGGTTCCAAGGCCAAAGGATGTATGTTTTTCTCCCTGATGTTTAATTCACTTCTCTTCAGAATTTAAGAACTTTTACAGAATAAATTATGTGATATTGATAGATAGAGAAAGGTAACAGTAATTTGTCTTTTCATTCCTTAAGTGTGTATATATAGGGAGCGAGTGTATCGAACGAGAGCTTATGTTATTATGAAAGGTGAGAGAATTAAATTTCGACTATTGAATCTTATTATGAATGAATGATTGAGATTAAATATTAAAAAGTCACGTGACTTTTTAAAAATTCACATGATTTTTTAAAAAATTCTTGTGTTTTAATCTCAACTATTTATGAAATGATTTAGTAGTTGAGATTTGCTCATAAATATATTTATGAAATGATCTAATGATTGAGATTTTCTCCTCTCATATCTCTACACTTCGAGAGGATTAGTGTTCGGCTATCGTCTGGGAGATACCCTTGGTTCATAAAAAAAAAATAACAAGTACTCTAATTTGATACGTCTGATATACATATATATATATATATATATATATATATATATATATATATATATATATATATGGAGAGTGTATACACCATGCATAACTTTTTTATAAAAAACATATTTTATCAATCCAACCGTTCAATTGAAAGTTTATATGATATAAATGTCCTTGCTCGTTATGACCGTCATTTTTTCTTATGGAAAGAAAGGAATTATTTTTTGTTTTTTGTTTTTTTCTTTCACACAACCAACTAACAAACCCTATTTTATTTTTTTTTAACAAAATCGGTTATTACATAGGTTCAATTCCCAGTAAGAGGATTGAAAGAGATGAACCCAGAAGAAGACAAGGGATTATTCCTAGTCCATCATCTCAAAGACTGTGCCAATTTCACTGAATCATTCAAATCCAAAGAAGCAGATATTTCATTATTCCATCTTTCTAACCATGCTTCCCCTATTGGTGATTCCATTGAGAGAGTAGCCACTTATTTCAGTGAGGCCCTAGCTTTTTGCCACGTGTCCAAACACTTGCGTGGTGTACCAAAAATTCTCCATTTATCAAAAAAACTATCCACTCAAGAACAATTACTTGTCTATAAATTATTCTACCAACTCTACCCTTTTCTAAACATTTCACATGCCATCACAAATCACACCATCATTGAAGCCATGAAACAAGAAAATGAGATTCATATACTTGATCTTAGTGCATGTGATTCTATGCAATGGATTTCTTTCATGCGTAGTTTGAAAGAGTGTTTATTACAAAATCAACCATGTATGAAAATTACTATTACTTGCATAAATGAGAAAAAGGAAGTGTTGGATCAAATGGAATTAGAATTGGAACAAGAAGCTAAAAGGTTGAATTTTGATTTTCAATTCAATCCTATTGAGAGTTCTTTGGAAAACCTTGACTTTGGAAGATTATTGCTTGTCAAGAAGAAAGGAGAAGCTCTTGCAATTAGTTGTGTGCTTCAACTTCACTCTCTTCTAGCCATTGATGAAGATGTTCTCAAAAATTCCCCTACTTCATCAAGGAATCAAAGAATCTTTTATGAGATATTGCTTGGGAATGGGAATCACAAGAATAAGAAGATCTTGGGGCAGACTCAGGTATATGTCAGTGTGGACGAATGCAAGCTTTCATTTTAAAAAACTTACAAATATTAATTTTATTAGACTTTGTATTTTGCATCCCTTGTCCCCGTATT
The DNA here is from genome assembly GCA_037177725.1 of Cyamopsis tetragonoloba. Lineage (NCBI taxonomy): Eukaryota > Viridiplantae > Streptophyta > Magnoliopsida > Fabales > Fabaceae > Cyamopsis > Cyamopsis tetragonoloba. Next base: position 59,490,821 of record CM074122.1, on the reverse strand, counting down.
TTTTTTTTTTGAATCCATTGAAATAGAATTTTAAGTTTTTTTTTTTTAAAATTAATCCGAAACTTATTTAAAAGAATGGGTTTTTTACATTTTCTTTTTTGACTTATCAATTTATTTATATTTCTTTATCTTTATCGAATATAATAGTAGTATATGTCAGTTTTTTATCTTTTAAACAAATTACTCTTGACTCAGGATCCTGGATCCTCTACTAACAAGATCAACCTTAGTCCTGATTCAACGCTCTCGCGTCTATCTTCATTGTGTCCTTCGCCTAAGATGGAGTGTTTTCTCAATGGCTTGTGGAAGCTTCAACCCAAAGTTATGGTGGTGACAGAGCATGAGTCAAATATTAATGGAGGAAGTTTGACTGAAAGAGTGGACAAAGCTTTGCACTTCTTTGCTGCAATGTTTGATTGTTTGGAGTCTTCTTCTATCTCAAGATCTTGTATGAGAAGAACCTTTTTGGAGAAGATGCTACTTGGGGAGAAGATAAAGAACATTATAACTTGTGAAGGAGTTGAGAGAAAAGAGAGGTATGAGAAGCTTGAGACTTGGATCACAAGGCTTGAATTGGCTGGATTTAGAAATGTGCCTCTTAGTTCCTATGGAATTATGCAAGCACCAAAGTTGTTAAAAAGTTATGTGAGTGGCTACCATATTGCTATGGAGAATAAGTGTTTATTTATGTGTTGGGAAAATATGCCTCTTTTTTCCATATCAGCTTGGGAGTTTTAGAACAATAAAGTTTGATAAAAATAGTAGATTGTTAGATGCTTTAAAGAATTTGAATCGTGGTTGTGCGTATAGATAAAACTTTGTTTGGGAAAGTTATATTCACTTTGATAATCTCTCTGCTTTGAAGGACTAGTTTTTGGCTGTCGGCTAAGAGCAACTCCTTGTGCATTGAAAAAAAAATAGCTTGAAAGTTTTAGATTTTTTTTCCCTAGTGGAATATGAATGTGAAATATTCTTATTATTAATTTCATTATAATAATGATATGGTCGCAAATTTGTGTAGATGTGTGGCGGTGAATTCATAATTAATTGTGGTTTATTTTTTACGGTTGAATTTAGATGATTCAAGGTTTTGAATTAGAGCTTTAGCTATATTCTTTTATTTATCATTTTACGTATTCTTCTGTTACCTTGTATAGTAAAAATTAAATGTATGTTATACTTTGAAATTATAAAAATTAATTAATTAATTAATACATTTTTTAGCTATTTGGTTTTATAATTTTTTTTTGAATAAACTTTTGGCATAACTTCTTACAAAAATAAAACTTCCTTGGGAATTCACTTTGGCAAATATCCGGATAAACTTTGGGGTGTTGGGATTGGTACTATTCCAATTGAAAATAGAATTATCTTATTTCGTATATCATTGTCTTAAATAGTGTTTTTAGATAGTGTCGTCCGTAAAATAAAAGTGATTTCTCATTTATTTTTACTATTTTACAGATAATAACATTCGAAAATACCATTTTAGATGCTGATATTCAGAATAGGGTGGTTTCGTTTTGAACTAGATGATGTCCTAAACCTTTTTCAAAAGTTCAACAAATGGGTGGTATGCTGAGTGAGTATTTTGGTTTTTTTAGGTCACAGGTGTTTTTTTAATACATGACCAAAAATTTTCTAGGGGTGGTGGCATTATTAGCCAAGGCCCTTGAGATAATGGGCCTAGATTAGGTCAATGATCAGGCTAATTTTTTTTTGTCAGCAGGCAAATTTTAAACTTCTTTAAAAACTGTTAAATAGGGATTCCAAAAAAAAAAAACTGTTATATGATAAAAGTTGAAAGTAGATGTCATAAAAAAAAAATGATCATCTTACAACAGGGAGTTAGGAAGTGCAGCTTAAATATGTTTTATATAAATGAGCACCTGATTTGTCTTACGATTTAGGTTTGAGCCTAACTCACTTCCTAAAGTTAGCTTGTAAGACGAGGATTGCTATACCCTTATAAACTCAATAATGACCATATCACTAGTCGATGTAAGACTTCTAACAATTAGGATCATATCAAATGATTTCTTCTTATAGAGGAAATATGATTTAAAATATTTATTATATTCTAATAAACTCACATTCGGCTCGGCTCAAATGTTTTTTTTTTTAAAAAATTTGTATAACAAGATAGGCCTATTTAACCTTGGTTCGAACCATTTCTATCTCTATGTGCTACTAGTCCATTAACTTTTTTTTTTTTATATTTTGTCTTCGGTTGACAAATGAAAATTAATTTTTTTAGGTGTAATTCAAAACACTGTTAACATACTTATTGAACTTAGCTATGTACTAAATGTGTCAGATTTAGTTTTGTTGGTTACTAGTTCATTTATTTTATTGCTTTATTCTTCTGGTAACACTTATTTTTCTCTTCATAGGTATTCACAGTCGAAAGTAGTAACTAATCTCTTTTTCGAAGTCGAGTTCACAAGTAGCGGTTGTCAGATGGCTACAAAATGTCGATCTAATGAAATTGATTACGAAGTAATAATGTGATTCTGTTTAGAAAATTGGGATCATAAAACTAACTTTTAAAGAAAATGATGTTTGAATGTTTTTATTAAAATTATTTTTATAATGTAAGTATAATCACAATTAATTAACGATGAAATAAAAACAACTAAAAATTATTTCTGACTAAGCCTAAATTTTGCATAAAAAATCAATTCTACTTTAAATTGTCAAATATAATTTTTTTTTTTACAAAAATCAAATATAATCAAAACCAAACCATAATTTAAGAGTTTCAAAAACCAAAGCAGACATGCGCCTTCACCTTCTTTCGTGTTACATGGCAAACAGAGATTGTCAAGTAAATCATGTGCAAGACGTTATTCTTATGTCACGCCACTAATTAGTTATTCTCAACTTTTTTACTTATCCAAGTCAACAATTTATCCAAACACAATATAGTCTTTTTACACCAATCCCTAATTGGTAGCCGAAACTAAAGACTAATTATTTCGAAATAAAGAAATTACTAAAAACTAAATGTGAGTATAATATTTATTAATGAAGTTTTTTCATACACACTATTAAAATTCAATTCTTAGTATGTGTTTAAAGTGACGCTTGAAAAATAAGTTTAGGTTGAACGTGAATCTAAAATGAACGTAAATTCATCAGTTCCAAAAATTATGAAAAGTTATTTCCACGTTTAGCACATTTGAACGTTAAAAATGGCTTCAAAGATTTCTAACCAAAACTGAATGTGATTCTAGACTGAACGTGATTTTTAAGTGTCAAAAACAAACGTATAATTATAGTCTGTATATTTAAAAAACTCAATTATCTGTTGACAGTGACAGATTTTGCGACTTAATAAAAACAGGTCAATATTTTCTTTGGTATTTCCGCCACAGATTGTGCTGATACTAATACTACCCACTAATTAACAAAACTTCTCATATTATAAGACTTTTTTTTTAAAAAACTTTTTATTTATTACTTTTCATTATCTAATCCCCATAATTATTTTATTCTCATCTTTCAAGTTTCAATTACAGGTATAAGTTCCTTTCATGGTAAACGACCGCATTATTTATTAGGGTAGCATTATGAGTATTGCACTTGGATAATTAATTAATTAAACCTGGATTTTAATTGGTGGATTAATTGCTTTCTATGTACCAAATTTGGAACCAAACCAACCTAACTTAATAACTAACGAGAATAGCAGGTGAAACACACATAAGAAAAACCTTACAAGTTACTAATTTGCTATGTGACATATTAATTCTCTTCTAACATAACATTTTTTCCATGCATACATATCTAGGGTTTGATTGCTAGTGGGCATGTAAGCTTTTAGGTCATAGTTAGGGATGGATTTGAGTTTGGAGAGATTATATATTTGAATCGAACAAATATAAATAAATTGAGTTAATTTTGATTTTTAAATTTTTAGATTGAAATACGATTTTAATCAATTCGAAATGATTCAAATTGAGTAGAGTTATGTACTCGAATTTATTTTTTTTTTAGGAAGAAATCTTACTAAAGTTAAAATATTTTTTAAAAAAAACCTTAAAAATAAAAAAAATGTTAAATTATAACATAACAAACAATAATGATGTCTGCTGATTATTTTATAATACTGATTAAAATTATAAATATAACATAACATATTAAAAATTATTTATGTAATTAAGTTAAATGCAATAAATTTATTCTAGTTACATAATAATTTTATTTATTTTAATGATTAATGAATCAAGTTTTCTCCACTATATAAATACCTTTAATTTCATTCTCACTTTTAAATGAATATAAAGTATATATATCCAATAAAAAGTTCTAAAAAATTTGGTTAATTTAGTGTTTTGGTTAGGTTGGAGTTTCGTAAATTGAACTCAAATCAATCCAATTACCTAAATCAACTCAATGTTTTTTATTTGGTTTGGTTCGGATCATATATATTCATTCACAAATAAAGCTCATTCTTCATTTTCATGGCTATTTGTTGCTTCATTTTTCAGTTAAAAAATCACATGCAAATCCTATCCCCAAATTGCCACAACCTAACTTCCTCTGTTTCCCATTTCAAAAACTGCCCTTAGCTTCTTCAAATTATCCAACTACACCTTCCAAATTTTTTATGATAGAAATTAAAAAAAAAAAAAGAGAGATAGAATGCAAATTACATATATCTATAAGCAATAAGTCAAAGATTCCCCCAACAAAAAATGAGTAAAGGACCTAAGAGGTCTTTGTTTCTTGTAAGGGGAAGTAATCAACTTACTCTCAGTGACACCCACCAATTCCATGCATTTTCTATAAATTTTAAAATTTTTTATTTTAGGAGCTAAACTTGTTTTATAATTTTAAAGACTAAATTAACTAATGTTTGTAATTTTAAGGACAAATTTGATGTTTCACTATTTCACCTACCACTAAATTGCAAGTGACATGTCACAGTTGAATCCCTCTATAGAAAAGCAGCTCTATATAAGAACATATCATTAGCTCCTCATTTGGCACTTACCACAAATTCCTATTTTGTCTTTTAACACATTAGTGATAATTGAAACATTAAAATGTTTCCACAAACATCAACCATCTTGCTTTTCTTCTACCTTTTTCCATTAGTCATATGTAATAATGGATATTACACAGAGGAACCACTTCATCAAATAAATTCTGAAATGTACCCTTTGCATGATGGAAGGTTCATCAAAACAACAAGACATGAAAATTTTGGTCTTATGTCAAGGGTTAATAGAGGCAGAGCAACCCCACTTTCTTTAAGGTCTAGTGGAATGGTTAATGTTGATGACTTTGGAGCCAAAGCAAATGGAGGAGATGATACCAAGGTAAACATATCAACAAGAAGAGAAAAAAAATTGTCAAATTATTACATTCTCAACTGTTAAAATCAAGCACAGTTGGTAGATAACTCGATTATTTATGCATAAGGTTCGAAAACTTACGTAAGTAATCTTTACTTATTAAAAAAATTAGTCTTGGGCGGGAAGATACCTTAATATTTGTGAGAAAATTTATTAGATTCACAATGGCTCTTATTTCTCTTTTCTTTTAACATTTTATTTATCTTGCTCTTCAAGGCATTTGAGAAGGCATGGAAAGAAGCATGTTCTAGTGGGGCAAGCCTTGTGGTACCCAAAAATAGGGTTTATCGTCTCAAGCCAATAACTTTTTCAGGTCCATGCAAACACAATACTGCCTTTATGGTGAGATACATGTTCATCATTAATGCTTAGTGAGAAATTAGCTAATTTTATCTTACCATCCATTTTCACAAAGATTTCATTGTAATTGTTCTGTTTTCCTAATTCACCATGTTAGATTTATGGAACAATCGAGGCATGGCCGCAACTGTCGGCGTACGAAGATGATAAACAACATTGGATTGTGTTTGATAGTCTCATGAATTTCAAAGTTGATGGTGGTGGCACTTTCAATGGCAATGGAAAGAAATGGTGGCAAAACTCTTGCAAGTACTCACAAAACCTTGTAAGTCATTGAACTTTTTTCTTTCTTTCAAATTTCAAATTAGTTCACATCTTGTTCTTAATATTGATCTTCATTTCTTTCCTCCCTTTCTATTTTATTCACAGCCATGCAAAGATGATCAAAGACCAACTGTAAGATGATTTTCATCATTCCATTAAGTTTTAACTTTTTCCTAATATTTTTTTCAACCAGATGCAGGGTACTCTGTTTTACATTCAGAAACAGGGTACACTGTTTTTCTTGCAGATGCAGGGTACTCTGTTTTTCTTTCCTCCCTTTCTTTTTTTATTATGGAAATTTTGTTGTGTAGGCTGTGACTTTCTATCAATGCAACAATTTGAGAGTGGCAAACCTGAGATTTAAAGATGCACAGCAAATGCATGTGACCTTTAAAGGATGCTTCAATGTCATTGTTTCGAATCTCGATATAAGAGCTCCGGGAGATAGCCCTAACACAGATGGAATTCATGTCGCAGAGACGCAAAATATTGCCATAAGCAACAGTGTCATTGGAACAGGTAAATTTCAACAACACTATCAAAGAGCAAAATTATATCCAAAATCGCAAAACTAACAAGGTCTGAAATATAGGAAAGACTTTGTTACTGAAAACAAACCGAACTTCATTAAATTCTATGACTTGAAGTAGATTAGTTTTTGGTTGTCATATAAAAAATACCATTTCATAAAAAAAAATCTAGAATGAATAAAATATTTTAGTTTAATTTAGATAAATGATTTAATTTTGTACCACTTTGTTTGTTGAAGGTGATGATTGTATTTCAATTGTAAGTGGGTCAAAAAATGTTCGCGCAAGAGATATCACCTGTGGACCAGGACATGGGATAAGGTTTAACGATTATATTACATTACATTCAATACTAAGTTACAACTTTGGTCATTTCAAGTTCACATTAATTGATTAAAATGTTGATATAATTTTTTTTTTTTTCAGCATTGGAAGCTTAGGAGCTGATAACTCAGAAGCTGAAGTTTTCAATGTGGTAGTGAACAGAGCAACCTTAAGAGATACAACTAATGGAGTGAGAATAAAGACATGGCAGGTAAGAGTTGCTCTTCAGATTTTGAAATTTTGGATGTTAGGCACTCTACAACTTTGAAACAGTTGAAAGAATGAACTAATGTATGGAGGTTCACAATAAATAAATAAATAAATAATTGTAAAAAGAGGAATTTCAACTTATCCACTTTAATTTAGTTTATTGGCTTTGTCTAAGTTCAAAAACCTTTTAGAATAATTTGGTTAAAAAGGTGCCAAATTTTAGGCGCAAACAGATAAGAAAAACATTGGAAAATTGACCAAAGATACAAGAATTGAATAGTGAGGAAAAAATTGCACCCAAGGTTGAAAATTTTTCCATCTTGTTTGTTCTTGACTTCTTGTCAACTTGACCAAACCTTGGTGCTAACAAGCCTTTGATGAATTTTATTTCTACTAATAACTAGTAATTGGTTCAAAGCTGACTTTCAATATCTTAATTAACTTTTTTGGTAAATTTGCAAAATCCACCAATTCCTAACCTTCTCCAATCACAAGTCAATAATACTTTTTTGTCATATCACTATGTATATATTTTTTCTATATCTTGTTTAATCATGTGTGATTAACATCTATCTCGATATTCTCATTTATGTAATTTTTACTTTGTTTCTATTGTGCCTTTAAAGTCTAACATTCATTGGCGTAAAAATGACACTACAGCTACTAAGAGAAAATATTTAGTGGACAACGTCATATAAATTTACTATAAGATAATCAATAATGTAAAAAAATTCTATATTTTACGTAAGAGATATTTTTGTATAGCCAATATGGCAATCACGCACAAAAAGTTTTAAGATTTTACAAGGAGAATTTATAATTTGTGTCTTTTTCTAAAAGTATTTTAATTTATATATTTTTTACTTATTGATTCCATAAAAATGTAAAACAAACACGCAATTAACTAAGGAAAGGAAAAGTACTTTTATCATGTGAGAAGACTGATTTTTACCATGATTTATATCATATTTATTTTGGTTGTATCTGAATACAGGGAGGTTCTGGTTATGCAAGAAACATCAAGTTTATGAATATAGCAATGCAAAATGTGACAAATCCCATAATCATAGATCAATACTACTGTGATCAAACAAAGCCATGTCAGGAACAGGTGAACAACTTCTCAACCTCCATGCCCGTTGATTAAGAGACCAACCCATTTTTTTTTTCAAACAAGGTTTCAAATTATTGTTTTAATCGTGTTAGTGTGCGGCTTAAATGGTCAAATGTGGCTATTACCGACTACAATTACAATTTGGTATTATTTCGGTGTCTACCAAAATCATAACAGAATTTTTTATCATGTACAAATTTTGCATAAGCTAAGAATCCAGATTTAAAATTCAACAGGTTGATTTAGCGACTGAGGAGTGAAGCTTTGATTAACAGCTCTTTGGGAGTCGGGTCAAACCCCGTGGATGCACTTTCGCTTAAAAAAAAAATTAAATTTTTTTAAAAAAATTATGGGAAAAATACAACATTTATAGTATAGTATGCTCAAAATTTACTAAATTGTTGTGTTTCCAAAAAAAATAATGTTTCTATAGTTCTTAACCGGTGTAAAGGATAAAAAAATCGGTTCAAATTATTTCAAATCTACTTAATATCAAATACAAAAAAAATAGGCACTATAAATTTATGGATCTTACTTATCAAATGAGACCAAAAAAAATTATTGTATCGATTTTTCTCATACAATTACATGAAATTCACTTAAGCAAAATCCAACCCTAAAAAAACCCATCTTAATATTATGGCATAATGTCAGATCACATATCACAGTTTAAAACCTTATTTGTTATAGATTAAACAGCATAGGATTATGATAATAATTTTTTTTTTGTTTGAAAAATGGCAGGGATCAGCAGTGCAATTAAGCAATGTGTTATACCAAAACATAAGAGGAACAAGTGCCTCAGAAGTGGCAATAAAATTTGACTGTAGCAGAACCATTCCATGCAGAGAAATCTACCTTCAAGATGTCATTTTGAAACCACAAGGTACAGGTGGCACCTCTGCTACATGTGACAATGTTAGGTTTCTCAACAGAGGAAGTTTTTTCCCACAATGCACCCCTTGAAGAACAGAGGAAGAAAATAAAATTTCAGTTATTGGGTTCTGAAAAATAACTAAATATAAGTTATATTCGGAATTATTAGCCAATGAAATCAAATTTGAAAAAATTGGAAAGACAAGTCATCCAATATTTTCAAGTGTTATACAATTTGTGTAGGTAGGTAGAGAATTGAAATCACATGTGCCAATTTTCTGTATGTCTTCGCGTTCCTTTAATTAAAAAAAAGACATTATTAAAAAGTGATATTTTCTCTCGTGATGGTTAATTTTTTCATTATTATATTAATTTCTTAATTTTTTGGCTGCTTTTGCTATTTTTAACGATATTTTTGCAGTGAATTGAAATTAAGTAAAAGGGTAAGAAGGTAAATATATACTGATATACTACATATTCAACTACCATAACTAATATAAAGTTTCAAAATGCTAGACTTGTAGCCTGAACTTTGACACAATAGTCAATTTTTGGTCGTGTTCATACAAGAATTACTTCTAACATACCACAAGCATAATCATATAATTTTTTAATAATTTTGTTTTTCGCAAACCACATTAATCGTATCACATATTAATTCTTTTAAAGATCTTGCAAAAACAAAGTAAAAAATTAACGAATTACTAACGTTCTCCTTGCCTCATTCAAAATTACCAATTTTGTGTATTATATAATTATAGTTATTACAAATAACAAACTAAATGACTCAATCAATTTGGCAACACAACACTAACTAACACAAAAAGAAATTGGATACATCATATACTACTAACTAGGTGTTCGGACACTAAATCAAGCTTACAATAAATTAAATATTAATATTTAACCCTAATTTAAAATGTTGAATACTACAATTAAATGCATAATAACATAACATTAGACTCCAATTCCTCCATTAGAAACAACTCTAATAGGATCAGTAGGGTGAGAACGGAATAGCACATTATCATAAACAAGTCCAGCAATAGTGGCACCAACCAACGGTCCAACCCAATACACAGCTTGGTTCCTGAAAGTGCCGGCGATGACGGCCGAGCCGAAAGCACAAGCAGGGTTCATTGAGCCGCCGGAAAAAGGACCCAAAGCTAACACATTAGTGCCGGCTATGAAACCAACAGCGAGAATGCCGATGGAACCTAAAGGCCCACCTCGCCTAGGGTCCCTAGCAGCATAAACGGTGTAGACCAATATAAATGTCATTGTTCCTTCTAATATTGATGCTCCAAACCCTGTCATTTCTTCTGCAATGCCATATGTTGGTACATGCTGCCCAAAAACACAATGTACTATAAATTTAAAGTCATATTCAATACATAATCATGATTAAATATGTTTTTATTCCTCTAAATACCAATTTTTTTTGTTTGGTCACTTGTTATTTATAAAGTTAAGGTTTCAATAAGTTTTTGGTTCCCGAAAAATATGCATATTTTAATTTTGATCCTTAAAAAATATTTTTATTGCTTTTCGTCCCTTTTGAAACAATAACAATTTGTTCGTAAAATTTGGGACGAACCAAGAAAAAATAGGGAAAATTAAGGATGAAAAAATAATTAAAAGTCAAGGATTAAAATAAATTTTAGAAAAAATAGGGACTAAAATAATAGAAGAAAAGGACTAAAAACAACATATAGTAGAAAACAAAGAGGAAAAAAATTGAAAGACAAAAAACATATTTAAACATAAAATTTATTATTTCAACCTTGTAAAAACATTTGTTCCCACTTAGTCAATCTGTTAGAGTATTTGACTTGGTATTGGAGAATAGTTTAGTTTAGGGTGTGTTATTAAAAAAATAAGTCTGTTAGTTATTAAGTAAAACTAACATAATAACTAAATGGGAACGGAAAAATTTATGTAAAATGCAATAACAATTCTTTTGAAATAAGGGACTACACAGAAAATTCATGAAATTTAGGGCATCAAAAAACAGAAGTTTAACCTTAAAAAAGATTCAAGTAAAGAATGATAACTTAATGAAAGAATGAAAACTGAAATATAGAATATGTTAACCAAAAGAAATTAAAGAGAGTAGTAATTAATAGAAAGAAGTATACCATGCCAACAACAATGACCTTTAAGAAAAGGCAAGCCATGACAGAGGCAATAAGCTGAGAGACCCAATAAAACAGAGCAGTTGGGATACTAATGTGCCCTCCCACCGCCATCGCGAACGTCACCGCCGGATTCACATGTCCGCCGGAGATGTCCCATGCTATAAATAATACAGTTGACAAAGCAAATGCATTCGCGATTGCAACCGCAACTAGACCCGTTGGGTTCGGTGATGCATCCGGCATCAATTTTCCTGTCATTAGATCAAACACCCATTATTCAAATAATAAAAAAAAAAAACCTTTACATTATTGAGGCCTAATTGATGTGCTCTTTAAGTTTAATGCATGTTTCATTAAAATGCAGATGTTGTCTAAACTTGCAACTTTAAGTTGCCTTAAAGTTATAAATTGCGCATTAACGTTTTACAGCATTATGGTTTTGATTGTCATCTAAACTGTAATGTAATTAACGAAAAGAAACGTAACAGATTAAATTGAGAATACTGACGTGAGGACATTCCAGAGCCAACGACGGCGAAGACATAGAAGAAGGTGGAGATGAACTCGGCGAGATAAGAGCGAAGTGCATTTCTTGTGACAGATTCATGGAAGCGTGAAGTTACAGTGACGGAGGAAGAAGAAGCCATTGTATTTGCAAGTTACAGACACAAACAGAGGAAAGGAACAATTTCATTCATAAATAATAAGCAGTTTCCGAATTCAAGTGCTTATTAAAAAATAAATAAAAATAAAAATAAAACTAACTATAACCGCCATTCTATGTGGCACCCTTTACTGCCAAACTCTTTCTGTTCTTGAAGTTAACTGCCATAGTAAACTGCCTGTTATTAAAAATTAAAATTAAAATACATAAATAAATTACGGACAATTTTTTTTTAACAATTAGATGGTCATGATTAAAAGATAAATTATTTGAATATTTTTTTTATTTTTTTTGTTCATAAGAAAATATATTAATCGGGGATTTAAACCGGATACCCAGTACCCACATTATCCTTGTGTGCTCACCAACTAAGCTATATAACTTAGACTTTTAAAAATTACTTTAAAACTACAAAGAATAATAATCTGAGAAAAAATAGCTTTGATTAGCTTCTAAAAAAGTTTTACTTGTTTGGTTTAATCTTTTTTGACTTAGGAAAAAAGAAACCTTAAAATGTTAGGTTATTACACCTTATCTAATACTTTTTAAGACACTTATTAAAAGTTTCACGATTTAATTGATGAGTTAATAGCACATTTAGCTCTTTAACTTCAGAAAATTGTCAGATTTTGGTCTCAACTTTTACTTGCACAATTATAGTATTGGAATTATTTTCATCGTGACAATTTGATACTTCAACCCATTTTTTAACAAAGATGAAGATTCTGATTACCTTATTCTTGTCATTGATTTCATTACTTAGTCTGTAATTCACAGTTATGATTGTAGTCATATGCGCATACCGTGTTCCTTAGTTACACCATAGTATTTCTCATTGTTAGTTACAAGTTAGTTACATGGTTAACTTGCTACCTACAACTCATTCAGTTGTCGGTCATTCATTTTTTCTCCTTGTATATAAACTTCTCTGATGAATGCAAACATTTTTACTTCAAATCAGTTTGTCTCCTTACTAATGCTATGCATTTTCTCTCTGGTATCAGTAGCTGCTGGTGATCATCCATGAGCTTTGCCACTTTGATAATGGCGCGTAGAAATTCGCCCAATCCCACCACTCCCACTGGTCCGGTTCCCATTGTTAATCAACACCCTGCCTTAGATAAGTTCAGTGTTTACTACGTTCACCCCGGCGAAAATCTTTCTCTGCTTCTTTCTTCGCATAATTACCATAACTGGTTTAGAGGTATGAAACGTGCCTTAATCTTGAAGAACAAATATCGTTTTGTTGGTTGTAGCTTACCTATGCCATTTTGATCCCTCCTTTGAGTCCTGGGAAAGCTGCAACAATTTAGTATTATCTTGGATTTTTATATCCGTTGAATCCACCATTGCTAAGAGCATTGCCTCTGTAGAGCTCGCTTCGATTGCTTGTAATTTACTCTAGCAACGTTTCTCTCAGTCTGACATAGTAAGAATTTTTGAATTGCAGCAGGATTTATTGTCATCTAACCAAGGAGTCAATTTTGTTACTAATTACTTTACTAAATTAACCACAATTTGGGATGAAATTGACAGCTATAGACCTCCACCTAATTGCTCTTGCCCTGTGAAATGCAATTGTTTAGCTAGCCGTTGTGGTAAACATTATCGTGCTGAGGACTATGTCATGAAGTTCCTTGGCGGCTTGACTGATGATTATGATGTTGTTAAAACTCAAATCCTAATGCTGGATCCCCTTCCTGACATAGATCACGTGTTTTCTTTGGTGATTTCACACAAAAGACACATCTCCACCTCTGTTGTGGAAGACTCAAAATTTTCTGAATGTTGTTGATTGAGTGCTTGGTATTGATGTTTTTCAAGTAATTTTTGAGCACTTATCAATCTTAAAAGTTGAGTTTTATTGTTAAAACTCTCTCCTTGCTAGAATTTTGTGAATCTTTAAGTAATTTTGAGTCTTAGGTGGAATTGAGCACTTTTAATCTCTTGTTTTTGGTGTTGTAGGAATTTGAGTAGCTATGGAAAGCCTTGATTGAAGATTTTTGAAGTCAAGTTCACAGCGCCCAGGTGCCAACGCGCGACAGAAATCTGGCAGAAAAGTGTTCGTACTGTACTAGAAGCCAGCGCCGAGCCGCCCATTCTAGTGCCCGGGCGACAGAGCAATAACTCAGGAGTCACTTCATAGCGCTTGGGCGTCCATTTGAAGGCCCGGATGACAAAAACACGAACTGTTGTCTATAAATAGCTGATCTAGGTTTTAATTTGATTCATTCTGATTTTCTAGAGAGAGAATTACATCCTTGTAGGGAGAGAGAAGTGTGTTAGAGCTTAGGACTTCTAGGAGGCTAGGGTTCTTGGGTTTCTATATATCTTTTCTCATCTCTTCTTGTTTGTACTCCTAAAATGAGTAGCTAATTTCTTTAAGACTTGGGATTGAATGTAACTTCTACTCTTTTTACTCCTTGAACTCATTGTAATCTTGTTTATTCTAGTTAAATTGGATTTTATTTATATTTTTATTGCATGTTTGAGCTTAATCAACTTAAACTATCTTCTATAATTTTGTATTTGTGATAATGAGTATGAAATCTTGAGTAGGATTGAAACCTCAATGGTATGGTAGCTTAAAAATAGTTAATGCATCATTGATTATCTTATTCTAGGCTTGTTCTTCATGCAAGTTGTAGGGATTGTATGTCTAAGATATTTGGGTTAGTCTCTTCTTTTAAGAAACTTGTTAATGAGACATCTTAACTTGTGATTTGTATGCCTTGGTATCAATGTAGGAATTTTTAAAATATAAAAATTATGTAAATTAAGCTAGGAACTTCAATGTGAATATTGTTTTCCAGAAAATCAAATAATTTAAACAATTTAAAAAACACATTTTTATTTTTAAATAAAAAAACTTTCAAATTTTCAAGTTTATTGCACACGATTTCTAAAAAAATTGTAGCAATTTTAAAAATATATAAATAATCTAAATTAAGATTCAATTTTCAATGTGAATAATACATTATTTAAACAAAAATAAAAAAATTAAATAATTTAAAAAGAAATTTCAATTTTAAATTAAGAAACACTCAATTTTCAAGTGTATTGCACATGATTTATAGAAAAATTGTAGCAATTTTAAAAATATAAATATTAAATAAATTAAGCTAGAAACTTCAAGAAAAATCCCTAGCAAACGTTTGTGCAAGAAAATCCGCAGAAAAAATTTGTAGGAAAATCCAAAAAAAATGCTTTTCATGGTAAACTCAATAATTTGTAATTCATAAAAATAATAATCTAAAAATTATTGCATAATATATGACTAATAATTTGTAATTCATACAAATAATAATCTAAAAAACCAATAATTTAATAAATTATAAAAAACCAATAATTTAATACATTAAATATAATACCAGCTTCTTTTTGTTTGCATCAACCTTTGAACATGTATGAAACAAAAGCTAGCAATGAGAAAATAAAGCTTTCTAAGGAGATAATTCAACTCACTCACTGACTAAAGCTTACCATACTATAATTGTATCATTTAATCTAATTAAAATCCATAAAGCATATCACAAAATAATCCATAAAAACTTAAAGTAGTGCCATCATCTTCAAAAGTATTACCATAATCTTTGAAAGTATTTGAACATTATTATGAAAATTTTATAATCCTATGCAATACCATTATCACCACCATCATCACTACCTTCTTCATCAATATCTCCCACAACTAATGGTGAAGATTGTTGTGATTGATGAGAAGAAAAACCAAAAAATCTTTGAAAGTATTTGAACATTATTATGAAAATTTTATAATCCTATGCAATACCATTATCATCACCATCATCACTACCTTCTTCATCAATATCTCCCACAACTGATGGTGAAGATTGTTGTGATTGATGAGAAGAAGAACCAACAAATTCCAAGTACTGCATCAATTCTACTACCTGTTGTTTTGTTTCAGCCAATTCCTTTCTCATTTTCATATTCTGCTTTTTCATCTCTAGTTTTTCACGCTGTTCTTGTTGCAAAGATTCATTTAAAGCATGGACCTTACTTCTAATTGCATCAACATCCTCTGGAATAGTTGATAGATTCATCATAGATTAAGTGGATGATGTGACCACCAAAGCCCTGAACCAAGACCAAATATCCTTCCCTTTTTCTTCCTACCTTGGGACTCCACCCACATGTCTAACTCAGTAGGTATATCTTGGCTATCATCTCCATTATCAAGTGAAGTTTGAGAAGATATCTCTACCTTTTTCCTTTCAAATTTATCCTGCATCAATTATCAAATGGTTTACACTTGCATAAATAATATCCTAACAATGTTAGATGTGAATATGATGTTAGGTTTATTCATTTGCAGCCGCTACATATAGACAACAAATATGTCTAGTAAAAGATAGTTTAGAAGCTAATAATACACAAAATAATATAGGGAAATAAAGAAATAATAACTCAGACACAAATTTGTCTTCCTTCCTATTGCATTGTAACTATAACTTGGCCTCATTAATTCAAGATCCCCACGTTTTTTTATTCTCTGACTTAGCCAACAAATATAAACATTATAAAAAAGAGAGCACAAGAAGTGCCTAAAAAAAGTACAATAAGAGGACAAACAAGTTATAAAAAGAAAACAAGAACATGGCCATAACAACACCCAGGTGAGAACAAACAAGCAATAAGCCTATACACCAGGAGAGACAAAAGGGAAAGATTACACGTTAAACACCCTCAACAACTTGTAAACCACAATTAAAAAAACAAATGGCAATACTTAGCCAAGAGGGCTATAAGCAGACTTCTAGAGAAACCCCAATAAGCAGCACCACATTATTCTAAAATCTGCCATAACACATCCAACAAACACAAACTGTTCCAGAAATTCAGAGCAGACCGGAGCCTTGAATCACCATTATAAGAAGGACTAAAATCAACTTATCAGGAAAGCAAAGCCACCAAATCAGTATAGATTAAACTCTAAATAATAGAATGTTTGATATTAAGCATTTCATTAAGCAATCAACTCTAAATATTTTTAATAGAATGATTGGTCAAATGAAGTATATGAAGATCTCAATTCTGATAAGTTGTAAGTAAAATATAAATATTTTGATACCTCTTAAAATGAGACCTTACCTCTTTACCCTAAAATTTGTAAAAAAATAATAAAAGAATGCCTAATTTTGTTTGCGTAACAGAGTAGTCAGAGTATTATATGCAATAACTTAATTTGATGACTATTAAAATAAAATAAACATAATTAAGCCAAATTTGAAACGGAGAAAGCATGGTTTTTTTTTGGGGGTTATTAAAAAATTAGCTAGGTTGAATAATAAATTGTGAAGCCATCATCACTTCATTCAATCAATTCTTTATCTCACATGTTATCTTTCTATATTCGTGGCATACTCAAGAAGGGTCATATGGTAAAGTCAGACTGAAAATTAAGCTCTATATATTCCTAAAACCCAAGCCAGCAAAACTAGAAAATAGACTATCATGAATATGATACTTACAAATGCACCCTTTGCATATGGACCCACCCAAGTTTGATCCTTGTCCTTTTTTCGATGAGTGTGAAAGTAAAATTCTATCAATGATGGATCAGACCCTTTCTCTGCCTTCTGCGTGAAATAAAAGATGTGTTCTATGTCATTGATTCTATAAACTAAATAAAAAAAAAAGATATGTTGAACATTGACAATACCATTCTCTTCCAATGCACACGATGGGGTATTGATCCACCAGTATGAAGTGATGCACCAGCCATTGATTCACGGTTTCTCTTGTTTATTGAAGACTTATCTTTAAACTTTGATGAGTTCCAATGTGCCTTCAATTGTTCCCATACTGGCTCTCCTATCCAACCTGGCCTACTATTTAAATCTTTTCGAACTTCTTGCATTAATTGAATCATTTTACCAGTACCTCTTTTCTCAAAGTTACGACGCACCATGTCATTATACTCAGGTGGCCATGTAAACTTGTGCTACAAACCACAAATTATAAAACATTACATTAAATTAGACAAATTTTATCTAAACAGTGTACACCATAAATTAGAAAAGAATATAATTTAATCAAAGCTTGGACGTCTTGTTACCTGAAACATGCAAACCACATATTTCGATGGTCTTTGGAGATTTGTTTCCATGACGGTTTGGCCTCCTCAAACTTACTATGTATGATTGAAGCAATTGTTGAAACAACTAACTTGTGCTTATCAAATCTATTTAATTATATAAAAAAAACATTAAGCATCATAACATTAATAGCTAATATCAAGTTAAAATAATCAAGTAACTCACCCATCCCCTTCTGGAAGTATCGTGATTTTGTTCCCAACATTGCCTACACTAGCATGACTTGATGAAGAAGTTGCTTCTGCAATGTTGTCTATTGGACTCTCTTGCACATGAGGGATTTGAGTTTGAGTGGGTTGAAATGAAGTGAACTGAACTTGAGGTTGAAAAGGTTGGCCTGTAGGTTGAGGTTGAGTAGGTGGAGGTGGAATAGGATGATGCAGAGGTGGAGTTGGAGGTGGAGTTGGATGACGTGGAAGTGGAGGTGGAATGGGATGGCGTGAAGGTGGAAGTTGAATAGCTGGACGTGGAGGTGGTGGCATAGGCTGAGGTTGAGGAGGTGGAGGTGGAGGTGGAGCTTGAATAGGTTGACGTGAAGGTGGAGGCTGAGTAGGTTGAGTTTGATTGGTATGTGTTAGAAGGGCATCTGATAGGATTATGAATGGAATATGTGTTTGTGATGTGTCAAAAGAATTTTTTTTAATTGGTTGCTTGAATTTCTTCCGTACTTTCATAGTGAGTTCCATGGATTTCTTTAAAAGTCCAAAATCTGACATCTGTGAGGTAAAAGCATTCAAATAATAAAGAAATTACAACTAATTAAATAAGTAGGGAAAATTTCAGTATAAGACTTTACTGCTAAACTAGCACTATATATCTTTGTTAATATGAGTTTGAATATTAAACATGCATAAAGAAAATGTTTTGTTGGGAGAATCAAAGACACAATAGTAGCAATAAGGTTTGAACATGTAAAACTCTCATGACTAGCCTAATGACCTAATCCTAGTGGGTTTAATTTCCATGATATGTCATGTGGCAATTCTCAGCCTACCTTTATGTTTTCTGCCAATTCTCAACAATGCAGACTTAGAGCGTTCAAACAGTTGAACAAAACTTTCTCCACCACCCTGCACATAAAACATAATGGTAGTAAATATTTGATTACAAAGATTTGATTACTATCTGAAACAAATAAGATAATTGAAGAATGTACGAATAAGCAGATTCTAGCTAGTGAAGTATAAAGCAAAGTCAACAAGATTTGTTAGAGTTTTCTGAATATTCATTCTTATCAGTTTCTAATAGTACTTACCGTACTTTCATAGTGGGTTCCATGGATTTCTTTGAAAGTCCAAAATCTGACATCTGTGAGCTAAAAGCATTCAAATAATAAAAAAATTACAACTAATTAAATAAGTAGGGAAAATTTTAGTATAAGACTTTACTGCTAACTAGCACTATATAAGGTGAATGGAAAATTAAAATGTAATAGAAGTTCTGCTACTAATCCACAGAGATGCTAAGCATAAGAAAAAAAATACTAAAAAAACAGAGATGCTAAGCATTCCTAGCCCAAGATATTATCAAAGTGGACTACTGCAAAGTTAGAATACACACCAATCTAGATGTCTTTCATGTGAAATGGATTATCATAGTTATTTAGACTACAGAGCAACCAAATCAGTAATAAAACAGAGGAAAAAAGGTTGTTAAACCTCAAACTAGCATCTGTAACAAAGAAGTATACCAAATATTCATCTAAAAATGCACATGTATACCAAGCATTCATGTAGTATTAGTAAATTCAATTCTACCATGCCAAGGTTACAATATGGATTACTTGTTACATAACAGTTGGCATAAAAATAAAAGATTTGTTACATACTTGTTTAAAAGGTAGAAAGAGATAGGGAATTGAGAAGTATATTTCTCGTTTTATTATATTATTATAAAGAAATTAGAGTACAAAAATGGTATACTGGAAACAAAAAATTGTACAAATAAAATAAAATAGTTGAAAAAGAAAAGCCGGTGAAGCCAATAGAGCTTATTCTTAAATTACTTCACCATGGACACTTGTATATTCTAGTAGTGTGTAGAATTTTAAAAATACAAAAAGTTATGTAAATTAAGCTACAAATTTTAAGGTGAATAATCTATTGTTTTTAAAAAAATCAAGTAATGAAAATAATTTAAAAACCATGACCAAATGGCTAAAGTCATGGATTCCTAAGAACCACTACCAATTAGGCTACTAGCTTTAAAAACACAAATTTTATTTTTTAAATTAAAAAACACCCAATTTTTCAAGTGTATTGTTCACGAATTCTAGAAAAATTTTAGCAATTTTCAAAATATAAAAAATTATGTAAATTAAGATAGAAACTTCAAAATGAATAATACATTGTTTATAAAAAATCAAATAATTTGAATTATTTAAAAACAAATTTTCATTTTAAAATTAAGATACACAATTTTTCAAGCGTATTCCACACAATTTCTAGAAAATTTTTGCAATTTTAGTAATATAAAAAATTATGTAAATTAAGTTAGAAACTTTAAGATGAATAATACATTGTTTATAAAAAAATAAAATAATTTAAATAATTAAACAATTTTTTTTTTCATTTTTAAGTTAAAAAATACTAAATTTTCAAGTGTATTGCACACGATTTCTAGAAATTTGTAGCAATTTTATAAATATAAAAAATAATATAAGTTAAGCTAAAAAATTCAAAGTGAATAACACAATCTTTATTAAATAAAATGAAAAAAATTCAATAAATTAAAAACACAAATTCACTTTTAAATTAAAAAACACTCAATTTTTAAAATGTATTGCACGTGATTTCTAGAAAAATTATAGCTATTTTTAAAAGAGAAAAATTATATAAATAATACATTTTTTACTAAAAAATAAATAATTTAAATAGTTTGAAAAAACCCTTTTTCATTTTTAAATTAAAAAACACTCAATTTTCAAGTGTGTTGCACACGATTTCTAGAAAAATTGTAGCAATTTTAAAAATAAAAAACTTATGTAAATTAAGCTAAAAAACATCAAGGTGAATAATACATTGTTTAGAAAAAAAGAAACTAATTTAAATAATTAAAAAACATTTTCGTTTTTAAATTAAAAAACACTAAATTATTCAAGTGTATTGCACACGATTTCTAGAAAATTGTAGCAATTTTAATAATATAAAAAATTATGTAAATTAAGTTAAAAATTTCAAAATGAATAACATAATATTTATTAAATAAAATAAATAATTTCAATAAATTAAAAACACAAATTCACTTTTAGATTAAAAAACACTAAATTTTTCAAGTGTATTGCACGTGATTTCTAGAAAAATTATAGCAATTTTAAAAATAGAAAAAATTATAGAAATAATACATTTTTTACTAAAAAATCAATTAATTTATATAGTTTGAAAAAATCCTTTTTCATTTTTAAATTAAAAAACACTAAATTTTTCAAGTGTATTGCACACGATTTCTAGAAAAATTGTAGGAATTTTAAAAATAAAAAAATTATGTAAATTAAGCTAAAAACTTAAGGTGAATAATACATTGTTTAGAAAAAAAGCAACTAATTTAAATAGTTTGAAAAAAAAACCCTTTTTCATTTTTAATTTAAAAAACACTTAATTTTTCAAGTGTATTGCACATGAATTCTAGGAAAATTGTAGCAATTTTAAAAATATTAAAAATTATGTATATTAAGCTAGAAACTTCAAGATGAATAATAAATTATTTATTAAAAAATCAAATAATTTAAATAGTTTTAAAAAAACCCTTTTTCATTTTTAAATTAAAAAACATTAAAATTTTTAAGTGTATTGCATATGATTTCTAGAAAAATTGTAACAATTTTAAAAATATAAAATATTATGTAAATTAAGATAGAAACTTCAAAGTGAATAATACATTTTTTATTAGAAAATCAAATAATTCAAATAATTTAAAACATATTTTCATTTTTAAATTAAAAAACACTAAATTTTTCAAGTGTATTGCACACGATTTTTAGAAAAATTGTAGCAATTTTAATAATATAAAAAATTATGTAAATTAAGCTAGAAATTTCAAGTTGAACAATACATTGTCTATAAAAAAAATCAAATAATTTAAATAGTTTGAAAAAAACTTTTTCATTTTTAATTTAAAAAAACACAATTTTCAAGTGTTTGCACACGATTTCTACAAAAATTGTAGCAATTTTAAAAATATGTAAATTAAGCTAAGAAACAAGGTGAATAAAATATTGTTTATAAAAAATCAAATAATTTAAATACTTTAAAAAAACCTTTTTCATTTTTAAATTATAAAACACTCAATTTTTCAAGTGTATTATACATGATTTCTAGAAAAATTGTATCAGTTTTAAATATATAAAAAATTATGTAAAATAAGCTAGAAACTTCAAGGTGAATAATACATTATTTTTTAGAAAATAAAATTATTCAAATAATATAAAAACACATTTTCATTTTTAAATTTAAAAACACCAAATTTTTCAAGTGTATTGTACACGATTTCTAGAAAAATTGTAGAATTTTAAAAATACAAAAAGTTATGTAAATTAAGCTACAAATTTCAAGGTGAATAATCCATTGTTTTTAAAAAAATCAAGTAATGAAAATAATTTAAAAAATTGTTTTAATTTTTAAATTTAAAAACACATTACTTTTTAAGTGTATTGCACACGATTTCTAGAAAATTTTTAGCAATTTTAAAAATATAAAAAATTATGTAAATTAAGTTAAAAACTTAGAGATTATTTGTAACACCCCGGGCGGGACGCTAACCACCATCCCCAGAGGTGTTCTTAGAGCTTAGCCACTTCTTAGAGCTTAGCCACCCCATTTAAGTGGCTTATCCCCTGCAAATAAATCTACCTTAATTCGGGGATTTGGGGACCTTCCGTCGTTCGATCACATGACCAAAGGGCTAAAGTCATGGATTCCTAAGAACAACTACCAATTGGGCTACTAGCTTTAAAAATACAAATTTTATTTTTTAAATTAAAAAATACTCAATTTTTCAAGTGTATTGCTCACGAATTCTAGAAAAATTTTAGCAATTTTCAAATGTAAATTAAGATAGAAACTTCAAGGTGAATAATAAATTTTTTATAAAAAAATCAAATAATTTAAATTATTTAAAAACAGATTTTCATTTTAAAATTAAGATACACTAAATTTTCCAAGTATATTTAAAATTTATTAAATTATTTGATTTTATTGACAACAATTTATTGTTCACCATGAAGTTTCTTGCTTAATTTACACTATCTTTTTATATTTTTGATATATCAACATTTGTTTCTAGAAATCGTGTACTATGCACTTGAAAAATAGGGTGTTTTTTCCTAATAAAATGAAAACACATATTTTAAAATTATTAAATTATTTGTTTTTTTTTAAACAATGTATTGATCACCATGAAGTTCCTAGCTTAAATTACACTATATTTAATATTTTTAAAATATCAACATTTGTTTCTAGAAATCGTGTACTGTACACTTGAAAAATAGGGTGTTTTTTACTAAAAAATGAAAATGCATATTTTAAATTTATTAAATAATTTGATTTTTTGACAACAATGTATTTTTCATCAAGAAGTTTCTAGCTTAATTTACACTATTTTTTTATATTTTTAAAATTGTAACATTTGTTTCCAAAAATCGTGTACTACACTTGAAAAATAGGGTATTTTTTACTTTAAAAATTAAAACACATTTTTAAATTTATTAAATTATTTGATTTTTTTAAAAATAATGTAATTTTCCCCATGAAGTTTCTAGCTTAATTTACACAATTGTTTATATTTCTATAATTGCAACATTTGTTTCTAGAAATCGTGTTCTATACACTTGAAAAATAGGGTATTTTTTACTAGAAAAATGAAAATGCATATTTTAAATTTATTAATTTTTTAAAGTTTTTTGACAACAATGTATTGTTCACAATGAAGTTTCTATCTTAATTTACAGTATTTTTTATATTTTTAAAATATCAACATTTGTTTCTAGAAATCCTGTAATATACACTTGAAATATAGGGCATTTTTTACTTTAGAAATGATAACAAATGTTTTTAATTTATTAAATTATTTGATTTATTTTTGAAAATAATGTAATTTTTTCCATGAAGTTTCTAGCTTAATTTACACAATTGTTTATATTTTTATAATTGCAACATTTGTTTCTAGATATCGTGTTCTATACACTTGAAAAATAGGATGTTTTTAAAATTAAAAATTAAAACGCATATTTTAAATTTATTAAATTTTTTGATTTATTTCAAAACACTGTATTGTTCACCATGAAGTTTCTTGTTGAATTTAAGAAAAAATTTATATTTTTATAATTGCAACATTTGTTTCTAAAAATCCTGTACTACACTTGAAAAAGACGGTGTCTATTTTTTAAAAAATGAAAATGCATATTTTAAATTTATTAAATTATTTGATTTTATTGTTAACAGTGTATTGTTCACCATGAAGTTTCTTGCTTAATTTACACTATCTTTTTATATTTTTAAATATATCAACATTTGTTTCTAGAAATCGTGTATATACACTTGAAAAATAGGGTGCTTTTTACTTTCAAAATGAAAACGCATATTTTAAAGTTATTAATTGTTTTATTTTTTTTGAAAAATATGTATTTTTCACCATGAAGTTTCTAGTTTAATTTACAAAACTTTTTTTATTTTTATAATTGCTATATTTGTTTCTAAAAATTGTGTACTATACACTTGAAAAATAGGGTGTTTTTTACTTTAAAAATTAAAAGGCATATTTTAAATTTATTAAATTTTTTAATGTTATGGAAAACAATATATTGTTCCCCATAAAGTTTCTAAGTTAATTTATAAAAATTATTATATTTTTAAAATTGCAACATTTGTTTCTAGAAATCGTGTATTACACACTTGAAAATTAGGGTATTTTTTACTTTAAAAAATAAAATGCATATTTTAAATTTATTAATATATTTAATTTTTTTAAAACAATGTATTGTTCACCATGAAGTTTCTAGCTTAATTTACACAATTTTTTATTTTTTTAAAATTTCAACATATGTTTCTAAAAATTGTGTACTATAGACTTGAAAAATAGGGTATTTTTTACTTTAAAAATGATAACGCATATTTTCAATTTATTAAATTATTTGATTTTTTTGAAAATAATGTAATTTTCCCCATGAAGTTTCTAGCTTAATTTACACAATTGTTTATATTTTTATAATTGCAACATTTGTTTCTAGAAATCGTTTTCTATACACTTGAAAAATTTGGTGTTTTTTACGTTAAAAATTAAAATGCATATTTTAAATTTATAAAATTATTTTATTTTTTAGAAAATAATCTATTGTTCCCCATAAAGTTTCTAGGTTAATTTTTACAATTTTATATATTTTTAAAATTGAAACATTTATTTCTAGAAATCGCGTACTATACACTTGAAAAATAGGGTGTTTTTTACTTTAAAAATAAAAACGCATATTTTAAATTTATAAAATTATTTGATTTTTTTGACAACAATGTATTTTCACCAAGAAGTTTCTAGCTTAATTTACACTATTTTTTATATTTTTAAAATATCAACATTTGTTTTTAGAAATCGTATACTATACACTTGAAAAATATGATGTTTTTAACAAAAAAAAATAAAAATGCATACTTTAAATTTCTTAAATTATTTGATTTTTTTTACAACAATGTATTGTTCATCAAGACATTTCTAGCTTAATTTACACTATTTTTTATCTTTCTAAAATATCAACACTTGTTTCTAGAAATCGTGTATTATACACTTGAAAAATAGGGTGTTTTTTACTAAAAAATAAAATCTCATATTTTAAATTATTAAATTTTTTGATTTTTTGAAACAATGTATTGTTCACCATAAAGTTTCTAGCTTAATTTACACTATTTTTTCATATTTTTAAAATATCAACATTTATTTCTAGAAATCGTGTATTAGACACTTGAAGTGTAGAGTGTTTTTTACTTTAAAAATGATAACAAATATTTTCAATTTATTAAATTATTTTATTTTTTTGAAAATAATTTAATTTTCCCCATGAAATTTCTAGCTTAATTTACACAATTGTTTATATTTTTATAATTGCAACAGTTGTTTCTAGAAATTGTGTTCTATACACTTGAAACATTTGGTGTTTTTTACTCTAAAAAATAAAACGCGTATTAAATTTATTAAATTTTTTGATTTATTTGAAAACAATGTATTTTTCACCATGAAGTTTCTTGTTGAGTTTACAACAAATTTTATATTTTTATAATTGCAACATTTGTTTCTAAAAATCGTGTACTACACTTGAAAAATAGGGTGTTTTTTACTTTAAAAATTAAAACACATATTTTAAATTTATTAAAGTGTTTGATTTTTTTAAAAATAATGTAATTTTCCCCATGAAGTTTTTTTGCTTAATTTACATAATTTTTAATATTTTTAAAATTGCAACATTTGTTTCTAAAATTCGTATACTATAGACTTGAAATATGGGGTGATTTTTACTTTAAAAATGAAAATGCATATTATAAATTTATTAAATTATTTGATTTTTTTGAAAACCATGTATTGTTCCCTATAAAGTTTCTAGCTTAATTTACATAATTATTTATATTTTTAAAATTGTAACATTTGATTTTAGAAATCGTGTACTATACACTTGAAAAATAGGGTGTTTTTTACTTTTAAAATTAAAATGCATATTTTAAATTTATTAAATTATTTGATTTTGTTGAAAAGAATCTATTGTTCCCCATAAAGTGTAACACCTAATGAAATTTAAGGCTAAGTTTTTTTTTTTTTTTTTTGTAAAACATTGTTAAGTAATATGCATCCTAGATGGTTCACCTTCGTAAGTTACATAGCACTTAGTTTAAGGGACTATCATATGCCCCATTAAAATACATGAGTTCATAGTAATAATAATAATAATAAGTTCCGCTAAATTCTAATTTACCATAATTTATAATAATAATAATAATAATAATAATAATAATAATAATAATAATAATTACAACCCTTTCAATTTATATGGATTCCTATACAACTGAACAAATTAATATATGAACTTGAAACTTAGGTTCACCATGCGTGACTATACCTAAGAAAAGCCCACAACTCATCCCATCTGTGGCTTTTGCTTCACAATCTTCCGATATCTGCGATATGGTAACCGTCGGTTATACGTAAACATATAACTGAGTAACTCCTGGCATTTTTGAAAATAGTTTTATACCATATCACAGCCAGTCTAACTTGAAAACACCCCATTTAATCCCTAACACACAATTCAATCCACAATCAATGCAACAACTCATACATAATGCATGCTATGACAATTATGGATGTATGCATGCCATGATCTTTCATTATCATACTTGTTTCATTTCTTTTCTTTAGTCTTTTACGGAAGCTTCGTGCACAAGACTTCTCCCTAGGCGCATGGTAGCAACGCGCATTTGAGCTCAATGATGGACCACGACAAGCGTCCCTACCGTGATCAACTACCGGGCTATCTTGACCCTGTTCATTGGGAATAACCCAGGACTTCCTTACCCGTTCATTAGAATAGTCCTTTCTTTCGAGTCATCTGGCTAGTCATAGGGCAACCCTACTAGTTCAGGCCATCTTACCCCGTTTATTGGGAGACCCTACATTCTCAATCTTTTCATGCTTGTCCGCTTACCCGGTGTCTGACCGGTGGAACTCAACCCTCTTACTCAACATCTATTGATGGGGAAAGCTTAAACTTGTCTTTAAATTTCATTTTCATTTCACATAAAATACTATCATGCATTTCACATTCAACTCATATCATTTGCATACAACATTCATCATTCATGACATTAGGTTTTCATGTTAGAGAAGAGGATCAAAAGACCATTTGCCCCAAAATGGAGCTTTATCAAAGAATGGGAGATGAGGGTGCATGGCTTACCTAGGCACTTCAATGGCTTCTCTAAGCTCCCAAATTCCTTCTTCAAGCTCCAATGGTGAAGAATCAAAGAAGGAGAAGCTTCATCTCTCTTGGGCTTGGGAAACCCTATGAGAGCAAGTGTGAAAATGATAAGTGAAGAGAGTGGGGAAGGGAGAAAGGGGCGAGAATGAGGGAGGAAGTAAGGGGTTTGCATGTTCAATTAAAGAGAAGAATTACCTTCCTTGTGGCTTGGTGATGATGATTTTTTAAGGAAACAACATGGAATTGAGCTTCTATGATGAGATTGATCAAGGAATTAGGAGAGAGTTTGAGGAGGGGATGAAGAACTACAGAGAAAGAGTATGGTCTTTGTATGGGTTGAAATGAGAAGGGGAAGTGAGGGTTATGCCTCACTTTAACTAGTTTCTAAATCTTGCTAAGTGGTCCCTCATGGCACTTTATAAAATTTCAACCTAGTCCTTCCCTCTAATTTCTTAAGGATTGCAACCAAATTCCTAAATTCTCATTTTGTTACCCATTAAATTTCTATTTTTATTGTAATCTAGTTCTTTCCCCCTAATCCAATTTGCTTTCTAATCTATTCTAGTTTCCCAAATTCCTTATCTTTTCTCAAATAGCCCCTTAAGAGTGAGTTTGTGAATCTAAATAATTTACTATAGGAAATTAGAAATGTGGGATATTACATAAAGTTACTAGCTTAATTTTACAATTTTTTATATTTTAAAATTGAAACATTTATTTCTAGAAATCGCATACTATACACTTGAAAAATAGGGTGTTTTTTAGTTTAAAAATGAAAATGCGTATTTTAAATTTATTAAATTATTTGATTTTTTTCACAACAATGTATTGTTCATGAAGAAGTTTCTACCTTAATTTACACTATTTTTTTATATTTTTAAAATATCAACATTTCTTTCTAGAAATCGTGTACTATACACTTGAAAAATATAGTCTTTTTTACTAAAAAAATAAAAGCGCATATTTTAAATTTATTAATTTATTTGATTTTTTTGACAACAATGTATTGTTCACCATGAAGTTTCTAGCTTAATTTACACTACTATTTTTATATTTTTAAAATATCAACATTTGCTTCTAGAAATCGTGTACTATACAATTAAAAAATAAGGTGTTTTTTACTAAAAAAATGAAAATGCATATTTTAAATTTATTAAAATATTTTTTTTAAATCAATGTATTGTTTACCATGAGGCTTCTAGCTTAATTTACACAATATTTTATATTTTTAAAATTGCAACAATTGTTTGTAGAAATTGTGTACTATAGACATGAAATATAGGGTGTTTTTTACTTTAGAAATGAAAACGCATATTTTAAATTTATTAAAATATTTGATTTTTTTGACAATACTGTATTGTTCATCAAGAAATTTCTAGCTTAATTTATACTATATTTTATATTTTTAAAATACTAACATTTGTTTCTAGAAATCGCGTACTATACACTTGAAAAATAGGGTGTTTTTTACTTTAAAAATAAAACCGCATACTTTAAATTTATTAAATTATTTGATTTTTTTGACAACAATGTATTGTTCACCATGAAGTTTCTAGCTTAATTTACATTATTTTTTTATATTTTTAAAATATCAACAATTATTTGTA
The DNA here is from genome assembly GCA_037177725.1 of Cyamopsis tetragonoloba. NCBI lineage: Eukaryota > Viridiplantae > Streptophyta > Magnoliopsida > Fabales > Fabaceae > Cyamopsis > Cyamopsis tetragonoloba. The sequence goes on along the minus strand of CM074122.1, from coordinate 59,461,303 downwards.
GAAATCGTGCACTATGACTTGAAATATAGGGTATTTTTTACTTTAAAAATGAAAACGCATATTTTAAATTTGTTAAATTATTTGATTTTTTTTGACAACAATGTATTGTTCATCAAGAAGTTTCTAACTAAATTTACATTATTTTTTTATATTATTAAAATATCAACATTTGTTTCTAGAAATCGTGTACTATACACTTGAAAATAGAGTGTTTTTTACTAAAAAAATGAAATCGCATCTTTTAATTTTATTAAATTATTTTATTTTTTTGACAATAATGTTCTGTTCACCATGAATTTTCTAACTTAATTTACACTATTTTTTTATATTTTTTAAATTGCAACATTTGTTTGTTGAAATCATGTACTATAGACTTGAAAGATAGGGTGTTTTTTACTTTTAAAAGGAAAATTCATATTTTAAATTTATTAAATTATATGATTTTTATGACAATAATGTATTGTTTACCATGAAGTTTCTAGCATAATTTACCCAATTTTTTATATTTTTAAAATTGCAACATTTGTTTGTAGAAATCGTGTATTATAGACTTGAAATATAGGGTGTTTTTTACTTTAAAAATTAAAACGCATATTTTAAATTTATTAAATTATTTGATTTTTGTGACAACAATATATTGTTCACCATGAAGTTTGTAGCTTAATTTACACTATTTTTTTATAATTTAAAATATCAATATTTGTTTCTAGAAACTTCGTGGTAAACAATACATTGTTTTCAAAAAAATCAAATAATTTAATAAATTTAAAATATGCGTTTTCATTTTTAAAGTAAAAAACACTCTATATTTCAAGTCTATAGTACACGATTTCTACAGACAAATGTTGCAATTTTAAAAAATAAAAAATTGTGTATATTAAGTTAAAACCTTCATGGTAAACTCATTGTGGTAAAAAAAATCAAATAATTTAAAAAATTTAAAATATGCGTTTTCATTTTTTAAGTAAAAAAGACACTATTTTTCAAGTGTAAACACGATTACCAGAAACAAAAGTTGATATTTTAAAAATATAAAAAATTGTGCAAATTAAGCTAGAAACTTCATGGTAAACAATACATTGATGTCAAAAATCAAATAATTTAACAAAATTTAAAATATGCGTTTTCATTTTTAAAGTAAAAAACACCCTATATTACAAGTATATAGTACACGATTTCAACAAACAAATGTTGCAATTTTACAAAAAATAAAAATATGTGTATATTAAGCTAGAAACTTATTGGAAAAAAATACAATGATTTTAAAAAAAAATTAAATAATTAAAGAAATTTAAAATACACCTTTTAATTTTTTTAGTAATAAACAGCCTATATTTCAAGTGTATAGTACATTATTTCTAGAAACAAATGTTGATATTTTAATAATATAAAAATAGTGTAAATTAAGCTAGAAACTTCATTGTGAAAAATATATTATTGTCAAAAATATCAAATAATTTAATAAATTTAAAATATGCGTTTTCATTTTTAATGTAAATAACATCCTATATTTCAAGTCTATAGTACACGATTTCTGCAAACAAATGTTGCAATTTCAAAAATATTAAAAATTGTGTATATTAAGCTAGAACCTTCATGGAAAACTATACATTTGAGTAAAAAAAATCAAATATTTAATAAATTTAAAATATGCATTTTCATTTTTTTAGTAAAAAATACACTATTTTTCAAGTGTATAGTACACGATCACCAGAACCAAATGTTGATATTTTAAAAATATAAAAAAGTGTGCAATTTAAGCTAGAAAGTTCGTGATAAAAAATACATTGATGTCAAAAATTAAATAATTTAATAAATTTAAAATATGTATTTTTATTTTTAAAGTAAAAAACACCCTATATTTCAAGTCTATATTGTACACGATTTCTACAAACAAATGTTGAGATTCTAAAAAAAATAAAAATATGTGTAAATTAAACTAGAAACATAATGGTTAACAATAAAATGATTTTATAAAAAAAATTAAATAATTTAAGAAATTTAAAATACGCCTTTTAAATTTTTTTAGTAATAAACAGCCTATTTTTGTACACGATTTCTAGAAACAAATGTTGATATTTTAAAAATATAAAAAATAGTGTAAATTAAGCTAGAAACTTCATGGTGAAAAATACATTGTTGTCAAAAAAATCAAATAATTTAACAAATTTAAAATATGCATTTTAATTTTTAAAGTAAAAAAAACCTATATTTCAAGTCTATAGTACACGATTTCTACAAACAAATGTTGCAAATTTAAAAATATAAAAAATTGTGTATATTAAGCTAGAACCTTCATGGTAAATTCGACATTGTGGTAAAAAAAATCAAATAATTTAATAAATTTAAAATATGCGTTTTCTTTTTTCTAGTAAAAAAGACACTATTTTTCAATTGTATAGTACACGATTACCGGAAACAAATGTTGATATTTTAAAAATATAAAAAATAAGTGTAAATTAAGCTAGAAAATTCTTGATGAACAATACATTGATGTCAAAAAATCGAATAATTTAATAAATTTAAAATATGCACTTTCATTTTTAAAATAAAAAACACCCTATATTTCAAGTCTATAGTACACGATTTCTACAAACAAACGTTGAAATTTTAAAACTATAAAAAATTGTGAAAATTAAGCTAATAAATTTAAAAATATGCGTTTTCATTTTTAAAGTCGATAGTACACGATTTCTACAAACAAATGTTGCAATTTTAAGAATATAAAAAATTGAGTAAATTAAGCTAGAAACTTCATGGTGAACAATACATTGATGTCAACAAATAAAATAATTTTCAATTTAAAATATGCGTTTTCATTTTTAAAGTAAAAAACACCCTATATTTTAAGTCTTATAGTACACGATTTTTACAAACAAATATTACAATTTTAAAAATCTAAAAAACTGTGTAAATTAAGCTAGAAACTTCATGGTAAACTATACATTGTGGTCAAAAAAATCAAATAATATAATAAATTTAAAATATACATTTTCATTTTTTTAGTAAAAAACACGCTATTTTTCAAGTGTTAGTACACGATTACTAGAAAGAAATATTGATATTTTAAAAATATAAAAACTAAGTGTAAATTAAGCTCGAAAATTCATGATGAAATATACATTGATGTCAAAAATCAAATAATTTAATAAATTTAAAATATGCATTTTCAATTTTAAAGTAAAAAACACCCTATATTTCAAGTCTGAAGTACACGATTTCTACAAATATTGGAATTTTAAAAAAATAAAAATATGTGAAAATTAAACTAGAAACTTAATGGTAAACAATACAATGATTTTAAAAAAAATTTTAATAATTTAAGAAATTTAAAATACGCCTTTTAATTTTTTTAGTAATAAACAACCTATTTTTCAAGTGTATAGTACACGATTTATAGAAACAAATGTTGATATTTTAAAAATATAGAAAATAGTGTAAATTAAGTTAGAAACTTCATGGTGAAAAATACATTGTTGTCAAAAAAATCAAATAATTTAATAAATTTAAAAAATGCATTTTCATTTTTAAAGTAAAAACAACCCTATATTTCAAGTGATATTACACGATTTCTACAAACAAATGTTGCAAGTTTAAAAATATAAAAAAATTGTGTAAATTATCTAGAAATTTCATGTTAAACTATACATTGTTGTCCAAAAAATAAAATAATTTAAAAATTTTAAAATATGCATTTTCATTTATTCAGTAAAAAACACATTATTTTTAAAGTGTATAGTACACGATTTCGAGAAACAAATGTTGATCTTTTAAAAATATAAAAATAGTGCAAATTAAGATAGAAACTTCGTTAGGAAAAAACATTGTTGTCAAAAAAATCAAATAATTAAATAAATTTAAAATATGCATTTTCATTTTTAAAGTAAAACACCCCCAACATTTCAAGTCATAGTAGAGGATTTCTACAAACAAATGTTGCAATTTTAAAAATATAAAAAAATAGTGCAAATTAAGATAGAAACTTCGTTAGGAAAATACATTGTTGTCAAAAAAATCAAATAATTAAATAAATTTAAAATATGCATTTTCATTTTTAAAGTAAAACACCCCCAACATTTCAAGTCATAGTAGAGGATTTCTACAAACAAATGTTGCAATTTTAAAAATATAAAAAAATTGTGTAAATTAGCTAGAAGCTTCATGGTAAACTATACATTGTTGTCCAAAAAATCAAATAATTTAAAAAATTTAAAATATGCGTTTTCATTTTTTAAGTAAAAAACACATTATTTTTCAAGTGTATAGTACACGATTTCTAGAAACAAATGTTGAAATTTTAAAAATATAATAAAAAAGTGTAAATTAAGCTAGAAACTTCATGGTGAACAACATATTGTGGTCAAAAAAATCAAATAATTTAATAAATTTAAAAAATGCATTTTCATTTTTAAAGTAAAAACAACCCTATATTTCAAGTGATATTACACGATTTCTACAAACAAATGTTGCAATTTTTTAAAAAAAAATTGTGTGAATTAAGCTAGAAACTTCATGGTAAACAATACATTGTTTTAAAAAAAATAATTAATTTCATAAATTTAAAATATGTGTTTTCATATTTAAAGTAAAAAATACCCTACTTTTCAAGTGAATAGTACACGATTTCTAGAAACAAATGTTGATATTTAAAAAATATAAAAAAATAGTGTAAATTAAGCTAGAAAATTCATGACGATCAATACATTTTTGACAAAAAAATTAAAGAATTTAATAAATTTAAAATATGCGTTTTCATTTTTAAATTAAAAAACACCCTATATTTCAAGTCTATAGTACATGATTTCTTAAAACAAATGTTGCAATTTTAAAAATATAAACAATTTTGCAAATTAAGCGAGAAACTTCATGGTAAATAATACATTGTTGTTAAAAAAATTAAATAATTTAATAAATTTAAATATGCGTTTTCATTTTTAAAGTTAAAAACACCCTATATTTCAAGTCTATAGTACATGATTTCTACAAACAAATGTTGCAATTTGAAAAATATTAAAAATTATGTAAATTAATCTAGAACCTTCATGGTAAACAATACATTGATTTAAAAAAAAATTAAATAATTTAATAAATTTAAAATATGCGTTTTCATTTTTTTAGTAAAAAACACCCTACTATTCAAGTGTATAGTACACAATTTCTAGAAACAAATGATGAATTTTAAAAATATAAAAAAATATTTGAAATTAAGCTTGAAACTTCATGATGAAAAATATATTGTTTTCAACAAAATCAAATAATTTAATAAATTTAAAATATGCGTTTTAATTTTTAAAGTAAAAAACACCCTATATTTCAAATCTATAGTACATGATTTCTACAAACAAATGTTACAATTTTAAAAATATAAAAAATTGTGCAAATTAAGCTAGAAACTTCATGGTAAACAATACATTGTTGTTAAAAAAATAAAATAATTTAATAAATTAAAAATATGGGTTTCCATATTTTAGTAAAAAACACACTATTTTTTAAGTGGATAGTACACAATTTCTAGAAACAAATGTTGATATTTTGAAAATATCAAAAAATAGTGTAAATTAAGATAGAAAATTCATGGTGAAAAATACATTGTTGGAAAAAAAAATCAAATAATATAATAAATTTAAAATATTCATTTTCATTTTGAAAGTAAAAAACACCCTATATTTCAAGTCTATAGTACACAATTTCTACAAACAATTGTTGAAATTTTAAAAATATAAAAAATTGTGTAAATTAAGCTAGAAACTTCATGGTCAACAATATATTGTTGTAAAAAAAATGAAATAATTTAAAAAATTAAAAATATGCGTTTTCATTTTTAAAGTAAAAAACACCCTATATTTTAAGTCTATAGTATATGATTTCTACAAATAAATGTTGCAATTTTAAGAGTATAAAAAATTATGTAAATTAAGCTAGAAAGTTCATGGTAAACCATACATTGATTTCAAAAAAAAATAAATAATTTAATAAATTTAAAATATGCGTTTTCATTTTTTTAGTAAAAAACACCCTTTTTCACAAGTGTATAGCTCATGATTTTTAGAAACAAATATTGATATTTTAAAAATTTGTGTAAATTAAGCTAGAAACTTAATGATGAAAAATATATTGTTGTCAACAAAAACAAATATTTTAATAAATTTAAAATATGCGTTTTCATTTTTAAAGTAAAAAACACACTATATTTAAATTCTATACTACACGATTTCTACAAACAAATGTTGTAATTTTAAAAATATTAAAATTGTGTAAATTAAGCTAGAAACTTCATGGTAAGCAATACATTGATCTGAAAAAAATAAAATAATTTAATAAATTTAAAATATGCGTTTTCATATTTAAAGTATAAAACACTCTTTTTTTCAAGTGTATAGTACACAATTTCTAGAAACAAATGTTGAAATTTTAAAAATATAAAAAATTGTGTAAATTAAGCTAGAAACTTCATGAGGAAAAATAAATTGATGTCAATAAAAAAAAATAATTTAATAAATTTAAAATATACGTTTTCATTTTTAAAGTAATAAATATCGTATATTTCAAGTCTATACTACACGATTTCTACAAACAAATGTTGTAATTTTAATAGTATAAAAAATTATATGAATTAAGCTAGAAACTTCGTGGTAAACAATACATTGATTTAAAAAAAGTTAAATAATTTAATAAATTTTTAATATGCGTTTTTATTTTTAAAGTAAAAAACACCATATATTTCAAGTCTATAGTACACGATTTCTATAAAAAAAATGTTGCAATTTTAAAACTATAAAAATTTTTGTAAATTAAGCTAGAAACTTGATGATAAACAATACATTGTGGTTAAAAAAATAAATAATTTAATAAATTAAAAATATGAGTTTTAATTTTTTTTATTAAAAAACACACTATTTTTTAAGTGTTATAGTTCACGATTTCTAGAAACAAATGTTGGTATTTTAAAAATATAAAAAAATAGTGTAAATTAAGCTAGAAAATTCTTGGTGAACAATACATTGTTGAAAAAAAAATTAAATAATTTAATAAATTTAAAATATGCGTTTTCATTTTTAAAGTAAAAAACACCCTATATTTCAAGTCTATAGTACATGATTTCTACAAACAAATGTTACAATTTAAAAATAAAAAAAATTGTGTAAATAAGCTAGAAACTTCATGGTAAACAATACATTGATTTCAAAAAAAAATTAAATACTTTAATCAATTTTAAATATGTGTTTTCATTTTTTTAGTAAAAACACCTTTTTTTTTATGTGTATAGTACACGATTTCAAGAAACAAATGTTGATATTTTCAAAATATAAAAAATAGTGTAAATTAATCTCAAGCCTTCATGATGAAAAATAAATTGTTGACAAAAATAATTAAATGATTTAATAAATTTAAAATATGCGTTTTCATTTTTAAAGTAAAAAACACCCTATATTTCAAGTCCATACTACACGATTTCTACAAACAAATGTTTCAATTTTCAAAATATAAAAAATTGTGTAAATTAAGCTAAAAACTTTATGGTAAAAGTACATTGATTTCAAAAAAAATTAAATAAATTTATAATTTTTAAATATGCATCTTAATTTTTTTAGTAAAAAACACCCTTTATTTCAACTGTATAGTACACGATTTCTAGAAACAAACGTTGATATTTTAAAAATATAAAAAAATAGTGTAAATTAAGCTAAAAAACTTCATGATGAAAAATACATTGTTGTCAACATATACAAATAATTTAATAAATTTAAAATATGGGTTTTCATTTTTAAAGTAAAAATCACCCTATATTTCAAGTCTATACTACATGATTTCTACAAACAAATGTTGCAATTCAAAACAAAAAACAATTGTGTAAATTAAACTAGAAATTTCATGTTAAACAATACATTGATTTCAAAAAAAATTAAATAATCTAGTCAATTTAAAATATGCGTTTTCATTTTTTTAGTAAAAAACACTTTTTATTTCAAGTTTATAGTACACGATTTCTAGAAACAAATGTTGATATTTTCAAAATATAAAAAAAATAGTGTAAATTAACCTAAAGACTTCATGATGAAAAAAAAATTGTTGACAAAAATAATTAAATAATTTAATAAATTTAAAATATGCATTCTCATTTTTAAAGTAAAAAACACCCTATATTTCAAGTCCATACTACACGATTTCTACAAACAAATGTTTCAATTTTCAAAATATAAAAAATTGTGTAAATTAAGCTAAAAACTTCATGGTAAAAATACATCGATTTCAAAAAAAAATAAAAAAAATTATAATTTTGACATATGCGTCTTAATTTGTTTAGTAAAAAAAACACCCTTTTTTTCAAGTGTATAGTACACGATTTCTAGAAACAAATGTTGATATTTTAAAAATATAAAAAATAGTGTAAATTAAGTTATAAAACTTCATGATGAAAAATACATTGTTGTCTACAAATACAAATAATTTAATAAATTTAAAATATGGGTTTTCATTTTTAAAGTAAAAATCACACTATATTTCAAGTCTATACTACATGATTTCTACAAACAAATGTTGCAATTTAAAAATAAAAAAAAATTGTGTAAATTAAGCTAGAAATTTCATGGTAAACAATACATTGATTTCAAAAAAAAATTAAATAATCTAACAAATTTTAAATATGCGTTTTCATTTTTTTAGTACAAAACACTTTTTATTTCAAGTGTATTGTACACGATTTCTAGAAACAAATGTTGATATTTTCTAAATATAAAAAATAGTGTAAATTAACCTCAAAACTTCATGATGAAAAATAAATTGTTGACCAAAATAATTAAATAATTTTATAACTTTAAAATATGGGTTTTCATTTTTAGAGTAAAAAACACCCTATATTTCAAGTCCATACTACACGATTTCTACAAATAAATGTTTCAATTTTCAAAATATAAAAATTTGTGTAAATTAAGCTAAAAACTTCATGGAAAAAATACATTGATTTCAAAAAAATTAAACAATTTTATAAATTTAAAATATGTGTCTTCATTTTTTTAGTAAAAAACACCCTTTTTTCAATTGTATAGTATACGATTTCAAGAAACAAATGTTGATATTTTCAAAATATAAAAAAAATAGTGTAAATTAAGCTAGAAAATTCATGGTGAATAATTCATTTTTGACAAAAAAGTCAAATAATTTAATAAATTTAAAATATATGTTTTCATTTTTAGAGAAAAAAACACCCTATATTTCAAGTCCATACTACACAATTTCAACAAACAAATGTTGCAATTTTAAAAATATAAAAAATTTGTAAATTAAGCTAAAAAATTCATAGTAAAAATACTTTGATTTAAAAAAAATTAAATAAATTTATAAATTTCAAATATGCGTCTTCATGTTTTTAGTAAAAAACACCCTTTTGTTAAAGTGTATAGTACACGATTTCTAGAAACAAATGTTGATATTTTAAAAATATAAAAAAATAGAGTAAATTAAGTTAAAAAACTTCATGATAAAAAATACATTGTTGTCAACAAATACGAATAATTTAATAAATTTAAAATATGCGTTTTCATTTTTAAAGTAAAAAACACCTTAAATTTCAAGTCTATACTACATGATTTCTACAAACAAATGTTGCAATTTAAAAATAAAAAAAATTGTGTAAATTAAGCTAGAAACTTCATGGTAAAAATTACATTGATTTCAAAAAAAAATTAAATAATTTAATAAATTTTAAATATATGTTTTCATTTTTTTAGTAAAAAACACCTTTTTTTTCAAGTGTATAGTACACGATTTCTAGAAACAAATGTTGATATTTTAAAAATATAAAAAAATAGTATAAATTAAGTTAAAAAACTTCATGATGAAAAATACATTGTTGTCAACAAATACGAATAATTTAATAAATTTAAAATATGCGTTTTTATTTTTAAAGTAAAAAACACCCTAAATTTCAAGTCTATACTACATGATTTCTACAAACAAATGTTGCAATTTAAAAATAAAAATAGTTGTGTAAATTAAGCTAGAAACTTCATGATAAACAATACATTGATTTCAAAAAAAATTAAATAATCTAATAAATTTTAAATATGTGTTTTCATTTTTTTAGTGAAAAACACTTTTTTTTCAAGTGTATAGTGCACGATTTCTAGAAACAAATGTTGATATTTTAAAAATATAAAAAAATAGTGTAAATAAAGCTAGAAAACTCAAGGTGAACAATACATTTTTGAAAAAGAAAAATCAAATAATTTAATAAATTTAAAATATGCGTTTTCATTTTTAAACAAAAAAGCACCCTATAATTGAAGTCTATACTACACGATTTCTACAAACAAATGTTTCAATTTTAAAAATATAAAAAATTGTTTAAATTAAGCTAAAAAAAATTCATTGATTTCAAAAAAAATTAAATAATTTTATAAATTTAAAATATGCGTCTTCATTTTTTTAGTAAAAAACACCCTTTTTTTCAAGTGATAGTACACGATTTCTAGAAACAAATGTTGATATTTTAAAAATATAAAAAAAATAGTGTAAATTAAGCTAGAAAATTCATGGTGAACAATTCATTTTTGACAAAAAAATCAAATAATTTAATAAATTTTAAATATGTGTTTTAATTTTTAAAGAAAAAACACCCTATATTTCAAGTCCATACTACACGATTTCAACAAACAAATGTTGCAATTTTAAAAATATAAAAAATTGTGTAAATTAAGCTAAAAAATTCATTGATTTAAATAAAATTAAATAAATTTATAAATTTTAAATATGCGTCTTCATGTTTTTAGTAAAAAACACCCTTTTTTTCAAGTGTATAGTACACGATTTCTAGAAACAAATGTTGATATTTTAAAAATATAAAAAAATAGTTTAATTAAGTTAAAAAACTTCATCATGAAAAATACATTGTTGTCAACAAATACGAATAATTTAATAAATTTAAAATATGCGTTTTCATTTTTAAAGTAAAAAACACCCTAAATTTCAAGTCTATACTACATGATTTCTACAAACAAATGTTGCAATTTAAAAATAAAAAAAAATTGTGTAAATTAAGCTAGAAACTTCATGGTAAAAATTACATTGATTTCAAAAAAAATTAAATAATTTAATAAATTTTAAATATATGTTTTCATTTTTTTAGTAAAAAACACCTTTTTTTTCAAGTGTATAGTACACGATTTCTAGAAACAAATGTTGATATTTGTAAAATATAAAAAAATAGTGTAAATTAAGCTAGAAAATTCATGGTGAACAATACATTTTTGAAAAAAAAATCAAATAATTTAAAAAACTTCAAAATATGCATTTTCATTTTTAAACAAAAAACACCCTATAATTGAAGTCTATACTACACAATTTCTACAAACAAATGTTTCAATTTTAAAAATATAAAAAATTATCTAAATTAAGCTAAAAAATTCATGGTAAAAATACATTGATTTCAAAAACAATTAAATAATTTTATAAATTAAAAATATGCGTCTTCATTTTTTTAGTAAAAAACACCCTTTTTTTCAAGTGATAGTACACGATTTCTAGAAACAAATGTTGATATTTTAAAAATATAAAAAAAATAATGTAAATTAAGCTAGAAAATTCATGGTGAACAATTCATTTTTGACAAAAAAATCAAATAATTTAATAAATTTTAAATATGTGTTTTAATTTTTAAAGAAAAAAACACCATATATTTCAAGTCCATACTACACGATTTCAACAAACAAATGTTTCAATTTTAAAAATATAAAAAATTGTGTAAATTAAGCTAAAAAATTAATTGATTTAAAAAAATTAAATAAATTTATAAATTTTAAATATGCGTCTTCATATTTTTAGTAAAAAACACCCTTTTTTTCAAGTGTATAGTACACGATTTCTAGAAACAAATGTTGATATTTTAAAAATATAAAAAAATAGTGTAAATTAAGTTAAAAAACTTCATGATGAAAAATATATTGTTGTCAACAAATACGAATAATTTAATAAATTTAAAATATGTGTTTTCATTTTTAAAGTAAAAAACACCCTAAATTTCAAGTCTATACTACATGATTTCTACAAACAAATGTTGCAATTTAAAAATAAAAAAAATTGTGTAAATTAAGCTAGAAACTTCATGGTAAAAATTACATTGATTTCAAAAAAAATTAAATAATTTAATAAATTTTAAATATATTTTTTCATTTTTTTAGTAAAAAACACCTTTTTTTTCAAGTGTATAGTACACGATTTCTAGAAACAAATGTTGATATTTTTAAAATATAAAAAAATAGTGTAAATTATGCTAGAAAATTCATGGTGAACAATACATTTTTGAAAAAAAATCAAATAATTTAAAACAATTTAAAATATGCATTTTCATTTTTAAACATAAAACACCCTATAACTGAAGTCTATACTACACAATTTCTACAAACAAATGTTTCAATTTTAAAAATATAAAAAATTGTCTAAATTAAGCTAAAAACATCATGGTAAAAATACATTGATTTCAAAAAAAATTAAATAATTTTATAAATTAAAAATATGCGTCTTCATTTTTTTAGTAAAAAACACCATTTTTTTCAAGTGATAGTACACGATTTATAGAAAAAAATGTTGATATTTAAAAAATATAAAAAAATAGTGTAAATTAAGCTAAAAACTTCATGGTAAACAAGACATTGATTTTATAAAAATTAAATAATTTAATAAATTTCAAATATGCGTTTACATTTTTAAAGTAAAAAAATCCAATATTTCAAGTATATAGTACATGATTTCTACAAAAAAATGTTGCAATTTAGAATATATAAAAAATTTTGTAAATTAAACTAGAAACTTCATGGTAAACAATACATTGATTTAAAAAAATGAAATAATTTAATAAATTTAAAATATGAGTTTTGATTTTTAAAGTAAAAAACACCATATATTTCAAGTCTATAGTACACGATTTCTACAAACAAATTTTGCAATTCGAAAGATATAAAAAATTATGTAAATTAAGCTAGAAACTTAATGGTAAACAACACAGTGATTTCAAGAAAAATTGAATAACTTCATAAATTTTAAATATGCGTTTTCATTTTTTTAGTAAAAAACACACTCTTTTTTCAAGTGTTTAGTACACGACTTCTAGAAACAAATGTTGATATTTTAAAATATAAAAAAATAGTGTAAATTAAGCTAGAAACTTCATGATGAAAAATACATTGTTGTCAACAAAAACAAATAATTTAATAAATTTGAAAAATGCATTTTCATTTTTAAAGTAAAAAACACCCTATATTTTAACTCTATACTAAACGATTTCTACAAACAAATGTTGCAATTTTAAAATATTAAAAATTGTGTAAATTAAGCTAAAAAATTCATAGTAAACAATACATTGATTTAAAAAAAAATTAATAAATTTTAAATATGCGTTTTCCTTTTTTTAGTAAAAAACACCTTTTTTTTTCAATGTATAGTACACGATTTCTAGAAACAAATGTTGAGATTTGAAAAATATAAAAAATTAGTGTAAATTAAGCCAGAAACATCATGATGAAAAATACATTGTTGATTAAAAAATCAAATAATTTAAAAAATTTATAATATGCGTTTTCAGTTTTAAAGTAAAAAACAGCCTAGATTTCAACTCCATACTACACGATTTCTACAAACAAATGTTTCAATTTTAAAAATATAAAAATTTTTGTAGATTAACCTAAAAACATCATGGTAAACAATACCTTGATTTCAAAAAAAATTAACTAAATTTAATAAATTTTAATATGCGTTTTCATTTTTTTAGTAAAAAACACCATTTTTTCAAGTGTATATATAATACACGATTTGTAGAAACAAATGTTGATATTTTAAAACAAAAAATTTACTGTAAATTAAGCTAGAAACTTCATGATGAAAAATACATTATTGTCAAAAAAATTAAATAATTTAATAAATTTCAAATATGCGTTTTCATTTTTAAAGTAAAAAACACCCAATATTTCAAGTCTATAGTACATGATTTCTACAAACAAATGTTGCAATTTTAAAATTATAAAAAATTGTACAAATTAAGCTAAAAACTTCATGGTAAACAATACATTGTTTTTAAAAAATCAAATAATTTAATAAATTCAAAATATGTGTTTTCATTTTTAAAGTAAAAAACACACTATATTTCAAGTCTATAGTACACGATTTCTACAAACAAATGTTGCAATTTTATAAATATAAAAATTATGTAAATTAAACAAGAAACTTCAAGGTAAACAATACATTGATTTTAAAAAAATCAAATAATTTAATATATTTAAAATATGCGTTTTTATTTTTAAAGTAAAAAACACCCTATATTTCAATTCTATAATACACGATTTCTACAAACAAATGTTGCAATTTTAAAAATATAAAAAACTATGTAAATTAAGCTAGAAACTTCATGGTAAAAAATATATTGATTTAAAAAAAAAGATAGTTTAATAAATTTTAAATATGCGTTTTCATTTTTTTAGTAAAAAACACTTTTTTTTTCAAGTGTATAGTAGACGATTTCTAGAAACAAACGTTAATATTTTAAAATATAAAAAAATAGTGTAAATTAAGCTAGAAACTTCATGATGAAAAATACCATGTTGTCAAAAAAATCAAATAATTTAATAAATTTAAAATATGCGTTTTCATTTTTAAAGTAAAAAACATCTACATGATTTCTACAAACAAATGTTGCAATTTTAAAAATATAAAAAGTTGTGCAAATTAAGCTAGAAACTTCATGGTAAACAATACATTGTTGTTAAAAAAATCAAATAATTTAATAAATTTAAAATATGCATTTTCATTTTTAAAGTAAAAAAGACCATATATTTCAAGTCTATAGTACACGATTTCTACAAACAAATATTGCAATTTTAAAAATATAAAAAATTATGTAAATTAAGTTAGAAACTTCATAGTAAACAATACAATGATTTGAAAAATATTAAATAATTTAATAAATTTTAAATATGCATTTTAATTTTTTTAGTAAAAAACACCATTTTTTTCATGTGTATAGTACATGATTTGTAGAAACAAATGTTGATATTTAAAAAATATAAAACGATAGTGTTAATTAAGAGGGAAACTTCATGGTGAACAATACATTGTTTTCAAAAAATTCAAATAAATTATTAAATTTGAAATATGCGTTTTCAATTTTTACTAAAAAACACCTTATTTTCAAGTGTATAGTACACAATTCCTAGAAACAAATGTTGATATTTTAAAAATATAAAAAATATAGTGTAAATTAAGCTAGAAACTTCATGATGAAAAATACATTGTTGTCAAAAAAATTAAATAATTTAATAAATTTAAAATATGCGTTTTCATTTTTAAATTGAATAACACCCTATATTTAAAGTCTATAGTACATGATTTCTACAAACAAATGTTGCAATTTTAAAATTATAAAAAATTGTGCAAATTAAGCTTAAAACTTCATGGTAAACAATATATTGTTGTTAAAAAAATCAAATAATTTAATAAATTTAAAATATGCGTATTAGATTTTAAAGTAAAAAATACCCTATATTTCAAATCTATAGTACACGATATCTACAAACAAATGTTGCAATTTTAAAAATATAAGAAATTATTTAAATTAAGCTAGAAACTACATGGTAAAAAATACATTGATTTAAAAAAAATTAAATAATTTAATAAATTTAAAATATGTGTTTTCCTTTTAAAAGTTAAAAACACTCTATATTTCAAGTCTATAGTACACGATTTCTACAAACAAATATTGCAATTTTAAAAATATAAAAAAAAGTGTAAGTTAAGCTAGAAAATTCATGGTGAAAAATACATCGTTGACAAAAAAAAGGAAAATAATTTAATAAATTTAAAATATGCGTTTTCATTTTTAAAGTAAAAAACTTCGTATATTTCAAGTCTATACTACACGATTTCTAAAAACAAATGTTGCAATTTTAAAAATATAAAAAATTGTGTAAATTAAGTTAGAAACTTCAAGGCAAACAATACATTGATTTTAAAAAAAATTAAATAATTTAATAAATTTTATATACGGGTTTTCATTTTTTTACTTAGAAACATCATATTTTTCAAGTGTATAGTACACAATTTCTACAAAAAAATGTTGATATTTAAAAAATACAAAAAATATTGTAAATTAAGCTAGAAACTTCTTGGTGAACAATACATTGTTTTCAAAAAAATAAATTAATTTAATAAATTTTAAATATGCATTTTCATTTTTTTAGTAAAAAACACCCTTTTTTACAAGTGTATAGTACGCTATTTCTAAAAAAAAATGTAGATATTTTAATAATATAAAAAAATAGTGTAAATTAAGCTAGAAACTTCATGATGAAAAATACATTGTTGTCAACAAAAAAAATAATTTAATAAATTTAAAATATGCGTTTTCATTTTTAAAGTAAAAAACACTCTATATTTCAAGTCTATAATACACAATTTCTACAAACAAATGTTGCAATTTTAAAAATATAAAAAATTGTGCAAATTATGCTAAATACTTCATGGTAAACAATACATTGATTTCAAACAAATTACATAATTTAATAAATTTAAAATATGCGTTTTAATTTTTAAAGTAAAAAACACCCTATATTTCAAATCTATTGTACACGATTTCTAGAAACAAATGTTGATATTTTTAAAATATAAAAAAATAGAGTAAATTAAGCTAGAAACTTCATGGTAAACAATACATTGTTGTCAACAAAAACAAATAATTTAATAAATTTAAAATATGCGTTTTCATTTATAAAGTAATAAACACCCTATATTTTAAGTCTACACTACACGATTTCTACAAACAATACATTGATCGGAAAAAAATATGTAAATTAAGTCAGAAACTTCATGGTAAACAATACATTGACCGGAAAAAAATTAAATAATTTAATATATTTTAAATATGCATTTTCATTTTTTTTAGTAAAAAGCAACCTATTTTTCAAGTGTATAGTACAGGATTTGTAGAAATAAATGTTGATATTTAAAAAATATAAAAATTAGTGTAAATTAAGCTAGAAACTTCTTAGTGAACAATACATTGTTTTCAAAAAAATAAATTAATTTAATAAATTTTAAATATGCGTTTTCATTTTTTTAGTAAAAAACACCCTTTTTTACAAGTGTATAGTACTCTATTTCTAGAAAACAATGTTGATATTTTAAAAATATAAAAAATTAGTGTAAATTAAGCTAGAAACTTCATGATGAAAAATACATTGTTGTCAACTAAAAAAAATAATTTAATAAATTTAAAATATGCGTTTTCATTTTTAAAGTAAAAAACACTCTATATTTCAAGTCTATAATACACAATTTCTACAAACAAATGTTGCAATTTTAAAAATATAAAAATTGTGCAAATTATGCTAAAAACTTCATGGTAAACAATACATTTATTTCAAAAAAATTACATAATTTAATAAATTTAAAATATGCGTTTTAATTTTTAAAGTAAGAAACACCCTATATTTCAAATCTATTGTACACGATTTCTAGAAACAAATGTTAATATTTTTAAAATATAAAAAAATAGAGTAAATTAAGCTAGAAACTTCATGGTAAACAATACATTGTTGTCAACAAAAACAAATAATTTAATAAATTTAAAATATGCGTTTTCATTTATAAAGTAATAAACACCATATATTTTAAGTCTACACTACACGATTTCTACAAACAATACATTGATCGGAAAAAAATATGTAAATTAAGTCAGAAACTTCATGGTAAACAATACATTGACCGGAAAAAAATTAAATAATTTAATATATTTTAAATATGCATTTTCATTTTTTTTAGTAAAAAGCAACCTATATTTCAAGTCTAAAGTATACGATTTCTACAAACAAATGTTGCAAATTTAAAAATATAAAAAATTGTGTAAATTAAGCTAGAAACTTCATAGTAAATCATACATTGTTGTCAAAAAATAAAATAATTTATTAAATTTAAAATATGTGTTTTCATTTTTAAAGTAAAAAACACCTTATATTTCAAGTCTATTGTACACGATTTGTACAAACAAATCTTGCAATTTTAAAAATATAAAAATTTAGGTAAATTAAGCTAGAAATTTCATGGTAAAAAATATATTTATTTAAAAACAAAATAATAATTTAATAAATTTAAAATATACGTTTTCATTTTCAAAGTAAAAAACACTCTATTTTCAAGTGTATAGTACACGATTTCGAGAAACAAATGTTGATATTATGATAATATAAAAAATAATGTAAATTAAGCTAGAATCTTCTTGATAAACAATACATGGTTGTCAAAAAAATCAAATTATTTAATAAATTTAAAATATGCGCTTTTCGTTTTTAAAGTAACAAACACACTATATTTCTAGTCTAAAGTACAAGATTTCAACAAACAAATATAACAATTTTTAAAATGTAAAAAATTGTGTAAATTAAGCAAGAAACTTCATAGTAAATCATACATTGTTGTCAAAAAAATCAAATAATTTATTAAATTTAAAATATGTGTTTTCATTTTTAAAGTAAAAAACACCCTATATTTCAAATCTATAGTACATGATTTCTACAAACAAATGTTGCAATTTCAAAAAATATGAAAAATTATGTAAATTAAGCTAGAAAATTCATGGAAAACAATACATTGATTTAAAAAAAATTAAATAATTTAATAAATTTAAAATATACGTTTTCATTTTTAAAGTAAAAAACACCCTGTATTTCAAGTCTATACTACACGATTTCTACAAACAAATGTTGTAATTTTGAAAATATAAAAAATAGTGTAAATTATGCTAGAAAATTCATGGTGAACAATACATTATTGAGAAAAAAATCAAATAATTTAAAAAATTTAAAAAATGGGTTTTCATTTTTAAAGTAAAAAACACCCTATATTTAAAGTCTATAGTACACGATTTCTACAAACAAATGTTGCAATTTTAAAAATATAAAAGATCGTGTAAATTAAGCCAGAAACTTCATGGTAAACCATACATTGATCTGAAAAAAATTAAATAATTTAATCAATTTTAAATATGCGTTTTCATTTTTTTAGTCACAAGCACCCTATTTTTCAAGTGTATAGTACAGGATTTCTAAAAATAAATTAATTTAATAAATTTTAAATATGCATTTTCATTTGTTTAGTAAAAAACACCATTTATTCCAAGTGTATAGTACACTATTTTTAGGCAAAAATGTTGATATTTTAAAAATATAAAAAATTAGTGTAAATTAAGCTAGAAACTTCATGATGAAAAATACATTGTGGTCAACAAAAAAAATAATTTAATAAATTTAAAATATGCATTTTAATTTTTAAAATAAAAAACACCCTATATTTCAAGTCTATAGTACACGATTTCTACAAACAAACGTTGAAATTTTAAAACTATAAAAAATTGTGAAAATTAAGCTAATGAATTTAAAAATATGCGTTTTCATTTTTAAAGTTAAAAGCACCCTATATTTCAAGTCTATTGTACATAATTTCTACAAACAAATGTTACAATTTTAAAAATACAAAAAATTTTGTAAATTAAGCAAGAAACTTCATGGTAAAAAATACATTGATTTAAAAAAAATTAAATAATTTAAGAAATTTAAAATATACGTTTTCATTTTTAAAGTAAAAAACACTCTATTTTCAAGTGTATAGTACACAATTTCTAGAAACAAATGTTGATATTTTGATAATAGAAAAAAATAATATAAATTAAGATAGAATCTTCTATATGAACAATACAAGGTTGTCAAAAAAATCAAACTATTTAATAAATTTCAAATATGCGTTTTCATTTTTAAAGTAAAAAACACACTATAATTCAAGTCTAAAGTACAAGATTTCTACAAACAAATGTTATAATTTTAAAAATATAAAAAATTGTGTAAATTAAGCAAGAAACTTCATAGTAAATCATACATTGTTGTCAAAAAAATGAAATAATTTATTAAATTTAAAATATGCATTTTCATTTTTAAAGTAAAAAACATCCTATATTTCAAGTATATAATACACGGTTTCTACAAACAAATGTTGCAATTTTAAAAATATAAAAAATTATGTAAATTAAGCTATAAAATTCATGGTAAACAATACATTGATTTAAAAAAAATTAAATAATTTAATAAATTTAAAATATACATTTTTATTTTCAAAGTAAAAAACACCCTATATTTCAAGTCTATACTACACGATTTCTACAAACAAATGTTGTAATTTTAAAAATATAAAAAATAGTGTAA
The DNA here is from genome assembly GCA_037177725.1 of Cyamopsis tetragonoloba. NCBI lineage: Eukaryota > Viridiplantae > Streptophyta > Magnoliopsida > Fabales > Fabaceae > Cyamopsis > Cyamopsis tetragonoloba. The sequence goes on along the minus strand of CM074122.1, from coordinate 59,441,072 downwards.
ATTATGATAGAAAATTCATGGTGAACAATACATTGTTGAGAAAAAAATTAAATAATTTAATAAATTTAAAAAATGGATTTTCATTTTTAAAGTAAAAAACACCATATATTTAAAGTCTATAGTACACGATTTCTACAAACAAATGTTGCAATTTTAAAAATATAAAAAGTCGTGTAAATTAAGTCAGAAACTTCATGGTAAACAATACATTGATCTGAAAAAAATTAAATAATTTAATCAATTTTCAATATGCGTTTTCAGTTTTTTAGTAAAAAGCACCCTATTTTTCAAGTGTATAGTACAGGATTTCTAGAAATAAATTAATTTAATAAATTTTAAATATGCATTTTCATTTGTTTAGTAAAAAACACCATTTTTTCCAAGTGTATAGTGCACTATTTTTAGGACTAAATGTTGATATTATAAAAAAAAAATTAGTGTAAATTAAGCTAGAAACTTAATGATGAAAAATACATTGTGGTCAACAAAAAAAATAATTTAATAAATTAAAAATATGCGTTTTAATTTTTAAAGTAAAAAACACCCTATATTTCAAGTCTATATTACAAGATTTCTACAAACAAATGTTGCAATTTTAAAAATAAAAAAAATTATGCAAATTAAGCTAGAAACTTCATGGTATACAATACATTGATTTTAAAAACATTAAATAATTTAATAAATTTAAAATATGGGTTTTCATTTTTAAAGTAAAAAACACACTATAATTCATGTCTAAAGTACAAGATTTCTACAAACAAATGTTACAATTTTAAAAATATAAAAAATTGTGTAAATTAAGCAAGAAACTTCATAGTAAATCATACATTGTTGTCAAAAAAATGAAATAATTTATTAAATTTAAAATATGCATTTTCATTTTTAAAGTAAAAAACATCCTATATTTCAAGTATATAATACACGGTTTCTACAAACAAATGTTGCAATTTTAAAAATATAAAAAATTATGTAAATTAAGCTATAAAATTCATGGTAAACAATACATTGATTTAAAAAAAATTAAATAATTTAATATATTTAAAATATACATTTTCATTTTTAAAGTAAAAAACACCCTATATTTCAAGTCTATACTACACGATTTCTACAAACAAATGTTGCAATTTTAAAAATACAAAAAAATTATGTAAATTAAACAAGAAACTTCATGGTAAAAAATACATTGATTTAAAAAAAATTAAATAATTTAGGAAATTTAAAATATACGTTTTCATTTTTAAAGTAAAAAACACTCTATTTTCAAGTGTATAGTACACAATTTCTACAAACAAATGTTGATATTTTGATAATATAAAAAAATAATGTAAATTAAGCTAGAATCTTCTTGATGAAAATTACAAGGTTGTCAAAAAAATCAATTTATTTAATAAATTTAAAATATGCGTTTTCATTTTTAAAGTAAAAAACACACTATAATTCAAGTCTAAAGTACAAGATTTCTACAAACAAATGTTACAATTTTAAAAATATAAAAAATTGTTTAAATTAAGCAAGAAACATCATAGTAAATCATACATTGTTGTCTAAAAAATGAAATAATTTATTAAATTTAAAATATGCGTTTTCATTTTTAAAGTAAAAAACACCCTATATTTCAAGTCTATAATACACGATTTCTACAAACAAATGTTGCAATTTTAAAAATATAAAAAATTATGTAAATAAAGCTAGAAAATTCATGCTAAACAATGCATTGATTTTAAAAAAATTAAATAATTTAATAAATATAAAATATACATTTTCATTTTTAAAGTAAAAACTCCCTATATTTCAAGTCTATACTACACGATTTCTACAAACAAATGTTGCAATTTTTAAAAATATAAAAAAATAGTGTGAATTATGCTAGAAAATTCATGGTGAACAATACATTGTTGAGAAAAAAATCAAATAATTTAATAAATTTATAATATGCGTTTTCATTTTTAAAGTAAAAAACACCTTATATTTAAAGTGTATATAGTACACGATTTCTACAAGCTAATGTTACAATTTTAAAAATATAAAAATTTTATTAAATTAAGCTAGAAACTCCATGTTAAACAATACATTGTTGTTAAAAAAATCAAATAATTTAATAAATATGCGATTTCATTTTTTTAGTAAAACACACACTATTTTTAAAGTGTATAGTACACGATTTCTAAAAACAAATGTTGATATTTTAAAAATGTAAAAAAATAGTGTAAATTAATCTAGAAATTTCATGGTAAATAATACATTGATTTTATCAAAAATTGAAATAATTTAATAAATTTAAAATATGCGTTTTCATTTTCAAAGTAAAAAACACCCTATATTTCAAGTCTAAAGTAAACGATTTCTACAAACAAATGTTGCAATTTTAAAAATTTAAAAAATTGTGTAAATTAAGCTAGAAACTTCATAGTAAATCATACATTGTTGTCAAAAAATCAAATAATTTATTAAATTTAAAATATGCGTTTTCATTTTTAAAGTAAAAAACACCCTATATTTCAAGTCTATTGTACAGGATTTCTACAAACAAATGTTGCACTTTTAAAAATATAAAAAATTATGTAAATTACGCTAGAAACTTAATGGTAAAGAATACATTGATTTAAAAAATTAAATAATATAATAAATTTAAAATATACGTTTTCATTTTTAAAGTAAAAAACACTCTATTTTCAAGTGTATAGTACACAATTTCTACAAACAAATGTTGATATTTTGATAATATAAAAAAATAATGTAAATTAAGCAAGAATCTTCTCGATGAAAATTACAAGGTTGTCAAAAAAATCAAAATTATTTAATAAATTTAAAATATGCGTTTTCATTTTTAAAGTAAAAAACACACTATAATTCATGTCTAAAGTACAAGATTTCTACAAACAAATGTTACAATTTTAAAAATATAAAAAATTGTGTAAATTAAGCAAGAAACTTCATAGTAAATCATACATTGTTGTCTAAAAAATGAAATAATTTATTAAATTTAAAATATGTGTTTTAATTTTTAAAGTAAAAAACACCTTATATTTCAAGTCTATAATACACGATTTCTACAAACAAATGTTGCAATTTTAAAAATATAAAAAATTATGTAAATAAAACTAGAAAATTCATGCTAAAAAATACATTGATTTAAAAAAAATAAATAATTTAATAAATATAAAATATACGTTTTCATTTTTAAAGTAAAAACACCCTATATTTCAAGTCTATACTACACGATTTCTACAAACAAATGTTGCAATTTTTAAAATATAAAAAAATAGTGTGAATTATGCTAGAAAATTCATGGTGAACAATACATTGTTGAGAAAAAAATCAAATAATTTAATAAATTTATAATATGCGTTTTCATTTTTAAAGTAAAAAACACCTTATATTTAAAGTGTATAGTACACGATTTCTACAAGCTAATGTTACAATTTTAAAAATATAAAAAATTTTGTAAATTAAGCTAGAAACTCCATGGTAAACAATACATTGTTGTTAAAAAAATCAAATAATTTAATAAATATGCGATTTCATTTTTTTAGTAAAACACACACTATTTTTAAAGTGTATAGTACACGATTTCTAAAAACAAATGTTGATATTTTAAAAATGTAAAAAAATAGTGTAAATTAATCTAGAAATTTCATGGTAAATAATACATTGATTTTATCAAAAATTGAAATAATTTAATAAATTTAAAATATGCGTTTTCATTTTCAAAGTAAAATACACCCTATATTTCAAGTCTAAAGTAAACGATTTCTACAAACAAATGTTGCAATTTTAAAAATTCAAAAAATTGTGTAAATTAAGCTAGAAACTTCATAGTAAATCATACATTGTTGTCAAAAAATCAAATAATTTATTAAATTTAAAATATGCGTTTTCATTTTTAAAGTAAAAAACACCCTACATTTCAAGTCTATTGTACAGGATTTCTACAAACAAATGTTGCACTTTTAAAAATATAAAAAATTATGTAAATTACGCTAGAAACTTAATGGTAAAGAATACATTGATTTAAAAAATTAAATAATATAATAAATTTAAAATATACGTTTTCATTTTTAAAGTAAAAAACACTCTATTTTCAAGTGTATAGTACACAATTTCTACAAACAAATGTTGATATTTTGATAATATAAAAAAATAATGTAAATTAAGCAAGAATCTTCTCGATGAAAATTACAAGGTTGTCAAAAAAATCAAAATTATTTAATAAATTTAAAATATGCGTTTTCATTTTTAAAGTAAAAAACACACTATAATTCATGTCTAAAGTACAAGATTTCTACAAACAAATGTTACAATTTTAAAAATATAAAAAATTGTGTAAATTAAGCAAGAAACTTCATAGTAAATCATACATTGTTGTCTAAAAAATGAAATAATTTATTAAATTTAAAATATGCGTTTTCATTTTTAAAGTAAAAAACACCCTATATTTCAAGTCTATAATACACGATTTCTACAAACAAATGTTGCAATTTTAAAAATATAAAAAATTATGTAAATAAAGCTAGAAAATTCATGCTAAACAATACATTGATTTAAAAAAAATTAAATAATTTAATAAATATAAAATATACATTTTCATTTTTAAAGTAAAAACACCCTATATTTCAAGTCTATACTACACGATTTCTACAAACAAATGTTGCAATTTTAAAAATATAAAAAAATAGTGTAAATCATGCTAGAAAATTCATGGTGAACAATACATTGTTGAGAAAAAAATCAAATAATTTAATAAATTTATAATATGCGTTTTCATTTTTAAAGTAAAAAACACCTTATATTTAAAGTGTATAGTACACGATTTCTACAAGCTAATGTTGCAATTTTAAAAATATAAAAATTTTTGTAAATTAAGCTAGAAACTCCATGGTAAACAATACATTGTTGTTAAAAAAATCAAATAATTTAATAAATATGCGATTTCATTTTTTTAGTAAAACACACACTATTTTTAAAGTGTATAGTACACGATTTCTAAAAACAAATGTTGATATTTTAAAAATGTAAAAAAATAGTGTAAATTAATCTAAAAATTTCATGGTAAATAATACATTGATTTTATCAAAAATTGAAATAATTTAATAAATTTAAAATATGCGTTTTCATTTTCAAAGTAAAATACACCCTATATTTCAAGTCTAAAGTAAACGATTTCTACAAACAAATGTTGCAATTTTAAAAATTTAAAAAATTGTGTAAATTAAGCTAGAAACTTCATAGTAAATCATACATTGTTGTCAAAAAATCAAATAATTTATTAAATTTAAAATATGCGTTTTCATTTTTAAAGTAGAAAACACCCTACATTTCAAGTCTATTGTACACAATTTCTACAATCAAATGTTGCACTTTTAAAAATATAAAAAATTATGTAAATTAAGCTAGAAACTTAATGGTAAACAATACATTGATTTAAAAAAAATTAAATAATATAATAAATTTAAAATATACGTTTTCATTGTTAAAGTAAAAAACACTCTATTTTCAATTGTATAGTACACGATTTCTAGAAACAAATGTTGATATTTTAAAAAAAATACATTGTTTTAAAAAAATATTAAATATAGTGTAAATTAAGCTATGAACTTCATGGTGAAAATACATTGTTTTAAAGAAAAATTAATAATTTTAAAATATGTGTTTTAATTGTTTTAGTAAAAAACACCCTATTTTTTAAGTGTATAGTACACGATTTCTAGAAACAAATGTTGATATTTTAAAAGTATTAAAAAATAGTGTAAATTAAGCAAGAAACTTCATGGTGAACAATAATTTTTTGTCAAAACAATCAAATAGTTTAATAAATTTAAAATATGTGTTTTCATTTTTATAGTAAAAAACACCATATTTTTCAAGTGTATAGTACAGGATTTCTAGAAATAAATGTTTATATTTTAAAAATATAAAAAATAGTGTAAATTAAGCTAGAAACTTCATGGTGAACAATACATTGTTGTCAAAAAAATCAAATAATTTAATAAATTTAAAATATGCGTTTTTATTTTTAAAGTAAAAAACAACCTATTTTTCACGTGTATAGTACGCGATTTCTAGAAACGAATCTTTCAATTTTTAAAATATAAAAAATTGTAAAAATTAAGATAGAAACTTTGGGGAACAATAGATTATTTTCAAAAAAATCAAAAAATTAAATAAAATTTGAATATGCATTTTCATTTTAAAAGTAAAAACACCCTATTTTTCAAGTGTATAGAATACGATTTCTAGAAACAAATGTTGCAATTATAAAAATATAAACAATTGTGTAAATTAAGCTAGTAATTTCATGGGGAAATTTACATTATATTCAAAAAATCAAATAATTTACTAAATCTAAAATATGTATTTTCATTTTTAAAGTAAAAAATTCCGTAATTTTCAAGTGTATAGTACACGTCTTCTAGAAACAAATGTTGCAATTTTAAAAATATAAAAAATTTTATAAATTAACCTAGAAACTTTTTGGGGAACATTATATTGTTTTCAATAAAATCAAAAAATTTAATAAATTTAAAATATTCATTTTAATTTTTAAAGTAAAAAACACCCTATTTTGAAGTGTAGTACACGATTTTTAGAAATAAATGTTGCAATTGTAAAAATATAAAAAAAAATTTAAATTCAACTAGAAACTTCATGGTGAACAATACATTATTTTCAAATAAATCAAAAAATTTAGTAAATTTAAATATGCGTTTTAATTTTTAAGGTAAAAAACACCATTTATTCAAGTGTATAGAACACGATTTCTAAAAACAAATAATACAATTATAAAAATATAAACAATTGTGTAAATTAAGCTAGAAACTTTCAGGTGAAAATTACATTATTTTCAAAAAAATCAAATAATTTAATAAATTTAAAATATTCATTTTCATTTGTAATGTAAAAAACACCCTATATTTCTAGTCTATAGTACACAATTTTTAGAAACAAATGTTGCAATTTTAAAATAATAAAAAAATTGTGTAAATTAAGCTAGAAACTTTATTGGGAACAATAAATTGTTTTTAAAAAAATTAAATTTATTAAAAATTTAAAATATGCATTTTATTTTTTAAAGTAAAAAACACCCTAATTTTCAAGTGTATAGTACACGATTTCTAGAAACAAATGTTGCAATTTTAAAAATATAAAAATATTTATAAATTAACCTAGAAACTTTATGGGGAACAATATATTGTTTTCAATAAAATCAAAAAATTTAATAAATTTAAAATATGCGTTTTAATTTTTAAAGTAATAAACATCCTAATTTGTCAAGTTTATAGTATACGATTTTTAGAAACAAATATTGCAATTATAAAAATATAAAAAGTTTGGTAAATTAAACTAGAAAATTTATGATGACCAATACATTGTTTTCAAAAAAATCAAAAAAATTAATAAATTTAAAATATGTGTTTTCATTTTTAAAGTAAAAAACACCCTATTTTTCAAGTGTATAGAACACGATTTCTAGAAACAAATGTTGCAATTATAAAAATATAAATCAAATAGTGTAAATTGAGCTAGAAACTTTATTGTGAAAAATACAATGTTGAAAAAAAAATCAAATAATTTAATAACTTTAAAATATATGTTTTCATTTTTTAGTAATAAACACCCTATTTTTCAAGTGCATAGTACACGATTTCTAGAAATAAATGTTGATATTCTAAAAATATTAAATATAGTGTAAATTAAGCTAGAAACCTCATGGTTAAAAATACATTGTTGTCAAAAAAATCAAAAAATTTAATAAATTTTAAATATGCGTTTTCATTTTTAAAGTAAAACGCACCATATTTTTCAAGTGTATAGTACGCGATTTCTAGAAACGAATGTTTCAATTTTTTTTATATAAAAAATTGTAAAAATTAAGCTAGAAAATTTATAGGGAACAATAGATTGTTTTCAAAAAAATAAAATAATTAAATAAAATTTAAATATGCATTTTCATTTTTAAAGTAAAATGCACCCTATTTTTCAAGTGTATAGAACACGATTTCTAGAAACAAATATTGCAATTATAAAAATATAAATAATTATGTAAATTAAGCTAGAAATTTCATGGAGAAAATTACATTATTTTCAGAAAAATCAAATAATTTAATAAATTTAAAATATGCATTTTTATTTTTACAGTAAAAAACACCCTAATTTTCAAGTGTATATAGTACACGATTTCTAGAAACAAATGTTTCAGTTTTAAAAATATAAAAAATATTATAAATTAACCTAAAAACTTTATGGGGAACAATATTTTGTTTTCAATAAAATCAAAAAATTTAATAAATTTAAAATATGCATTTTAATTTTTAAAGTAAAAAAACCCTATTTTTCAAGTGTAGTACACTATTTTTAGAAACAAATGTTGCAATTATAAAAATATAAACAAAAAATTAAATTCAACTAGAAACTTCATGGTGAACAATACATTGTTTTCTAATAAATCAAAAAAATTTATAAATTTAAAATATGTGTTTTAATTTTTAAAGTTAAAAACACCCTATTTTTCAAGTGTATAGAACACGATTTCTAGAAATAAATGTTGCAATTTTAAAAAAAAAATTGTGTAAATTAAGCTTGCAAGTTTATTGGGAACAATATATTGTTTTCAAAAAAATTTAATATATTAATAAATTTAAAATATGCGTTTTATTTTTTAAAGTAAAAAACACCCTAATTTTTAAGTGTATTCAACCTGATTTCTAGAAAAATTGTAGCAATTTTGATAATATAAAAAATTATATAAATTAAGTTAGAAACTTTAAGATGAATAATACATTGTTTATAAAAAAAATTTCATTTTTAAGTTAAAAAACACTAAATTTTTCAAGTGTATTGCACACGATTTCTAGAAAATTGTAGCAATTTTAATAATATAAAAAATTATGTAAATTAAGCTAAAAACTTCAAAGTGAATAACACAATATTTATTAAATAAAATAAAATAATTTCAATAAATTAAAAACACAAATTCACTTTTAAATTTAAAAACACTCAATTTTTCAAGTGTCTTGCACGTGATTTCTAGAAAAATTATAGCAATTTTAAAAATAGAAAAATTATATAAATAATACATTGTTTACTAAAAAATCAAACAATTTAAATAGTTTGAAAAGCCCTTTTTTATTTTTAAATTAAAAAACACTCAATTTTTCAAGTGTATAACACATGATTTCTAGAAAAATTGTAGCAATTTTAAAAACAAAAAAAAATTATGTAAATTAAGCTAAAAACTTCAAGGTGAATAATGCATTGTTTAGAAAAAAAAGCAACTAATTTAAATAGTTTGAAAAAAAAACTCTTTTTAACTTTTAAATTAAAAAACACTTAATTCTCCAAGCTCCCAAATCTCCTTCTCCAAGGCGCAAATGTGGGGAAATCAATAGAGAGGAGCTTGATTCCCTTATGCTTGGCAAACCCTAGGAGAGCTTGGAAATGGGAAGAGAAAAAAAGAAAGTGAAGTCTGGGATGAGGGGGAGAAAGTGGTGTGGGAGGGATGGAGAGAAGAAGTGACGGTTTTGTTAATTTTGATATTTCTTTAAGTTATGCAAATAGGTCCTCCCCTCTATCTTTTAAATATTTGCTCCCTAGTCCTTCTCCCTTCACTTGTGGAATTGCCATACAACCCCTAAATTCCCAATTTCTACTAAATAATCACCAAATTCCTATTTCAGAATTTGTGGGATGTTACAATAACACAATCTTTATTAAATAAAATAAAATAATTTCAATAAATTAAAAACACAAATTCATTTTTAAATTAAAAAACACTAAATTTTTCAAGTGTATTGCACATGATTTCTAGAAAAATTATAGAAATTTTAAAAATAGAAAAGATTATATAAATAATACATTGTTTACTAAAAATCAAATAATTAAAATAGTTTGAAAAAATCCTTTTTCATTTTTAAATTAAAAAACACTCAATTTTTTAAGTGTATTGCACACGATTTCTAGAAAAATTATAGCAATTTTAAAAATAAAAAATAATTATGTAAATTAAGCTAAAAACTTCAAGGTGAATAATACCTTGTTTAGAAAAAAAAGCAACTAATTTAAATAGTTTGAAAAAAAAAACCCTTTTTTAACTTTTAAATTAAAAAACACTTAATTTTTCAAGTGTATTGCACATGAATACTAGAAATATTGTAACAATTTTAAAAATATAAAAAATTATGTAAATTAAGCTAGAAATTTCAAGGTGAATAATACATTATTTATTAGAAAATCAAATAATTCAAATAATTTAAAAATATATTTTAATTATTAAATTAAAAAGCACTAAATTTTTCAAGTGTATTGCACATGATTTCTAGAAAAATTGTAGCAATTTTAATAATATAAAAAGTTACGTAAATTAAGCTAGAAACTTCAAGGTGAATAACACATTCTTTATAAAATAAAATAAAATAATTAAATAAATTAAAAACACAAATTCACTTTTAAATTAAAAAACACTCAATTTTTCAAGTATATTGTACATGATTTCTAGAAAAATTATAGAAATTTTAAAAATATATTAAATTATATAAATTAATTTAGAAACTTGAAGTTGAATAATACATTTTTTATAAAAAAATCAAATAATTTAAATAATTTAAAAAACATTTTCATTTTTAAATTAAGATACAATAAATTTTTTAAGTGTATTGCACACAATTTCTAGAAAAATTATAGCAATTTTAATAATATAAAATTATGTAAATTAAGCTAGAAATTTCAAGTTGAACAATACATTGTTTATAAAAAATCAAATAATTTAAATAGTTTGAAAAAAAACTTTTTCATTTTTAATTTAAAAAACACAAATTTTTTCAAGTATATTGCACTTGATTTCTAGAAAAATTGTAGTAATTTAAAAATATAAAAAATTATTTAAAATAAGCTAGAAACTTCAAGTGAATAATACATTGTTTCTAAAAAAATCAAATAATTTAAATAGTTTGAAAAAAAAACCTTTTTCATTTTTAAATTAAAAAAAAACACTACATTTTTCGAGTGTATTGCACACGATTTCTAGAAAAATTGTAGCAATTTAAAAAATTTTAAAAATATGTAAATTAAGTTAGAAACTTCAAGGTGAATAAAATACTTTTTATAAAAAATCAAATAATTTAAATTCGTTAAAAAAATCTTTTTCATTTTTAAATTATAAAACACTTAATTTTTCAAGTGTATTACACATGATTTCTAAAAAAATTGTACCAATTTTAAAAATATAAAAATTATGTAAATTAAGCTAGAAACTTCAAGGTGAATAATACATTGTTTTTTAGAAAATCAAATATTTCAAATAATATAAAACAAATTTTCATTTTTAAATTTAAAAACACTAAGTTTTTCAAATGTATATTGCACACGATTTTTAGAAAAATTGTAGCAATTTTGAAAATATAAAAAATAATGTAAATTAACCTAGAAACTTCAAGTTGAACAATACATTGTTTATAAAAAAATCTAATAATTTAAATATTTTGAAAAAAAAACCTTTTTCATTTTTAAATTAAGAAAAACACTACATTTTTCAAGTATATTGCACACGATTTCTAGAAAAATTGTAGCAATTTTAAAAATTTTAAAAATTTGTAAATTAAGCTAGAAACTTCAAGGTGAATAAAATATTGTTTATAAAAAATCAAATAATTTAAAAAAATCTTTTTCATTATTAAATTATAAAACACTCAATTTTTCAAGTGTATTACAGATGATTTCTAGAAAAATTGTAGCAATTTTAAAAATATAAAAAAAATTGTAAATTAAGCTAGAAACTTCAAGGTGAATAATACATTGTTTTTTAGAAAATCAAATATTTCAAATAATATAAAAACCAATTTTCATTTTTAAAATTAAAAATACTAAATTTTTCAAGTGTATTGCACACGATTTCTAGATAAATTGTAGCAATTTTAAAAATATAAAAATAATGTAAATTAAGCTAGAAACTTCAAGTTGAACAATACATTATTTATAAAAAAATCTAATAATTTAAATAGTTTGAAAAAAAACCTTTTTCTTTTTTAAATTAAAAAACACTAATTTTTTTAAGTATATTGCACATGATTTCTAGAAATGTTGTAACAATTTTAAAAATATAAAAATTTATTTAAATTAAGCTATAAAATTCAAGGTGAATAATACATTGTTTCTAAAAATATCAAATAATTTAAATAGTTTGAAAAAACCTTTTTCATTTTTAAATTAAAAAACACTCAATTTTTCAAGTGTATTATTGCACATTATTTCTAGAAAAATTGTAGCTATGTTAAAAATATAAAAAATTATGTAAATTAAGCTAGAAACTTCAAGGTGAATAATATATTTTTTATTAAAAAATCAAATAATTTAAATAATTTTAAAAGACATTTTGATTTTTAAATTAAAAAAACACTAAATTTTTCAAGTGTATTGCACACGATTTCTAGAAAAATTGTAGCAATTTTAAAAATATAAAAAGTAATGTAAATTAAGCTAGAAACTTCAAGTTGAACAATACATTGTTTATAAAAAAATTTTATTATTTAAATAGTTTGAGAAAAAAACATTTTTCTTTTCTAAATTAAAAAATACTAAATTTTTAAAGTATATTGCACTTGATTTCTAGAAATATTGTAACAAATTTAAAAATATAAAAATTTATTTAAAGTAAGCTAGAAAATTCAAGGTGAATAATACATTCTTTATTAAAATATCAAATAATTGTAAAACACATTTTCATTTTTAAATTAAAAAAACACTAAATTTTTCAAGTGTATTACACACGATTTCTAGGGAAATTGTAGCAATTTTAAAAATATAAAAATATGTAAATTAAACTAGAAACTTCAAGGTGAATAATATATTGTTTATAAAATAATAAAATAATATAAAAATGCAAATTCACTTTTAAATTAAAAAATACTCAATTTTTCAAGTGTATTGCACACTATTTCTAATAAAATTGTAGCAATTTTAAAAATATAAAAAATTATATAAATTAAGATAGAAACTTCATGATGAATAATACATTGTTTATAAAAATCATTGATTTAAATAATTTTAAAAACACATTTTCGTTTTAAAAATAAAATCACTCAATTTTTCAAGTGTATTGCACACGATTTCTAGAAAAACTGTAGCAATTTTTAAAATATAAAAATTATTTAAATTAAATGTGTTATCCCACAAATTCCAAAGTAGGAATTAGTGGTTTTTTAGAAGGAATTGAGAATTTAAAGGTTTGTAAAAACTTTGCCAAGAGGAAAAGAGAGAAGGACTAAGGAGCAAATTTTAAAAAGTTCTTAAGAGAGGACCATCTAGCAAAAACTTAAGAAGATATCAAAATTAAACAAAAATCCCCATTTCCCCTCTCCCTCTCATTCTCGCCCTCACTCTCTCTCACACTCAACTCAATTTCTCATTTTCTTCCTTCTCTTCTCAAGCTCCCAAATCAGGAGAGTCCCTTCACCAATCTTGTTCATTGAAGCTTGGAGAAGTTGTTGGGATCTTTAGGTAAGTCATGCATCCATCCTCTTTCACCCTCTTGGTTAAGCTCCATTTTTGGGAAAAATGGGTTTTAATCTTCTTCTCCAACATGCATTCCTTTAAATGAGTTCCTATGGATGTAAATAACCCTTATGTACAAATGATAGGAGTCACCAAGCCATTTGGAGAGGATTGAAGGATTTGGGTAAGGAGTCTTGGAACAAGAGTGCTTAGGAGCTCAAAGCTTGAAGGTAACCCCACTATACCCAACTTAGACTAATTAGAGAATAGAAATTTGTAGGAGGTGTGGTCTTGCTCTAGTGTGGAAAATGTGATAGAAATAGCCTTAGATTTATTGAAATAGGTGATTTGGGTTTTGACACTCGTATCTTAATTTTGAGATATGATGGGTTATAGTTGTATGTTGAAACTTGTAAATTAAATGAATTGATTTGATGCATGTGGTTGATCATTGAGTTTGAGAAATGTATGCTAAAGTAAGTTTTTCTTGTGCATATTAAGGTGATTGATGTTTTGGTGTGATGCATGTGGTTTGATTTGGAAGTATTAGAGGAATGTATGGCAATATGTGAAATTGGATGAAATCGTTGATTTGAAACCTTGATTTGATGATGAAATTGTGTTATTTACCCTCGAAATGAGTTAAATGAGGCGTGTTTAGGTGTAGAATGGTTTTTGCATGGAAAAATGGATGATTTTCGTGAAGCAGGGCTAGTTGATTCTATATCAAATTCGCGGCAGCGAATTTATTCACGGCCGCGAATCTAGTTAGTGAGCATATGGGGTTTTTTGTATAAAATTCGCGATGGCCAGTTTCATTCGCGGCCACGAATCTGGAAGTTTCTATGCCAAATTCGCGACAGCCAATAAATTCACTGCAGTGAATCTGGCCTATGAGGTTCTATGTCAAATTCACGATAGCGAATTTTCTCGCGGCCGCGAATCTGAACCTGAATAGGAACCTGATTTCCCACCTCCAAATGACAAAGCACCCTCATTTAACCTATTTCTAGGATTAAAACCAATATAAATAAGCTTATAGGACTTAGTGGCATGCCTTTAGGTAAGGAAATGGTATGACAAGCTCTTTGATTTTGAATTGTGAAATTGCCACATGACAAATGACAAATGATGAATGATGAATGTTGAATGCATGATATTATTTGATGTGAAATGAATATGAAATCTAATGACAAGTTTAAGCTTTCCCCCATCAACAGATGTTGAGTAAGCAGGTTGATTCCCACCGGTTACACACCGGGTAAGCAGACAAGCATGAAAAGATTGAGAATGTAGGGTCTCCCAATGAACGGGGTAAGATGGTCTGAACTAGGGTTTCCCGGTGACCGGGAAGATGGCCCGAAAGAAAGGACTATCCCGATGAATGGGTTAAGATAGTCCTGGGCTATTCCAATGGATGGGGTAAGATAGCCCGGCAGTTGATCACGGTAGGGACGCTTGCCGTGATCCCATGATTGAGCTCAAGCGCAAGTTACTGCCATTCGCCTAGGAAGGAGTCTTGTGCACGAGGCTTCCGTAAAAGACTAAAGAAAAGAAATGAATTAAGTATGATAATGAAAGATCATGGCATGCATACATTTATACTTGTCATTACATGCATTGAATGTGAATATGATGCATTGAATTGACTGTGTGATAGGAACCAAACGGGGTGTTTTTCCAGTTAGACTAGTTGTAATATGGTATAAAAGTATTTTCAAAATGCCAGGGGTTACTCAACTATATGTTTACATATAGTTGACGGTTACCATATTGCAGGAGACTCGGAAGATGAAGATTTTAGTGCTTGAAGACCTATTCCAATAGCCATGTAGTAATTTGGATATTCTGATATGTATTCCAACCCTTCCCTGTAGTACGCTCATTGGCTACCGTTATTGGACATATTTTTATGGCACGTAGTAGATATTTAAACTTACTATCTTTCCCTATAGACTTATGTATTTTGATAGGGCATATGATACTCATATATGAGAGTTTCCTTTTCTAGTCACTTCTTATCAAATATTTCGAAAAATAAAAAAACTTAGCCTTAAATTTCGTTAGGTGTTACATTAAACTAGAAACTTCAAGATAAATAATACATTATTTATTAAAAAATGAAATAATTTAAATAATTTAAAAACTCATTTTAATTTATAATTTTAAAAAAATCTAAATTTTTCAAGTGTATTGCACACGAATTCTAGAAAAATTGTAGCAATTTTACAAATATATAAAAATTACGTAAATTAAGCTAAAAAATTCAAGGTGAATAATACATTATTTATAAAAAATCCAAAAATTTAAATAATTTTTTAAAAAAAACTTTTTTATTTTTAAATTATAAAACACTCAATTTTTCAAGTGTATTACATATGATTTCTAGAAAAATTGTAGCAATTTTAAAATAATAAAAAATTATGTAAATTAAGCTAGAAACTTCAAGGTGAATAATACATTATTTTTTAGAAAATCAAATAATTCAAATAATATAAAAACACATTTTCATTTTTAAATTTAAAAACACTAAATTTTTCAAGTGTATTGCACACGATTTCTAGAAAATTTGTAGAATTTTAAAAATATAAAAAATCCATGTAAATTAAGCTAGAAACTTCAAGAGCAACACATTGTTTATAAAAAATCAAATAATTTAAATAGTTTGAAAAAAAACCTTATTCTTTTTTAATTTAAAAAACACTAAGTTTTTCAATGATATTGCCCATGATTTTTAGAAAAATTGTAGCAATTTTAAAAACATAAAAAATTATTTAAATTGAGCAAGAAACTTCAAGGGGAATAATACATTGTTTCTAAAAAAATCAAATAATTTAAATAGTTTTAAAAAAAAACTTTTTCAATTTGAAATTAAAAAACACTCAATTTTTCAAGTGTATTATTGCACACGATTTCTAAAAAAATTGTATCAATTTTTAAAATATAAAAAATTACTTAAATTAAGCTAGAAACTTCAAGGTGAATAATACATTATTTATAAAATAATAAAATAATTTAAAAACGCAAATTCACTTTTAAATTAGAAAACACTCAATTTTTCAAGTATACTGCACATGATTTCTAGAAAAATTATAGCAATTTTAAAAATATAAAAATTATATAAATTAAGATAGAAACTTCATGGTGAATAATACATTATTTATAAAAATCATTTAATTTAAATAATTTTAAAAAATCATTTTCATTTTCAAAATAAAAATCACTCAAATATTCAAGTGTATTGTACACGATTTCTAGAAAAAAATTAGCAATTTTAAAAATATAAAACATTATGTAAATTAAGCTAGAAACTTTAAGGTGAATAATACATTGTTAATTAAAAAAATCAAATAATTTAAATAATTTAAAAACACATTTTAATTTTTAATTTAAAAAAATACTAAATTTTTCAAGTGTATTGCACAAGAATTCTAGAAAAATTGTAGCAATTTTAAAAGTATAAAAAATTATGTAAATTTAGCTAGAAACTTCAAAGAGAATACTACATTATTTTTTAGAAAATCAAATAATTCAAATAATATAAAAACATATTTTCATTTTTAAATTGAAAAACACTAAAATTTTCAAGTGAATTGCACATGATTTCTAGAAAAATTGTAGCAATTTTAAAAATATAAAAATTATGTAAAATAAGCTAGAAACTTCAAGTTGAACAATGCATTGTTTATAAAAAAATCAAATAATTTTAATAAATTTAAAAAAAAAATTCTTTTTTAATTTAAAAAACACTAAATTTTTCACGTATAGTGCAAGTGATTTTTAGAAAAATTGTAGCAATTTTAAAAATATAAGAAATTATTCAAATTAAGCTAGAAACTTCAAGGTGAATAGTTTCAAAAAAAACCTTTTTCATTTTTAAATTAAAAAACACTCAATTTTTCAAGGGAATTATTGCACATGATTTCTAGAAAAATTGTATCAATTTTAAAAATATAAATAATTGTGTAAATTAAGCTCAAAACTTCAAGGTGAATAATACATTGTTTATAAAATTCAAATAATTTAAATAGATTGTAACAAAAAAATTCTTTTTTAATTTAAAAAACACTAAATTTTCCAATTATATTGCCCGTGATTTCTAGAAAAATTTTATCAATTTTAAAAATATAAAAAATTATTTAAATTAAGCTAGAAACTTCAAGGTGAATAATACATTTTTATTAAAAAATCAATTAATTTAAATAATTTTAAAAACATTTTCATATTATAATTAAAAAAACACTAAATTTTTCAAGTGTATTCCACACGATTTCTAGAAAAATGTAGCAATTTGAAAAATATTAAAAATATGTTAATTAAGCTTGAAACATCAAGGTGAATAATACATTGTTTATAAAATAATAAAATAACTTCAAAATGCAAATTCAATTTTAAATTAAAAAATACTCAATTTTTCAAGTGTATTGCACATGATTTCTAGAAAAATATTAGCAATTTTAAAAAATATAAAAAATTTAATAAATAAAGATAGAAACTTCATGGTAAATAATACATTGTTTATAAACATCATTTAATTTAAATAATTTTAAAAAACACATTTTCATTTTTAAAATAAAAAATACTCAATTTTTCAAGTGTATTGCACATGATTTCTAGAAATATTATAGCAATTTTAAAAAATAAAAAATTATGTAAGTTAAGCTTGAAACTTTAAGGTGAAAAATACATTGTTTATTAAAAAAATAAAATAATTTAAATAATTTAAAAACACATTTTAATTTTTAATTTAAAAAAAACTAAATTTTTCAATTGTATTGCACAAGAATTCTAGAAAAATTGTAGCAATTTTAAAAGTATAAAAAATTATGTAAATTAAATTAAGCTAGAAACTTCAAGATAAATAATACATTGTTTATAAAAAACAAAATAATTTAAATGAAAACCTTTTTCATTCTTAAATTATAAAACACTCAATTTTTCAAGTGTATTACGCATGATTTTTAGAAAAAATTGTAGTAATTTTAAAAATATAAAAAATTATGTAAATTTAGCTAGAAACTTCAAAGAAAATAATACATTATTTTTAGAAAATCAAATAATTCAAATAACATAAAAATATTTTTTCATTTTTAAATAGAAAAACACTAAATTTTTCAAGTGAATTGCACACGATTTCTAGAAAAATTGTAGCAATTTTAAAAATATAAAAAATTATATAAAATAAGTTAGAAACTTCAAGTTGAACAATGAATTGTTTATAAAAAATCAAATAATTTAAAGAGATTGAAAAAAATCTTTTTTAATTTAAAAAACACTAAATTTTTCATGTATATTGCCAGTAATTTCTAGAAAAATTGTAGCAATTTTAAAAAAATAAAAAATTATTAAAATTAAGCTAGAAAATTCAAGGTGAATAGTTTGAAAAAAAAATCTTTTTCATTTTTAAATTAAAAAACACTCAATTTTTCAAGGGTATTATTGCACATGATTTCTAGAAAAATTGTAACAATTTAAAAAATATAAATAATTATGTAAATTAAGCTCAAAACTTCAAGGTGAATAAGACATTGTTTATTAAAAATCAAATAATTTAAATAGATTGAAACAAAAAAATTCTTTTTTAATTTAAAAAACACTAAATTTTCCAATTATATTGCCCATGATTTCTAGAAAAATTTTAGCAATTTTAAAACTATAAAAAATTATTTAAATTAAGCTAGAAACTTCAAGGTGAATAATACATTTTTTATTATAAAATAAATTAATTTAAACAATTATAAAAAAATTTTCATATTGAAATTAAAAAAACATTAAATTTTTCAAGTGTATTCCACACGATTTCTAAAAAAATGTAGCAATTTTAAAAATATTAAAGATATGCTACTTAAGCTTGAAACTTCAAGGTGAATAATACATTGTTTATAAAATAATAAAATAATTTCAAAATGCAAATTCTATTTTAAATTAAAAAATACTCAATTTTTCAAGTGTATTTCACACGATTTCTAGAAAAATTGTAGAAATTTTAAGAAATATAAAAAATTTAATAAATAAAGATAGAAACTTCATGGTGAATAATACATTGTTTATAAAAATCATTTAATTTAAATAATTTTAAAAAGCACATTTTTATTTTCAAAATAAAAAACACTCAATTTTTCAAGTGTATTGTACATAATTTCTAGAAAAATTATAGCAATTTTAAAAAAATAAAAAGTTATGTAAATTAAGCTAGAAACTTCAAGGTCAATAATACATTGTTTATTAAAAAATATAATAATTTAAATGATTTTAAAACACATTTTAATTTTTAATTTAAAAAAATACTAAATTTTTCAAGTCTATTGCACACATTCTAGAAAAATTGTAGAAATTTTAAAAGTGAAAAAATTACGTAAATTAAGCTAGAAACTTAAAGGTCAATAATACAATGTTTATAAAAAATCAAATAGTTTAAATAATTTAAAAACATATTTTAATTTTTAATTTAAAAAAACTAAAATTTTCAAATGTATTGCACAAGAATTCTAGAAAAATTGTAGCAATTTTAATAGTATAAAAAATTACGTAAATTAAGCTAGAAACTTCAAGGTGAATAATACATTGTTCATAAAAAATAAACTAATTTAAATAATTTAAAAAAACTTTTTCATTCTTAAATTATAAAACACTCAATTTTTCAAATGTATTACACATAATTTCTAGAAAAATTGTAGAAATTTTAAAAATATAAAAAATTATCTAAATTAAACTAGAAACTTCAAAGAGAATAATATATTGTTTTTTAGAAAATCAAATAATTCAAATAATATAAAAACATATTTTCATTTTTAAATTGAAAAACACTAAATTTTTCAAGTGTATTGCACACAATTTCTAGAAAAATAGTTGTAATTTTAAAAATATAAAAAACTATGTAAATTAAGCTAGAAACTTCAATTTGAACAACACAATGTTTATAAAAAATAAAATAATTTAAATAGATTGAAAAAAAAACCTTTATCTTTTTTAATTTAAGAAACACTAAATTTTTCAAGTATATTGCCCATGATTTCTAGAAAAATTGTAGCAAGTTTAAAAATATAAAAAATTATTTACATTAAAATAAAAACTTCAAGGTGAATAATACATTGTTTCTAAGAAAATCAAATAATTTAAATAGTTTGAAAAATAAAACCATTTTCAATTTTAAATTAAAAAACACTCAATTTTTCAAGAGTATTATTGCACATGATTTCTAGAAAAATTGTAGCAATTTTAAAAATATAAAAAATTATGTAAATTAAGCTAGAAACTTCAAGGTGAATAATACATTGTTTATAAAAAATCAAATAATTTAAATAGATTGAAAAAAAAAGAAACCTTTTAATTTTTTAATATAAAAAACACTAAATTTTTCAAGTATATTGCCCATGATTTCTAGAAAAATTGTAGCAATTTTAAAAATATAAAAAATTATGTAAAATAAGCTAAAAACTTCAAGTTGAACAATGCATTGTTTATAAAAAAATCAAATAATTTAAATAGATTGAAAAAAAAAAACCTTTTTTCTTTTTCAATTTAAAAAACACTAAATTTTTCAAGTATATTGCCCATGATTTCTAGAAAAATTGTAGCAATTTTTTAAATATAAAAAATTATTTAAATTAAGCTAGAAACTTCAAAGTGAATAATACATTGTTTGTAAAAAAATAAAATAATTTAAATAGTTTGAAAAATAAACATTTTTCATGTATAAATTAAAAAACACTCAATTTTTTGAGTGTATTATTGCACATTGATTTCTAGAAAAATTGTAGCAATTTTAAATATTTAAAAAATTATGTAAATTAAACTAGAAACTTCAAGGTGAATAATACATTGTTTAGTAAAAAATCAAATAATTTAAAAACACATTTTAATTTTTAATTTAAAAAAAACTAAATTTTTCAAGTGTATTGCACAAGAATTCTAGAAAAATTGCAGCAATTTTAAAAGTATAAAAATTACTAAACTTAAGCTAGAAACTTCAAGTTGAACTATATATTGTTTATAATAAAATCAAATAATTTAAATAGTTTGAAAAAAAAAACCTTTTTCTTTTTTAAATTAAAAAACACTAAATTTTTCAAGTATATTGCACATGATTTCTAGAAATATTGTCGCAATTTAAAAAATATAAAAAATTATTTAAATTCGGCTAGAAACTTCAAGGTGAATAATACATTATTTCTAAAAAAATCAAATAATTTAAATAGTTTGAAATAAAAAAATTTCATTTTTAAATTAAAAAATACTCAATTTTTCAGGTGTATTATTGCACATGATTTCTAGAAAAATTGTTACAATTTTAAAAATATAAAAATTATGTAAATTAAGCTAGAAAATTCAAGGTGAATAATATATTTTTTATTAAAAAATCAATTAATTTAAATAATTTTAAAACACATTTTCATATTGAAATTAAAAAAACACTAAATTTTTCAAGTGTATTGCAAACGATTTCTTGAAAATTGTAGCAATTTTAAAAATATAAAAAATGTTAATTAAGCTTGAAACTTCAAGGTGAATAATACATTATTTATAAAATAATAAAATAATTTCAAAACGCAAATTCAATTTTAAATTAAAAAATACTCAATTTTTCAAGTGTATTGCACACGATTTCTAGAAAAATTGTAGCAATTTTAAAAATATAAAAAATTGAATAAAGATAGATAGAAACTTCATAGTGAATATTACATTGTTTATAAAAATCATTTAATTTAAATAATTTTAAAAAACACTCAATTTTTCAAGTGTATTGCATATGATTTCTAGAAAACTTATAGCAATTTTAAAAATATAAAAAATTATGTAAAATAAGTTAGAAACTTCAAGGTGAATAATACATTGTTTATTAAAAAATAAAATAATTTAAATAATTTTAAAACACATTTTATATTTTAATTTAAAAAAATACTAAATTTTTCAAGTGTATTGCACATATTCTAGAAAAATTGTAGCAATTTGAAAATTAAAAAAATTACGTAAATTAAGCTAGAAACTTCAAGGTCAATAATACAATGTTTATAAAAAATCAAATAGTTTAAATAATTTAAAAACATATTTTAATTTTTAATTTAAAAAAAAACACTAAATTTTTCAAATGTATTGCACAAGAATTCTAGAAAAATTATAGCAATTTTAAAAGTATAAAAAATTACGTAAATTAAGCTATAAACTTCACGATTGTTCATAAAAAATTAAATAATTTAAATAATTTTAAAAAAAAACTTTTTCATTCTTAAATTATAAAACACTTAATTTTTCAAGTGTATTGCACACCATTTCTAGAAAATGGTAACAATTTTAAAAATATAAAAAATATGTTAATTAAGGTTCAAACTTCAAAGTGAATAATACATTGTTTATAAACTTCAAGGGACTAAGAATAAAATATTTTTAATAAATTTAATTCTTAAATGATTTTTTAGTACATTAAAATAGTTAGTTTTTAAGTTTAAATAAAATTTTATTCTCATTAATTTTTATTTTTTCTTTTAACACAACTTAATTCAAAATTTATTTTTTTGTCTCTAATAATAATGTTAAATTTTTGCATCACGTTTTTTCAGGGACCAAAAGAAAAAAATCAAATAACAGGATTAAAGTAAAAAAAAAAAAAAAATGGGACCAAATATAAAAATAAGTAATTACAAGGAATAAAAAATTATATATTTATTATGAAACGAAATTTGGATTAAAATGCTATCATTTCTTCACTATCTTCAATTTTTCCACCTCATGAAATCATGACATAAGTGAAGAGAATGCTAATCGTATTAATAAAACATTGAAAATGGTTTGGTAGGGGTTTGGGGACTTTAGGTAAAGGTCCAAGATTCATTTCAAAGAAATGGCTTCCAGTGTTATTGGTTAAATATAAAATAGAAAGACACGATAATATTGTGGATTCCACCCTGTCTATCTCATACTTGATAATCACGTAAACTTAGAGAACTTGAATTTGTTCGAATGTAACCGCCATCACTCCCAACAAAGGAAAATCAGAAGTACCACTTTGGTCTAACTTCTGCTTCTTTATCAGTTAATTCTCTATACTGGTACCACTCTGCTCCCGCCTTGCCTACCGGTATGGGCGGCCTCACAAAAATCTCAACCGGCTTCGGGACATGGACAGCCAAAAGCAATTCCCCAGCTGTCTCTGTTGGTTTTGATTGTGAGACTTTGAGTGACCTACTAACTGGCTCAACTGTAAACCATCCTAGACCTGATATAGCTATATCACTAGCTGGCCTGCCCACAAAGAAAAACAAGAAATCTCATATTTACCTATCTATTATTCATAAGCATAAATACTTTCATGTTTCAATGAAATAATCAAATACTATTATGAGCCGATGCTTTCAACATTTTTTGCTTTCAGCATTTGATACCTTTCCACATCTTCAAATTTTATTGGCAACCTACGTTCTGATTCGAGTCCTCTCCAGTTCTCGGCCTTTTCTCTTCCACTTGGTGGCGTTAGAAGAACCCCAAGTTCTTTCTAAGACAAGAAAAAAAAGCAAATCCCACATTCAGGTTTGTGGTGTAAAGATCCTCAAGTTTATAACTGGGTAAGTTCCCAATGTTTTATTGAACATAAAGAGAGGACCAGGAGAGAAACCTTATGGGTCAACAATCAAATTAATAGATCTATAATATGACAATATCTTTGCATATTACTACCAGACTTCCTATGAAAAAAGAAATTAATAGATCTATAATATGACAATATCTTTGCATATTACTACCAGACTTCCTGTGAAAAAAAGAAGATAAAGCTCCAGGAACTAAAGAGACCAAGAAAACAACAAAAGATAAAAATCAGTTGGGTCAGAAATTATATTCTAGAAACCAGAAGCAGAAAAACTACAAAGGGATGGCAGTAAGTCCATCACTCCATCATAAGTGCCATTTTATTACTTGGAATAAAAGAGACATCTTTATTTTTCAATGATTCTTAGAACTTGAAACATGTAGTCATTTGATCAAATTTTCAAATGCACACAACTCAAATGTTTTGCAGACTGCAGAGTGCAAACTAGACCTGCTTTGGCCATATTAAGCAACAACATTGAGTTTTACCCTCTTATAGCTTCTATAAACCAATTGAATAAGAATACCTGATAAAATTCATCGGCTTTCTCTGTAGGTACCATATGAATAGGTAGTCTCTTGGGCCCATAAAATGTCAAACATGTTTCTGGGAGAACCTGAAATTATCAGGACTGATGACATTATTTAGATGAGGAAAAGGAACTCAGTTCTAAATAAATGGCCCTATGACAAGATGTAAAAAACGGAAGTATATAATCAAAACCTTCAAGATATCAATTCTAACAAGACCTCCCCAAAATAATGAAAATCCATTCAAGTCATTGACTATGAAAGTTCCTTCCTCTACATTGTCTGAAAATTCTTGAGAATTCTGGCAATAGCAATGAGGATGAAGTTAGCATTCTTATGACCGTATAACGCCTTAAACAGTTTTGAGAAGAAACAAACTGGGAAAGATCGGCCCCTCAGTCGACTCTGAGGAGCAAGAGAGGGTAGATCTTCAGAATGAACAACTGCAGA
The DNA here is from genome assembly GCA_037177725.1 of Cyamopsis tetragonoloba. NCBI lineage: Eukaryota > Viridiplantae > Streptophyta > Magnoliopsida > Fabales > Fabaceae > Cyamopsis > Cyamopsis tetragonoloba. The sequence goes on along the minus strand of CM074122.1, from coordinate 59,416,028 downwards.
TTGCCTATGGTAGAGATGAACCCCAGGAGTGTCATACAGCTTCTGCATGGGTAACAGAAAAAAAATAATAATAAATTTTAAAACTCATAATTTGAACTAATACAGCTTCTGCATGTCTACCCTACAGATATATATGTCAGAACGGCATACCCCTCCTCCCAGGAAAGCATTAATTTGAATTGGCCCCAAGGTAGTTCCAGGAACTGCAGATTGTATCGGTTTGTATCTTTGTGCAGCTGCAGCCACTGGATCCTTTATAGCCATTGTTTCTGACATTAAATAGTTCAAAGTTAAAATGGAGAAAAAGTGCACCTACAAACTTGAAATTGACAACGACAGGCCAAACAAGAGAACAATATAATAAAAAAAAAACAAAACCATCTATGGTCTATTTCAAAAAAAGTTCAACTATAGCTACACACAAATTGATAGAGTTGAGTTGTGACAGCAGAAAGCCAAAGGAAATATATACATCCGCTCGATAGCAAATGCATGATACAAAAGTACAAACCTTCATTGTTATATTATATACAAGGTGTTTAACGTTAACCTGTTGACCACCATGTCAACAAAACTAAGCCGGAACGGTTTAGCACCTATGCAAAGTAAAGTGTCCATACATAACACGCAAACAACAACCATAAAGGCACAAGCCAAAACCATCTTCTGTACAAGTTAATACAAAATTCAAAATGATGACATCCAAAGCAATTTTTCCATCATAAAAAAGGAATAAACTTAATTTCAATATTTAGGATGCATCACATGGGAATATAACTTACTTAGTAAAGCATTGATGAAAGCAGATTTCCCAACATTAGCTGAACCCTGTAAAATAAAAGTTTTCATCAATTCAGCTCTTGGCACAACTGATGAATTTCGGAGCCTAATAAAAGGTAGAAGAGTTTTATATACATGCACATACACTCAGGAAAAACTAAGATTTGTATATTGAAAATGAGATATTGAAACCTACAATCTTCCAAACGTAAGAACTGAAATTTACTCTGATATATGTTCTACATTAGGAAGAGAAAAATAAGATGAGTACACTTTAATATCTGGATCCTCTTATTATTTGAGAAAACCCAAAGGTATAACAGGGACAAAAATTCCGATGACAACTCAATAAAAAATATCAATGTAGGAACATCAGCCTATGAGTCAATCATAACCTACTTCATCAAGTAAAACATCCAGTTTGGAGACTTACCAGAATGTAAACATCTCTTCCCTACACAAATGAAAATAATGGAATTTCAGTAGACAGAACTATAAGAAAAGTCAATGATAACAGGCGAATTGGACTCTAAACGATACCTAATTCATAATGAAATTTTCTCTTTATGCTTCATCGGTACATCTCATGATTTAAGTAGCACAAAATGCAGATAGTTAAAGACATGTTTTCTAAAACAAATTACAAATTAGATATTATTCAAACCAATGTTACATGGTTCGCGGTACATATTGGTACGTGGTACGGGTTCGGGGGCGTGGTACGGAACTTTTATAGATACATGGAACGGGAGGGTATAATTATTCGGTTCGTTTTTTCAGATCGAAATTCGCTTAGCATTGGATATCTAAGCATTAACTTCAAACTATACTATTAAGTAGCAAACTACATAGCAGAAAATTGGGAGGTTAGGAGTCATTCTATGTTTTGAAAGCTAATTGTAAGTAATAATAGGTCTAACCTATTTTTTATCCACCAAAACACAATAGGCCTGGGTCTATCGATGATGTTGTGTGTTAATAATATTCAGGGAGTAGACTTTAGTGAATAGTAATGTTGTGCCAATGTGAGACGCAACTTATCCTTGAGGAGCATCCACTAACACATGTGCAGGTCTTCCTACTCTCTAACGTAAAAACTGGAACGCTATTTTGAGCGTTTTGGATCGCAAACAATCCACGTTTGGGAACAAACGTTCCAAAACGCGGGTACTGAGGGAATTCTACCGAGCCATGTAACACTGATTCAAACTCAAACCTAACAAGCATTTGCTCTTTACTTCATTTCTATATTATAAGTATTATGGACTGAACATTGCAAAGAAATTATTTTTAAAAAATCATTATTTTATTTAGTATTTAGTATTTACTATTTACTATTTACTATGTTGGCATTCTTTTTAAGCACTTGACAAGAGAGAACAAACTGAGAAATAAGAACTGGCATATAAGTTTCCTACTTAAAGAATCTCTAAAAGCTACAACAGCCTATGACATATAACAGGTTCAATTTACAGAAAACACTTCAAAATACAATCGCATAATCAACAACAACACTAATAACATTTGCAGTACAGATCCAACACCATCATGAATATGAATAACAAGTTTCATACCATCTTATACGTAAAATTAATTAAATGGCAATATATCATCAAGTTTCCCAAAAGAACCCCTTGATTTCTTCAAAAATTAACAAATGTATTCAGTTAAAAAGAAAAAGGTAAACCATATAGGAGAAATTAACCTTCTTCTCTTTCTGGATTTCGGATATCACACCGGTTATTCCAACCAATGATTTTGAACTAGTAAGATGGACACTGAGAACACTGCAACAAATATTGACATTTAGAAAAGGATAAGTTTTCAGCTCAGTTTATAAATTTCTCCTTACCTCCACACACCAAAAGAAAAAGGAAAAAATTTCTACGAATTATATTCAACTCATCCCACAAAAGGCTTACACCCCAAAGTCCAAATGGAGCAAAATAGCAAATGCCTTCTCATTCTTAACTTCTAATAACATGTAATTGAACAATATGGCTCAAATTATTAAATTCACAGTTAAAAAGTAATTTATCACAAAGAAGATACACACTTCAACTTCTTTCTTGTGGTGGCCTCTACAACCCAATCCCCAATACAATTAAGATCAGTTTCTCTAGGAAGGAGATCAACCTACAAATAAAACATTCTGTTAAAAATGAAAACCATATAATCGCAAATTTAAATTCCTATATACATTTAACCAAAAAAAAATTAAAACAGTGATGAGCTAAATGTAAATTATTACCTTAGTCACAACCAATATTATTGGATTAGCTCCAGCAAGATCTCGCACTCGAGACAAAAAACTGCCATTGAAGTCAACAATATCAACCTAGAAGTGGTTACTTCAACAAATTAGACAAAGAAGCTTTATTCCGTTCAGTCATTCATTACATGCTGGGAAGCAAACCGGAGGTGTGCATGAAATGTCCTATGAAATAGTTATTTATTGAACTCTTAGCATCAAGAATCAAGTAATATGTTTTAACAAAAACACCCCAAGTATAATTTGCAACATGAGTACGGACATTCAATTAATTAATTATACATACAAGAGTTTATCAACCATCTGCTACTCAATTGTAAAAACTAGAAGTCAGAAATGTTTTCGACTAGTAACTATTGCATTGTAAGCTACCAACATCAACCTGTCATAAAATAAACGTTGGACTGGTATGCTTTTGAAAAGATATTTCAAAATATCTAAGCTAATTTCAACAAGATCCTGATTCGTACTTAATTGCTTCATATTTCTTAAATAATTCATTCTCTCCATTCACTTGGACTGGTTATTTTACCAATTTGACAACTAGAGCTTTCTCGTGACGCAAATGAGACAATTTTTCCCGAAGCTCTTCTGCAGTAACAAATAATTTACCGCCGGAGTATCCTCCATGTCCTCCAACAGCAGTTATCATCTGGCCATGAGATAAAAGCCGGCAGCGCCTACAGAGAACAGTTCTAAGCTGGTGGTGTTTCTTCTTCTGCAATATAATTATGCAATCATTTTCGAATTCAGCAAAACTAAAAGCATTACAATTTAATATAATCAATGCGATACCAATTCATAGGTTTCGAGATCGACGAAGCCAGGGGCATCGGCATCGGTAGTTTGTAACGGAGCACCACAGCCATAGCAAGAAGCAACGGATTTAGAAACTCTTAAAGGCTTTGATTTTTTTTTATTCTTCTTGTTCTCTTTGAGGATGAGGTTAGCAGCCTCAATCGACTGCTGCCGTTCGAGGAACTTCTCTCCCGGCGACGGAGCGGCAGCTCCGGTGCCTTCCGATTCCGCCGCGGCGGATAAACGCGATTTCTGAGATTCGCAGAGAACGAGAGAACGCTTAGTGAGGAGTAGGGGAAATTTGGGGTTGGGGAGAGAAAGAGGTGTGAGGAATATGGATAGGGTTTTAAGCGCCATTGCTGAGGTTTTGCAAGTATATCTCACCACAATGGTAAAATAGCTTCTACTGAAAAAGAAGGTGGATTTTAGGAAGTGGTTTATCGTAATTACATATAATTTTAAATTAAATGTTTTTATATGACTTTTATTTATTTATATTTATTATTTTTTAAATTTTTTAATTGATATTTAATATTTATTAATTTCAAAGTGGTGTAACGTACATAAATTATAAAATTATTTAATTAATTATAGTTTGTTTAAATAAAAAAAATTAAAGAGATATACATACATATAAAATATGTAATTTATTATTATATTAAATATTTTAATTAAATTTTATATATTTTTTTTACAATTAAGAAAGAAAGAACAGAAAACGAAAATGCCTTTTTTGGACAGGAATACGAGAAACGATTTTTTTTATCGTGAAACCAAAACGACTTGACGTTCAATGCAATATGTATATGTGGGTGTTTTTGTTCTTTTCATCAATGCAAAAGGACAAGTTGTTACGTTAAAACACTTTTTTTAAAAAAAATGCTAAATATGAAAGAAGTTATTAATAAATATTATTTTTTATTTTTAAGAGACAAAATAATATATACTTATAATTATTTTTTTAATTTTTATAATCTTAACAAGTATTTTAATCACATTATATACCAAGATGCTTACATAAATAATTTTTTCAATTAGTAACTAAAAAATAATCTTGCAAAGAGATTATAGAAGTAAGTATATACTTTTCTAACAAAATTCTTTTTCATATAATTATAAATGATTTCATATTTAATCAACATGCTTTAGAGTCCAACAATCAATCAGTTGTACCAAACTCGATTAAACGTTTGTATGTGTAGTGTTTCTACGAGTGAAGAGTATATTTATGAGTGAATGGGATGGCACTGCAATTCGACATAGGAAAAATATCTAAGTTCAAAAAAATACTTAGAGCATATCAGTTGTGAAAAAAATTGATTGTCTGAAATATAATCAATTTTTATTTGGATATATTTGCTGAGAGAATCGATTTTTAAACTTTTTGAACCAATATCTAATTTTTAAATGGAAAACTAAAAGTTTTTTCTTTTATAAAAAGAAAAAATAAAAACTTTTTATCGTAAAATCAAACAATTCAACATATATTATAATAAAAAAATACCCAAACATATTCTCAACCCATCACATATAAAATAAGTGGTTGTTCAAATCAAATGTTGGACTCTATTATAGTCCTATCAATATGGGCTATAGGTAGGCCAAAAAACTAAATGGGCTCTGTTTTTTTTTTGTAAACCATAAATGGGCTATGGTTGAACAAAACAAATATAGGAAATGGGGTTATTCTTATTCACTAAATTAGACAATTCCAGTCCAAAAAAACACTAAATGAGACAATTATCCTTGTCCAACAAAAATAAGACCATTATCAACCAATAGAGTTTGAAACACTGGATAAATATTTGATCTCTTAAGGGTATTGACTAGTTTAATTCTTGAATACGTGTGTGTATATATATATAAATAAAGTAAAAACTTTGTTACTGTTAGGGTGGCAAAACGGGTTAACCCAGCCCGTTTAATCCACGGCCCATCTAACCTGTCAAAAAACCGGGACAGCACACAAGACATTGCAGATTCATTTTACTAGCCCGGCCCGTCACTTTGAAAACCAATTAAAAAAATCTGAATTTGTCTTTTTTTATTGGTTTTTGCTTTTTGTACTATACAACAAATTGATTTTTTATTATCTTTAACTATGAGCCCAAGTTTTTTTTTAGACAAATTTTGTTAAGCTCTATCAATTTTTTTTAAAAGAAGAACTCTCACCCTCAACTATTAACCTAAACAAAAAAGACACTAGTCCGGCGGGCTGGCGAATTAGGTGGTACCAGCCGCATTAGTTGGGGGCCAAAATTTCTAGCGCAACCCACCTATTTTTGGCGGGCTAGTAGGTCGGGTAAATTTTGCCACCCCTAATTATTGTTACAAAAAAGTAAAATCTATTTCAATGCTTTTTCTGAATACCAACAAATGGCAATTATTTCTATTCAAGATAATTGAAAATAGGCTTTAATTGTATTTTTAGTTGTTATAGTTTGTCAATTATATAATTTTTGTCTTTATCATTTTAATTGACTAATTTTTGTCCATATAAAATTTAAAATGTAAAAATTGAGTCCCAGAATCTAATTTCTTTTTAATTTAAACGATTTGCATGTTATTATCTATAAGTGAAATTATTGATCACATATAAAAAATTGATCATAATTAACATTTATTACCATAAGTACTAAATTATTTAATTATACGAAAATTGAACTTCATGACCTAATTGTCACTTTTTAAGTTTTAATTTTTATAGGGACCAAAATTATTCAATTAAAATAATAAAGACTAAAATTGAATAATTGAGAAACTATAAAGATTAAAAGTATAATTAAGTCTTAAAAGTTAGAGTATAAAAATTATTTAAATATTTTAGTTTATTTATTCCTATGTTGGATGATGTTTCAAAGGTTTTCTTTTAAAAAATTGATCTGTTTTTTTATTTATATTTTAGAATATAATTCATAAACAATTTAATGAAAATTGAGCCGAAGCCCAAAGGAACTTAATTAATTAATATCAAAATATTATTTTATAGTATTTCATATATATTTCGTAACATCATTAAATCCACATTTCAAGGTTTTGTGTTTTGTCGTATAGCTATATCTCCACTCCAAGTTTCGTGGCATACCAATCAATATAATACGCATGTGTGTGCATCTTTTTTTTATTTGTTAGATATAGGTAAAATGTAGTTTTGGTCTTATATTTTTTATGTGTATTTTATTTTAATTTATATTTTTTTGGGTTACATTTTTGTCCTGTATCTCCCTTGTTAACAGAATTGACCTAATAAGAACTAGTCAAATTACGTCATTTATTTTCAAACTCAGAAAAACCATAACATTCACATGAAACATAGTCAAATTACCTTGTAATGGGGCGACAGAGTTGACAGACTGAACTAAAATGAAACATTTATAAGAAATACAGGACCAAAATATAATAAAAAAAAATATTTAAAACCGAAATAAAATGCACATAAGAAATACTGGATTTGGTCTTAGATATATTATGCCAATTAAGTAATTATTTTATTTATTTAATAGAATAGAATATATGATGGTGATTGATGAGAGAAGAAACGTTTTTCTTTCTCTTTATCACACTCATAGTCATAGAGATGGATGCAACCAGAGCTTTCAGTTATGCCAATGATGTATGCATAGCAGGTTTAGAATTCTATCTCATTTAGTCTCTGTTTGTTTCATGTTAATCTTTTCTTCACGGAATAAAAAAAAAAAAAAACCGTTGGCGAATGTAAAGCATGGTCCACTATTTTGAGTATTGACTAAAAAATAAAATAAAAGAAAAAAATTGAAAAAAAAAAAACAAGAAAAAAGTGATGTGAAGCATGGCATGGGCGTCCCCTAAACTAAAATACAATTGGCGGAAGATTAACTTTAAAATGGATAAATTCTTAAAGTTTAGGAGATTGGAGTTCCAAAATTTAATCTTTGACATAAGTTTAATATAGATATTGAAGATTTAATGCAACGTGTGTAAGTATTTATTTATGAAAACCAAATCAATTTTAAAATCGATATACCATAAAAATTGATTTAGTAGATAGATATATGTCTCTTAAGCAGGCTGATTATTATATACTGAATATAATTATAATTGTATATATGAAAATGTTTTTTTATAAGTTATACCCTTTTGATTGAAAAAAAATATTTTTTAATTTTTTTATCGGTTAAACACACGTACAAACTATATTAAATTTTTTTTTCTTTTCTTAAATCTACTTTACTGGAAATCGAATCCCATACCTTGAGTTCCACCTTATCCTTCCTCTTTGTGCCATTTAAACTATAAACTTGACCGTATAAATAATTGACATATATTATTGATTTACACAGTAATTATTAAAGGTTTTTAAGAACTATACAAACGGATAAATTCATTAGACAAAATCTATTTCAATGATAACTAATCTAACTGAAGAAAAAAAATAATAAATAATAATTTATTTGTAATATATAATTTAATTGATTTGATTTAATTTTTTTTTTTATTAAAATCGAACCAATTCTAACCAAATTGCATATATTAGCATGTAGATATGAATTTGCTATAATATTGTTCATGTTGCGGTAATCCTCTTAAATTTTTTAATGATGTCTTTAAAACATTATTTTTAAAATTTAAATAAAAAATAATTGAACTAAATATATGTAATATTATATTTAAGTTTTGTTTACTTTTTTAATAATAGAAACATATTTTTTTAAAATAAAAGTAAAAATTGAATAACTGGTTCGACCCAAACCTAAAAAAAAAATAGTTTAGATATCATTTAGAAATTAAACTGATGAGACGATGAGATTATAAAATATCGAATCAAATGATTTTTTTCTTCAAAAACAATCAACCCACACCCGAAATACCCTAGTTGAGGTTGTATTTACTTCGATGATTGTCGCTTCGTTTCAAAGTGATTAGTCTTTGACTGTCAACTGAGAATACCCTTAGTGCACATGTAAGTGAGATTAATAATAAGAGTTTTTCTTATTACTTTATATTTTCAAGGTGAACCCTATGGTATCCTCGAGTGAGTAGTCATACTAAAAATAATCCGTTTATATATGATAAGTGCAAATTGGTCATTAAACTATTGCTTATTTAGTTACTACATATGTTAACAATTGACAATCTTACTTATTCGGTCATGAAATCTTTTTTCCCCAAGTTTAATTAGTTTACCTCACATGATCAAGTCATCTTTATACATAGGATCACAACTTGAATTCTTATCATGAGCATACACGCTTAAAGGGCCAGGTACTATGTCATGCTTATTTCATTTCTAATTGTAAAAAAGATCCACAAAGAAAATTGATGTGATTCACATTTAATCAATATGTTTCCATTTTCATTAATTTAATTATTTTTTAAAATACAACATAGATATAATAATTAAATATGAATAATATAATAGGTTAAAGAATATAATAAGAAATATCAATAAATATATGAAAAAATTAACTAAAATATACTTAAATAAATAGGAAATGTAAATTATGAGGAAAAAAAATCCATCTAACATTTTTAGTGGTAAATTTTATAAATTATATAGATAGATAGAATATTGATATACATTTTTTGGTCTAATAGTCACAAATTAAATATCCTACACAAGAAATAATTATGTTAAAGTCTTTTTTTTTTTCTTACACAAAGTTTATATTGAATATCTTATTTAGAGGAAATTAAGCATATACTATATATGTGAATTATAAATAGATTATTAACTTATAGTTAATATACTGCTCTTACAAAAAAAAAACTAATAATAGTTAATATACCTGACTTTTTTATACTAGTATTTTTTTTTTAATTAACTAAAGTATATTATTATCAAAGAGTATAAAAAATACTCAATAAATAATACATAAAATCATAAAGGCAAGTCAATAACTTATAAGGTCAAACCAACATGACAATAAAAAATAGAATTATATAATCAAACTCAACCAAAAAAGGAATCCTTAAGAAATTACCTAACTTGATTAATAGGCCAATCAATACAAAGAAATTAAGAACCAATCTGTCATCGAATAGGTAAAGCGCAATGAAAAAACTTTCATTTAAAACCAAGAATGAACTTTAATTGTTTTCAAAACTTGAATTAACCATAAAATATTTTTAGTTGATAAAATAATATATGACTTTTATAAAAAAAAAATTTCAAAAAAAAAACTAAATGTTTGACTCTATGACAACGTTCGACTGGCATAACAGAACAAGACGAAAAAGGATACATCAGACAGTTGTTTTATGTTTAGTTCATCTATGAGCTAGAGGGTATAGCGTAGGATATTAAATAAAATTTTGTTTTTTGGTTCATATGATAATTGGAAATTCAACTTAAAAGTGGCATTGAAAATACTCACGTCTATTGCTCCAAAACGCACGTTAAAAAGGAAACTAAACATGAAGAAATTTTTTCAAACTCACGTCCGATGAATAAAACGCACGTATTGGATATAGGAACGCATATCCAAACGGGCACTTAAATATCTATATAGATATGTTTTTATGTACTCAAATAACTGATTATGACATATATTAAATAAAATAAGTAAAGACTCTGATCCCATGTAAAATAATGAGACAAAAAATAACATAATATAATTAATATCTCATTAATTATTTTTTATTTATAGAATTATCATTATTAACAATGTATTTTTTTACGAATAGGTGATAGGTCCATATATATTGTGTTAAGCGTTTAACGTCATTTATCTCTCAAACATAATTTGATTATGGACAATAACAGATCGACACATGTAATGTCGTTGACTTTGACTGCTTTCTCTAAAATTTCAGTGTTCCCTTCTTATCAGTAGAATTAGTGGTGGGCTCGACAAGAATAAGAAGTGGCAACAAAGAAGAATAATCGTTTGGTTGTCTCAGTCCATGTTGATCGAAATTAGACGTTGGTCTAATCACACAAGTTTTTTTGGTGACAAACGAAAATATAACACCATGGACTAAAATACAAACGACGACACATATAAAGACTATAAAAGGAAAGTATTTTTACATATAGAGACTAAAATGAAAATGAATGATATGGACGAAATAAATAATTTAACCAAAATTAAATGTTTAATTAAGAATATCATCACGGATATTTTAACCAGCATTAATCGCATTCTATTATTTTTGGTCAGTACGAAAGATATTCTTTAACTTACAATCAAAAAAAGACTAATCTTTTTCGAACATAAAAACACTTGTGAAATGAGTTTTAATTAGCCTTTTTCAAAAAAAAAACTTTTATGTATACAATCAAAATTTGAATTTCTATGGACATACTTAAAAAAAACTCATAACTGTATCAGACTTTTTTTTATTGATATTGTTATGTTGCTTGCATTCCTTTTTAATTTGTTCAATTTCCCAAGAAAATGAAACACGCCAATCGACCATAAGAACAAAGAAAAGTCTAGAAGAAAAGAAGCCAACGATCGATTAACGACCTGAAACAAAGAAAAAGAAAAAAAACTGCATAACTACTTGTGATGGATTCAGATTTCTTTCAAAATGGAAAAACAATCAAGTGTCAATAAATAAATAAATAAATAATTAAATAAACACGAATTGTTGCTCAAATTAAATGCACCTAATTCTTAAAGGGTACATACGTCACCAAAATCTCTACACCAATACCAAACAACATACCTATGGCCTCTGGGCCTCTTCTAATCATAAATCATTATAAAAATTAAAAAAAAAACTTTTAACTAGATTTGGTATCTGGATTAATTGTAAAAATTAGATTATTTTAATAATTAATTATATATAATTATTTTTTATTTAAATAAATTGTTGAAAAGTAATTTTAAATATGATCTTTTATGTTTGTATGGTATAAAAATTATTTTTTATAATAAAAATTCGAATGATAACAAAAGAAAGTAGACTAAAACTATTTTTTAAAATAAATTCTAAATTCTTGTTTATTTAAAAAAATCTGTTTGTAGTTGTGGCAAAAAATTTAAAAAAATTAAGTTTTGTTTGGTTTAAATTTGAGTAGAAAGAAAAGTGAAAAACACATTAACTGAGATAAATATTAATAGTTGAGATTATATTAATCTATAAATCGAAACTGTCTAATGGAAGTAAATATTTTTAACTTTGTTTAAAAGTGATTTTGACCAAAACAAAATCTAAAACAAACAAACGCTTAATCACCTGATCAAAATTCATCCAAACATTTTTTAAAATAGCAACAACTTTATTTTGAATAAAAAAAAGAACATTTATAACATGCTCTTACTTTACTTTGTCCATATACTCGGCAACTAACACATACCTTAATAAAACTAAAATGTCATCTCCTTTTTTAATTTTTATTATATTTTACTATATATTTTTGTCATCTCCTTTGTTTTATTTTTATTCCCTAACGCATTTTCACTTGTATAAATTCACAACATTCTTTGCACAATTCTTCATTCATACTCAATTCCCAAAATCAGATCATATAATCCTCTGTTTATTCGAATATTATTTATTTTAGCAAAAATGAATAGTATTTCAATTAGGAACCTCCTTAAGGTTATAATTTTTTGTGTTCTTCAAATTTCAATAATTCTAGTTTGTGAAGCTAGGCCTCACCCTAAAGTAGTGGCAAAAGATAGTGTCACTACAAATACAATTACTGGATTTGTTGAAATTAATGGCACAGAATTTGTGGTAAATGGATCTAAATTTTTGTTCAATGGATTTAATTCTTATTGGATGATGAATGTAGCTGCTGATCAAAATCAAAGGTATAAAGTTTCAAATGTGTTTAGAGAAGCTTCAACTATTGGTCTCACTGTGTGTCGCACTTGGGCTTTCAGTGACGGTGGCGATTGGTCACTACAAATCCAACCTGGTCTCTACAATGAACAATTTTTTCAGGTTTACTATCCATTTATAACTTTTTTTTTCTAGGGTTTAATACGTTTTTTTTCTGAATTTTAGTGAGAATTCATTTATAGTTTTTAAAATCTAAAATGACGATTATTAGTCAACAAACTTCTAAAAAATTCTTTTTTAACACCTCTATACAGTTTTCAGTTACATGATAAAAGACAACACTTCATTAGATCCACGTGTTAATAGATCTGTTTGTTACGTCAACAAAAATTGGCGTAACATTTTTGCTACGTCAGCAAATTATATTTTTTTACAATTAAATATGTCAATTGGCATATTAATTTTTTAGTATCAATTTATAATTATTTTTTCCGTAGAGTTAAATATGTTTTGTATCTCTGAATTTTAGTAAAAATTCATTTTTAGTCCCTAAATTTTAAAATATGTCAATTGACGTATCATTTTTCATTGATAGAATTTCTTTTAAATAGAACATTTATTAAAAATATTTATTGTTCTAAATATTTTTCAAAATTGAATAATTTTTTTTTAAAAAATTCATAAATATGAATAGTTCCTAACTAATAATTTATTATTTTTATAAATTGGCAGGCATTGGATTTTGTGATAGCTGAAGCTAAAAATTATGGAGTGCGTTTAATTTTGAGTTTAGTGAATAATTACAATGATTTTGGAGGAAGACCTCAATATGTTCAATGGGCTAATAGTACTGGAGTAAATGTTACCAATGATGATGATTTTTACACAAATTCTGTCATCAAGGATTACTACAAATCCCATGTCAATGTAAGTAAAATATTATTAGAGTATTTTATTTTATTTTTTTTAAAAGAACTTTAATGACATTTTTTATTTTTTTTACTATCTTGATTGTATATATGTATTTACAGAGGGTGCTAACAAGAATGAACACAATTACTGGAATTGCTTATAAGGATGAACCAGCAATTATGGCTTGGGAATTAATTAATGAACCTCGCACCCAAGTTGATTACTCTGGCAACACAATCAATGTATGTTTTTGGAACTGAAACACAATTTCATATGCCAATTTTTTTTTTTTTAAATATGATGTTAATTAATACTAGACATTCATTATAATATGATGTTAATTTGTTCTTAAATTAATTACAGGAATGGGTTCAAGAGATGGCTCCCTATGTGAAATCAATTGATTCAAATCACTTATTAGAGGTTGGAATGGAAGGATTCTATGGAGATTCCAACCCAGATAGGAAACAATATAACCCTGGTTACCAAGTTGGTACTGATTTTATTACCAACAATCTCATCAAAGAAATTGACTTTGCAACAATTCATGCATATCCAGATAACTGGTAAGCAATTAGTATATTGTTAATTCACAATTAAATTTTAATAATTACTTAGTTTATTTTAGTTTCTCCAATTATGGTCAATGTGCGATTCAAGCCTCTCTGTATTTTTGAGTGCTTAGTAGAGTCCTTAATTAACACTCTATTGTGATCCATTCTTTAATAGTTTTTTTTTTCTTTACTTTTCAAAATCTAACTAATTGCGTTAGGGGGATAATTTTTCTTCTGAAAAGTATTTTGTGTAATTAACAAAGCTTGACACAATTGGCTGATATCTGAATCTTTTAAACATGTTGACATGATTTCGAATTCTAATTGTGCATAACTGCACATAAAAAAACTTTATTAATAGAAGTTGTACTCACTTTAGTGATATATCCACTTTAAAAGGGATTAGTCTTCGGCTGTCGGTTAAAGATATCCTTGGTGCACACCAAAAGTTCAAAAATAGGAAACACAAGTCGCACATTAATCAAAACCGAGAGATAAAAATGCAATTAAACCTAATTTTTATTTTTTTGTTAAATGGTTATTTAATTTTTTTTAACCCATATAATTGTGGCATGAATTAATTAACCATTTATTTATTCAAATAAACAGGCTAGCAGGACAAAACGACACCGTTCAGGTGGAATTCATGGAAAGGTGGATGACAAGTCATTGGGAAGATTCAAGAACAATATTAAAGAAACCATTAGTTTTCACTGAATTTGGGAAATCAAACAAAGATCCAGGATATAGCATCAGAGCAAGAAATTCATTTATGAATTTTGTATATTCAAGAATATACAATTTAGCACAAAGTGGAACAATTGCTGGTGGATTGGTTTGGCAAGTTTTGGATGAAGGAATGGATGGTTATGATGATGGTTATGAAATTGTTTTGTCTCAAAACAATTCCACAGCTAGTGTCATAACTAGACAATCTATTAAAATGAATGCTCTTGAACATTCTTTGAATAATTATTAATCTCTATATGGAATGATTTGTTTTTCTTTGCCATGAATAATAATAATAATAATGTAATGTGAATGTGATTTATCATGTATTCTTCTCATTGTTTACACCCAAACACAAACCTAGAAATAAGTCAAGCAAGCTTCATGTTTATGTATGTGTAAGATACAGTTTATACAATAATTGTATTCTTTATTATCTTATTGTATTTCTTATTATTTTATATTGCATTATTGATGCCCTTTTTACTTTGGTTTTTATCTCTTGTTCCCCTCTTTATAATTCTTTTTCTTTTTTGGAAGAATATTTTTCTTATTTATATAATAACACATTTTGCTATCTGTTAAAAAGGTTAGATGTCACTTTAAAAAAAAAGATATATGTTGGGCCAATGTTTTTTGGTCTAGATGTTGGGCCAATATTTTTTGGTATAGATATTGGGCAAATCTTTTTTTGGTCTATGATATTGGGCTAGTCTGAAGCTGAACCTAAGCCCAAGGAATTTTCTTAAGAAAGGAAAAGAAAGAAAAGTAGACCTCGGATATGTTTGGAACTTGACCAAAATTCAGACCATATGTCTGGTCCAATAAAAATATAAAAATCAAAATAAAATAATACTACTATAGACATAAAGATAATAATAAGTTTAAGGCCTTCCCCTCATAAGTCACAAAAAAATTTAAAATCCAATGAATAATAAATTAAATTATGAAGTAATGAAAAATTATTCTAATACAAGCAATTAAAAAATTAATGAGTTAACTATCAAATTAGTCCTCCAAAGATGATGTTGTCATCAATTTAGTCCCCAAAGAATTTTGTCACCAAATTAGTCCTTCAAAGATTTAAATATATCAAATTGGTCTATGATGGAGGACTAATTTGGTAGACTTTTAAATCTTTGGAGGACTAATTTGATGACAAATTTCTTTGGGGATCAAATTGGTGACAAAGTAATCTTTGGAGGACTAATTTGATGCCAAAATTCTTTTGAGGACCAAATTAGTGATATAATCATCTTTGGAGGACCAAATTGATAGTTAACTCAAAATTAATTCATTTAAATGTTGCTTATTCCTTGTCATAGTGTGTTTGAATTTAGTTTTCATATCTATTAAAATCTTTAATTTTTTTAAATGTTTACAATAAAAATTAATAAAATCATAATAAGCCTAAAAAAACCATATCTTCAAAAAAAAAAAAAACCTTCACCACCAAGGTTCAGCTCTTTCCTTTACCTTATTATGTTGTCTCGAGTTCAAGTGTTAAGTGGCGTGATAAATAATTGAAAAAAAACTTTAAAGTTTATAGTAGTAATATTTAATTCGAGCATGATTATCTCTGAATATTTGTATTTTTTAAAATTTTTATTGATATAATTTTTTTATTACCTTATGTATGTTGTGAGTATCTCTAATACTCTTTATTAATATTTTTTTTTTCTCTTGTGCCATAAAAGAATAAAAAATTATGATAAATGAAGAAATTAAAATTGAATTTGCAGATGTGGCAAGTAGTCAGCATCCATAGTGTGATAAGGAAAACAACTAGCTGGTCCCTATCAGTCTATCACATCCTCCTCCAAGCAGGATGTTATCACGTTTTTTTTCAAATTAATATAAAAATTATGATAACCATAAATTAATATCACAGTAGAGTACAGGATTATTTATTTATTCTCACCCACACAATAATAATTCATATTATCATAATCATTGTATTGTTGCGTCTTTTTCAAATTATTATATGGCGATATGCACAGTGCAAGACAAAGATGCATTTGTATTTTGACTCAAACTTGAGGCAAGAACAAGAAACAGTGAATAAAGACCAACCAAATGAGGAGCCATACATTACATATATTCCAATAATCCATCAAATCTTATTTTCTTTTTAAAAACTTTTTTGTTAACTATCAATGGAAGTTTTTTTTCTTCAAAAAAACATTGGATGCTAGCCAATTAATGAGTAAGAATGTGTTTTGGTTTCATTGAAAATAAGTTAATTTAAAAGCAAGTTTTTAAATTAGTTATAAGGTAAGTTTGAGGTACTGAATATGTAACTTATTGTTTTTATTGATTTAGTCACTTATTTTTCTGTTTCGATTTGGTCTTGCAAATCTTAAATGTTTCAATTTGTTTCTATAAGTTATTTTTTATCGAACAAATTTGTCTTTTTTATCGAGACCAAATTCAAATAAAAACAAAAAGTTACAAGACCAAATCGAAACAGAAAAATAAATTACAGAACCAAATTATTAATTTAGCCCAAAAAAAAATACAAACTTAATTTGTTAAACTTAAAAGAACCTCTGTAATTTTATTGGTCAAAGTCGGTTTAACTTATTTTTATTGGTAAATACAATTTTGTTAATTGAACACTATTGAAAAACAAATAAGATGACTCATAATTTATTCAGATTTTGTGAAAAACACATAAATAAAAGCAAATTAAAATTTAATCAATAAAATATGTTAATGTACAAAAACTAACATCATCTAAATAAAAATCATATAAAAAAAGTAAGTCTTTTTAACTTTAGTCAAAATTATTTTAACCAAAATAAAATCATATACAAATAATCTAACAAAGTGTTGTAAGGGTATTATTTAATATTATAAAAATAGTAATACTTTAATGAAAATGATAGAATTTAAAGTTTGAAAAATTAAAAACCATTCAATGAATACTTTTAAAAAAATATATTTATTACTTTTAGAGAACTATTTAGCATAATCTTTTTTAAAAGACTAAGACACACAAGTATTACTCTCGATTAATTGATGATCATTTAGAACTAGTTGGTCTAATAGTTGAAAAATACTCCTTGATGCGATGTATGCCATAAATCCAGAAACAAATTTACAGTAATCATCGATTCAGATTGCATTTTTCATGAGTAGTGTACAATTAATCATCCCCTTGTAGGATTACGATTGAAATTTCACAAATATATACCACAGAAAAGACGGAATTAACCTTAAAAGAATTCATAAATTTCAGAACTTGAGGCAACCACAGAGAAGCTTCAAGAACTCGAAACAGTGAAGAAAATCGCAGAGTTTCTTTTCTCTCTTTCGAATCTCCTTGAATTCCCTTTCGCTTTTCATCGATTCTATCACGTCTTCTTTGTACAAGTAGCCATTAATTTCGTCGTAATCGTTGCTTCCGTAGAAAACATCTTCTCCCATAGCTCTGTTAGGTTTTCGACGATCTACGATTTGGGAATTTGTTCTTCTACGAGAATAAGGTGAAAAAGGAATCGGAGAAGAAGAAGAAGAAGAAGAAGAAGAAGAAGAAGAAGAAGAAGAATTTGAAGTGCATAATTCTGATTCTGATGAAAAACACTCACAGCCACAGTTGAAGTTTTGATCTTTGTTGGCAGAGTCAACACCAAAAGAAATTCCTTTAGCCATCAGAATTCAGAACCAGAGGATAATAAAAATAAAAATAATATTAAGAATAATCAACGATGGTGATGGTGATATTGATGATATGAGTGAGCTATATAAATAAAAGTACAAAACGATTTATATTTATTTTTTGTTATTTATAATGATTTTGATTTTATCATGTTAGGTTGAAGTTGAAAATTGAATAAAACAAGATACTATGTGAACTAGGAGTAGTTTAAAAGGGATAAAATACCTAAACGATTGAGCTAATCATGAAATTTGGTGATTATTATTGGGATAATACATGCCTAATTTGCTGATTGAGAGCAAATTTGTTACGGTTTATTTTATAAAATAATCAATTTTTTATCAAAAAAGTAATTTCAAAAGTTTTTAAAATATCTATACGTGCCGTAAAAAAAATAAGAATATATTCGTTTCATTTTAATCAATAATAAATAACTTTTTTTATAAAAAAATATATTAATTAAAGATTTAACCCACATATTTACACAGATTTTTTGTACTCATCAATTTAACTATCTAGCACCATAGATAGTTTTTAACTTTTGTTATAATTAATTTAAAAAATAATAAATTTACTATCCACCTTTAAAATTAATTATTTTTAAACAGTGATAAACATGGTGGCAATACCGTAAATAAATTTGAAGTTAGATACAATCTAAAATAATGTTTTGGTACGAAAGAAAATCATATAAATTAGTGATTTCATTTGATAAAAAAAAACAATGCATAGAGATTTTTTTTTTTAAATTAGGTTGAATAGTTATATTTTGTATTTATAAAAGCTTTTGATTATTTTTTTAATAAAAAAAAACTTTTTATATCCCAACAAAAATCGATTATGTTTCAGACAATTGATTTTTTCTTACAGCTTATTTTCACAGTTAATTACAACTAATCAAAATAAACTCTTATTATTATAACTAATTACAGACCCGTGTGAATGCACGAGAAAGAATTGTTTGGCTTCATACTTAAAAGAGATTTAAAAATGTATAATATGCCAACGAAATATCGCATAATCTAATAAGGATGATGTAATGAATGAATAGCATCAATTACTTTAAAATTAATGCGATCCATGCGCTACATATACTATCCCATAATTATACCATTATCGTACAATAGGGACATTGTTATCATTTTGAAGTACATACACCTTTAAACAAATGGTAAGTAATTTAGGATGCAAAATTAATACACCAACAAAAAAGTAAAGCTTGTTCATAAACAGAGTAATTATGAAACATGTAAATGAACAAAAAAATGCACTGAGATGAATTACATATTTTAAAATTTGCTAAAGAATAAATTAATACGATGATGGTGTTATTTCTAATGAGACATTTTCTTTGTTTTATATGGTTTCAAATTTATAATTAGATAAACAAAAAATAATTAAAGAAAAAATGTATCATAAACGAAAAAAAGACTAAAGTATGATAAAATGTAAGTCGAAGGAATATAATTGCTAAAGAAAAAGTTCACAAGATGAAAAAGCTATTAGAATTTAGAAAATGCAAGGTACAAGTTTATATTTCAAAATTCCGCATAAGAAAAAAATTAATATGATGACATTGCTACTTATCAACTTTTAAACTCATAATTTTACACAAAAAAATAATAATAATTAAAATAGTACAATAGTGAATAGAATACTTATTTGAACATTTATGCATGTCTTTTTTTCTTAAAAAATATGAATAAAATAGTTATACTTAATCATGTGCTACATTTTTATAAAAAAAACAAAAATATATAACAATTTCATATTTCAATTTTAGTGAAGAAAAAGGTTAATAAGACGATGTCGGTACAAAATTAATATGATAATGGTGCTTCTTCTAATGTGACATTTTATAAATTATTTTTTTATTGGTTCTGGATACAAAATTATATAGAAAAAATTATTAAATTTAATAGTATAATAGTGAATATTATAGCTACTTCAACATTTTTGCTAGCCTGTTTCGAAAAACCAAAGCCATATATAAACCTAATGTGATTAGAATAACTATACTTTATCATGTGCTAGAAAAATTGGTGCTACTTCTGATATAATATTTTAGTTTTATTTTTTTACATTGTTTTAAATACATAACTAATGACAAAAATATTATAAGAAAAAAAAGAAAGAATTTTATACAATAAAAAAAATATAAAACTAAAGTATCATAAGAATGTAAGTTACATGAAACAAAATATAGTCTTTATAGAATAAGTTACTTATATAAAAATAGTGAATAGAATAGTTATTTGGACATTTATTGTTTAAGCTATTTTTTTTCTCAAAAATACATGAAAAGAATAGCAACACTTTTTATCATGTGCTACACTTTTCTTTTAAAAATAATATGTTAAATACATATTTTAAATTTACTAAAGGAAAAGTTAATAGGATGATGACGCTACTTTAAATGTGGTGTTTAGGTTTTACTATTTATATCAATTAAAACATATAACTATATAACAAAAAATTAATAAAATGTATTGTAGACAATAAAAGAAGGAAAAATAGGATAAGATATAAGTCATATTGAACAAAATATAGTGTTTTTTTCTTATCTGACACTTTATAATTTATTTTTTATTCGATTTAGATACAAATATATATATATATATATATATATATATATATATATATATATATAATCTTTAAATGTAATAATACACTAGTGAATAATATAGCTACTTAAATATTTTTACAAGCTTTTTTTTCGAAAAATAAAAACAAAAAACCCAACATGATTAGAATAATAATAATAATATATGTATTTTTTAGTTGAAGTAAACAATTTAATGCACCAATATAACAGTGCAATAAGTTACTTGAACATTTATGCAATATTTTTCTTAAAAACAATGAATAGAATAGTTCTATAATTGATCATGTGCCGGGCTTTTTTTGTTTTGAAAAAATTATTATATCAATTTTAAATTTTAAAATTTGCTGAAGAAATTTTTTTACTTGAAGTAAACAATTTAATGCACCAATATAAGAGTGCAATAATGAACAGAATAGTTACTTGAAAATTTATACAATATTTTCTTAAAAACAATGAATAGAATAGTTGTATAATTGATCATGTGCCGGGCTTCTTTTCTTTTGAAAAAAATATTATATCAATTCTAAATTTTAAAATTTGCTGAAGAAAAAATTAATACGATGATGGTGCTACTTCGAATGAGACATATTAATTATTTTATATGGCTTCAAATACATAATCATATATGTTACGAAAAAGTACATAATTAGATAAAAAAAATCAAGAGAAAATGTATCATAAACAAAAAAAAAAAGACTAAAGTATGGTAAGATATAAGTCAAAAGAATATAGTTACTAAAGATAAAGTTAACAGGATGAAAATGCTACTAGAACTTAAAAAATGCGAGGTACAAATTTATTTTCAAAATTTGCTAAAGAAAAAAATTAATATGACGACATGAATACTTTTTAACTTTCAAACTCATAATTTTACACAAAAAATTTTAAATAATAAAAATAGTGCAATAGTAAATAGAATACTTATATGAACATTTTTGCATGATTTTTTTTTTTAAAAAAAAAACACTGATTAAAATAGTTATACTTAATCATGTGTTACACTTTTTTTTTTTAAAAAAAATGTCAATTTTATATTTCAATTTTACTAAAAAAGGTTAATAAGACGATTTTGCTACGTCCAGAAGTCTTACAAGTTGGATTTGGGCCTAATTCAATCCCAAAAGCTAGCTTGTAGAATGAAGATTGTCACACCCTTATAAAGTTAACAATGACCATATCACTAGCCAATGTTAGACTTCTAACCAGAAGAGCACAAAAATATGGTAAGATGTAAGTCACATCAAACAAAATATCGTTACTAAGGAAAAAGTTACCATGATGAAAGTGTTATTAAAAAATACATGGCACAAATTTATATTTTAAAATTTGTTGAAGAAAAAATCAATAGGATACTAATGCTTCTTCTCATGTGACATTTTATAAATCATTTTTTATTGCCTTTAGATGAAAAATTATATAGGAAAAAAATTATTAAATGTAATAGTATAATAATAAAGAGTATAGTTACTTCAACAATTTTGTCAGTCTTTTTCAAAAAATCAAAACCATAAGCCCAACATGATTGGAATAGCTACACTTGATCATGTGCTAGAAAAAGTTAATGGGATGCTAGCGCTACTAATAATATAATGTTTTAGTTTTATTTTTTTGCATGGTTTTAAAGTATATAACTATAAAGAATTCAATGCACCAATATGAGAGTGCAATAATGAATAGAATAGCTAATTGAACATTTATGCTATCTTTTTTTTTCTTAAAAACAATGAATAGAATAGTTGTATGTTTGATCATGTGCCAAGATTTTTATTAAAACAAAATTATTATATCAATTCTATATTTTAAAATTTGCTGAAGAAAAAATTAATACGATGATTGAGTTACTTCTAATGGGACATTTTCTTTGTTTTATAGGACTTCAAATACATAATTAGATAAACAAAAAATAATTAAAGAAAAATGTATCAAAAAGAAAGAAAGAAAAACTAAAGTATGATAAAATGTAAGTCAAAAGAATATAGTTGCTAAAGAAAAAGTTAACAAGATAAAAAAGCTATTATAATTTAGAAAATGCGAGGTACAAATCTGGTAGTTTCGCGATCCTTCTAGGACAAGAGTGATGACAACGGAAGCAGGATTGTTTGCGGGATGTAGAAAGAACGGGCTCGTCGGATCTTGCGATGGATCCGTCTTTGGTGTACCAACGTCAGACGAAGATGCCATGAGAGGAAGAGATATCGACAGAGAAGGGAACACGAGAACATGAAGCCTAGTACCGAGGGAGAGAGAAGAGGCGAAGAGTCACGGCAGCGGCAGCGGCAGCACCACCATAGCTCACAAACCCTAACCCTTCAGGCTCTGTGATACCATAAAGGAGCGAGAGAATGTGTGAAATCCATTTGTGTAATATTATTGTGTTAACTTAACAGAGAAAAGAAAGCAAACAAGCTTATAAAGGAAAACTGGGTCACCAACATGGATTGGGCCTCAGAGCCATAAAGAGAAAAGGCCCAAAACAGAAACAGGAAAACAAAAAGGGGTTTTTGTTGGTTTAAGTTATTTTTCATCTAATAATTTATATTTCAAAATTTCGCATAAGTGAAAAATCAATAGGATCACATTGCTACTTTTCAGCTTTTAAACTCATAATTTTACACAAAAAAATAATAATTAATTAAAATAGTGTAGTAGTGAATAGAATGCTTATTTGAATATTTATGCATGTTTTTTCTATAAAAAAACTGAATAAAATAGTTATATTTAATCATGTGTTACACTTTTTTTTTTAAAAAAAAACAAATATATATATATATATATATATATATATATATATATATATATATATATATCAATTTCATATTTCAAATTTACTAAAGAAAAGGTTAATAAGACGATTTAGTTTCACCTTTGATATGATTTCATATACATCATTATATAATAAAAATTAAATTAAAAGATAAGGTATCATACACAAAAAAAAAAAAGAATACTAAAATATGGTAAGATACAAGTCACATCAAACATAATATCGTTATTAAAGAAAATGTTAACATGATTAAAGTGTTTTTAAAAAATACATGGTAGAAATTTATATTTTAAAATTTTCTAAAGAAAAAATTAATATGATAATAGTGCTTCTTCTAATGTGGCATTTTATAAATTATTTTTTATTGGTTCTAGATATAAAATTATATAGAAAAAAATTTATTAATTGTATTAGTACAATAATGAGTAGTATAGTTACTTCAACATTTTTGCTAGCCTTTTTCTAAAAATCAAAGCCATAAACCTAACATGATTAAAAAAGCTATTCTTGATTATGTGCTAGAAAAAGTTAATAGGATGTTGGTGCTTCTTCTAATATAATGTTTTAGTTTTATTTTTTTATATGGTTTTAAATACAAAACTAATGACAAAAATATTATAAGAAAAAGGAAAGTATTTTAGACAATAAAAAAATATAAGACTAAAGTATCATAAGATGTAAGTTATCTGGAACAAAATATAATCTTGAATAAGTTACTTATATAAAATATTTAATGGAATAATTATTTGAACATTTATTCAAGCTCTTTTTTTTTCAAAAAAACATGAAAAGAATAGCAATATTTTTTATCATGTGCTATATTTTTCTTTTAAAAATAATATGTTGATTCCATATTTCAAATTTACTGAAGGAAAAGTTAATAGGATGATGACGCTATTTCAAATGTGGTGTTTAGGTTTTACTATTTATATGAATTAAAATACATAACTATATAAAAAAAATTAATAAAATGTATTGTAGACAATAAAAAAAAAGAGAAAAAGTTAGATAAGATGTAAGTCATATTGAACAAAATATAGTGTTTTTTCTTATCTTACATTTTATAATTTACTTTTTATTCGTTTTAGATACAAAATTATATATAAAAAAATCTTTAAAGGTAATAGTACAATAGTAAATAATATAGTTACTTAAACATTTTTGCTAGCTTTTTTTTCGAAAAATCAAAACTAAAAACCTAACATAACTAGAATAATAATAATAATATATGTATTTTTTACTTGAAGTAAATAATTTAATGCACCAATATAAGAGTGCAATAATGAATCGTTACGTGAACATTTATGCTATATTTTTCTTAAAATCAATGAATAGAATAGTTGTATAATTGATCATGTGCTAGGCTTCTTTTTTTTTTAAAAAAAAAATTATTATATCAATTTTATATTTTAGAATTTGCTAAAGAAAAAATTAATGTGATGATGATGCTACTTCTAATGAGACATTTTAATTATTTTATATGGCTTCAAGTATATATATAATCAGATATTTTACCAAAAAAATATATAATTAGATAAACAAAAAATAATTCAAGAGAAAATGTATCATAAACGAAAAAAAAAGTCTAAAGTGTGGTAAGATGTAAGTCAAATGAATATAGTTGCTAAAGAAAAAGTTACCAAGATGAAAATGCTATTAGAATTTAGAAAATGCGAGTTACAAATTTATATTTCAAAATTAGCATAAGAAAAAATCAATATGATGACATGGCTACTTTTCAACTTTCAAACTCATAATATTACACAAAAAATATTAAATAATTAAAATAGTGCAATAGTGAATAAAATACTTATATGAACATTTATGCATGGTTTTCTTTTAAAAAAAAAACCTGATTGAAATAGTTATACTTAATCATGTGCTATATTTTTTATTTAAAAAAAAAATACATATCAATTTCATATTTCAGTTTTACTGAAAAAAAGGTTAATAAGACGATATTGCTACTTCTAATGTGATGATTTAGTTTTACTTTTGATTTGGTTTCATACACATCATTATATGATCAAAAATTAATTAAACGATAAGGTATCCTAGACAAAAAAAAAAAGAGAGAGAAGACAAATATATGATAAGATATAAGTCACACCAAACTTAATATCATTACTAAAGAAAAATTAACATAATGAAAGTGTTATTAAAAAATACACGGTATAAATTTATATTTTAAAATTTGTTGAAGAAAAAATCAATAAGATAATAATGCTTCTTCTAATTTGACATTTTATAAATAATTTTTTATTGGCTTTATATAACAAATTATATAGGGAAAAAAACTATTGAATGTACTAGTACAATAATAAATAGTATAGTTACTTCAACATTTTTGCTAGCCTTTTTCAAAAAATCAAAACCATAAGCTCAACATGATTAGAATAGTCATACTTGATCATGTACTAGAAAAAACTAATGGGATGCCGGTGCTACTTCTAATATAAAGTTTTAGTTTTATTTTTTGTATGATTTTAAATACATAACTATAAAGAACTTAATGCAATATAAGAGTGCAATAATGAATAGAATAGCAAATTGAACATTTATGCTACTTTTTTTCTTAAAAGCAATGAATAGAATAGTTGTATATTTGATCATGTGTCAAGCTTTTTATTAAAACAAAATTATTATATCAATTCTATATTTTTAAATTTGTTGAAGAAAAAATTAATACGATGATGGTCCTACTTCTAACGAGACATTTGCTTTGTTTTATATGGCTTCATATACATAATTAAATAAACAAAAAATGTATCATAAATGAAAAAAGACTAAAGTAGAGTAAGATGTAAGTCAAAGGAATATAGTTGCTTAAGCGCCAGAGCCAGAATGGGCGCTTAAGCGCTAGGGCCAAAATCCAGTATGATACAGGTGTCTGGCGTCAAGTTCCAGAGCCCTGCACCTATTTGACCTGTTTTAACTTAAAAAAAAATGTAACGTGTAATCAACGTATTTTTATGATGGGAATGAATGAAATTGATATGAAATGAATGTTTTTATGTATGATAACATGTAATATGAAATAATAATATAATAATTCTCCCTTCAATTTTAGTTGAGTAAGTGGGTTGATGATTTCCCACCGGTAGTATACCGGATAAGCAGACAGATAATTAAACATGCTCTCCCTGAAATGGGCAAGATGGCCTGAAAGAAAAGGACTATCCCGAAAGGGGTGAGATAGTCCTGGGCTATCCTGAAAGGGTAAGATAGCCCGATAGTTTGACCCTGGTTAAGGACGCTTGCTAGTGGTCCACGGATGAGCTCAATTGTCCCTTACTGCCAAGGTACCATGGTGGAGATCTAGTGCACTAGACTCTCGTTAAAAGATAAAGGAATAAAATGAAATGAAAATGGAATATGAACTCATGGCATGCATACATCTTTAAATTGTCATTTCATGCATTATTGTTATGTGATTATTAGCACTTGTTTGGGGAATTTTTCAATTAGACTGACTGCAGTTTCGTATAACTATTTTTAATATACCAAAGATTACTCAGTTATGTATTTACATATATTGACGGTTACGATATTGTAGATTACTCGAGCGAGGAGGATTTCAGCGCGTGATGAAGGGCCTTAGCTAGATATTATGAAAAACCCTAGGTAGTCATATGTTTCTTTTATGTACTTATAATGACTACTAAGTCGGACATGTTATTCTCTTTGGGACGATATATAATATTTTGTAATTAGAATCCCTAAAAACCTAGTATGTGTATACGTATAAACTTATATGTATGAATCCGTATAATATGGAATGAGGTAGCTTATTAACGTATGAATTAGGCTGCGCACTTTGAAGATTAAAAATGAAAAAAAAAGAAAATTAAAAACAATCCAGAAACTTAAGTGTTACAGTAGTAGTATGATAATGAATTGTATTGCTACTTCAACAATTTTGTTAGCCTTTTTCAAAAAATCAAAACCGTAAACCCAACATGATTAAAATAGTTATCCTTGATCATGTGTTAGAAAAAGTTAATAGGATGTTGGTACTACTTCTAATATAATATTTTAATTTTATTTTTTACGTGGTTTTAAATACATAACTATAATGACAAAAATATTATATAAAAAAGGAAAGAATTGTAGACATTAAAAAAATATAAGTTACTTATATAGTGTTTATAGAATAAGTTACTTATATAAAATAGTGAATAAAATAGTTATTTGAACATTTATTCAAGCTCTTTTTTAAAAAAAAAAAATGAATAGAATAGCAATACTTTTTATCATGTGCTACACTTTTCTTTTAAAAATAATATGTTGATTCCATATTTCAAATTCACCGAGGAAAAAGTTAATAGGATGATGACGTTATTTTAAATGTGATGTTTAGGTTTTACTATTTATATGAATTAAAATACATAACTATATAATAAAAAATTAATTAAATATATTGTAGACAATAAAAAAAAACAGACGTGTATGATAAAATATAAGTCATAGAACAAAATATAAGTCATAGAACAAAATATAGTGCCTTTTCTCATGTGACATTTTATAATTTATTTTTTATTTATTTTAGATACAAAATTATATATAAAAAAACTTTAAATGTAATAGTACAGTAGTGAATAATATAGTTACTTAAACATTTTGCTGGCCTTTTTCAAAAAATCAAAACGAAAAACTCAACAAGATTAGAATAGCTATACTTAATCATGTGCTAGAAAAAGTTAATGTGACATTGCTACTTTTAATATAATATTTTTGTCTTATTTTGTACATGGTTTTAAATATATAGTTGTAAAGATAAAAAATTTAAAACAAAAGGAATAGAATTGTAGACAATAAAAAAAAAGTATAATAAGATGTAATATATTATCTGTAGAACAAGTTATTTGAACATTTTTTAAAGCTCTTTTTTTAATGAAAAAAGAAAAAGAAAAGAAAAACATGAATAGCATAGTTATACGCAAAATCCATTGCCCTAAGAGCAAAGGTTAAGCGAATAGAAACTTGGTGTTGGAAAGTGTACGTAGAGTATTTAATACTACAAAATTGTTTTTAATTTATTTTAAATTTTATTCATAGATTGCTTAACCATTGTTCTTAGGGCAATTAATAGCAAAACCTTACTTATTATCATGTGTTACTCTTTTCTTTTAAAAATAATATATCAATTCTGTATTTTAGATTTGCTAAAAAATAAAAAGTTAATAAGATGATGATAGTAGTACTTCAAATGTGAGGTTTTGGTTGTACGCATGATAAAATGTAAGTCACATTGAAAAAAAATATAATCTTTAAAGTATGGTTCATAACATTAGTATCATAATTAGATTATTTATTATTATTTTTTTTTTGGTATTGTTTTCGTGAGTAGCAGTTAGGTAAGATGGTCTATATATCACAACTATTTAGGGGTATATTTTATTTTGGAGTTCAGGGACTTGTTAGGGGGTTTTTGCTTCTTGTATATGTTGTTCTTATGAAGTGGTGTTACAATAAGGTAACTTGAATCTGAATGTCTCAATAGCAAACATTTTACTGCCTGTTTGTTTAGGATTTTTATTTGGTTAAAACACTTTAATCTAAAAATATTTATTTTTATTGGGTCGTTTCGATTTTTGTGCATAAATAATCTTAACTATTAATTTTTACTTGAGTTTGTATGTTTTTTACTTCTCATTCTACTAAAATCTAAACGAAATGGATCCTTTACAAATTGATGAACGATGAAACCATCCTTAGTTTTTCCTCAAGGATAAGACTTTCCAGATGATGAAACACAAAAGATTACCCCTTTTGCTTCAAACTGAACTCATTAGTTATTTGATTTCCTACTTTTGTTGTTGAAAAGGATTTACAGGTACAAAGCAAGATTGAAAAGGGAAAAATAATATGGTCAGCAGTTTCTATTTTTCAAAAGACAAGTAAATTCTGTCTCTAATATGAGACAGAATTTGTGTGTATATGAGACAGAGTCCTCCCAGAAAGAATAAGAGATAGGAAAAGGAAAAATCACTCTCATTGCCTCTGTCTCATTCGTACAACTGTTTTTATAACAAACCCCAAATAACAACCAGCAAAACATAGAGGTTGGAGGATATGGGTTTGGGCCTTCCATGTTGGGCTTCTTGTAGAGATGGGCCAGCTTCACTAACATCAGGTTTTCTTGGGTGGATGAGATTAGCACCATCCTTATTGGGAGTGGCACCATCCTTTTTAGTATATAAATTTATGATTCTTACGTATAAAAAGGATGGTGCCACTCCCAATAGAGATGGTGCTAATCCCATCCTCCTTTTCTTGTAGAGGTAAAAGCAAAGCTTTCTTCAGATACAAATAAAGTATAATTGCAGAATTAATAGCAGACTTTCCAAAGAGATAGCCGCAAAAAACAAGGGCCACAAAAAAAATTTCAGAAAATTTTAGGTTATTGATTATAAGTAAGTTTAATTGTTCTTGTTGTATTTAAGGAGTTGATATCCAAAATATTCTTAATAATTAATTTACTTGCAATTTGTAAGAACTATATTTTCTTTTCTATAGTAATAAATTTGATAGGGGTAATGTTGGAAAATAAGTTATTTTACACTCAGAATTAACAAAATTAAATGCATCGGTATATATGAAATTAATTAATTTTGCTTATCATTAAAATCATAAAAAATAATGTATTTGTACTTAATTTGTAAGGTGAGGTGAAGAATTTAACTCTAGAATCTAAAAATGAAAATGAGTTTAAGGAAATAATTTAGCGTTATAATTACTCATAAAATTATAAAATGAAAACACATAAAAATAAATCAAACAATCATTGTTATTTTTAATTTCTGTTATTGCCCGTGTTTTAGAAACTGTTCTCATCCAACTTTTAGATAATAATAGTGTAAAGGCCTGTTTGATTCTATTTTATATTTTAGTTTTTTAAATAGTGTTATAAAATAGTTTTTAACAATTATTTTCAAATAAAAAAATGAATTTTTAATATGAATTCGTATGTAAATTCAACAAAAATTAAAAACTAAAGGAAAGACATTAATGAAAGACATCTACCAATTAATGGTAAGGTTATAATTGAAAATTAAGTAATGATTTTTTATAATGAAAGACAATAATTATTTTTCTTAACTGTGAATCAACTTTAAAGGAAAGTCAAAAAGGAATGAAGGGAGTATGCTTTCCATATTTTTGGTGAATCTTCCCATGTTAATTTATCCTAATTCAAGTTTCAGATTTAGAAAAGGAAAATCATCATAAAAAATAAAAAGGAAAATCAACAATAGCAAGTATCAACTTTTAGAAAGTATAGTCTTGTAGTATTTGCCTATTTGGTTCCACTTTGTTGTAGACACGCACCAAAATAAATAAATAATTACAAGCTTTATGAATGAAATTTTATAAGAAAAAATATCCCATCAAAATATTGTCAAACATGCATTAAGTTTCTCTGAATAAAATGGATTATAGTTTACTATGTATGGCTTAATATTAGACATGTGAGCAGCTCCAAAAAAGTCTAAAATTCACTATGAACAAGTTTCTATGACTATTAAAATATTTCAATATATGCATCACATGCATAGAATAAGAACCCAAAAGTATAAATGAATTCTCAAAAGAAAAAAGAAGCATTTATTATAAAACACATTTAACATTTACTTTTTCTATTAATATTTTTTATAACTTCTATACTTATATAACATGATATATATAAAACTTTAGTTCCTTTAGTATATACAACTTGTGTACTCAATTCAATGATTGAGATGTCTAAAGACCTTACATAAATAAAACTAAAATTCTAACATAAGCAGCACAACTTTACTCATTATAACATCAAATGAAGTGCCTGTGCTCAAAGATTTATCTTCACTACATTTTCACTCCTTCAATCAACATAGAATTCATTAAACACCACCAGACAAATAAAGTAGAGACTGATTTTTACTATTTTATTTTTTTGAATTGAGCTTCCATGTCTAACATCACAATTTAATCTGGACAGTATAAATTAATAAAGAAAAATAAACAAAGAAAAATACAAAAAGAATTAAAAGATACTAGACACTTAGACAGAAGGGGTCAGAGTTAGTTGCCAGAAAAAAAAATTCACAAATTAAATCAGATGAATTGTCAACAATTCTGTATGTGATCTGTAATCTACACATCTAATGCATCATGAGGAAGAACTCAAGCCGAAGGTCTAAGGAAAAAATTCTCTTGATTTTTTTCTTTTCTTTTCAGAAAAGCATACTATCTAATATAATTACTTTCACTATTAACAATTGTATCCCTCATAAATTCATATAGCCTGCATCTCCAAATCAGTATGCTCTTTGTTGTTGTTAGCTGAAGACGTTTCCGGATGTTCCTTATCGTCGGTAGACTTCATCTCTTGCATGGGAGGCGGGTTTACAATGGTCATTTCTGAGAAAATATTGTCCGAGAGTCGTCCCTTCATCTCCCTGTGTTCTTGACACAAGGCACACCAGTGCAAGCAGCAATGCACACAACATGCATTACAAGGTGAATTCTGCAATTATAAAAAAAAAATAGGTACGCAAACATTAAAACGAAGTTTAGGCATAAAAATTAGAGGAAAGAAATAACAAGAATCACATATACTAGTATTGTATAAGTGCCAAGAGCTTGTAGCCCAAGTGGCATAAGGAGGAGCTCTTTGAGCTGAAGGAGAGGGGTTCGATCCCCGGTGGGGTCGAATTAAGAGTAGATTTAGGAGTAATGTAGTGTGGGGTGTGTGTGCTTGGCCGATAAAAAAAATGTATTGTATAAGTATCATGCTCTTAAGAAACAAAGCAAATGCTGTATGCACAGAATGGGAAACCTTTCGGAAATTCTCCAATACCCTAATTACATCCACTAGGCACTCGATCACGTGATGGTCTTGTCTTATACTCTTTATGCCAGGGCTTTTACCTCATGTTGCTGAGTTCCCCGAACAAGAAGAGTCTAGCACGGCCCATATGGTCCTGTTCTCAGAAACTGCCGTAAAATACAAATCGTCTCTGATGAAAGAGTACAGACCAACAACAACAAAAACCTTATCCCATTAGATGAGGTCGGCTACATAAGTCACATAACGCCACTACTTTGAAATTAAAGACCATGAGTCTATCTTCATTTACTTTCCAATTAAGCAGTTCAAAATAAGCATGTATTGTATTTTTCTCAACTTGAATTCAAAATGCCATATCACCACAAAATTTTGCTCCACAACAAGAAGTCTGATATTTAAAAGGAATAGGGTCTAAAAGGACACAATTTTTTACATGCGATCAATTCTAAAATCTAAATTAAAGATCTGAAGCAAGCTTAAGCATAATTCTCGATGAAGGGACATCAGGACATCTAAAATGTATACTATCCCAACTTTAATGCTGACTATTTGTCATAGGAAAAAAAGATGTTCAACACATGTACCTTCAAGTGATATTTCTTCTGTAAGGTTTGTCGAACTTGACCAGTGTGAATGCCACATATCCACCACGTAAACAATAAACCCTCAAAAATGAGACATACTGTCCCCGGGTCAATACCAGGTAAGATTGAACTTGCAACTACAGTTCCTATGGCCAGAGAAATGCCACCCTCAACACAAATGGCATGCCAAATGCATGGCCTAATCGCAGGAGTGCCTTCCTTCAACTTCTCTACATTGCGCCCAAATAACACACAAGGGCAAAACAGTCCTGTCAAACCTGCAATTAATGCAAAAAGAATATAAACAGAGTCAGTATTCTACTACACCATAGTATATCTAAATTCTAATGTCAGTCAGCAAGCAAACTTCTAACATAGCCATACATATAAATCCTCCACATTTATGAGTAGGGAATAGCTTAGCCATGCTTGAGCAATTAGTATATGAAGAGATTTTGATAGTAAGAGGACAAGTTGGTCAAGGAAAATGTACAATGAAATATTATGTGATAGTATATGATGATCACTCTTTGCAATTTGCATAACTCTCTGACAACTAGTTATTATTGCTACCTCCGTTTCAAAATATAAACACTTAGACAAATTTCACATAGTTTAAGAAAAGTAGTTATTGCGTTAATTTTTAAAAAATTAATCACTACCCCTAAATAAATATAACCCACTATCTTGGGAATCAACAATACTAGTAGTGGATTACTTTATTAAATACGGGTAAAGTTGAAAATTTTTAATACATACACCTTGTGTTTTGTGTAGGTGATTATAATATGAAACATAGATATTTTACTCTAAGTGCTTATATTTTGAAACGGAGGTAGTACATTAGCTAGTCTCCACTCTCCACTAAGTAGTCAGTATTCAATGAATTCATGGACCTGAATTCTAACCTTATAATTATAGGCCAAGTTTAAATAATATCAACTGGAAACAATACATTGATCAACAAAATTACAAATTTGAGGCTATTAACATGATGGCCATTGGTCACAAATGTTAGTTGGCTAATCTCAAAATAGATCATGGCTACCATCTTGATTCCAGTACAATTTGAGAGTTTGGTCATGCTTTAACTTACAACTTTCCCTGTCTTCAGCACATCCAAAGATCCCAGTTGTCCAAGGTTCATCTGCAGGAGGTGCATAGCTTTCAGGTAGCGGCTGTCTACATTCATGGCACTTGCGAACAGCCAACTGCAAAGTAACGAAAACCATAAGCAAATATTTGTCTACTTATACAGAAGCTTATTCAAATCAATACCCCCAAAGAAATACTTACACGGTAACATCAATTTTAAAAAAAAAATTAATATTGCTTTGACACACAAATCCATGATTGTTAAGTGATATTTAAATTTAAAACAGATATAGTATACTTGATTTCTTTAAGTTATCTTCAAAACGGTATTGAAATTTTCTACACTCCCCTTTTCAATCTATCATGTGAATTCCCCGAACCAACATAACAACTAGAAGAAAAGGAATCTAAATTTTTCCTCTTAAAAGTCCTAAGCATGAGCGGATATTGTACATTTGTACTCACGATTAACTGATAGGCCAAAACGGAGCAAAACAGTTCTACTCTACTCTCTCCATAGTGCATAACTTGGCAATTTGCTATAAAGCATGGATACACGATCGATACCCATCCTTACATGTCCAATTTTAAAAATATTTTTATTAACTCCAACTTGGTTTGGGTCTGTTTTGAACTTCTAATAAGACAATGGCACTGTCGATTCGAGTGACAAGGAGTTTGATTTCTCCAAAGACAGTGGGTTCAAGTTTTCCAAATGAAAAAAATAGCCCATCGGAGAGCTTTATTCCCTTATGTGGTTTTACCCAACTCAACTCAAATTAGTCTGGAATTAAAGGGGGGTTTTAAGATACTGTCTCATACAAGTAAGAAAAAACATTTCCCTCAACTTTCTTTTTCATTTAAACACATGCCATATATCAAGACTCAAGATTTTGTAATACATACAATATTATGATTTATGAATTTTAAATTCTCATACTCACACAGACAACATTTTGTACATTTGGTATACTTTATGAACACTATCAATTCAAGGTTAGACTTAAATTAGGTGTTAATGGATCTACCTATCTATCTATCTATATGTGTGTGTCTCCAAGGTTTTTAAGTTGTAGTCACAGTCGCGTTACAGTAGGATGCAGTCTGATATGGCCACTGCAGGTTACAATCACAGCTTGATGGAGTTGTGGCGATTGCCGAAAACGTTGCATTGCAACTGTATTGGATGATGCAGTTCGCAATTTATACTAAGCAAGTAAGCATGGTCATTATGGTGGATGAGTTAGAGATTCATAGACATAGTACATGACTACATGGGCTCAATTTCAAACCAAAAACCAAATTCAGAGTCTACAATGAACAAATCACCCACATTCACATTCTGAAAAACAAACTAAGTTTCAGGATATGGTTAAGGTACATGGTGAGTCAACGCTTAATCTTTCAGGTCACAAGGTCAAGTGGATTGCTGCCATATTTGACACGGTCCATCTCTGCAGCTGCAAACTGACGCGCTCACACCATTTGACCGCTCTATTGCTTTCTTCACTCACAGAATCACGGTACAGCACACGAAAAATCAGACAATTAGGTTCAGCCGTTCAGTTTCCACTCACAAATCATTCAACAAGTTTTCCTTCAGAATAATTTACATATCCATAAAATTCCCCCTGATCGGGAAAAACATCACATAAAATCCAATAATCAAAGCAAAAGCACAAACAAAATTCTACAAAATTGACCACACTGTTAACAAGTGTAAATAAATTAACATGCGAAAGCAAAGAAGGATTGGAAGGGAGTGAGGGAGAAGAAATTGAAACCTGAGGAACCTCAATCGGCTGATTGAGTTCACCGGGAGTGATATCTTCGAGAGGAGCCTGATCCTTAGTGAGCTTCACGTAACGCGATTGCTTCCTTTCTTCCATCTGAGTACGAAATTCACAGGATTATCAACAATGAGGAAAAACTTCAGTGTTTGGATGATGAGAAAGTGAGAAAAAAAAATCGTTAGAAAAGGAAAATGGAGAAGATCGAAACGATAGTGGAGGTACCTGCGTTGTTGTTGATCTCGGAAATTGAGGAAGACGAATGAGAAAAATGTAAGAAAAGAATAGAACCGACGTTGTCTTTGAGACACTGCTTTCTGAGTCAACCCCAAAACTTATGGAAAATTACATTTTGATCCCTTAAGTAAGTTAGTATTTCTCAATCAGATATTTTTAGTAGCGGTTTTTCTTAAGTGTGCAAATGTTAAACATTTTAAAAAGAGAAATCTTTTATAAGAAAAGACAAAAATTAGTTGAGTTTTACATTTAACATGTATTTATTATTTATATATTTTTTATTTTTAAATTCTTATCTTATGTAATAATTATACAGGTTAAAAAAAGCAGTTTAAAAGTACTCTATCAGTTTTTAAAAGTTGATTAACACAAGATAAATAAATAAATAAATAATATTTTTATTTCTATAAAAATTACTATCATATAGTTATTTCTTAAAAAACTCTTTTAATATTTTTTTTGGTAACAAAACTCTTTTACTAAATTAAATTTTAAAATTATTAATTTTTCATTATATACTAAATATGTAAAATATTAAATAAATATAAGTATAATATGAAAATAAGTAATCATCAATACTTGAATTTTTAAAATGATAAACTTAAAAGAAAAATTATTGTTCCAATCATATAGATTAGATG
This sequence comes from Cyamopsis tetragonoloba, assembly GCA_037177725.1. Taxonomy (NCBI): domain Eukaryota; kingdom Viridiplantae; phylum Streptophyta; class Magnoliopsida; order Fabales; family Fabaceae; genus Cyamopsis; species Cyamopsis tetragonoloba. Next base: position 59,379,061 of record CM074122.1, on the reverse strand, counting down.
TGAGGACATAGGAACATGCATGTATATAAGGAGTTAGATTTTTGGTTATACTACTTTTCTATCAACAAAAATAATTAATTATTTTTAAAAAAATTATGACAATTATATACTCAAAATAACCCAAAACTGTGTTAATGTAATCTCAAAAGTTTTTTCTTCTTTTAAAGTTTTACCTAAAAAAAAGGTGTTCTTTCTTCTTCTTATGTAATTGTAATTTACTAATTTAGTCAATTGTAAAAAAAAATACTACTTAACTAAAAAACCTATAATTTAAGTTTGGCATCATAATTAATAAAAATATTTAGCATTACTTAATTTTTTAATATACTATTTCAGTTTTATAATTAAATTGCTCTTTCATTTTTAAATAATGACATTAATTTTTTTAATATTATTAATTAAAAATATATTAATGACATTAAATAAAAAAATACTAATTAGTAATGACATCAAACATACTAATGACATTAAATAAAAAATATATTAAAAAATTTAATAAAAAAATTTAACACTTCTCGTGTAATGGACTTTTGCCCGATTAGGATTATTGAGAGAAGAAGGTGCAACTTATAGTAAACAAGTGATAGTATTTTATTATTATATGAATGGTTAAAATCATGTGATGTGATATTGATGTTGACACTTTGTTTATTTTAGTATTATATCAATATCAATGGTATCTAATGCTATGGATACACAATTTTTTGTTTGTGTATGATAAGTAAAACCAGAGAAGAAACATCCTTTCTTAGAGTTTTCTTTGGAGTTATGCTTTCTAGCTCTCCCTCGAATTTGAGCGATTCTCATTTTATTATTCTTAACACTTATTTTATCATTTTTTTTCTTTATTTTTGTTATCTCTCTCATCCTACACCTACACCCAAATATAAAAATATCAGAACTTGTAAATATTTACTTCTTCAATTCTAAAACTATTATATTATTTTGAATTCAAAATTTTATTTCAAAATAATTATCACTTTAGAAATCTAAAATGTAATATATTGCATATTTTAATATTTCTCTCTCATCACTTCTTTTATTTAGCAATCATTATTTCTCTTTTTAATTATTTTGTCAATTACTTTAACTTTTAATTAGATATTTTATTTCACTCGTATTTAAAACTTATTATTCTCAATAATTTCTTAATAAGTGTGAAAAAATATAAAATAACTATTATTTTAAAATGAAGGGAGTATGATATAATAACAAATGAGTGGAGGACTTTTTTGTCTGGGTAGAAGGAAATTAAGTAACGATTTATTTGTTTACACATATTTCATGAAATAAATACTTACTTTACAAAAGAAAATACTTCTAAATGATTTTAATATATTTATTTATATTCAGGGCCGGCTCTTTTGGGGGCAAGTGGGGTGCAGGCCCTGGGTCGAGAGGAATAGGGCCCCAATTTTTTTTTATACCTATATATATTATAAAAAACAAAAATAAAATAAAATGTGACGTAAAAGAATAAGTATGTAAGAAGTCATAGCCACAACACAAGTCATATTTCACATAGAAAAAAGAGAAACTCTCTTCCTTTTTGGTTCTCTCAGTGTCACCGGTCACCGCTTCACTCTTTTAGTTTGGCTCCCTCATCGATGTCGCAAGAAAAATTAAATGGTCTAGCTATTTTGTGTACTGAGGAAAGATATGCTAGACAATATGAATGTCGAGACCATTATTGATGATTTTGCATCCAAAAATACTCGAAGAATGTGTTTTAAATGATCATCTATGTGTTTTATTTAAGGTTGACACTTATAATTTATTATTATAACATCTTTTCAATTTATTATATTCTTAATTGCTCACTACATAGTAACTAACTCACATTGTTTCTTATTTATTTCAGCATTAGGACTCGGACAACTCGTGGAGGATAGTTTATTTCTAAGTACCAATTTTGTTATTTTGCTTATTTTTTTGGAAAATATGGTGGTATTAAGTTTATATTTGTAGTTTACGTAATCTTGCCGATTACATTTAATGACGTAGACTTATGAATATTAATAGTATTTTATAATATAGGAAATTTACTTGAAATTCAAAAAAATTTATAAAGAAGAGCCTCTTATTCTTATTTCGCATATGTCAGAACATGTCCCGTTTATATTGTTAAATATAATCTAAAAATGAAAATAACTAAAATTCTGCTTATTCAAAGAAAATATTTGCTTTTCCAAGCAGTAAAACAAAGAAAATATAAAATTCATAATTAATACTATAATAACTAAATATAAATAGATTAAAAATTTTAAAATAATCACTAAAAAATTACTTATTTTTAATCCACATTGTTCGAATGTGGCTAAATTTGAACATGGAATAAACAAGGAATTTTCGAAATTGATCACAAGTCATGAAACAAAGGTCTAAGAATTGATGTGCGTAGTTAGTAATTATCTAGTTATTGTGTATAATTTCCTTACCTATGCAAAAACACCTTCTTACTTGACCTCTTTGGAAATGATTTTTTCCATATGTCAAAAAAAAAAAAACTGTTATTTTTATATAACCAAATGCTTTTGAGCAAATATCCATTTTGGTAAAATGCGTCAGAGGAGTTTTACTCAGAGTAGGTTTGATCAATTATCCGACCAACCTGTTGGATGCATCTATTTTGGTAAAGTTGATGAAACTTTTGATTATTTGGAATACAAAGGCAACGGCTTTTGTTTTACGGATTTAAATCAGGTGTCCCCAAATCATGTCCCATAATTATGTCCTACCAATATAATATCGTCACGTCATTAAAATATTTCATTTAATTTTAATCTTTAATTTCCTAATAATTTTTTTTAATAATGTGGCAATATTCTATTGGTTGGACATGATTTTAGGGATACATGATTTGAATCCTTGTTTTACTTAGCTTATTGGTTTTTTAATCCTTCTTTTTGTATTATTTAAATTTTTTGTTTGTAGTTCTTAAATATCTTACATTACTTGTTAATCAAACTTGATTTGAGTACTCGTATTTTCTGTAATAAGATTTTTTTTGCTTATAAAAAAAAAACAGCTTTTGTTTTATCATATCTCCCTTGTAGTGAATAGTAACGGAAGGAAATAGTTAAAAATAAATAAATTTTTTTAATAGGTGTATTCTTAAATGTAATTTATTTTTAAAATCTATAAATAAGTATATTTATTTTGCGAGATGTGCATTTAAATATAAAATCATATTCAATGACGATTTTTATTTAATACGGTAACTTTGCTAAACATTATTTTGTATGAAGTACACTCTTCAACAAATACATAAGATCAAAATGCAATTTTTTTTTGTATTAAATTACACGTAAAACAAAGTTTAGTGTGAAGACCAAATGTATTTGTTTTACCAAAATGCACTGGGGTTAAAAACATTGTTACGAAAAGCTTTTTTTTTTACAATCAAAACATAATAGATTATTTCAAAAAATATATTTTAACAAAATATCCAAATAAAAATTAATTGTACAATAATTAATTATAGCAATAATCAATTATATGCATATAAGCAATTTTTAAAATAATCTATTTTTTACTACTAATCCAAAGTTTAGTATAAGCAAGACTTGAGGCAAGTAGTATATTGAGACATTAATTCATACTTAAACAAAATTACAGTGTTGATTGGAAATTAATTATGTTTTAAGAGGGCCAATTTCTGTACCAACCAGCCCAAGCAGAAACCAAGCCACTAATCCCAAGAGTAATAGTGTGATTACAAAAAGGATTAGGCTCAATTTCTGCTAATGCTATGAACAAATCAGCAACATTAGCAGCCACAGCCATTAATCTCATTATTCTATCACTTCTTATCTTCTGAATCCCTTTATCTTCTTCCTTTGATTTTTCCTTCTTCATTTTCATCTCTCTCTCTGCCTTCAAACCCTCATTTATCATAATAAAATCAGCTACTATGAAGAAAATGTATCCCACTGACTCACCAAATGCTGAAATGTAACTCATCTTTTTTGCTAACTTTGGATCTATTGTGCCAATTCTTGATAACCAAAGAAAGTGGTCAAAGAAGAAATAAACCATTTCCCCTGCATTTGAGAGAACTGCTAGGAGCCTTAGAGTCCGGGTAGATCCCGGATTTCGCCGAAGAGCGTTGAAGCCCGTAAGAAACCTGCGTGTAAATGAACAAAACTTTTAAATTGTGCATTTTAGAGCCTGTTTATTTATACTTATACTTATTTTTTGTAAAATAAACACTTACTTTATTAAAAAATGCATTTTTATAAATTTTTAATATTTTTTTTGTGATTCTCAAAATAATTAGAAGCAGAAAATAATATGATTTTTACTTATTTTAAGAAGCAAGCTGCTTTTCAAAATAATCAAATGTAATAGAAGAGAAAAAAATTAAAAAATAAATCATTATTCTTTTTTCAGCTAAATATAAACAACTTTTGATTTTTATCACAATCAATTAAAAAATGAATCAATTCTCTACGTATCTTCAAAATTAATTATTTTTAAGTTTAAGCAAACTGGCTCTTAATCCCCTGTACTTTTAAATGTGCACTTCACTACAAAAATTACATTTACTGAGTTTTTTTATCTAGAGGAGCGACAATTTTTTAATTAGCAATAACTAAAATCGTTACTAAATATGACTTTTTGATTAAAATGCACATTATAAAAGTACATGGAATAAAAACACACACTTTAAAAGTTTTGATAATAAATTGCACATAGAACAATAAAATTGATAATCCTAATTCAAGAGAAGATTTCATAAAATAAATATAATTAAGTTATAAATGAGATGAACAAGCAAGTTCAAATAGTTGATAAAGTAAAAAAAACATATTCAAACTTTAACTTTGACTTTTTTTAAAATAAATGAGTGAGCAATTCATTTTTTTTTTCTCACTTGTTAAACCTAAATTTTAGACGCTCAGTTAGACTAGATTAGTTTACACACCTACCTGCCCGTTCTAAAAGCTTTCCTGCTAAGTCCTGAAGCCACTTCCCATTGCTTGAACCTCTTTGAAATCTCAGGGTTTGTGGCCTCCACATGCCAATTTACAAGCTTGGAAACATATTGAAAGGTTTTCACAAGCTTGTCAATTCCATCTCTCTTTGCTAGAAAGATTACTAACTTGTCTACTGTGTCATTCATGCTTGGAAATTCAGAGAATAGTGAGAAAGGAATATGGTTGTGGTTTGAACTAGCTTCTCGTGTTTGGTCATAGTGACAAAACAATATTTAGAAATATTGATGAACTAGAGTCACACAAAAAGATGGATTTTGGATAAGAGGTGTTTGTGGTTAGATTTTGTTTTACTTCATTCACCATTCATTTTTTTGTCATTGGAATTTTGTCCTTCATTATTACATACACTTGGATTTGTTTTTATTTCTTTGCTTCTAGCTACGTGTAGACCTTTGTTTCTTTTTTTCTTTTTATTTATTTGTTTATTTATTTATCTTTTTGTAGGAAAGGGAAAATGGCCAAGGGGATAACTTGCCACTGTTCAGTACTGATGATAATTTGTTTCAAACGGTTGATAGAAAAAATGGTTAAATTATTTTTTTTCCTTACGTTATAATAAAGTGTCAGTTGGGTTCCTTTTGTTCTTAAAGACTAAAATAAACAACATCGTTTTGTCTCTTTATATTAATCTAAAAAATTTGTCATAAAAGATTAAATTGGTAAGAATATTTATTAGGAAATTAAACAATAAACTTAAAAAGAATATTTTTAATGATGTGGCGATATTCTATTCGTGGGACATGATTGAGAAACATAATTTAGGACACTAAATTTGAATCCATTTTAATTACGTGAATAGTATGAATAGTATTCACGTAACTATCCCCTTTTAGCAAGTATGGGAGCCGAGATTTTAATAAAATCATAAAAAAATTAAGAAAATTTTCAATAAATACTTTCCTTTTTTATATTCTTTATTTATTACCCCCACTTTATTTTATATATAAAAGAAAACTATTAATTAAAAATTTTATACTTTTATCACAATATTAAATGTATATATTGTCATAAGAATAACTGCTTATCTATTTATTTCACTGCACTTTTAATTCATTCTGCAATTCATCAATGCTCTAAAAGATTTGAATAACCAGACTCTAATTAAATTACATAGAACTATGATTATTATACAACAAACCTCTCTATATTTTATACTTCAAATTCAAACTTGAAGTCCCTAATCTCTAATTAAAATAAACAGTTCCCCTATCGACTGATTCACTCGTTTTGTGGTTAATGTTCCTTAATCAAAGCCTTTAGCTATTTAGAGCAAGACTTTAATTATTTCATAAGAATTTCATATATACTAACACTTTAATGATTTCTACCATCTCACAATTCAATTCCAAGGCAGTTACACAGGCAACACGGTAGTCTTCATATCCTTATGCATTGTCCTAATCACAGTAGTAACCTGCTCAGTCTGATTTTCATTAGTGCAAGCAGCAAGAAGAACCTTAGCAGTTCCTCCATCTGGGTAACAACCAAAATCAATCATTTCTTCAAATATCTCCAAGCATTTCACATAAAGCTTTTTCTTAGAATAGGCTCCAATTCTAGAAGTCCATGTCACCACATCAGGTTTCAGACCTTTGCTAGGAAGCAACTGAAAGAACTCTTCCATTCTCTCAATAAACCCTGCTTGTCCATACCTGCAGTGACGGATATATCTTGCTTATAATTTTAGGGGGCGCCACAAAATATCAGCTAAAACAATTTAACTAAAATTTATGTTAATCATGTATAATTTTATCCAAGTGCTAATGCAAAGTAGCAGCTACAAAAATTCTATTCTTTTCTAGTGTTTAAAAATGGTGAAATTACTCAACCATAAAATTTTGGGAACGTTATTAATCCTTTTCATATAAAGTAAATGAATCAATTTTTTTTTGGAGTGCCTTGGCTACCTCCCCTGCATACCTGTTTATCAAGATATTATATGTGCTAATATCAGCTACATATGATCCTTTTTCCATCATTGTTAGAACTTCTTCCATTTTCCCAAATTGCCCCAACCGTCCGTACAAGTTCAGCATGCTGTTGAGGACAAAAGTGTCTAGTTTCAAACCTGATTTGCACATTTGATTGAGAATGTCCTCACATTTGCTCACACTGCCCGTTCTGGAATAGGCAGATAAAAGTACCATGTGTGACTTCATTGTTGGCGTTATTCCCACTCTTTTCATGTCTTCGAAAACAGCTTCAGCATCTGTATTTTTCATTGAGAAGGATGATGAGAAAAATATGTATTATTTAAAAAAGTGTTATTTGTAGACAGATGATGCAAAATTTACAATAATTCATAAGATTGTCCAATAGACCATTTGAATAAACAAAACAAAATGATAGATTTCTAATGCATGTAATTTACCATCATGGAAACCAGCTTTTCCATATGCATCTACCAAGATATTATATGAGGCTCTATCTGGTTCACATCCCATGTGCTGCATTAGTGAAAAAATCTCTGCAGCCCCATAAGGAAATCCTGCACGACTGTTGAGGGAAGAAAATTCTTGATATTTTTTCACATATAAAAAACCAATAGAGCCATAGAAAAAAGTACTATTATAGCTAAATTACAAATTTCATGTCAAATACAAACATTTCTTGGAACAGTTCTGATCGAGCCTATTTTATTCAATAACCATTGAACAAATCATTTAAGCCCACACCAATCCTTAAATTCTTTTGCATAATATTTAGAAATTCATGGTACTGGCAAATTCATTCATATACCTCCAACCATCTTCTAAAGGGACTTAAATCTTCTATCATTGATTCCTGTCTCATTTTCTAAACCCCCCTCAAATGAGAAATTGTTGTAACAGCAAAGAAAATCAACTACCAAAAGAGAGAATATCACTTTTGTATTATGTCATTTTTTAATAGGAGGAACAGAGAAGGAGACAAATAATTGGTTCGCGTAAATTCAATCCCTTCTAAAGACCAGGTTGGTATATCATAACATTTTAAAGGTATAATAGTTCACAAATCAAGAAAGCACTTATAGCATCTTGCATAACAACCTATAAGCTTCCATGAGGGCATTATAAGCATAAACATCAGGTTCAAGACCAGCTTCTTGCATCTGTTCAAATATTTCTTCTGCTTTCTGACACAGTCCCTCTCTGGCAAATGCATTTACCAGAGCAGTATATGTGCAAATGTTAGGTTTAATCTTATTGCTCATCATTTCATTGAACAGTTTTAAGGCCATAAAAGATTTACCAGCCTGCATAAAAAAATTTTGAAGCAGTTATGGAGACGCCTCATAGATGAGCAATATGAAGCAAAGGAACTGATAAATTTGAAGCAAATTAAAGACTGAAATATTATCTTGACACCAAAATTAAGATTGAAGAGAACACTCATTTGTTTTTGTATAAGAGACTAAATTAGTAGCACATTAATTACTCTAGAGACTCCCCGCTACTAACTTTGAATTAGTGGCACCCACCTAGGTTTGAGCTGATGAGCTGCTAGTCAATGCTTTACTCCCCTAACTATTGGATCAACTTGCTGTATGCAGCATCATTTACATATAATTTATTTTTTCCGAGGGCAGTTATAAAAGCCTTTAACGTAAATAATTTTTTAAACCAGCTGATCATACAAAAAACATAAAAAGAACAAAAGGGCAAAAAAAAAAAAAGTGAAATTACTTAGCTCACCTTTCCATATAAATTTATCAAAATGGTATAAGTTTCTGTATCTGGTTTGCAGCCATCCTTCTTCATCCTATTGAAAATCTCTTCTGCTTTGTCTGGGTTTCCTCCTTTCATTAATCCATTTATACAAGCGTTGTAAACTACTGCACCTGAGTTATTCATTCTGATGTATGGTTAGCTATCTTAATGGATCAAAATTTCCAGTTACCACATAAATGGATGCATATATAAGTTTTCCAATACTAATACTTTTGAATATAAGATTACCAACAATGTCTATGTCCTCAGTCTTTTTTGCATATGCTAAACTTATTATAGAATAAAGTATTAATTACTAAACACCTTTGAAGTAGCTTAAATGATCATATCTAAAGAAGACAAAGTAATAAAGTGTTCTGAACATATAGTACAGTAGCATAAACATGCATGTATAATTATTATAGATCTAATCATGGATTAGAGACTATCTCTATTAAAGCTCATTCAACATAAAGATTTTTTGAACTATAATGGTATCATCTTCATGTGAAGTCCCTAATTTTTTATCGCATTTCTCTTTCAGCAATCAACACGTATGAGTGAACAAGGTTACTAAGGAACATACTTGAAGGAAGGCCATAATTTCGCATTTCAGCAAAGACAGCTTCAGCTTTGTCTAGCAGGCCAGACAAGCAGTAGGCCTTGATAAGAAGGGCATAAGTATCTTCAGTAGGAACGCATCGAACCTCGAGAAGCTGTAGATATGTGGATTCTGCCTCTTTGTACATAAACTTTTGTCCAAAAGCATCTATCAGTAAATTATAGCAGATAACATCTGGCTTGAAGGAGCTCCTTTCCAATATCCATCTACATATCTGTACATTTTTTTACGTTATATTCAGTTATGTCCAACAACATAAATCCTATAATCCACATGCCAAAAAAGAAAGAAAGAAACCCAGTTGTAATTGTAATTTTTTTAAAAAAAAATGTTAAAATGCCTTAGGATTAATATTGACACGTGACAAGTCCTAAATAGATGCTGACACATGATTCAATGGTGAAATTTTACAAGAGCATTTTTCAATTAATTTGACAGAAAAAAAACAGCAATAGGAAGTGGCAGTAAGGTAGATGAAGCAGGTAAGGACACTATTTTGATACTTGTCTGACATGTTTTTTTCATATTTTTGTTCAATCTAATTAAGAGCATGTTTGGATTTCGGTTGAAACAACCAAAATTCTTATCATCTTCATGGAAGAATTTGTTATAATGTTTGGATTATGTCAGTTAATTTAAAGGAACATGGCTTCAACTAGACCTTAAATGGAAGCATCACTACTATCATCCCTATGACTCTACTCTATGAGCAAGAGTCACTTAAATACAAACTTCAGGTTTTTCAATGGAAATACAAAAACACATTAAATGTGTTCCATTAAATTATCCTGAAAAGGCAATAATATCTAAGCACAAACATAAGTGTGAAACTAGATTAGATGCAGCAGCAAGAGTTTCTAACCGAAATGATAGAATCCCAGTGTTTCCTCATCCGAAGTTGAACACAGACAGTGAAAATGTCATCCCAAGCGTCAAGAGAGGGCGGAATCATGTCCAATGAATGCCAAATGCTCTCAGTATCCACACCCTTTTGAACAACATACTCCAGAATCTGCTGTGCATTGGGACTCAACACAGGGAAAATTCCATCCACAAACCCTGAACCGTATTTCCATCCTCTTCCTCTCAACGAACCACCTGGTTACAAAAAGAAAATAACACACTCTTCAAACATGACATCACACTTCAACACATTGCAACATTCAATTTTGGAGTTATTTTGGGGGTTTTCCCAAATTTGAACAAGTGAACAAACATGAGTGTGTTGCACAGCAGAACATTCATTACATCTTTTCCTGGACAGTTTTTTGTGGTGGAAGTTCCTTAATTTGCCATTTCTGTCAATGTAAACGCTGTCTCTTTTGAACTTCTCTAAAGCCACGCCATTGGTATGCTCGTTTGATTTCCATTCAAACTCTTTCAAGCAAACTCTCGGTTCTATAAGTTTGTGGCTCGCTGTGAATATAGAATTTAACCTGCAAATATATAACAACACCAATTATATAAGTTTCAAAATGTTGCAAAGTGACGACTATTCCTAACATCCTATAGGAGTAGGAGAAATATGAAATGATGATGGGTGAGAAAAAATGGAATACAGAGAATTGAAATGGAGAAAATTGGAATGGAGCTTACATGAAGGCATTTAAGAGAAGGTCCAAGTGTGGATAATGAATGAAAGGAATTCTTATTTTTAAAGTGAACAAAAAATGATTCTTGTTTCTTTTTGGATATGGAACAATTGGAAAGAGTGGACAAATGGAGTGAGGATGAGCAAATATCCATCCATGAATATATAAAAAAATATCTTCGGATAGATGACAGAGTGATCGAGGATAAATGCGAAAGATGCTGCTATAATATGCCTATTTTTATTTTTTATTTTTTTATTTTTTTGTTATTGGAATAATGGTAATAGACAAGTATTTTAGTATTTTGTTTGTGGGTTGGCAGAGAGAGTGCCACACTGGTGCTGGTACTGGTGTTGGTGGTGGAGCCTCACCTCACTTAACAAATATCTCTCCTCTTATCAACACCCCATTCCACCTTCCACGTGCCCATATCACCATCACCTTATAATCAATAATATTTTCAAATTTTTGCAGCTCTGTTTCTAATAATATTTTTTTAAATAAATTTTACAACTTTCAGAGAATGTTTGATTCTAAATTCTAAATCAAAGTTATTTATTTACGGTTTGGCTTTTTGCAGGGAAATTTAATTTCAACTTGATTGTCTAGGGAAGCATGCATATGAGAGCTTCTGGATTTTACTAATACCGCAAACAAATTAGGCTTCAATTCTAGGTTTCTTTTAATTTTAATAAAAATAAAGATATTATTATTTTAATATAAGTGTAAGATGGATGTAAAAAAAATATGTGTAAGAAAAACATTTTCCTTAAAAATATTGGTGAAGTAGAGTCACACAAAAAATGGATTTTGGATAAGAGGTGTTTGTGGTTAGATTTTGTTTTACTTTAGAATAATGATTTATTCTCTTAAATATCCTCCTAATTCCTTTTAAAGTATGTATTGAAGGAGAAAATTAAATGTCTTTATCTTAAAACTATAAAATACATTCCTCACTTAATAATTAGAAGGATATTTAAGAGAATATTTTAAAACGATATAACATTGCTCTTTACTTTATTCACAATTCATTTTTTTTTTCTCATTGGAATTTTGTCCTTCATTATTAAAGACACTTGGATTTGTTTTTATTTCTTTGCTTCTAGCTACTTGTAGACCTTTGTTTCTTTTTTTCTTTTTATTTATTTATCTTTTTGTTTCAGACGGTTGATAGAAAAAAATAGTTAATTTTTTTTTCTATACGTTATAATAATAAAGTTTCAGTTGGGTCCTTGTTTTTCTTAAAGACTAAAATAACATCATTTTGTCTCTTTATATGAATTTAAAAAATTTGTCATAAAAGATCAGAATGGTAAAAAACTACAATATGAGAAATTAAAGTGATTTAAAAAATAAAAAATAAATAATTAAAGAAAATTAAATTAAACATAAAAAATAAAATTGGTTAAAAAAATATAACATGAAAAAATAAAGTAAATCAAAATAAACTTAAAGGATTAAACTAAAAATTTCTTTACAATGGAAAGAAACAAAAATATAATTTAAAAAAAAAAACTGTTTCAAACGGTTAGGCCTTCAACCAAAATAACACCAGAATGTGTCTCATCAATTTGATGTGTTGTTAGTTTTTTTTTAAAAAAACAACTCATCTAAAAATGAAAAAATATATTCATGATGGTGCGTTTTACGGTAAGTAAGAAGATTGTGTGATGCATGATACATCATTTAAGGATGTCTCTATGATACATAAGGAATATAATTGTGCACAGCTATATGAGATTACTCACCATTGATTTAATAATATTTAATTCAACGGTCTGATTTAGCGACTTGGTACCGAAAATACTGGTTAAACTCAAAAATATGTTTAATTCCGATTGTCTTCTATAATTTTTCGATAGCTCTCTCCATTTTTTTCGGTAACAACTATATCTCTTTTTTATTTTTAACCAAATCACTCTCTCTCATTCTGTACTCTCTCCATTTTTTTCCATATCATATACTCTCATTCTATAACCAATTGCTTTCGTTTCCTTTTTAAAACAAATTGAAACATAAAAAACCTACAGAAAGAGGAGCAAATCATTGAAAAACTACAGAACAAATAGATAAATTACGATCTGAAAAAAAAAGGAAAAAAAATTGATAAATGAGATCTGACAACATATAGATTAACACAAGAAAAAAAATCCATAAAATAAATTTAACCAAGATGAAATTTAAGATCTAGAATTACAAGATCTAAAAAAACAAACAAATAGTACTGCCAAGATGAAATACCAGATCTAGAAATACCAGATTTGAAAAAGAAAATAATACAAAATAAAATACAAGATTTGAAAATACAGATTTGAAAAGAAGAAACGCAAATCTGGTATGTTCTTGAACGAAGGTTGATTTCAGTGCGGTTGGATCTTCGAGCTTGCTATGGAAGGGGAACATGAAGGTCGGAACGGTGGCGGTAGAGGAACGTGAATGGAAGGGGAAGGAGAAGGGATGTGTAGTGGCGGTGGAGGATCGTGAATGGAAGGGGAAGGAGGAGAGATGTGTAGTGGGGGTGGTGGTTGTCTCTTAGACTGTGAGATGCATGGTGGTTCACGGTAGTGGAAGAAAAACAGAGAAAGAAGGATTGAAATCTTTGATCGGCAGCGTCGGAGGAGGGGGAACGTGAAGGTTGGAATGGTGCCGGTAGAGGAGCGTGAACAAAAGGGGAAGTAGAAGGGATGTGTAGCGGTGGTGGCGGCGGTGACTGTGTTAGACAAGGAAGGGATGGAGAAGGTGATTTTCAAAGTAATGTTCCCAATGCATTCACAGTGGAACAAGTTTTTCCAATAAATCAAAATTATTAAATAAAATAATCATATATCCAATGGTCCAGATTTATGATATATGATACGTCACAAGTTTTACTTTTACCATAGATATTACTATTCATGATAAGTGTTTTTTGAAAAAAGGGTTGACGGCACACCAAATTAATTTGTTTTGAAAAAAATCATGGTTTTCTGTTTTGATCAATTTAAAATGGTTGGGCAAAAGTATAAAATAAAAAATAAATAAATTTGAGGTGACACGTGTGCTTACTTCTGTTCTTTTGAGCTCTTAATGGGCTTCGTTGCATTTTGAAATATTTTTCAAATTCATTCCTCCTTGACCCAAGAAAAACAAAAGAACATTTCCGAAATGAATTTTTCATATATAAAGTACTTGTAGAATGGCTTTCTCACAAAAAGATGGGATTAGCACAATTTTTATTGGAAGTAACAACATTCTTTTTAGTATATAAATTTATGATTCTTACATATGAAAAGAATGGTGCCACTCCCGATAGAGATGGTGCTAATTACATCTTCCTAAAAAAGGTACGTTATTAAAAAGAGGTGATTTCAATGTTAAGTATACTTTTTTTATTATGTATATATTTTGATTAATTTAATTTTAAGAAATAATTGTTTATTTTTTAAGTTCTTTTTATTCAACGGGACAATAAGGCTTAAAAAATATAATTACATCATAAGTCACACAAAAAAAAGAGACCATAAGCGTCTTATTTCAATAAAGAAAATAATAAAGTAGGAATAGAATCTAAAACCACAAGACCCCTAGAAAAATCATGAGCCTAATTAGCAGGGATATCTGCACAACGGTTTATCTTCTTCTAAACCTTACAAACAGAAATATAGTAATTAGTTTGAATAATATCTCTAACGGCAAAGATAACTCAACTATAAGGTCGAGATCGACTACAATTGCAAAGAACCAAATCAAGCGCGATCTTTGAGTCCACTTCAACAATAACTCGATGGAAGTTTAGCTGCATTAGAGGCGAAACACATGAAGTAAGCCCCTTGTATTTTTTTAACATTTATGATAGAGCTTTTAAAAAATTAAGTAATTATTTTTCAAAATCCAAGTTTTTTCAAATATAAGTAGAGGACTTGCTATTTGTATAGTTTTTTTACCAAAAAATATCATTCTTCTTTCTTTTTACCCATCTACTTTTTTTTTTTTCACTTTTAAAAGAGAAATTTTGGAAATATCTCTTCTCTTGAGCATAAAAGTCATTGTCCAACATTTTTTATTGTTTTCTTAAAAATTAAACTATATATATAGAAAAAAAAAGAGGTGATATAAAGAAGTAACGGTCTTCCTATTATAGAACTCGGCTTAAATTTCCATAATTTTAGAATATAAAAGATTATTGTACATGCTAGCTTAAATTCAATCTAGTGTGTGTTTGGATTAGCTTATTTCGAAGAAATAATTGCTTATTTTTATAAGCTCAGTAAGAAATCTTTTGAAAAATAAGCGATTATTTCTCCTAAAATAATTATTTCTAAACATGCTCCTAGTTTTCATATTGTTAGAATTTAAAAAAAGTAACTAATATCATCTAGTTTTCATATTGTTAGAATTAAAAAAAAGTAACTAATATTATCTAGTTTGTATGTAAAGTTAAAGAAGACTACTCTTTTTTAGCTACAACTTGCTTAAGATAATAATATTAAATATCTCATTTGTTATTATAATTTTATGATAATTTGCGACGTTATCACCAAACCAAGCAATGAGTTCCATCATCACATTGTATCATTTATAGCATTATACAGTTTCTTGCTAAAGAGTGATGTGTTAAGATTTAACATGTTTTTTAGGAGGCAAATTCTCGATAATTCTTTTGGTTCCTTAAGTATACATTAGGTTTCACTTTGATCCTATATCTTTAAAAAGTTTTATTTTGGTCTCATAAATTATGTTTTTTTTGTCCAATTTAGTCCTTTTCCATCAATTCCGTTAGCAAATTAACGGACCTAAGACTAACAACTCTGATCATTTCAAATTGACGATCCAGATTAAATATGGGTAAGAAAAAATTAATAAAAAAACAAAAATATCATTTCTCATTTTGTTCTGGTTCGTTCTTCATCTCTATGCCTTCTTCCTCTCCCTTCCTTCCTTCTTTGTTACTGGTAAGATTTTATGGTTTGGGTTTTTGATTTGGTGAATAAGGTTTCCAAATTGAAACTAAATAGTTAATTAGGGATTATTCAATTCAAATTTGGGGATTCGAGTTTTGAGATTTGGGAAGAAAATCATAAAAAAGAAGCATAAGAGGAATTGGGAACAAGAATTGTCATCACAGTGAGTTTCTAGAAGGTTCGATGAATCTTGGTTCTGTGAATTATGTGGATTTTCAAGATGTTTGGTGTGGTCCTAGAATTGGGTTCTTAGCGAATGGAGCTGCTTCTGTTGATTGTGTTGTGACAAGGAAGAATTTGTCTTTAAGAGGGAAAATTGATGTGGAGAAGATTACTCATAGGGAGGTATTATGTGATTTCTATGCTTTGATCATTCTTCTATTCCTCCTTCTTATTTGGGATTCCTTTCATGCTTAATTTGGGATGTTCCGCTTATAGGTCACATTAATAGCAGGGTAGAAAGTAACCCATTTTAAAGAACTTGGAATGTTATTTTTTTTTAATTTTTTAATCCATACTCCAAACAGAATTTCCATTTCCTTTCTATTATGTATTTAATTCACTTTCATTGCAATATAGACAAAGTTACTCAGTTCAAATTGAAACACAATTTTGTCTTTGATTAAAGGAATTGGTAACTATAAAATTGAGAGGGATGAATAAAGAGAAAGACGAAGAAGATGAAGATGAAGAAGAACGCAAAGATGGAAGAAGATGAAAAATCTGGGTTTGTTATACAATGTATAAATAAAAGGATGAATTTTGGGATTTTTTTTTCTTTTTTCTTTTCTTTTTCAGATTTAATTTAAGTCATTGATTTGAAACGGTCTACATCGTTGATGACATGTCCGTTAAAAATTCTAACGGAATTGGACGAAAAAGACCAAATCAGACCAAAAAACACAACTTATGGGACTAAAATGAAACTTTTTAAAGACATGGGATTAAAGTGAAACCTGGTGTATACTTAAGAGACTAAAAGAGCTATTTGTCCATTGGTTAACTAAAAAAGAATTTATGAATAGTTTCTACCCATAAATCATGAAATATATACCAAAATAGTCCCTCGTTTTGTATTTTATAAGTCATTTTAGTCCCTCATAGAATCGGTCACTTTAGTCCCTGACTTTCACTATCATCGGTCATTTTAGTCGCTGTAAGCTAGGGACTAAAATGAATGTTCGTATAACTCGGGGACTAAAGTGACTTGTAAAATACAAAGTCAGGGACTAAAGCGACTTATCAGCACAATGTCAGGGACTAAAGTGACTTATCCTCACAAAGTCAGGGACTAAAGTGACTTATCCTCACAAAGTCAGGGACTAAAGTGACTTATCCTCAAAAAGTTAGGGACCGAAATGGTACATCACTCCATAAATCATTCATGCCTACTCATCTCTATTGAGCCAGGTATCTAGCTTTTTTTTTGTTGATATCATAGACACTTCTCAAATTAAACAGTAATTTCATTTTATGAGTTCCAGATTTTCGGCCCATAATAACATTAATTGAATGATGTATATGTTGTCCCTGAATGACATTAATCAAATTTGTCATTTTAAGACTGAAACTCATAAGTCTAAAAGCTTTAATCAGTTAATTATGACTAATTAATCAATTAAGGAGGCTTCACATGACACTTATCGTGTCATGTTGTCAATCCATAACAGCCGGATAACATTGAAGACTAATATGTTATAGAAGATAATGTCAAGAGACTAAATTATCTATTTTCTTAAGTTTATTAGTCATATAAGTTGTAAGTCATGGATATTTTACTGTATAATAGATTTTTTTTATTAATAAATAAAAACATGAAATTATTAAATTATAAATGTCAAATTTTGTCAATAATATTTTTTTTTTGAACTAGGGAATACCTAATATGAGGAGGGAAAAAAAAATCACAGGGAAAAAAGGGAAGAACAAGTACCGAAGAATTGTCCATTTAACCTGACGTAATAGCTCCGTTCTCACGGCAAACCCTAGACATGAAATTCGTAATCCTTCTCTAGTCATTCACTTTCAATTTCATCCCAGTTTCATCAAATTCGATAGCAATTACGATTTCTCAACCCCAGTTTTCTCTTCATCACTATCGTCCCACTCTCATCTCGTTGCCATGGACGCTCAGAGAGCTCTGCTCGACGAACTCATGGGTGCAGGTACTTTCTTCGCTCCGTGGTTCTCTATTCTTACTTGATTTCGTTTCTATGAAAGTTATGAAAGTAAATTATTCCTGAGTTGATTGATTTGTTGTGCTGTTCTTACTGTGATGAATTCAGCTCGCAACTTGACGGAGGAAGAGAGGAAGGGGTACAAGGAAGTCGCTTGGGATGATAAGGAAGCGTGTGGATTCTATATGGTGCGGTTTTGCCCTCACGATCTCTTTGTCAACACTCGCAGTGATCTGGGTATGTTGCTTTTAATTCCAGTTGATTTCTGGGAGTGCTTACTTCAATTTCTGAGTTCCATTACAAAATATGAAACTCGAATTCTATTTCCTTTCAATCAACTATACTGTGTCACTTCCTGTGTTAGATTGTTGTCCTATGGGAATAGGAAAGGTATAGAAAATAACTTGATTATAAATTGTTTTGTTTTCTTTTGTATTCTGTGAGCCTTAACTGATATATTAGTTAATAAATTTATACGAAATTTTCACAGTGGAAAGTTGAAACTTCTAATATAACATGCATTATTTCTGTGAGCCTTAACATGTTGAATTTCCTCAGCAACCATTTGGAATTTTTCTTTATTGTGATAATAACTTTGGTTGGAGCCTGCCATTTATTTCTTCTTTATAACATGCATTAAATTGATGCAGGACCTTGCCCGAGAATACATGATCCGAAGTTGAAAGAAAGGTGAACGAGTAAATAAATTCATATATAATTTAGGTCTTGATATTGAACAGTAGTATTTAGATTTCTAATGCTGGGCTGTGTTGACCTTCTTTAATCTTGCTGCACTTATTCATGAATAAATTAGTGACAAAACTATGACATTTTTGTTAGCCATGTCTTGGTGAAGTTTTTTTGTTCTTTTCAAGAAAAATTATTTAGGGGGATCCCATTTTGGCATTTTCTTCTGCTACAAAAAAATGTTGTTGGTATTAACTTACCCTTAGTGTTGTGTTGCTCCTCAATTTCACTACAAGTACAAAGTATATCGTAGTGGTATTTTTAACTTGTTGAAGTTTTTTTTTTTTTTTTTCTTTTCAAGAAAAATTATTTAGGGGGATCCCATTTTCTTCTGCTACAAAAAAATGTTGTTGGTATTAAGTTACCCTTAGTTTTGTTGCTCCTCAATTTCACTACAAGTACAAAGTATATCGTAGTGGTATTTTTAACTTGTTTTAGTTTATATCACCATACTCGATATAAGTTTCATGTTCCTGGTTCAATTGGTACTATGGTATTTTCTTCAAGACCTCAATGATGTTGTTGATTCCATTCACAAGTTTATTATCCATTGCAGATTTTACTCTTCGTATGTGTAAATATGATAACTAGACATGCTTACAGTTTTTTGTTTAATGTAGATGTACCTTAAGAGTTAAGATGCTTCCCTGCACATGTATACTATCCTCTACAGACTTTTCTTTGTCATACACATACACCTGATAGCATAACACGCAGATAAATTAGAGCACAAATCTCAA
The DNA here is from genome assembly GCA_037177725.1 of Cyamopsis tetragonoloba. Lineage (NCBI taxonomy): Eukaryota > Viridiplantae > Streptophyta > Magnoliopsida > Fabales > Fabaceae > Cyamopsis > Cyamopsis tetragonoloba. The sequence continues at coordinate 59,359,554 of CM074122.1, read as the reverse complement.
TTCATTGTTTTTTAGATTATTCTTTGTTGGTGTGGTTGAGTTTCAGATTTAATGGTTTTTTTTTTCTTTTTTTTTTTCACTATGTTGGTCTCAGTTTTGAGAAATCTCCTAGACATGATGCATACGTACCCAAATTTGAAGCCGAACTTGCTCAGTTTTGTGAGAAATTGGTAGGTCGCCTATTTTATTGCCCCTCCCTCCCAATGCTCTAAGGAATTTGATCTTGTTTGTATGTTGATAGTTCATTCTCCATCTTTTCTGGTAATAATCTCAGGTGATGGACTTGGATAGAAGAGTAAGACGTGGTCGAGAACGTCTTGCTCAGGAGGTAGAGCCAGCACCACCACCACCGCTGACAGCTGAAAAATCTGAGCAGCTATCTGTGCTAGATGAGAAAATAAAGAACCTTCTGGAACAAGTTGAATCTCTTGGTGAAGCTGGGAAGGTTGATGAAGCTGAAGCTCTTATGAGAAAGGTGAGGAAGTTGATGCGATGTCTTTCTTACTCTGCATGAACTATAGAATAGATGATTTATTAGGTTTCCATGACCTGAATCAAAGAGATGAACTTATAGAGATTACCTTGATCTGAAGAACTTTTCAGTTTGAGGTTCACTTTAATTAATTGTTATTTTTTGGGGTGGGTTCCTCTTACAGGTGGAGACACTTAATGCTGAGAAGACAGCCTTAACACAACCTCAAAATGATAAGGTGTTGATGCTAGCTCAGGAGAAGAAGATGGCGCTCTGTGAAATATGTGGTTCTTTTCTTGTGGCTAATGATGCTGCAGAAAGGACTCAATCTCATATCACGGGGAAGCAGCACGTTGGTTATGGCCTGGTTCGAGACTTCATAAATGAGTATAAGGTGAGTTTATTGTCCTGGACTAATTTACTCACCAAAATTATAAACTATCTCTTGATATAAGTTGATGTTGTATTTCAGGCTTCTAAGGAGAAGGCTGTTGAAGAAGAAAGATTAGCTCGGGAAAGAGAGGCAGAAGAGCGAAGGAAACGTAGGGAGAAGGATATTGAGAGAAGGAGACGAAGTGATTCAAGTGATAGGGATAGGCGTCGTGATAAAGATCATGATAGGGAGCGAGATCGGTATAGAGATAGAGACTCAGATCGTGATAGGTATCGTGACGGAGGAAGAGGGATGGATTCTAGGTTGAGGAATGGAAGAAATGGAAGCAGAGACAGGTACCGTGATCGAAGCCGATCACGCTCCCCTGTTAAGCATAATAGCTACAGAAGGTCTTCCTGAAGTCCAGTTTGCTCAAACTAGTGGAATTTCTTGATAGATGTCAGCATTTGAATTTTAAAGAGGTAGACCTTAATATCCCAAGACTTACATAAATATGTGCTTTTGGTGTCTTTTGAGTTTTCTCATCATCAAGGGTGAATTCAATTTTTTCATATCTCAGAGCTTTGTTGAGACTATACAATCTCCCTTTCATCAATATTATTAATGGAGAAAAGGGTTGAGGTAGGTATTTCACTGTTGTAACTTCTCTTGCAATTTGTTTTGCAACTCAAGTTATTTATGAATATGATAATTCGTCTGAGATATTGTGTGTAGTCTTTCTTTACTTGCATTTTCGGGAAATCATTGATTCATTTAAGATGTCAGACACAAAATTACGTGAATGATTGTCATTGCTGCCGAGGGGGGATGGTTTTCTCTTGTTTTGAGGTAACATGTGAATCCTATACGCTGAGATGAATATTTGTTCATCATAGAAATGTTTGTTTTGCTTCCCCTTCTCTTTTTTGTTTCATTACTTTTGTTTCTTAAGTGTATACAAGCCAGCACAGGTTTATAAATTGCTGCTTACTCTGACATGCATTTGACATTGAACTACATTCCGAAGGCACCAGTTTAGAAGATATAGGTAAACTTACTAAATCTGTTGTCAGTTATCTCCCAAATCCATGGCATAATATTTATAATATATTCGGTGTGTGATATCTATCATCTGATATGATGATATGCTGAATGGAGAACTAATTCTTTTTTCCTTAGTCTCCTAATGTCGTTCTTTGTATGGGTTTCCCGTTTGGGCAAAGTGCATGTAGTCCACTCATAATTAAGCAGTTACTATGGTGAATAACATCCTCCATTAAAATAGTACTTGTTTTACAAAGAGTTGTTTGAATTGAAAATTCAAAGGATGGGTAAATACAGGCATTTGTTTGTCTTTGCCGGGTGATTCTATTGAAGAAACATTGCCATTTGCATGAAAAATTACCATTTGGACTGGGATGCAGGATGCCTCCTTTTCCGAAAAAATGTCCTACCTTTATTGTCTGAATGATTGGAGGTAACAGGCTCTCATATCTTGTTAAGTTTGTTTATTCAGGTGTTCAGGAAGACCAATGTGCTTGTGACCTTTGATGACTAGTTGTTCCTGAGCATGATATGTGCGTATGAACAAACTATTTACCTTTTCTTTTTTCCCCTTTGATAAGATCATGTTTAAATCAGATATGGGAGGATTCAATTCCATACGAAACTTATGATAATTGTTCTTTACCCATTAAATGCTTTAAAGAATAGCAAAATATTTCCTTGTCTGGTTCACTATTATTCTAGTTTCTCCATTCTCTCAAATATAGAAGGGTTGCAGTATTGCATGGATTGAAAAACTAACTATTCACAATGCAGTGTAATACAACTAGAAGCATAATTCAGTGAGCAGCTAAATTTAACCTTGTTTGAATCGAAAGAGAGAATGGAGGAAAAAAAAAAAGAACAAAATGAAAATAGAGAAAGAGAAAAAAGTAGGATCATGAAAGGAAATTTGGTATTTATGACAACACAACAGCCAGCATAGCAGCAATCACATTGAAATTGAGCATTCATGCTAATGACAAAACTTGACACTAGTTTTACCCAAAAATTGAAAAAATGAATTTTTTTTTAACACTAATCAATTTGAAGCAACTAAAGAAACAATTAAAGAACATGGAAATTTTTTAGTAAGATATCTAGGATGAAGTCCCATACGAATGTAATAGAGTAAGATCATTCATATAACCCATCTTTAGGTTCATCTTCAACCTCATGACTCTGGTACTAGTGGACGCTTTCCCTTTGGATTATTGTCTCCTCCTTGTTTTTCTTCAGCATCCTCGTTTACATTCTTGTTTTCTTGATCTTCAACATTGTTTTCTTCTTGATCATCATCCTCGTCCTCACTTTCAACATCTTCCTCTCTGGGTTTTCCAGTGATATTCATCAACAAATCTTTCTGACCCTTCTTAAATTGGTGATGCACATGCTCGAATTCCCTCACGTCATTAACACTGTACTTCTTTTTTCCCTGTGAACGGTAAACCTTTCTAAAACCCTGCATATTAATTATAACATACACCCAATATTATTATTAAGGAATTAAGTCAACAATGCATGCACGATTAATTAAACAAGAAGAATAAGAACAAGAATAATTACTCACGTGATAAGCTAACTTATTTACGAAGGACTGGAATTGATTTTGCAGAATTGATTGGGAATATTTAGGCAAAACCTCTTTGACGAGTTTGTCAATATCCAAAATAACCAAAGTGTCATTGTTCAAGCCCCAAGAAATGATGGAGTTGGTAGTTTCATCATCAACCATCTCATACAGATCCAATAGAAATTTCGTTTTCTTCATCATCAACCATCAACAAGAAGGAACGATCAAGAAGAATACTACGCCTCGTAACGATTTCAATTCAAATCAAGCAAGTTCAGCTCTACAATTGAAATGAAAGAATATGCCTTTCATTTCATTTCATTTATATATATACACTCTACGGATACTTAATTTTTGGAAATAATAACTAGTATGGAATTTACACTGCAAGGGAACAGGTAACAGATTAAAATGGGGTTTTAGCTTTGCAACAATCTCCTCTAGAATTTTTGTGCATTACACCTATATCTAGCAAGTTTGTTATGTCAGCCTCTCATAAGGTTTGTTTCCTACTACAACAACTACCTTTAAAGTTTGTGCATATTATTGTGTTCAACGAAGATAATTATAATTTTAAAAATATGCTAAGTTTAGATATAATGTACATAATCGGTTCTCAAGCTTTACCCTTACAAGTTGAGGGCAGCCTGTAGAAACTTACTCTAAAAAAGGGCAAGATTTAGGATTCTAATCTAATATTTGAATATTTTAATTTTTCAGAGTTTAAATTTATCTTTAAAAGTTAAATTAAACGTGAAACATGGGCAGTTGCCTTCACGTGCAACTGCTGCCTCGTAGACAAAGAGGGAGCTTCGTAAGAGTTAGGACACGACCTTGATAGTATTTGGTAAATAGTCCTTAAAAAATTATAATGACCCAAATTCAATCGGTCAAATCCATGCTATTGTCCGTTAACATTGAATTTTGTTAAGAGGAAATTAATGACACCAAGAATTAGATTTCATATCACATATTTATACACATACTTTTGCTAATTGTACTGAGCTTACGAGACATTAAAATCTTTGATTTGATATATTATTTCTTTTAAATTTTATCTGTATCTAACCCATAATTCACATAATTAGTATTTAAAATACTTTAATTATACTAATTATTACTAGTTACTTAATTTTTTTTTAAAAAAATCTTAATTGCACTCTTAGTCTCTCAATTTTATAATTATGCAATTTTAGCCCCTCTATTTTCAATCATGCCTAACTTCATCAATTGTGCAATTTTAGCCTCTTAACTTTGAATTGCAAAACTTTGATTTCAAAACTTTTTTAATTGCGTGATTTTGATCATTTTGACCATCTTTATTTAAGAAACTAATGATCAACTCGGTTAAACCCATATAATAAATTTTTATTTGTGCGATTTTGATTTAAAACTTTTTTAATTACACAATTTTTGTGCTCTTAAGCATTTTATTTCATTGGTTCGGGTGTGTTAATCATTAACTTTTTAACGAAAGATAAACTAATTGAGCAAAATCGCACAATTTGAAAAAATTGAAGAATTAAAATCGTATAATAGACAAAGTTGAAAGACTAAGGGTGTATTTAAATTAGCTGTGATTAATTATGAAAATAAACTATGAAAAAGAATTGATTGTCTGAAACCTAATTAATTTCTGTTTGGATATATTTACTGTCAGAAACAATTTTTGAAATAATTTTAAATAATGTCTAGTTTTTAGCTAAAGGACAAAGTTTTTCCTTGGTTAAAGAATAATCAAAAAAAATTTTAAGTGCAAAATACAACTATCCAACGTATGTTTAGAAAAAAATCTAATTCTCTAAAATCACACAATTAAAAGTTGAGAGACTAAAATTGCCTAATTAAAAGTTGGAAAACCAAAATCACACTATTGATAATATTAAGTGACTCAAACTGCAATTAAAAAAATTACCAGTCACTTGATTATTTTATCACTCCTCCCCCACCTCCCACCCCCTCGAAGAAAATAATTGGTAAAGCTCAGCATGCAAATGCATTAAAAGGGAAAGAAGAAAACGAAACTAATAATTTACATCATTATGCTGTCATGCTAATCTTTCTCTTCGATAACTATATGTATTATGCAGATTGTATGCCTTAGTAACTAGTTACAGTTTAGATATGCAAAAAAGAAAACTTGGCAATGTAAAAGAATGTCCTCTGCAATGCAAAAACATGTTTGGAAGGGAGAAGGGGTGGAAGGGCTCAACTTCGTTAAGTTAGTAAGGAACATTCATGAATCTAAATTCACTCGCCGCATCTTACAGACAAGGTTTGCTGTTGGCAGATCAAGTTGGTTTGCAGAATCAGTCTTCAAAAGATCTTTTAGCTCGTTTCTTGAAGTAGAGAGGCAAGTTTGGAATGTGGCAAGAACTGGAGGAATTGGCATTGACAGAGCAGAAAGCACATTACTAAGATACTCGATATCAACCGATAGCTGCTGTGCTCCACGATCCGAAATGTACTGGATTCCTCGTAACTGCTCTATGTAAAGAGCTGTCGCACCCTCTGCAACCTAAAATATAACACGAAAAGAAGTTGGAGTCATTACTTCATAAGTGCAGACAGAAATGACGTATGCTGTCTATGAAGGACATGACAGACAGGAAAATTTTGAATAATCCCATCTTCCATGCACAATCGCAAATACATAGAGCTAGTTTGGATGAATTTCTCCAAAATCATTTATATGAGTAGAATTTATTATACATACAATGATGTCATGAGTTGTTTCAGCTTCTCAAATGAGCTTCCTTACCTCAAATTCTCTAAAAGCTATCTCAAATAGCTTTCGAAAAAATTTAGGTAAGGAAGCTGATTTCAGGAGCTAACATTTGAAATTTATGTAGAAACAAATTATGACATTAGTGTTTATAATACAAATTACTCATATAAGCATATTTTGAATAACTATCCGAAAATTGACATTGAGCTCAGACTTATTCCATATCTAGGCAGAAACCAGGTTGAAGCTGTGTCACTCAGGAACGCTAGCTTCATGCGGGAACATATAGATCACATTGCAGGGAAAAAAAACACACTTGACTCACACTATAAGACCAAAAGTAAAATTGATTTGATCTTCCATTTTAGTATTAGTTAGTTACCTTGAACATCCATTCAGTTGCAAAGAACTGTGCTTCATCATTGGTTTCACTGTTAGAGATTCCCTCAGCTAGTGGCTCCAATTGTTGGGGTAAAGTAAGAAGATATTCACCAACACTGGTCACGTAAGACTGTGGATATGCACTGAAGGTGGGGAGAGGAAAAGCACTTTGTTCCTCAACTGATGACCAAATTGGCAAACGGGACACATCACTGAGGCGTTGCCGTACTTTCGATATGAGGACATCATATACAAGTTCATTGACTGTGTCTGCAAATGCTGCAACTCTTTGAGATGCAACGGGAAGAGCATGAAATCGGGGATCTTTAGACTGCAAAAAAATTGTGAGATATTTAGATAATGCCAGAGAACAAAGAGACAAGAATAATGCACGGCATGATACAACAACATATGTCAGCATATGGCAATGAATTCAGAATAAATCAAATTCATTGTTTCGATGAGAAAAAGGAGGCTAGTTAGTTCTAAGAACTCTGGAACAAAAACTAATTTTCCCTTCTCTTTTTGCAATTACTTTTTGCAGGCAAAGCATGTAATTCTATTTGACTGAGTAAAATGAACTATTGCTTTTTTCTTCTCTTTTTTCAGACGAACAATGGCAGAAGCACCTATATTAAGCAAGAACACAGAACAAAGGAACGGAAACTATAGAACACGGGCACAGATACCAAATCCCATAAGAAAATCCAACTTTACTCTGGACTCTTGTTAATTTGATTTTCTTCAAATTACAATACTAACCAATGTGACTAATTAGCATTTTGGGAGGGTAGAGGGAGAGTCAAATCATCACTACCTTACAGCGCACTCCAAGGAGGAAGAAGAGAATGTTATAAGGCTTGGGTGTGGAAATCAGCATTATAATTTTTTAGGTTCCTACTAATCCCAATATTTAAATCTTATCCACTATTGCTTCTCTTCCAGAACCATAATAAAAAAGGATAAAAAAAAAAAGCAATAAAGCTAATCTGGTATGCACCTGATTCAAAAGGTTAAAGAGTTTCCTGGCCTTCTCAGGCACGTCAACCAGCCGCAATGTTGCCATATCCAAAGCAGTCCTTCCACCAAAAGATGGCTCCCCATCTTCATTACCAGCAGTCTGGTTTTGGTCTAAACTTGAACCAAATGCGGAAAAAGATAAAGTTGTGCTCAATCTAGCAAGGGTAGCTCTTAATGATGCTTCAAAGACAGAAGACCTGCTTGTCAAGCTATCTGCAACAGTCAGGATCTGCAATGCCCCTTGAACTATGGACCATTCTTCCTCATTAGAGATCAAATCAGCTCTCCGTGCATTTTGGTTTCCATCCTTCTTCTCCACCTCCTTCTTTACAGTACCATCACCACCATAATCCACACCACAGACAGTTCTTAGTGACTTGAGAGTCTCTTGCAGAGTAGAAATGTATTGTAACATTACGTCATCAAGGGCAAGAATGAGCTCATCTGCCTCAGAACCTCCAGTGAAGCTGATGCATCTCTCTGCAGCTGCTTCAAGAAGTATAATAATTTGGGGAATAGATTCCTCCATCCTACGAACTGTTTCACTGAGTTCAACTCCCTGGGCTCCCACTCCTCGAACAACAGCTCCTCTCAAATCTATTCCTGCAATTTCAGAGGAAAGGATGGCACGCTCCATTTGTCCATACCTGTAAGACATGCCCAAGAAAAGATGCAATAATTTAAAACAGGGATATTTCCAAAGACTGGAAAAGTATTTTTGAATGCGTGAGAATATTGTGTATGACAAATCAAAAGATCAGCCTAAAAAATCCAACAATTTAATGTTTATAAATTATATCTCTATTCCTCTCATTTTATTTTTCTATTTTAGAGAAACAAAATCAAGAATATGAAATTAAAATTCTCTCACACAGATGCAGAAAATTTTAAATTATAAAGATTCAGTTAAAATTTAAATTAAAATAAGTTTATACCTCTGTTTAAATGATTCATATGGTAAGTACACAGCTTTCAGCACATCCATTAAAATCCGGACATCAGAACCGGAAAATAAATGCTGAATGTTCCTTGCAAAGGTTCCCGTCATATTGTGTAATTCAATCAAGGCCTCCAAATGCTTTGTCTGAATCTTAATACCCTTTTGCATATCACCAGATAAAATATCTAATAAACCTATAATGATTCATGAGCTAAAATATCAATATATTGTATAGTTTACATTGGCAATTATCTTACACTTTATGCGAAATTAAAGATATGTATAGATTGAATTATCATGGTCCTAAACTGGTAATATCAGGTTTCCTCAAGAATAATTTATTCTAAATCAAATTCAAAAGGTCGTACAGAAAGTGGAGACAAAAGGGAATGACATACAAGATGTCACAATAAATTCAAACAGATGTCAACAGGACAAAGAACTTCAGTTATAGATGTTGGACCTGACTGGAGTACACAACAGGAATATTCCTTTTGCTATATAGCTCGCTCTACATAAACTACTTTACGTAAGCTTTCATCATCATACTCTTTTGACGTAGAGCATAAAGAACAATTCATTGAAACAAGAATCAACGAGTATGACTGAGATACTTCTCCCTGAAGCACTACAGCTACAACTATCTTATCCACATAGAGATAGAGGAAATAACAGCCTGGTGTGTAAGTCCTTTATTACTGCTTTAAAAGATCACCAAGGTTAACTATTAATCTTTTGTTCTTAAGATTATGGAGATTTAAGTATTACTGGAAATGGAAATGGCCAAACTCAACCCTAAAATCTAGCTCAAAGAGAGAGGATTGCCTAACCCTACATTGGCCATATTTCTAGTTGATGTGGGATATCAACAATTATTTAGGAAGAAAGGACAAAACAGCAACTGAATACTTTTAAAATTGATATACTCCCTCCGTTTTTTATTATAAGCAACTTTTAGCATACTCCTATGTTTTTTATTATAAGCAAATCTAACTACTTTCGCTTCATTTAATGAAAATATGTCTAAAATATCCCTAATAATTAATTAAGTTATTTCCAATAATTAAATGGTTTTTTAGATCAAATTAAGAAAATTAAATAAAGTTAACTAACTTCTCTAGTTTTCTTAATAGGTGTGTAATCATTTATTTTTGCTTATAATAAAAAACTGAGGGAGTACAATAGGATGTGTTTGTTAGATGAAATAAAGGAACATTAAAATCAAGTGAAGACATTGGAGAAATTACAGACAACTACAAGTTGCCCACTTCTTGCACCAGATAATACTACACATACACAAATAGGTATCGATACACGATACAGACACATTTCCTATAATCTACTTTCCCTTACTTGATTAGTTTTGCGTTAATACATATTCTTAGTCGTGACTTCCTTGTTCAAGAAGTGGCGATGGGTAGAATGTCTTGCACAGGGAATACAACGATCTTCAGCAAGGTCATAGTAGAATTTGATCTCATTAGGACTTATGACCCTATTGAAGATTGTTATATTACCTATCTGCAAGAAATTCACTTGATCACCCACAAGGAAGTCATATCACAGGCAAAGCTATACAGTACTGAAAAACTAATCATATAGTCTGTAATAAAAAAGAAATTGGGTCAGTATCATGTACCAACACTAAGTATACATGTGTAGTAGAAGTATCTGGTGGAAGAAATGGGTAGCTCTTGGCTATCTGTAGCTGCCCCCAATGTCCTTATGTAATTTCACCCTTTAATTTATGTCACACAAATTATATCAAGTCAATATCAGCATGGTATGAAAGCACTTCATCATGGTTTTCTTGCCCATAAGGACCATTGAGTCTAGAAACACTCTATCGTATTAAATGCCATTTATATATAAAACATGTAAATAAAGCTGTTGTTTTTCTCAGACAGGAAACCATTTCAAAGATCTAAGAAAAACCTTTAGCCAGTGCTTTTGTTTCTGGAACAGCCTCTCCAATGGCAAGGTTGATATGAGATATGAAACTGGTACCTATTGCCATCATAGTCTCACTCAGTAGCTTTGGAACAAGAGTTTTATAATCTTCAGGAAAAGCAATCATACACCTGCAAGCAACAGTTCAAATGCTTTCATCACAATACAATATGCAAATTTAGTTACTATCACTTCGTACTAGCAAGTTTTTCAGTGGGCAGATATGGACAATGAAAATCCACAAGGACCAAGTTTCAATTATAGAATTAATGGTAATGTCAATCACTTTGTATGGAAGAAGAAACTTGATAATTAACCAGTCAAAGTAAACACTGGACACATAGATTCTAGATAATAAAAAAAAATGCATCATTATTAGTGTTTTAATCAATAGTTTGTTCAACAGTGAAAAAAATGGAAGCTAACACTAGAAATGGTACCATTTCCATTCTTGTTCAAGATAAAGTAGTAGCTCATCATAAAAGTTCGGTAACCAACTAGAGAATGCTATTGTAGGTGAAACAGACTGAAAATCTCCACCACTTGATATCCTCTCCATCTCATGCTTCTCATTTGCAGACTTATTAGCTCGTTGTTTTGAATCAAAATCTTCCCAAAGCTGCTTTATTGGTTTCAGATGAACCTTTGTATATTGTGATTCCAGTGACTTAAACCTTCCAATTCTAATGAGGATTCCCCGTAAATCTTGAGCAGCATCAACCTGAATAACAAAAATAAGAGAAGCGACAAGGGATTAAACGCAAATTATAGGATGCAATAAACATGTTTTGACAAAAAAAAATAGGCATATATATGTATAACCTTGCGGTTGGATAAAGCATCAGTTAGACGAGGTTGCACCATATTGTCTAGCCTATCCTCCAAGACTTCAAGTTGCCTTCTTATGTTGGCAAATTCTGCAACCTAAATATAGTGGGCAAAGGTAGGTAAAAACGTAAATATAAAATAAAATGATAAGCGTCAAACTTCGGGCATTTCAGAGATAACAAAGGGAGAAAGTTGGTACCTCCCCAACAGCAGACAAGCAATGCCTCATATTAGCTAGAGTTTCTGCAGCACGGGGGAGATCGCCACTGGCAAATACATCCTCCACTGTCGAGCTTAATTGAGTTAATCCAGCGGCATCCTGTCATTACAATGCAAAAGAAGCAAGTTTCCCTCATTATAGAGAATCTCGATGAACTAGATCATATGATGAGCTGACAACTTCTCAAGCAAATTAAGAATCTCTACCTGCAACGTTTCATACGCAGTTTCCATCCTCTGCTTTACAACGTCAACTTTAGCAAGGGCAGCTATAGATTCAGCTGATGATCCCTCTGCCTATATAAGAAAATCAAAATTTAAAAAAAAAACAAGTGAATACAAATTTACAGGTGTTTGCTCTCAACTAGATCTCAGTGCACATTTCAAAATTTCAGGTCAATTGATACCGAATGACACGGTGCGTAATGGCTCGGAAGTTACCAAGCGCTGTTTTCTACAGAGATCTATAACTTAAAACTATTAAGAACTTATTATAGTTGATTCATTCTGTCTCAATGCGTTGGCAGATTCCTACGTTCCAAATCATGATAAACTTAGACGAGAACTAAACAAATACGAAACCTACTCCAATCCAAATTCCTGCAACGTTTCATAGATTTATAAATTCGATATGGCGAGATGGAATAAAATGAGTACCTTCTTGAGTTTCTGGAGGATGCCCGAGACAGCGGAACGGAGAGAAACGGCATCATCGCGGAGGCGAATGACGTCGCGAGTGGCGCGGGGGACGCGGAGGAGAGCGGCGGCGCTCTGCTCCTCGAGCGATGCGGCGATTTCCTCGGAAGCCATCTGGAGCTTCATTTCCATGTCGACGAGGTGCTTGTCCAACGAGTCCTGCGGGTGCCGAGTCTGACACGCCGAGTTGATCCATTTCTTCGGGTCGAAGTTCTCGTTGGAGAACGGACCCAAATCCAGCATCATGGTTGCAGCGGGGGAGAAACCACTTCGCTCACTGTGTTCTGCTTCCGAAGAACAGATCCATCAACAATAAAATGGATGGTGGTGTGTCCAACATTAAGCTTGTGATGAAGGACTAAAGTGTAATATTGAAATTTACAAGGGCCATTGCCTATAAATTTATCAAGTTGAAACTTGAAACAAACTGAGTGCTACTTTGTGCATCACACCCCTTTCTTGACTCACCAAATCACTTATTTTATTTTAGGATAAAAAGCCATGAGATCCCTTGAGATTTGCAAAAGTAGCACTTAACCTCAAACCATAACAAAAAAAATGCACTCCACCCCTTTATTTAGTAACCTAACCTAACCCATCAAACAAATGTTAACCATGCTGTTCAGAGACCAAAGGAAAAGTGAAGGCTTGCTCAAAATGAGAAACATAACACTGTAATTCACGATTTTGATGACTCAAAGCTCCTCCGTTTAGTAACTTTGCTCAATCGATACCATTTTCGCTCTATTTTTATTTTAGGATTTGGATTGTGGTGATGCTAATATAGTGCACTCTGTTTTGACACCACTAGTTGGAGACACTCGTATACACTATACATTGAACCTTCAATGGCTACTCATGGAAGACATAGTTTTGTTCCTTTGATGGGTGTTATTGGTCACACATGAGAAGGTGAGTGGGTGTGGGTGATGCAGAAAAGAGCTTTGGTAGAAGAGGAAGGTGGAATTAAATCAAATGCTACAATGCTTTTTCTCCTTCTTCTTCATTTTTTTTGGGGGTCAAATGTTACTATGATTCTGTAAAATGGAGCTTTGATGTCACTTACAAACATTCACAAATTAGGCTTTTTTCTTTCGATGTATGTTTTGATTTTGGGAAATTCAAATTATCATATTAAGAGGGAGAAGGCTAGGTGATATATAGAGGAATGAATTGTTATAATGGTGGAGACTAAATGAATTTTTTCCTCTAAGATTTGATGCCATTCACTCCCGGCACAAATTGAGCTTATTTTCCTCCTGCTGGTGCTACTACTGCACACCTTTGCTGGTGTTTTTTCTTCAAAGCTTGTGGCCCAACTGTAAAAAGTACATCATTTTTCTTTTCTTTTTTTTTAAAACAAAAAAGAGAAAAATGGTTAACCATGGTTAACCAGTGGGGCGAAGTGCTATTTTAGTTTTAGTTTGGGACTAAATGCTATTTTTGCAAACCTCAGGGGTCTTATTGCATTTTATCCTTTATTTTATTTTTTCAATTTAAGACAATAAGATTCGATCGAAGTTTTATATTTTTCACCACATCTGACCAAACGCACATTAATGTCCATTTTTTTTCTCGGACATCAATATTTGTTTCAGAATTTAAACTTCAAGAGAATCATTGCTAAAACGTTTTTTATATACCTACCAGACCTTAACGTCTGTTTTCGCTCGGACATTAGTGTTCGTTTTGAAATTTAAAATTCAGGAGAGTTATCGTTCAAATATTTTCATACAACTAGTGGACATTAATGTTCTTATTTGCTCGGACATTAACCTCTATTTTTGTCTGTATGGTTAAAAAAATAACACATTCGCTCAAACCTTAATGCTGAAGGGAAAGTTAGAATTAAAAAAAAAAAAATTGTGTGGTGCACCAATAAAGTGGTGTGGTGGACAAAATGTCACCCAACATTAGTGAAAGGGGTTACTTTAGGCATCATCCTTCCTTCAATATGCACCACAAGAGAAAAAATTCCCTCAAATTTGGTCTTTACTCGAAAGATAACATCTCTTTTATAAAACTACCTAAACTTAAGTTGTTTTATTCTCTCACTAAGTTCATTGTACAATGCATCTCTAAAGCAATACGAATATTAGTATTTGTTTAAATGTTTGCTTGGAAGATAAGTTCTATTTTTTAGCTTAAAATAAAATAAACAAATGGATCCTAATATTTGTTTCTATGACCCACTTTAGATTAAGTTTCATTTTTTTTATTAGCGAATAAGTTTCGTTTTAAAACTTATATCATCTTCTCCTTAAGCACCACACAATAAAACGAATTATAACTCCCGTTTTATTCTTAACTCAAATCTTTTTTCTCTTTTCTCTGCAATTTCTCTCTCTTCTCTTCAATTTAACTCATGGTTTACTTATTTTAGAGCTCTCAACACACCAAACAAACGTCATTATGGTTAATATAGTTCTCTCATATACTAACATCCGTTTTAAGCTTTTGTGAAAAACTTACGTTTTTGCTCGGATGTTAGTATTTATATTAAAACATATGCTAACATTTGTTTTTAAGCTCGAGTGTAAAATAAAAAAGTCTCACAAAGATCTTAAGTTTCAAGTGAAGGCCCAATTTGAAAAATAAAGGGTTGGGTACAGTGCACATGGACACACAAAGTAGCGTAAGAATTATAGTGACACTTGAATCTCTGAGTTTAAAAAGAATGTTTATATTATTTCTTATGACTTTTGGTAATTCATATAAGTTTTTGAGTTTATTATACTTTATACATTTCGTTAATTGTAAATTAACGATGTTAAGTTATTAAAGTAAATTAAACTTTTAATAGCAAAAAATTATTGTTCAAAGTTCATGGATGAAAATGAACTAAAATTAATAGTATTAATAGTAAAATAATATCAAAAGACTAAAATAAATAATTGATTTTAATATTAAAAATTAATAGAACCTTGTTAAAGTCAAGAAGTATTATCAAATTCACAATTTTTGTTTCCATTTTTAGAACGGTTTAGTCTATGAATACTCTTTTTATAATATATAATTAAATAATTAATATTATCGATAATAATCAAATATTAATTGGAGAATTTAACGGTTAATTTAGCGGTGTAAGATATTGCTAAATTCATAGTAGGGACGATTTACAGTGGGAGGTCCCGTGTTCGAATCCCACATATGTCAAATTCCCGGAGGTCAGCGTCAACCACGCAGTGTAAACGAGATTAATCTCATCCTAAAAGTGGGAAAATCCGTAGTTGTAAAAAAAATATTAATTGTAGCTAGTTCTTTTTATCTTTATTATAGAGTCTTGTTCTTTTTCTCTTAATTTTTGTCTTATATAATTGGTTGTTCGAATTCATAAACTCGAATTGCTTGGCTTTTTTTAATTAGTTTCCTTCATGCGTCTAGATGCTACATAGTTGTTTTGATGTTTAGGCATAAATTAATCCATAAAAACAAGATTCAATTTTCATTTTTTATTACTATACTATACATTATACATATACATGCAACTTAGTAAGTACTCCATATTTATCAAATAATACATTTTTGAGTGTACATCAAGCAGGGTCTTTTGATTTGAGATAAACAATAGTTAATTATGCTTCTAAGAAAAACAGTAGTTAATTATAATTATCTTAATTTTATTTAAAGTCTTTCTATCAAGTTTTTTTTATATGCAAAAGTATTTATTAAATTATAACAAACAAATTTATTTAATATTTTTGTTTTTATTTTAACTAATAATAAAGTTAACCCATTAATCACTTTTGTTACCGAAAAAAACCCATTAATCACTTTGCTAACATGTTTATCTCAAACAAGATTTTATTAATTTTGGTTAAAAAAATTTCTTTTTATAACCATTTTTTTCAGGCAATCCTTGCATTTGAAAAATAATTAAGTATTTTGATATAATTAAGTATATCAAATGGTAATTCAGTTCAATTATGTTTTGAAAATCTCAAACTCCAAAAAGGTAATTATTTTTGTTTGAAAGTTTATGCTTTTTTTTATAAGTAAAGCATATTATTAATAATAGGAGTACAAGAGATATTTTAACCTGTTATAAGTTTATAAAAAAACTAAGATACAAATTAGCGGATCTAATAATTAGATTGAATATACCACCTCTAAAAACAAGAGAAACCCATTTCTATGATCTATATTTAACATCATCCAACAAATCCCCTTCCACCAAGACAACGTGAACATGAAAGTTTATGCTTAATATATAGGATTGCATCCAGAGTACACATTTTCAACAAAAGGTGTTATGGTAGAATCCAACTTGCAATCAAGGTGAAGAATCAAGTAATCATATCTTTTGTTAAATATAATGTCAGGTCTCAAATTCGACAACTATATCCCCGCTCATAAAGTTTGTTGGAGTTCATTAAAATATTTTTTTTAAAACAAAGTTTTTACATTGCTCGAGGCATTTGGAGAAAATCTTGCATTGTTTAGGATGGACAAGGGAGTGGATGGACAAGTCCCACTTTAAGCTTTACTTGACTTTACTTATATTCTTGTATGTATTAGACTTTTTCTGAGGTTTAGTTTAATTATTTATTTTAGTGAGTGTGGGTGTATTAAGGTCGAGTTTCAGGTCTTATTGAGCTCAAAGTATTTGGGTGTAGGAGTTATTTAGATAATAGTCTATGTAGTGTAAAAATTTACACAAAGTATTATTATTGTGGGATAAAATTATCATTTAACCCCCTCAAGAACTATCTTTCAAATAGGAAAACATAAGTGGAAAAACTCTAAAACCAAATAAATAATCACAACTGTTGTCAAATGACTACCAATAAATAACATTGAAAAATTTTATAACACAGAGACTACTTTCCAAATAACTCTCACACCACGATACCCCAGGCCCAATAGGCACTCATGGCCCCCAGCCCTAATACACTTGCACTCACTAAAACAAATAATTGAATTAAACCTCAAGACTGTAATACAAAAGTATAAGAAAAGTTAGATATTATAGCTGGACTCAAATATAAGCAAAAAAATTTCTCTTGTTTCTTGGTCCAAAATATAAGCAAATTTTAATAACTTCTCTCATATTTAATATTATTATTCATAATCTATCATTCATTTAATGTTATTACTTCTATCTTGCAATAAATTTGGTAGAGGCTATTTTAGTAATTGAAGATGATCTTTTACATGAAATCAAGAAAATTAAATACAATTAACTAATTTTCTTAATATACGTAAGTTGGTTAATTTCTACTTATATACAAGTCCAAAGGTATTATAAACTTAAAGTATTTCTAACCAGTGCAAGTAAAAATTATGATTTTGAGTCTAATATACACTCACCCTATTGTCACCCCAAGCAATGTGGAATTTTTGCAATGCACGTGTTTTCTTCAACTCTAATAGGTAACGATCGTGATTTTTTCTCCAAATTTAAAATTTTTCCACGTGAAACTCTTTTGTTTGATTATGTTCTTGCTTTATTTTTTTTCTTCGTCTGAAAAATGGTTCTCAAGAGGGATAAATGACAATTTTACCCAATAAAGTATTCACACAACACTGTAAAAAAATAATAAGATTCATTTTATGCATTATGCTGACCCAATTAATTTTGAGACCTGAAACGAATTCTTCTAATGGACCCTTTTTAAAAATGATGAATAATAATATTCTAAAATTATTAATATCATTGTATAAATAATATATATTTTATTCAAAGGATATATATTTTATAAAAACTATAGGCTTTTATACTATAAAATATTATAATATTTTTAAAATAAAAACATATAAAAGTGTAGCTTAAAGCAAGGGTTTAGCCGATTTTACTCTTGAACCAGTCCTTTTACCAAATATATTAAAAAAAGAAAAAAAATGGCAAACACTTTAGTTAAAGATGTTTGATCTATTTGATTGGCTAAAAAATAAACCTCTTTTTAAAAGTGTCGCACCTATATTCCTCACGTAATAGAACTGGTTTATAATCTTACTATCTAATACTCTAATTGGCGACGCTCATGAAACCCTAGCAGAGGGTTTTGGAGCAACGGATAAGCTTAAACCGAAAAGGCTCATGGATATATAATAGAAATATAAAATGGTAATTGGATAATATTCATTATACTGTTATCAGTTATATACACAAGAAGGCCAAAAGAAATTGGGCCTGATAAACACAGATAAAAAACAGGCCTTTACCTATACAAAAAAGCTGGCCCAATAGAAAAAACAAATCAGAATACAATGAGTCTAAGTACTGTCCACTATATTCTTCAATAATGCTATATGTTAATAAAACAAAACTTGATACAGTCACCGATTGAAATTAATTGCAATCACTAGTTAATATTTTTTTAATAATTCTTTTAGGGTGAGACTAATCTCGTTTGTGTTGTGTGGCTAGCGCGGACCCCTGAAAATTTGGTATAGATGAGATTCGAATATGAGTCCTCTCGTTGGATCGTCCTTTTTATGAACTTAACATGACTTTACATCGCTAAACCAACCATTAAAATTAATCGCTCGTTGATATTTAAGAAAGACGAAAAATCAAAGAAAAATTATTGCCTGACCAAATAAAAAAATTAGAGGTTTTTTGGTCAACCAAAAGAAAAGTTAGAGGCTTAACCAGCTAAATTGTATGGAAGATGAATGTCAAGAGTATTGAAGCTTGTACAATGCAATACCTAAAATAGTATTTTACCTAATAAAATGTTTGACAAGTAGTAAATAGTTTAGTTTTTTTTAAGATAAAGACACAATTTTAAATATTAAAAAACACACTTATTAAAAGGAAAAATAATCATAATATTCCATTATTCAGAATTGTACTAAAAACAACCTCTCTTACAATTTTATAATAAAAAACAAAATGCAATACCATTGCAAGAATGGAATCAACATGCTGCTATTATTAAATTTCAGTGAATGTGTTTTTTTTTTTTCTAATTTCAATAAATATATTTTGTTACTTTTTATTTATTTTTGAGTGATGTTATGTTATTATGAATATTCTTTTTATGATTGTTATTATGAATATTGAGTACAACAAATTTTTGGCGCAATTGTCCAAGACTATTGTCATCAATATCATGCCAAGGAATCTGAAAACTTATTTTTTTTCATGTTTTTTGTGATTTCGGGAAAAAAAAATACTAAATATGTTTTTGTGATTTTGTATTAATGATTATTGTAATTTTTTTCTTAATTTCTAATCTTATTTGCCTTAAATATATTTTATTGAGTGCTTGAAATTATTTTAGAAAACATGCAATGTTACATTGAAATAATGCACCTTATTCAATATTTCGATTCAATACATTTTTTTAAACTTTCATACCCTTAATGAGTTTTCATCGAATTTACGTTTAGATTTTCCTTTATTTTTTTATCTTTATTTTCCTTGTTTTTATTAAATATATTTTGTATATATTTTGTATTTTATATTTTAATTTTGATATATCCGAAAACAAAATAGATTAATACCGAATAAATTTTACACTCTCCTATTCTCTTCACTGTATGTAAACCTGTCATTGAGAAAATGTGACCACGTCACCACGAATCACAATGTCTGATAACCAATTTTCTTGCTCCCCAAGTATGGCGCTGGCAAGTGGCAACACCTTCTAGAACCGTTTATCACCAAATATCTCACCTCTCGAACCTTCTCGACCTTTTTCTAGCACCTTCTACTTCCTCCTCACCTTCCCCTCAAATATCGCTCACTGTCTCTTCCATTTCCCGCAGACAACACACTTGCTCAACAAGCTACCTTCTTCAGCGCTCTGTTCACTATTCTCTAGCTGCCTTGCACTCCATTATCAATGGCGTCCTCTCTTGCTGTGAAACGCTTCCTCAACTCTGCTCTTCTCTCCAGGTCTCTCCTCCGCCCCGCCGCCTCTGCTTCCCGCTCCTTCAACACCAACGCCATGCGCCAGTACGACGATTCCGATGACCGTAACGTTGACGTGGACCGCCGCTCTGACCCTGCTTTCCCACGCACTGCTCGCCGTGATGATATCTTCGCAGGTAGTTGCTATCGATCTGTTGTTACTTGCCGTAACGGAATCTCTTCGTTTTGCTATGCGATTCTGCCGATTTGTTGAACTTTTTTCTGAACTTGCCGTAACTTTTTGCTGAACTTTTTTCTGAACTTGCCGTAACGGAATCTCAACAGTTATATGCGTTTCTGTCGATTAGCTGAACAATTTTGCTGAACTTTTTGATCTATGCGGTTCTGTTGATTCGCGCAACAACGTACTGGATTTCTGTATCGACGTGATTCTGTCGATTTGGTGAACAATTTTACTACATTTTTTAATCTATACGATTTTCTGATTTTAAATGAGGTTTTGTTGATTCGCTTGATAATGTTACTCAACATCTGTATCTATGCAATTCTCGCTGCATTTCTGCCGATTCGGTGAATATTTTTATTGAATTGTATGCGTTTATGTTGATTCGCTTGTGTTGTTACTGAACCTCTGTATCTATGCTATTTTTGCTGTTGGCAGATGTGTTTGATCCATTTTCTCCAACTAGGAGTCTAAGCCAGGTTCTGAACATGGTGGATCAGCTGATGGACAATCCGTTCCTTTCTGCATCTCGCGGAATCGGAGCTGGAGCTGGAGTTCGCCGCGGTTGGGATGCGAGAGAGACAGAGGATGCTCTGCATCTCCGTGTGGACATGCCTGGACTCGGCAAGGAAGATGTGAAGATCTCTGTGGAGCAGAACACTCTCACCATCAGAGGAGAAGGTCCGAAGGAAACCGGTGAAGATGAGGAAGGCGGTCCTCGCTACACTAGCAGAATTGACTTGCCGGACAAGCTTTACAAGATTGATCAGATCAAAGCTGAGATGAAGAACGGTGTGCTTAAGGTCGTTGTGCCTAAAATGAAGGAGGAAGAGAGGAGCGACGTGATCAATATCAAGGTTGATTAGAATAAAGCTTCTTTTGGTTAGTATGCACAGCAACTTTTGTTTTCCTTTCTAGATGTGATGAACTCAGCTAGTAGATAAGCAATCTTTGAGGATATCGTGAATGATGTTGCTATGTGTTTTGGCACTTTGGTTTTACTTTTCTTTGTAATGATTCCATGAGGAGTAATGAAAGAACTCTTTGCTAAGCTAGCAGTGCCTGATTGTTCTCATTCTCAATTAAAATTAATTTTATTTGTAGAGAATTTGAATCTCAAAGAACTCTTTCCTAAGCTAGTTGTGCCTGATTGTTCTCATTCTAAATTAAAATTAATTTTATTTGTAGAAAACTTGAATCTCAACGTACATTTGACACAAGTTAAAAATTTTATTTTTTAAGAATTAATTCTGGTTGTAAAATTGAAATAAATGAGTCTTTATTGACAATTTTTCATGTCACACGTGTTGTGTTGTAACACACGTGAGATGAATTTCTTTTCACTGTTTTTTTTTAAAAGATGTTTGCTGTTTGGTTTGATCAGCGTATGGAGCTGGTAGACATGGATTCAGTTAACGCTCCATGTAGGTTATGGACCTACAGAGATGAGAGTTTGCTTTTTGGGTTTGTCTATAATAGTTTTGCCCCCTTTTTTCTTCTCCAAGCTAGGGTATTTTGGAGCAGAGTTGAACTTCTATTGAATTTGTATGGAATGTGTCCGTTGTATGCAATCATTGTATGGAATGTGTCCCTTGCATGCAATCATTTCAAACAAATTTCAAACACCTCCACTTTTGCCCCCTCATTTCTTCTCCAATATAATGTTAACACTTGTTTGAAATTTGATATTTGGGTAAATTGCAATAATACTCCTTGAGGTTTGGAAAAATTGCACTTCACTCTAAACTTTATCAAAATTAGCACTTCACCCCATTTTGGTTAATTGACTAGTATTTTTGTTCTGTTAATCTATCATATAAGTATAAAAATAATTTTTAATGCTAATAGATGATCCAAAACTTGCATACGTGACAAACTGGTATGACACAAACGTTAGCAATATAGCAGCCAACGTTAGGTCAGTAATTAACAGTCAACGGTTAAAGAAATGGGTTGGAGTGCTAATTTTAGTGAAGTTTGGGGTGGAGTGCAATTTCTCCAAACCTCAAGGGGTTATTGCAATTTACCCTTATATTATTATTATTTTAATGCCACTTTAATTTTTGGGTCTTGCTAAATGGTATCTTTAAAGCACTTGTTAAGATGTAATAACTATACCTTTTTTAATGCTTTGACTTACTATAAAAAATGTTCATTGAATAATTTTTAACTTTTGAAACAATAAATTTTATCAATCTCGATAAAACATTACTATTTTTGTAAGCTTTAGCATTTTCCTTAATTTTTTTATTGACTATGTCTGTAAACATATGTGTTCACAAGTCTTGCTCTTTAGAGCAAAAGCATGGAAGTTTATAGTTTGTAGTTTATAGCTTATAACTTGTAGATTGTAACTTATAGCTTGTGACTTATAATTGAGTAGAGGTGTTTTGTAAAATTAGCTTATTAGGTAGCTTATATTTTTTAAATGACTTAAAAGGACAATTAATAATTATATCTAATAAATTATTTGATAGAGTAAACATATAATAAATTACTAAAGGATAAAATAGAAAAAAATTATTGAAAGTTACTTTTCATACTTGAAGTAGCTTTTCATAAGCTAGCTTATGAAAGCTAGCTTATAGCTTATATAAGCTATAAGTTAGTTGTTATTAAACACCTCCACTTGACAATAAGCGATAAGCTATGAGCTATAAACTCCTAAATAAATTATAAGCTAGTGTTACCAAACACACGCTGAGTCCAGAAATATCGAAGGAGGTTGAAGATTGAGACTAGAAGGAGGGAAAACATAAAAAAGAGGTTGAAGATAGTTCTCTTTTGGTTGAAGATCGATTCGGAAGGCTCCTTTGCTCTATTTGCTTTGAAGGTTTTTTACTTATATTTTTAGAGGAGTTCTTAAGTTATTAGCAAAAAATAAAAAGGAGTTTTTAAGTCTTTGTGGGTGAACTAAAGGACTTTTTTGTTCGTGGAGGTTAGTGTGGTTGCGTATTGGGCTGGGTGTGGATTATGGATATTGGGTTTCTGTTGTTTGAGTGAAGGATCATTTTGCAAAAAATATTTACCTAAAGATTAAGGTGCTTGAAAAAAAAAAAAACTAAACAAATAAAATTAGACTGTCATATCCGATTCTGTTAATTTATTTATATGGATATTTTAGATGCTAAAAATCAATTTTAATAAAAGTGTCCAAATATATTTCTTTGCTAAAATTACCTTTCATTACATGGATCATGTTATTTTAAAGTCACATTTACTTGAAATTAATTCTTTAAAATTATGTCAATTTAAACTCAGAATTTCAAATACTAATTCGAACACTTATCTCATGCCTGTTAAATGTATGTAAATAATGGTGTGTCTGGGGTGTTCTGGTGGTAAGTCCACATGTATGAGTGGTATAGGGAATAGTGGTTATATGAGACTGTTACAGGAAAGTTTGACTGGTAATATGCATCATGGTAAAATGCTTTTTTGGTTGAGAATTTGAGGGAGTTTCAGATTCATTGGAAGTTGTCATCTAGTGAGTTTGACTTGCACTTTTTTCTCTTTATCAATAGTAAGAGAAAGGCTGAATTGCAATCTTTCTTTCTTATATCGTAAGAAAGTTTAAGTTTGGATTTTTATGTTTAGAATGTGTTTGACACTATTAGTTTATAATTTATTTAGAAGTTTATAATTCGTAATTTATGACTTATGGATAAGTAGAGATATTTAGTGACAACTAGCTTATAGTTTATAAAAACTAATTTATGAAAAGCTATTTATAGCTTATCAATCAAAAGTAGCTCTCAATAATTCTTTTCGAGTTTATCCTTTTGAATAATGACGTCTATTATTCTTAATTAATTGAACTTCTCATTAATTAATATTTTATAAGTATGTCATTTTAAGTTATTTGATATAATTTTAGCTTGTCATAAGTTAGTTTTACTAAACACTTCTATTCATTCACAAGTTATAAATCATAACTTATAAGTCATAAGTTATTTATAAGTCATAATTTAATTATAAACTATAAGTTAATTTTACTAAACAAGTTTTATTTTGATTTTTTTTATATTCTTTGTGTTTGTATGTTTATCATAGTAAAATTCTTTTTTGGTTGAGAATTTGAGGGAGTTTGAGATTCATTGAAAGTTGTCATTAGTGAGTTTGACTTGCACTTTTTTCTCTTTATCAATAGTAGGAGAAAGGCTAAATTGCAATTTTTTTCTTTGTATTTTAAAATAGTTTAAGTTTAGTCTTTTATGTTTATTTTGAATTTTTATATTGTATTTTTTAGATTATTTTAGTTTTTTATGTTTATTTTCTTTAATTCGTATGGTGTGGTTGAATTAAGAGAAAATGGTAGGATGAAAAATGATTGGAAAAAAAATATGGAAAACGAAGTATTTTCTATCCTTTGATTTAAAGGAAAATAAATAAAAATACAGAAAATTATGTATTTTTTATCTTTTGGTTTAAAGGAAAATTATATAATAAAAGTTAAGTTGTAGAAAAAAATAAAATAAACTCTTTTTTTTTTTTCCTTTCATTTTCTTTTCTCTTCAGTTTTCTTCCCTTCATTTTTTATCATCACAGTCAAACAAAGCAAATATTATAAATTTTGAATCATTTTGATTTTTCATATTGTATTTTTTATTAATTTAGTCTCTTTTGTTATATTTTTAATCAATATAAAGAGTTAAAATGATGATGTTTTTACTTTTCTGATAACTTAATTATATAAAATTAATGAAAAGGATCATATTAACCTAATAAATATAATATAAGAGACTAAATTGAATTAAAACAAGTATAAAGGACTAAACAAAAAATTTGCTACAATATAAATGATTAGAAGTGTAGTTTATCATAAGGGAAACATATTACTACTTGAATATAACAAGAAGTGCCTCAAATTAAAGTACACAAAACAGAGAACAACTAAAGAAATACTACAAAAGATAAAGATGGGAACTCTATAATAGCAGACAATATGTTCTCTAGTAAGTTTAAGTAAAATACAAATATAGAGAACCTGGAATTCTTTTAAATCTCTACACAAACAACAAGCAATGCAGAAATATGGCATCCCATTTACTACACATGTAATCAACATATTAATTATATCAAGCAAACTCACATTTTGAGATTTTACTCGAAATAAGTGTTAAAGAAACACACATAATGGTATTCAGCTTCTATTGTTTTATGTATTGGCAGGAATGTGTACTTTTTGTTTTAGTACTCCTATTATTTTTTTTTATCAAAATTATTAGCATTGGAGTGACCTGCATATGGTGCGGAAATTGACGTTCCTAGGTGTAGATGTTTAACTTGATTTATGGACAGAAATTAATTGATGTAGTAATTTTATTTATTTATTTAATATAAGCAACTAATTTAGCGATCATAAGCAGGGATATTCTTCTGACTCCATATAGAACTTATGTCATAAATTATAAGACTTAATATAGGGAAGAAATGATTTATATATGGGTTAATGATTTATGTCCATTTTGTAATGAAAAAGTGGAGGATGAAATACACTAGTTGTTGTTGCTGTGCTGTGATGTTTCAACCAGGATTCGGTGTTTAATTTGCAATTGGATTGGCGTTTTTCTTTGGTCCCTGGTAACTTGGAGGTTTTGCTTTTTGAGTCAGAAATAAATGGAGTTATATTGTTTCAATTTGGTTAGGGGCTGTATGGAGTATATGGTTGCATCGAAATGAGCTGTTTTTAAACGTCGTTGATGTGGATAAACTGCTTGATGTGATTAAATATAGAACTTCAAAAATGGATTGGAGCTAGATTGAAAAGTTTCTTTATTATATGTGAATTGGATTGTGGACTCATTAATGTGTATTAGGTTAATGCCACAATTTGTAAATAGGTTTGAGTACTATATGTTTTACTTATAAAAAAAATATAAAGGGAAGAAATAAGGGCGACAATTTTACTGGATATACACTTGTTATTTACTCATGGTAAAAAGTGTTATAAGGAAGAGACTAAAGAATTTATACACACGATAGCCTAACCTACAGTGTCACACTGAATGTCTTTTGATTGTAAAAATTATAAGGAAGAGATTATCAGATTTTATACATGATTAAGTAACAACTAATTGCTACCTAACTACCTTATGAGAATTTGAATTAACAAACAGAGGAAGTAAATTAATTTATAGAAAATGACACTAATAACATATAATTTCAGTTGGGTAATTCGATTCAGATCTCGTTATAAATATTAAATTTCTCTAATTAAATTGAAGGCTTTATTTTAATGGATTAATTGTTTAAGATGTCATATGTTTGAAATATTTTTAATGCTGCATCATTTTTTTTTTAATTTAGCAAATAATTTTAAATATAAACATATACCCCTTTTAAGATGACATAGCTAAAGGTATTCGATTTTCGAAAATTTTATGTGCACAATAATTATTATAATGATAGATATAATATTATTCTATAAATATGAATTTAATGGTAAAAAGGCTCTCTTTATTTTAATTAATGGAGTCTCCACTCTATATTGCTGCTTCTGTGTTGGTTTAAGTCTGTTTCCTTTTATCCTCAGGTTGTGGCCTTCTATTTGGTGTTAGTTTGGTCACGTTGTTTGTCCTTAGATTGGTGTTTGGATTGATTTTCTTGCACCCTTGAGCCTTGTTTTTTCACGTCTGGTTTGTTGTTTTTTAAAAAAATTTGGATTGATTTTTATCATCACTAAATCATAATTTTCTTAGGATCATAACTAATTTTGGCCAAAAAATAATGTTTGACAATTTTAGACTAAAATCGATTCTGAATATAAATTTTGTGGGAATTAACTTTTGTTGTTTTTAATTTTTTATAATTAATTATGCATTATATTTAACTTAAAACCCTTAAATTTTAATAAACATATCTAATTATCACATTCTTTTAGAATTAATTTTCTAATCTTAATTTTTTGAACATAAATTAATTTTGTTCAAAATCAATTCAACTCAAAATTAATTAATAAAATTAGTGATATTTAAATTAATTTTATCACTATTAATCCAAACATATATTTTGGACTTTATTGTATTTTGTTGACTATATCCGGTACTCTTTTTCATTAATTTGGATTTTAAAAGAAAAAAAAAATCCTGTCATAGATATAACAAATCCTGTTGACCAAAGGGAAAAAATTAACAAATCTTTCTTCACAATTACACATATATCTTGTCTTAGGTTTAACGAACCTTGCTACACGGTTAATAGATAAACTAATTTAATAATAAAATGTGCCATCCCAGAATGTTCCGATTGTAGAAAGTGTGATAATAATTGGTGTATTAATTTCCGTCTAGACTTATCCTCGATTCATAATTTCATATTTTAAAAAACTTTTCTTTTTTGTTTTTGGTTTTTCCCTCTAATATTCCTAATCCATACGAAAAACAGCATGAAAACAAAAAAATGGGCTTAATTTGCACTTGGTCCATAACGAGCATAAAAACAAAAAACAAAAGCAAGGAAAAAAAATAAAAAAACAGAGTGTGACACGTGTACATCCGAGTGGGCGAAGCGGTGTGCGGTGTCCACTAGTTATGCCACGTCATACTGTAAAGGTCCACGTAAGATACGTGGGGCCCATAATTTTGGAGAGGCGGATATCCGCTTCACGTAAGGAATAATACTAACCGGATATTCGGATATTCTGTCAGTGTTTCAACTCTTTCTCTTTCTCTATTAGGAGAGTGGGACTGGGCGGCTATGTGTGAAATTACTATTCAGTCCCTGCCAGTTTGGGATATTTGCCATATCTTTGAAGTCTGAACGATTTGACCGATATACCCTTCTTGCGTTGGTGATTGGACCCCCAGTTTTGTTGAAATATTTAATTTAATTGGAGGGAAAGGTGGTAGCTGGAATTTGTGTTTTTTCAATTTTGATATTTTCCTCACATAGGCTGAGCTGTCCTGAAATGTAATGGCAAAATGTGTCGTTACTCGCTACCCCATTTTTTATTTTCTTAAAAAAACAAAAATATATTCCTTGAAAAAAAAATACAGACGAACATATACTCCCATGATATATTTGTAAGATTTTTATTTTACAATATATTTGTACATTTTTTTTGGTTAGAAATCCCACATCGGCTAGTGATATGGTCATAGTTGAGTTTATAAAGGTGTGACAATCCTTCTCTTATAAACTAGCTTTTGGGAGTGAGTTAGGCCCAAACCCAAATTGTAAGATTTTTTTTAAAACAATAAAGTTTATTTCAACGATCTCTATATTTCAAAGAAATTAATTTTTGAAGGTCAGTTAAATTATATTCTTGATTTAAAAAAAATTAAACTTTGTTTTATAAACATATTATTTTATTTCACAAGTATAAATAAATATTATGTTTTTTTAATAATTTTTTACTACATTTAATTCTTTAAAAAATATAATTTTTTTTAGTAAATCAAGGGTATTCCCAATTAATAATCGAAGACTAATCTCCTCAAGGCGTAGAGATCACCGAAGTGGGCTTTGCCTCTCCCAACAAAGTTTTTTCTATACGCACTGCCAGAATTTGAACTCTTGCTAAGATACTTAAAAAATTAAAGAACCCAGCTATATTCTAACTATGACGGATTTTATTGGTTAAAAAACATAGCTGATGACACTAAATAATATTTAGCTTATTATTTTAGTTTTTTAAGAGTATATTTTATTAAATTCTTAATAGGTTGGTGTCATAACGCACGTTATTAATGTTGTTATTTGTAATAATGGCTTAAGGGGACAATATCGTCAATTCAAGGGAACAGATGGTTTTTGGGACATTAGAAATTTTCCCGGCAATTGGAATTAAATAAGGGGCTAAATAGACATTTCGCATCGATAATTAAAATAAGAATAAACGTCAAGCATAAGTAATCATCTTCACACGTTCCTTCTCTGCGTCTCAAAAGCGTTTTCGCTCTGCGTCTCGAATGCGTTTTCGCTCTGCGTCTTCTTAATTCTTCAACGCTGAAACCAATTCAAATTCAAACCCAGAATTCGCAATAAAAGAACCAGAGCATAACACATACCTTAGTAAAAACTCCACTTTACTTCAAGGGTACGATTTCTCTTTTTCTTTTTTCTTTTTTCTTTTTTTATTTTTTCCTTGAATGGGCATTTTTTTCTTCATTTCAAACTTTCAAGTTCATGATATCATGTGATAGGAACTTATCTTCCTATCATCATGTGAGGCTTGTGAATCCCTGATTTGATTTTTCTAGACAAATTTTGATTGATGGGGTGCTTCAAAATTTGTTTTTTCGTACTGGGAAATTTTCGTTTCGTCTCGGGAAAACCGCTGAGATCTTCACTTTTCTGAACTACATTTGATTTATTGGGTGCGTCAAGTTTTGCTTTTTCGTGTGTTTTGGTGTTGGGAAATTCGTTCCTTCTCGGAGTAAACGCTGAGAGGAAATTGTGTTCTTTGTCCGAAGTACCAAACTTTTGTATCTCTTTATGGATGAAATTTACTTTACACTGCTTATTTTCTTTGGAATTTGTTTTCATATTCAGTTTCAAGGTTCATTTCCAAAATAACTGATGATGCAGCATCATCCCTATTCTTAGTTCTTCTTGCTCTTTTTTTTTCTTTGTTGGACTGTTTTTTTTTTTTAAATAATTATAAATGAATTTCTGGAGTCAAATGCTACTCCAATTTTCGTTAATTAATTGCTCAGTATCTATGACTTGCAGTAACTATTAGTACTGTTTTATGCTGCAGTCCGATTGTCATGAATCAACTGAATCTAATGCTAATTTACTCATGTTTCCATTTTTTTGCAGATTCATTCTATAAGGGGATTCTGAACTTGGCAAACTTTTTAATTTTTGTTGCATCCTTAATACTCATACATGGGTTCACCACCAGAATCCTTGGCTGAGAGAAGTTCCAACAAGCTAATTGGCACTAGGGTTCTTCAATACTTGAATGGAAGCCCTCTTTCCTTCAAAACCCACCAAGCAATTGTTCTGATTGTAACATTTCTTGCTTATGCTAGCTATCATGCCACTAGAAAAACCACAAGTATTGTAAAGAGTGTTCTTGATCCTCAATCCTCAGATATAGGCTTATCTTTCTTTCCATCTAGGATAGTGAAATTGAATTTCACCGAGTCAAATGGATTAAGAAAACTTTCTTCTAATCTTGGAGATGGTTGGGCTCCATTTAATGGATCAGATGGAACATCCATTCTTGGTGAATTGGATGTTGCTTTTCTCTCAGTTTATGCTTTTGGGATGTACTTTTCCGGCCACTTGGGCGACCGGTGTAATTTGCGGATTTTTCTAACGGTTGGAATGCTTGGAACTGGCTTGTTCACTTCATTCTTTGGTTTAGGGTATTGGGGAAACATCCACAACTTCTACTACTATTTAGTAGTTCAGATGACTGCCGGATTGTTTCAATCCACAGGGTGGCCGTCG
Source organism: Cyamopsis tetragonoloba (assembly GCA_037177725.1). NCBI lineage: Eukaryota > Viridiplantae > Streptophyta > Magnoliopsida > Fabales > Fabaceae > Cyamopsis > Cyamopsis tetragonoloba. The sequence goes on along the minus strand of CM074122.1, from coordinate 59,328,881 downwards.
GTGGTCGCTGTCGTCGGTAACTGGTTCGGAAAGAGCAAGAGAGGTTTGATCATGGGAATTTGGAATGCTCACACTTCTGTTGGGAACATTGCTGGTTCTTTGATTGCTTCTGCTATGTTGAGATATGGATGGGGTTGGTCCTTTGTTTTGCCGGGACTAATGATCGGTTTCATCGGATTGTTGGTTTTCGTTCTATTGCCCGTAACGCCGGAATCCGTGGGAGCTGATAGAGAGGAAGATGAATTCAGTTGTCCCAAGAAAAATGGGAATGAAGTGACAGAGTCTCTGTTAAGACACGAGACTCCGGTCATCGAGGAGAACGCCGTTGGATTCATGGAGGCATGGAAAATTCCCGGCGTTGCTCCTTTCGCCTTTTGCCTGTTTTTCGCGAAATTGGTTGCATACACATTTCTCTACTGGCTCCCATTTTATGTTAGCCACACAGGTATTGTAAATTTCATGTTGTATCTTCATGTTTCCAATGTGTAATGCATTTAATATAATCTTACCAAAATGTCTAATTTCATTGATTTTCATTGTAATGCAGCAATTGATGGGAAATATCTTTCAAGTGAGACATCAGGAACTCTATCCACTTTATTTGATGTTGGAGGAGTGTTGGGAGGAATTCTAGCCGGCCACATTTCCGATCGGTTAGACGCCAGAGCCATAACCGCCGCGAGTTTCATGTACTGTGCGATCCCTGCTCTGTTCTGCTATCGAAGTTACGGGCATGTTTCGTTGTTTTTGAACGGAGTATTGATGTTCATCACCGGCATGTTTGTGAACGGGCCTTATGCGCTTATAACTACCGCAGTTTCGGCTGACCTGGGAACACACAAGTCATTGAGGGGAAATTCAAGAGCCCTCGCGACTGTCACGGCAATCATCGACGGAACAGGTTCTATAGGGGCTGCAATTGGACCTCTATTAACAGGTTACATATCTGCAAAGAGCTGGAGTGCAGTTTTCTCGATGTTAATGGGAGCGGCTTTAATCGCCGGGCTGCTATTGACCCGGCTTGTAGTTTCGGAGGTGGCCGCGAAGATTGAAGAATCAAGGTCTAACAGAACACAAGATTGTTCACTTGATGTGTAAGAAGAATTTATCTAAAGTCTAAGAATGATCATGAAGGAAGAAACATACCCAACAGTGGTTAAAAAATAGAGAGGACTTCTTAAACTTCGAACCTTGTTCATAATATTGAAGGGCAGGTTGAATGAGATGTCATCTTTTTGTACATTGTGTGATATAGTCATTTACACATTTCAGTTAGTTCAGTGTCACTATAACCACTAAACATTGAACTATTTGAAGAAATGCTTGTAGCCTTTGAATTTTGGGAATCAACTTCATTTTTCAAAGGTCACAAATTGATCTTTGTAAGTTGTAACATTTCTTCAATGCTTTGATGGATGCAGCAAGCTGCAAATACTTGGATTTTTCATTCAATTCTCTGATATCAGAAGATTGTGCTTCAAGTGTTCAACATTCTTGGCGATTTCTTTGGAAATGGACTAAGGGCATGTTTGTATAGGATTTTCTTTTGGTCAAAAGATTTTGACCAAGCTAAAAATATTTACTTTCATGTTTTATTGTTGCCAAAAATATGGCTTGGGATATTATGTCGTTTTGGTTATAAAATGCCTTGTAATTAAAGCATGAACTCTAATAGCAGTTTTCAGTTGAGTGCCTTCAAAAGGTTACCCTACAATAAAAGGGCGTATCCAAGTGTAATAGTCTGCCTGATATGAAAGAGGGTTATTGTAAGCAATCTCAGAGTTGTTTATGTAAATATATTGTTCATGACCAACCAATCACAAAGGAATAATTGTTATCATTGCGGCAAAACCTTCCCACTAAACATTTACATTACAATGCATATTTTTTTATGTTCAGAAGATGCTTTCTTTTGGAGTGTTGTAGTGACTTCTAACTTTTAAAATGATGTGATTCAAGCACAATGATTGGAGATGTAATTTTCAATTTCAGTGTCTGTCTAGAAGCATTGTTTCTTCTCTGTAAACACCTTATAATTTTTCCCTTCTGCCACTGATCCAGTATCTAGTGGCAACTTGCATGTAAGTTATAAAATGCTTGGTCACTTGACTTCTGACAAAGTATGATACTTTTGAAGAAAAATGACTTGCTAAAGGTACAACTCTTACTAAAAGGATGCAATTGGTTTGCCAAGTTGTTTGGATATGGTAATATGTGATTGTTTTGAAATGTTTACAAGACGATAAAGACTATATTTTCATAAATACTATTAACCTACAATTCCTTTGCAATAATCTCTTCTATGGTCTTTTTTGGCCTCAATCTGTCTTTTTTATAGGTCTAAAAATCATGCTATTCATTATTTTTGTTGTTGCCTTCAATTACTTTCTTTACACATATGTAAATTAACTTTTTTTTGACATCTTTGGATTTTTAGGTGTCATACTAATATCACTTTATATATAATTATACTATTTGTCCATATGTTATTTTTCTTTGGGCAATTAGGTATTCAATTCAACATTCTCATCTCACTCGCTTTTGCTTTGATGTCATTTTTTGAGAGTTTCATGCTGCGAATTTAAAAATAAATTTTATGGTGCAATTTTTTTTTTTAGTCTTTTTAGTATTATTCATATTTGTGATAATTCATTGATTTTGATGTGAGGGGGTGAAGGCAAAATTGGTCCACAACTTGATCCATTTGGTTAACAAGTGCTAGGAGGAAGAGGAGAACAACCTTACTTTGTCCCCATATAACAAAACCCTAAAAGTGGTCCACTAAGGGGGAGGAATTTATCATAGGCTTTTCTTCTTTTTTTTTCACAACAAGAGTATCTCTAGTTGAAAACTAAAGATTAAGTATATATTTAGTTTCAGTTCGTTAAAAATAAAGTATTTTTATTTTGAGTATTAATAATTATAATTTGTTTGCACACAAATTTCAATCACAATTAATTGATGGAACAATTTTTATTTTCTAATAAAAATATTTTAATTTTTTTGTCAACTAAAAATCAAACACACACTAATTCTTTCGAGACAGAGAAATTACATAAGAGTGTACAAGTACAACCTTTCCTATCAAAATATTTATTTTTTGACTAGCATACTTAAGAGACCTGACTTATTTACTCTGTCCATTTGCTGACTTGTCTTGCACATTCTTCATGTTTAGATGTGATGAACATTGATCAATTTTAATAAAATTAAGAATTTCTTCCCAGACGTATGTTAAAAATAATTTTTACGTTTTAGATTTACATATAATAAATTTGATTTGTTTTCTACCACATACTTTGTTTCCTTTTTTTTCTTTTTTCTTTTTTTTCAATATTTGTAATCTGCGTGATCTATCAAAACTCATTTGTTTATACTTTTATTATAAATAATTTTTTTTTTATAACCCTTTAATTCCTGACCAAGTTTTGAAGAAAGAAAGTCTTGAAAACCATAAACCTTTTTGACATGTTTTTTTATTCTGCTACTATTAATTATAAAGCTTTTGCATAATGCATGGTTATGTCACTTTACTAATATATTCAGAATAAATCGAACTTGAGTTTGCGTTCAGCTAATTAAACTCCAGAGATCTATTCAGTAGGTTTCCAAGTTAACTTTATTTATTTGTTTTTTCCTTTTTTTTATTTCTTTTTTTTTTTTGAGTTAAAAAAACTAAACGAGAATCAGAATAATAAGAAAAATATAACTTATTAACTTTTACCCAACTTTCCTTTTAATGAATGTATTAAAGCAACAAACTATTATTAGTTTTCAAGATCGCAAGTTATATTGATTTAAGGGTAAAATTGTAATAAATTATTAATTTTTTCAAAATTAATGTAAATTTTTTTAAAGAAAAGTAGTGTAAAAACGGTCAGGCTTATGTATATTTTAAATGAGAAAAAGCATGTGTTGGTGGTAGTTAATTTAATTACCCTCCAAAACTGGTTTGATTTGTTTATCTAAAGACTAAAATTATTGGAGAATGGCAAATGAGGGATGATAGTGAGAGAAACAGAGACAGTTATGGATGATTATTATTATTATTGTTCTTCATAGAATGGAAAAGGTGCTTATGGATCTTGTGGTACAAATAATCCAGACAAAAGTGTGGTGCATCTTCCTAATTCATAGAATTACTATTACTTATGGCTACCAATAATGCAACCAAAGAAAAATTGATATTGATAACAATCACAATAATATATATAGAATGTGATGTTTCGTTACTTCAGTATCAAAAGAGTAATGGATGCATTATATCATTTATCTACCTAGGGACAGCTTCATCATTGTCTTTTAAGGTTTGAGAATATCATTCAGTGGAACTAAATTTTATAAGGTTTGAGTCTCACCAATTTTTTTTTTTTTAAATTGGAGGCTTGAGTTTTATCTATTATTTTATGTCAAATTTTTAAAAAAATTTTGATATGGCCTTTTAAAAAGTGATTTTTATTTACCGTTTTTCTTATCATGGTATTTTTCGTCTTTAAACTTTCTAACTTGTTAGTTTTTATCATCTATACTGTATCTAGAGGTGGAAAAAGACCAGTCAGCGGCCTATGGCTTAGCCTATTTAAAGTCTGGTCTAATCTAGTCTGTTTAATAAAAAGGCCAAGTTCAGGTTTTTTAAAAAATCTATTTAAATAAAAAGGCTAGGTACGTGCCTTTAAAAAGGCCTATTAAGCCCAATAGGTCAGCCTATTAAATTTTAATATATATATATATATATTATAAATTTTATAAATATAAGTAAAATATTATTTTTTCAAAAATTAATTTTTATATGTATGTATAATAAAATTTTTAAATGTAAATACAATAAATTTTTTAATATGTTTATAAATTAAGTTTATTTAGAGGGCTTGTTAAATAGGCGTATTAGCCTATTTAGTGGCTTGTTGGCATATTTAAAATAGAATTGTTAGCCTTTTTAGAGACCTTAGGACGAAGTAGACCTATAAATAGGTTTTCAGGCTTTATAGGCTTTTAAATAGACTAGGCTTAGTCTAAAAAATGAGCCTATGATAGGCCAATAGACCAGACTTAGCTCCATCAATTATAAAATATGTCTAATCTGTTTAGCAAAAGTCTTACATGACCTGGCCCGTTTCCATTCATAACTGTATCTCTTAAAATATTTCTGATGCTCATTTAAATAAAATTTTTGTTTGCCAATAAACAATTTACTCAATTCTGCTAACATTTGTTTTTTCTTCCTAACACCTTTTTAATTTATAAGTTTCGAAACATTTTCTTTATAAAAGAAGTTTGATCTAACTTGAGTCTCACCTTTAGGTTTAGGTCAATGTCTATTTTTACACCTATTGTGTGTGTTGTCATCACTAAAATATTTTATTCGCCTATGATTTTATTTATTTTAATTTTTAACAGTTTAATAGTGCGTGGGTAATCACTCTGAGTCACTAACCATGCAGTTAGTGATTTTCTAGTAATTAATGAATGTGACTCATAGTAACATTATTTAATTTTTTTCCCAACAATTTTCCACCATGAAATCGATACGTATCCATTTGTGAATTGTCGAACAAGACAATATAATAACCTGTAAAAAATATTAGCCACTAAGGTAAAGAAATTAAATGGCAATTGAAAGAAAAAAAAAAGTGTTTATTTACCAATAAGATCAATTCATTCATTTGGCATGATTAATTAGAAAAACGTCACCCACGACTTGCATATGAAAATTATTAATTTAATCTACCACTAAGATAAAGTTCTATGATATGTTTAGTTAATATTTTAATCAAATGATGTCATTTGTTTACTTTAAAATAATAATAATAATAATAATAATAATAATAATAATAATAATAAAAAAAAGGATATTTAATATTTTACATTGAATCGGACACACTTTCATTTTCAAACATGTATGGAACTCTCAAGAAGTGACTAATCCCACAGAATTGTAACACCTCGATATTGATGCGGCCAAAAATAATTTTTTAATCCCTCATAGTATGATTTTTTTGGGCTGCTCATTGCTTTTTTTTTATTTAAGCAAATAAATTTATTTATAAAGAGTACAAGAAGTACTCACAATTATTACAACAGAGAAATCTAACAGTTACATAAAAATCACAAATGAAATTTCAAAAGAAGCAAAAACAGCAGCAACTAACTCCAAGAAAACGCAACTAGAAGTGCATAATGCAGTGACTAATTCGTTGCATTATTACCAAATAACTGGAGGCAAGCTGATGGATTAATCTCCCAACTGTGAAAAGAATAATTCCAGGGTGAATGTGGCTTTTAACCAGAGCTAAGAACGCAACTTGATAAGGTCCATGACTCTAAAAATATTCCACGCATTATTGTTAAAAATTATGGCATTTCATTGTTGCCAAAATTATGGCTTTTAACCAAACGTATTGAAATAATTTCATGTTCCTAAAATTTTCAGTAGTCAAACTCAAGAATTGAAAAAAGTATATTCTACCATCATTATGACGAACAGAAGAAACACCCAGCCAAGATGGAATTTTGTACCATACCTCACAAGAGAGTTTACACTCAAAAAATAAATGAGACTATGATTCAGAGTGTAGCTGACATAGTGGGCAAATAGTATCACCATTTCGAAGAACACTCCTTGAAACAAGACCTTCTTTACAAGCAATCCTTTGAAGAGCCACTTTTCAAGCAAAAAACGCAATTTTTTATTGAACTTTTGGAATCCAAAAATCAATAAAGAAATCATCAACTTCCGAGAACCTAGCCACAATGTAAGCTGATTTTACGGTGTAAGTTTTTGATTTCGAAGCGTTCCATGTCCAAGTATCCAATTGATGCTCATGTAATGTAACTAAATCCAACACTAGAAGAAGATCATTAAGCAAAATTAATTCATCTTGATTTAAGGAACGAATCCATCTCCATCTCCAAAACCATTTCTCTTCAACCCACGTCCCCATATCTCTAATAGAAGACTCTTTGTCCAACGAAAGATTGAATAATACATTGAAACTATTATGCAAACTAAAAAAAGGAAATATTACTCTCATTGCTCTCGTTAAGGTGACGTTTGATCCGACTTATTTTGAGCTTATTTTCTATTTATAAGTAAAAGTCAGGACAAACAAAAATATTAATAAATTCTTAAAATTTTAAGTGATTTTTTTAATTAAGGAAAGAGAAAAAAAAAGAATTTTAAAAAAAGCCACAAATAGAAACTTTTGCTTATTTTTCTAACTTCTTATTTTCATTAAACATCCACAAATCACTATAGTCACGGCAGAACCGTCACCCACCGATGCCGGTTCGCCACCCATCGTCGCCGGTCAACAATTTTTTTAAAAAATATTATAAATAAATAACTTATACTAAATTAAAAAAATAAAATTGTCAAACAGCTTATGACTTTTTTATGCCTCTTATTTATAATTTTAGCTTTAATGTAACTTTTAAGAGTAAAATAAATTGAGTCAAACGATACCTAAATATTTTCATTTAAAATATCTTCTTAAAATCAAGAGAGCATAAGAGTATTTTAAAAAATAAATAGCGTAAAATAAAGTAACCGAAAAGGAATGAATTAAAAGTATATGTAATTAAGTGAAATCTTCAAAAATTGGGTAATCATGAACTGGATCAACCTAGTAAACCCGATCAATCCAATCGAATTCGATTTGACTAAAGAGAAAACAAATTGAATCAAATTATTAGGTTAGCCTGAATATAAAAATACTGAAACTACTTTAATCGGATCAGATATCTATTTATATATTTTTAAATCCAATTCAACTATATATTATTTTAATAATTTTTCTATTTTTTTCATTTAAAATCTTTTATATAAAAATATTTATTTCATATTAAAATTATCAAAACATGTATATATTTTTTTGTTGGTAACAAAAACATGTATATATTTTAAAATTTATTTCTATTTCTATTTTTTTATTTTTAGCAAAAGTTTATTCAAAAATTTTTAGTGTGTGAAATTACGTCAAATCCAATCACCCGACTTGATTCGTTATGTCTTTGTTTAGATGGGATCAAATCAATTTTGACAACAAAACTACATTCAACCTATTCAATTCGACTCGTAATCACCTTTATTTAAAGCATTTTTGTTCTGAAAATATAATTTGTGACAAAAAGGATACAAGGGATTTGTTTAGTCGATAAAAGCATAAATTAAATAAAGATAGGCAGCAAAATTCACCCATAGCTTGCCGAATCATATAGAAGTCTCGGGCATCCCATCTACTATTTATTAGTCTAGGGTTTATTTTGTTAATTTTTTTCTGTTAGTTTGAGACTAATACTGGTCAATTTCATTAGACAAATCTTATTGTATAAGGTAAGTAATTATTTTACATTACCAATTTGGTTTATTAAATCAGACAAATTACTTGCAATAATCACAGTTTTTTTTTTTTTGTTATGGTTGTGGTCACAAGCTAAAAAATACCACCTTATACTTAAATCTTATTTTGTAGTCCTTAAGTGTCTCATATAAGATGGAAGAAGATCAACAGATAATCTCACTACATTGCACAAAAAGAAAGCCCAATATGTCTTTTTTAAAAGATTAATTATAATTATAATTTGCTCTCTTACTTTACTTTTTGTGAAGTTTACCATTTTTTTTTAAAGTCTATATACTTTTTGTGCAGGTTACTATATATTATTAAATTTAGTGATGAATTTTGTCTAACTTAACGACGATTTTAATTAAATTAGCAATGATTTTTTAGTAAATTATATTCAAAAAGTTCATGCATCAAATTGCTTCTTTTAAAAGTTTTGTCATAAATTACACGTAAAATAAAGAATAGGGCACTAGTGTATACATTGAGAAAATACATGTTTGGTGAAATGTTCAAGAAAGACCAAAGTAGGCTTGGCAAAATGGGCTGGTCCAACTTGTTATCGCCCGGCCTGTCAAAAGCCCATTCAAAACGGGCCTAGGTAGGCTAGTTCGCAATGGAAGACTGGCCCAAAAAATCAGCTTAGTTTGCATATTGGCGGGCTAAGCGGGCTGTGGGCTGGTCCGCTCAACTTGCAAAAAAAAAAACAAAAACAAAAAGGCCCTGGGATATTTTTTTCTGAAATATGTATTTTTTTGTTTGAAATCTATTTTGTTTTTTTTGCCCAGAATCTATTTTTTTTGGAATTTGTTTGGTCTAAAATCTTTTTTTTGGAACGTGTCTAAGGTATGTTTGTTTTTAGAAAGTAAAAAGTCGCAAGCTGGCCCACCCATGGCCTGCATTGTTGGTGGACTCAACGGGATGGGCCTAATGAGTTGACGGGCTTTTCTACCCCGCACCGCCTATTTTTGGCCGGTCGGTCCATTTTCCAAGCCTAGACCAAAGGCTAAATGATGTGAGGGATTGAGACCATTCCAATTAAAAAACTCACCATCTTTTGGTGGAAGGGATTAACACCATTCCAAAGGCATCATCTTTTTTAATATATAGATTTATAATTTTTATATATAAAGAGATGGTGATAATTCCAAAGTTGGGTGGTCCCAATCCCTCCACCCATCTTTTTATCTTGGTCATGAATTCATATGCTAATATGAATTATAAATCCATACTTTTTATATGAAATATTATAAAGGTGGAAGGGATTAGCACCATCCCAATTAGGAGTAGCACCATCCTTTTTAATATATAGATTTATAATTTTTATATATAAAAGGATGGTGTGAGTTCCAAGATTGGGTGATCTTAATCCCTCCCACCTATTATGAATTCATATGTTAAAAACAACATCCATATTTTTTTTAAAAGTTATCTGTAGATTTTTTGTCCAATTAATCTTTTTTTTTTCAAGTTTTGTCCAATTAATCTGTAGAAATGTTAGTTGCATGAGACATGAGTGGATGACCATGTATTTTGGGCCTCAAATTAGGTGGATTTTTGTTGAACCAAAAGGAAGCCCATCATATCTTCTAATTTTGGACATTAGAAATATTGAGTTTCTGTTTACCAAAAAACAAAATACTGAGTGCCTGAAAAAAAATATGGTGAGTTGCCAATAGGATAGATGGTGTGTGCTTATACCCTTAACCGATAAGTTGAGAGTTCGAGTCTCATATCATTAAATTTAGCTCTCGTTGTATAGAGAATGTTTTGTTGGGAGAGGTAAAGCTCACTTCGGTGATCTCTAAGCCTCGAGGGAATTAGTCTTCGACTATCGACCAGGGGATACTCTTGGTTCACAAAAAAAAAAGGACCAAATAAATTTACTCTTTAACCAAACTTTTCCTCCCAAAAAAAAAGGAAATAGTGTGGATTTTATTGACAAAAAGCACTATGGTTTATAGACCAAAATAGAAATACTGTGGGTTTAATTGGGCTTTTATTATTCCAGCTAATTTGTATCTTCTTTTAAACCCAATAAAAACTAAAAAGTGTGATTTTCCCATGTCTTATATTGAGTTTTGTTATTGGTCCAAAATAAAATAAAATATTGAGTTTTGTTACTTTTTTGTATTGAATGTGATAAATATACTTCTTCAAAAATCTAGGAACTAGCACTTAGAAATTTAGAATTAGAAAATCATAGATATTTGAAAAAAAAAAAAAAGAAGAAATGTTGGATTGAAGGGGAACGTGGAATGAAGAGAGCATAGCACACAATTCATCACAGACCACAGAAGCCTGGTCCCAATATCCATTCCAACCAATAACATTTCTCTCTCCCATATCTTTATCTTTTCCATTTTCCATTTTTCATTTTTCATTTATTTATTTTCTATTTCTTCTCTGTCTCAACCAAATTAACTTCCCCAACCTCTGTATGAATAATAATAAAGTTATTAAATTATAATAATGAATATAAGGAGGGGAAAAAAAAGAGAGAAAAATCTGATAATAGAAGCAACGTTATTTCCTTCCACACACACACCAACAGTTTTGTGAGTACTGAAGCCATTTCCAGTGTGCAGCTATACGTTTTGGACCGATCTTCATCTTTCACCTTGTAATTTACTCAGGTACTCCATTTTCTTAAATTAAAGTTTGAAACTTTGGCTGAAACCCATTTCATTTCTGAGCTGATTTTCACTTGGGTACTTCTACTTCTTCTTTTTTTTTCTTTATTGAAGCTACAAGCTTGTACTGTTGTTTGCATGAAGCATATTCTCAGGGGAGGAAAGGAGGTCACTAAATTAAAATTTGAAACTTTGGTTGAAACCCATTTCATTTCTGCGCTGATTTTCATTTGGGTACTTGAAGTTTTAATTTGCCACAAGTTTCTACTGTTGTTTGCACGAAGTATACTCTGAAAGGGGTTTTATTAATTATTAATTATAATAACAAAATCAGTAGTTATTGTTATTTTTTTATAAAAGAAATAATTATTGTTATTTTTGGTTTATCAGATGGTTGGCGACTATTTGGGAAGTTTCTGAAAGCAATAGTTCATTGACTTGTGTATAGGAATATTTGATGGTAATCATACATAGTGGATAGGAAGGTGAAGGCATAGAATGGCTACTGCTGCAGTTATTGGACTCAGTGGAGGAAAGAGGCTCTTAAGTTCATCTTATCATTACACTGATATTACAGAAAAGCTTTCTTATGGCACTGATTTTGGGTCCACACACTATCAGATTGCTCCTACAAAATCTGTAATAATTTCCAAGAAACAACCCAACTATACTCCAACTTTTCCGACATCCAATCGGCAGAATCCGTCCATTAAGGCTCTTAAGGAACATGTCGACGGTTCCCCTGTGGTTTTTCAGAGTTACGAATCTAGTGACTTAGAGGTGGAAAGCTCTGACATGGGCTATTCCGTGGAGGCGCTTCTTTTGCTGCAGAAGTCAATGCTGGAAAAGCAATGGAACCTTACATTTGAGAGGGAAGTGCTGAAGGAACATTCGAGAAGGGAAAAGAGCCACAGCAAAGTGGCGGTTACTTGTTCTGGGGTGTCTGCTCGGCAAAGAAGAATGAATACCAAGAGGAAGAATCCGGTTAAAACTGGCTCTGCGATGATGCAACCGTGTGCTGCTATGCAGCTCAGGTCCATAATCAGTCCGGAGCTGCTTCAGAACCGCTTGAAGGGCTATGTGAAAGGCGTCGTGAGCGAGGAATTGCTCTCTCATTCGGAAGTTGTAAACCTATCGGAGAAAATTAAAGTTGGACTTTCCTTAGATGAGCATAAATCCAGGTAAGGTTGATCTTATGATTCACCAAAATGATGAAGAATCTGTTCTTTTTATAGTTTAGCAGTTAGCTTCCATTATTGTGTAATTGTAGAAAGCTAGTGATTTCTTATTTGAAACAATGCTCAAGTTAAATAATCTACTGATCACTTACTAGGAAGTTTAGTTGCTTAAGTTCTAAACCTTTATGATTAATCTTTTATCTTAATCCTACAATTGGAATGGAGACATAGGTAAAGATGGAATATTCCCTTGACAATAATGTAAGCTTTCAACGGACTATTGCTGGCGTAGATGCTGTTATTATTTGCTAAAGATAAACTGAGAGAATTGCATTAGGATGGAAAAAAGGTTAATAGATCATTAAGCATGTATATCCACTTAAAAAACCCCATTATTTGCAATAATTTTTAAAAAAGTTATATCATTTGAGGAAATTCTAACATAATTTTGTAAACCTCTAATTTGATTTTCAGACTGAAGGAAAGACTAGGATGTGAACCCTCTGATGATCAAATTGCAATTTCATTGAAGATTTCTCGTGCTGAACTACGAGCGAAAATGATAGAATGCTCTTTGGCAAGAGAGAAGTTGGCTATGAGCAATGTTCGTTTAGTAATGTCTATTGCTCAGAGATATGATAACCTTGGTGCTGAAATGGCTGATCTTGTTCAGGTGATTATATTGATGTGTCTGTTTTAACTTCATATATTGTTGCTATGTTGCTTCTTCTGTTGTGGAATACTCATCTTATTTTATCCATAGGGTGGCTTGATTGGACTACTTCGTGGCATTGAAAAATTTGATTCGTCAAAAGGGTTTAAGATTTCAACTTATGTTTATTGGTGGATTCGTCAGGTGAGGCTTGCATCTTTATGACAATTTTCCAGACATGCCTTCTTCAAAAAGAAAATTTCATAAGATTCACCTTTTGAAAATATTTTCATGAAATCTTTTAAAATAATATCAGTTAAAACTTTCATTTTTCTCACTTCGAGGCTGTCATTTTTGCTGAAGTAACAATTTTAATTGTAGACCAATCATAATTTTTTTCTCTCTTTCCATTTCCATTAGTTTTGCAATCCTACATATAATTTTGCTGTTGAAAATAGGTGCTAGGTTATTTTACAACTGAAATTTGTTGAACCAGTATGAATGCCATTTTTCTGGTGACAGGGTGTTTCAAGAGCATTAGTTGAGAATTCAAGAACATTAAGGTTGCCCACTCATTTGCATGAGAGATTATCTTTAATCCGTAATGCAAAGTTTAGACTGGAAGAGAGAGGCATTACTCCAACTATTGATGTAAGTTCAAGTTGTTAGCCAAACATATAAAAGCTATTATTAATTATATGGGCAATGGTTAAGGAATTAAAAAATTGAAACTTTGTATGGCAAAACACAATGAAGGTGTAAGGTAGCATTAAATGTTATATTTTCAATTAATTTTCTTTTTCACTTTTAATCTTTTAACCATTGCCCTTAGGGTTTAGGGCAATGGTTAGCAAAACCCTTATAAAATAACCTAATTGGATTGGTGGGTTCTTTTGCAAAACCAGTGGGACAGCCTAACATGTTTTTTTTTTTTTAATCTTGAATGCATTCTGTATCAATTTCTTTAGACTTTACCATTATGGACTTGTCTGAACTGTTCCGTTGTTTTCGCAGAGGATTGCAAAACACCTTAACATGTCTCAAAAGAAAGTCAGAAATGCTACTGAGGTAACAAAATCATTGAGAGTTACAACCTCACAAATTTAATGTAATGTCCTATAATCCATTTGTTTACCATTTTATATTATTATTGCAGGCGATCAACAAAGTAATCTCGCTCGATAGGGAAGCATTTCCCTCTTTGAATGGACTTCCAGGAGAAACTCATCATAGTGTGAGTCTTGCTTAAAAGTTTTACTTTTAAGTTCATCACAGAATATTATCAACTGTCTCATTCGTGTTTTTTCTTTCCACTCCCAGTATATTGCAGATAATCGCGTCGAGAATATCCCATGGAATGGAGTGGATGAGTGGGCACTAAAGGTATTTTCAAACATATCTGAAAATGAAACCTGAATTAATTGCAAAGCATAGACATTTCATTATTCACAAGCATAGACAATTTTTTTAAGTATATTCGTATTGATTTGATTCGACTTCATTGGACGATCACAAATTATCTTCATCATTTTCACAGTGGAACTTAATGATGACATTAGGATGATAGCCAAATTATTTGAAAAAAGAATATGAACTTTTTCAGAAGACAACTCTGCATAACAAGAGTCCTTATGATTTTTCATGTTGTTTCATGTTTTCTTCTTCTTGTGTCGTTTTTGTTCTTAACATCATAATGATTGATGACCACTTGTAAAATGTTCACAGGATGAAGTAAACAAGCTCATTGAGGTGACCCTAGTCGAACGAGAGAGAGAAATTATTCGTCTTTATTACGGACTTGATAGAGAATGTCTTACTTGGGAAGACATCAGTAAACGGTGAGTTCAACCTTGATTTCTTATCACTAACTTCATTTCTCAAATTTTCTTGTCAACTAAAATTTCGCAATCATACATCATCTTGTTATACACATTTGTACCACAACTTCTGTAACTCTCATTGTTCTTGCCATGTTACTATACTTGATAGAGAATTCTGGTTTTCTCAAATTCATATCATGCATGTGTTAAAATCTGAAGTTTTGTTTATAACTCTTGTAGTGTTTGTTGATGCAGGATAGGTTTGTCAAGAGAAAGAGTAAGGCAAGTAGGACTTGTTGCTTTGGAGAAACTAAAACATGCTGCAAGGAAGAAAGAGATGGAGGCCATGCTAGTCAAACAATAATATTATTATTAATATGGACTCTTGTGGAAAAATTGGAAAAAAAAAAAAAAGAGAGGAAAAACAAATGTATATATACAGAAAAAGGAAGAATGTACCTAGAAATTTGTCTTCCTGATTCCAAAAAAAGGATGATATATTAAGGGAACATTTAAGATTTATAAACCCCTTCAAAATATTGTCTGTTGGGATTATTCTGTTTATCAATATTTTGAGGTATTCAATCTTTGGAACTCAACTGATGACTGATGAGGGAACTGCTTTCACATAAGAAAGTCCAAATATTGTGTTTTATCTACTAAAATTGTGATTATTTAGAAGTAAGATATAAATAACAATTCTAGTTTAACATTTTGCTGTTGTTGTTGAGTTTTAATTTAAATTGGAAATGGTCATATTCACATTATGATATAATGTAGTGGTTGCTATTTGTTAAATAAAATACTTATTGAATTTTACTGATAAAAAAAATACATACTGAATTTTAGATTCAAAGTTAGTAATCTAAGAGGAATTTTTTAAAGTTATTAAAATTATTTCTGGTAAAATAGTACTAGAAAAATTTTTACTCATCAAATCTTAGTCATCCAATCGCTCAACTTGAATGGTTTTAGTGTTTGTTTGATTGATAGGATTACTCAAATTGAATGACATGTATTTAGTTGAAAGGAAGTAAAAAAATTTAATTTCCATAAGATTTGGAATCACGGTAAATGAAAATAAAAGGTGAAAATATACCTTTTAGTCTTATATATTTTATGTGCATTTTATTTCAGTTTTATATTTTTTTGGGTTACATTTTGGTCTTGTATCTCTCGTGAACATTTCATTTTGGTCCAATTTATCAACTCTGTCACCCCGTTAACTGAATTGACTTAACAAGAACATAGTTAAATTACGTCATTTATCTTCAAACTCAGAAAAACCATAACATTCACATGAACCCTAATAAGAACAGAGTCAAAATGTAAAGGGGTGACAGAATTGACGAACTGGACCAAAATGAAACTTTTATAAGAGATACAGGAATAAAATGTAACCAAAAAAAATATAAAATCAAAATGAAATACACATAAGAAATACCTAACTAAAAGATACATTTTGGCCAAAATAAAAAAGTTACTAACCAAATAGACTCTAAATTTGTCTTCTACCATAATAATAATAATATAATAATAAATGAAGAGATATTTCAAAAGTTATCTTTGTTTTATACTAGTAATATATATAAAATTTAAGAAACCCTCTCAATATATATATTTTTTTTTGGTGTAAAGAGAGATAGTATTCACAAATCAATTTTCCAAAAGAAGGAAAAGAGTTTTTGGCTTTATTCGGCATTTATCGTGGGAGTTTGAATCGTGAAACTACTATTCATTACTCTCTCCTGTTTTTATTATAAGACATTTTTAACTAAATTACTCATACCAATAAAAGTAATTAAAAGTAGTTATTTATCACAAAATTAATATGATATGTCAATTTTACCCTTCTAATATCATTAAGAATTAGTTTAATTACTCCAGCACTTTATTTTTTGCTCCACCGTAATTACTACATCGTTTCCTTTTCCACTCCCAATTGCAATTCCAATGATTTAGGTGAGTGAGAAGAGTTGAAAAAAAATTGAAAAGAAATTGAAAAAAAATAGAACGTGAGAGAGAAGAGTTGAAAAAAAATTGATTAGTGTCGCATTGTAAATAGAAACCAACTGTATTACTCAGGAAACATATATTTATAAATTGAAGTTTACTGAGTAAGAAATTAAAATCAGTTGAGTGAATTAATAAGGGTAAAGAAGGTAAAAAATTAAATTCTGCATTAAAAGTAACAAGTGCCTTATAATAAGGACCACAAAAACTCTCCAAATTATGCTTTATAATAAAAAACAAAGAAAGTAATACAGTGATTTTTTTTATAAGAAATAGTACAATTAAAAATCAAATCTTATTCTCGTACATATATTTTCGTACAATCATCAAATGAACTAATGAATGAGATCAAGTATAAAGTGATTGTTTCGTAATCACAAAATATTATTTTATTTTTATCAAAACTAAACTCTCACACCTGATTAATGAACTATATGAGGTGAGCTAATGTCACCCATGATGGTTAAGAAAGTTACAAGAAACAAGAAAATTACGGGAAACGAGAAAATGGGGATTTGCAATTGCAACGGTTGATTAGTTACGGTGAAAGGAAGAGTGAATCCACGTGTTTGTTCTTCGAGATACGCATAATCTGACACCGCCCAATCCCATTCTTCCCAGAAATTTTTCTCTGTTCTTCTCAATTTCTATGGAAATTGCAATCGTCGCTTCTCTATTTCTGATTCATCACCAATAATCATCATCATCAACAATCAGTAATTTTTACTCACTCATGGCTCATTCTTGTGTTTCTCCACCTTTCGCTCCTCTTCTTCCACCACACCACCATTGTCAACATCATCATCATCATCACCATCATCATAACCGCAATTTCCTTCAATTTAAATATCCCACATTGCCTAAATTCTCTTCTTCCTGTTTTCCACGTCGCAATCTCATTTTCCTCCTCAACACTTCTGCTCCTGCTTCCTCACACTATCGTCTCTTTTCCTTCCCTCCTCGCCGATCCAATTTCGTTGTCAGTGCTCTTCATTCCGAGGTACCTCTTCCTTCCCCTAATTATCTCTGCGTTTTCCATTTTTCTTGCTTTAATTTGGGCTTTTTCTGTAATTGGGGAAGACATGAATAGAGAGCTTTTTTCTTTTCCTGCTGATGAAGAAAAATCAGTATCTCCGTAAACAGAGGGGGATCATATCATACGGACTCATAATTTAAGCCAAATGTGTTCAGTTATTTATAGAATCGGGCTGGAAAAATAAAATAACTCTGTTGTTAAAACTGAAACCCTAAACTGAGTAGCTAGGAACTTCGAGCATTGCACTTGCATTTTCCTTTTTCAAACTCTGAAGTTTAGGCAAAAACTGCTTAAGCTTAGTGATTTATAAAACCCTAGGTGTTTTGCTATTTGAACAGTGACATTATGATTCATCAAGTCAAGTCCTACTGGCTACTGGTTTAATTGGATTTGTTGGATTATTGATGTTTTATGTCTTCCTTTGGGGATTAACTTTGGGCATTGTTTGAAGGGATCAGATAAATTTGGGAGAAATGAAAGCTTTGAGCAATGGGATTCACTTACAGCAAAATTCTCCGGAGCAGCCAATATTCCATTTCTGTTATTGCAAATGCCACAGATCATACTCAATGCTCGGAATCTTATGGCAGGAAATAAAACTGCCCTCTTGGCTGTCCCTTGGCTGGTAAGGAATTGCTGGAAGTTTTATAATTTGAAAAACACTTTGCCTTCCCTTGTTCTTCAATACTCAAGTGATTGATTTCTGTTTTGTATTTCTGCTAATTTTATTTGCATCTGATTCGAGTACGATTAGGGACTACTTTGAAATATATGTAACTATTTCATGCAGTATTTTACTAGTTTAACGTCATTTGAATGGGAGTTATTGTTTCCGAAACTTCAACTCGCTTCACTTGATTGAATTAACAAGGTTTTGACATTTTTCAAAATTATGCTATGAAGAAAATTTATATTTCCAGTTTTTTCTTTGTTACTGTACTTTATTACATCACTTAAATGGGGGTGTTGCTCTTATAAATTTAAATGGGTAATGACATGGATGTCTATGCAGGGAATGCTTACTAGTTTGCTTGGGAACCTGTCACTACTTTCATACTTTGCTAAGAAGAGAGAAAGGGAAGCAATGGTAGTGCAGACATTGGGTGTAGTTTCGACGTATGTGGTCCTCGTTCAGCTGGCATTGGCAGAAACAATGCCTTTTCCTTACTTTCTGGCAACTTCTGTTGTTGTGTTGTCTGGCCTTGTTCTGAATTTCATGAATTACTTGGGTTTACTAAATGCTGGAATCTGGAACTTTTGGGAAGATTTCATTACAATTGGGGGTTTATCAGTGCTTCCCCAAGTAATAGTGCTTTCCTTCTCCCATCCTAGTATTAATATAACTATATTATGTCTTTTTGAGTGCATGGGCAACATATAATACACTATTTTTATTTTATAATTTTATTACTATTCTCAAATTGCCTAATTTTGAATCTGGATGCAGATAATGTGGTCTACATTTGTCCCCTATATACCAAACAGTATCTTACCTGGAGTAACTGCATTTGCAATTGCAGTCTTGGCTGTTACCATGGTAATCTTCTTGTTTCCTTTGAGTTTTCTTTAATTATGTCTTAAAACATAATCCAGGTTGCATGGATTTGCCTCATGGCCATGTACTGAAAATCAAATGGGTGCTATACTCTGCCATGACTTGTAAATAGGATTTTGTTTAGCCTGTTTGGAATTATTGTGAATAAGTCAAAGATAATAATAAAGGAGTAAGTTATATTTGTTTGTCTTGACTTGTGAGTGTTGTACCTGAAGATGAACTTTACATAATTTATCGTACCAATGCTAGTGTACTCATACCGATATACTCTGATCAATGCAATACAGAAAATATATTTTCTGAGTTTTCAGATAAGCACTTATTTTACTAATAAAAGCAAAAGGTGGTAATGACTAATGACAAAAAGGGGTTTTCTACTTTTTCCATTTAAATGTCATGGTATTTGTTGGTAACTAAAAAATAGTAATTTGAATTTGAGGTCTGATGGAATTGAACCAGGGAAATATGCATGCAGTTTCATTGTCGTTTTAAACAAGTTGTGCTAAGAATTTCAGGCAAGAACTGGAAAGCTCTCTGAGAAAGGTGTCAAGTTTGTTGGAGGAATATCTGGATGGACAGCTACACTACTCTTCATGTGGATGCCAGTTTCTCAAATGGTAAACTTTACATTTGAGGATTTTTATTGCTTTAGAGCAGTGCAATCTAAATTTTATCTGCTATGCATTTTTTTTTACAACCTTTTCCTTCTTCTCTAGTGGACAAATTTTCTCAATCCTGAGAACATGAAAGGCTTGTCGGCTTTTTCCATGTTGCTTGCTATGCTTGGAAATGGACTCATGCTTCCACGTGCTCTCTTTATTCGCGATTTCATGTGGTAATTCTCTTAATTCTATTAATCACAAGTTATGGCAGTACCAAAATTTTTGTTAAGACACAATATTTGAAAGCAGTGTCATGTCTACTTAACTGTAGCAAATAGATCACTATTCATTCAGGTTCCTGATTTGGTTTCTTGTAGGAACACTGCCTGAGTAGTGTTAATTGCATGTTAACATGTCATTGATATACCCACTTTTACCGGTTTTTCTGCAAAAGAAGTATAACATTTTATCAATTTAATGAAACTGTAGGTTCACTGGTTCAGCATGGGCCACATTTTTTTATGGATACGGGAATATTGCATGCTTATACTTGTAAGTTGAGATAAGTCAAGTTTACATATGCATTTTCATTCTGGTGTGTTGCTCTTTTGGGCAAAATTTGAAATCAGCTGTATAAACTAATATTGCCCTTTCGTTCCAGTTTAAACATTATCAGCAAGGAATTCTTCGTGGCAGCAACTGTCGGTTTGGTTTCATGGATAGGTTACTCTCTTGACACTTCTGATAACATGCATATTACCTGTTTGTTTTTATGCCTAGGCTGTGTTATGTCATGTGATTCATGTCTTATTGATTGATGTATAAATATCATACGATCCCGAATCCCAATTTCTCCAATTGTTTATGCTATTAGGATTTAGTTTCACTGCATTGTTGATGATGCATTTCTGTTTTTTTCCTGTCTTTTGTAACCCTATAGTTAAATCCATGAAATATGTATTCCTGTTGGAAACAGCCACACACGTTCCACCAAAATGAGTGATTATATAAAATGCCAGCTTTTTTAATTAGTTCTCTTTCTTTTTTTCAATCTTAACAATCAACGATAAATTTGAAATATGTGCCAAAAAACAATAAAAAATGGAACAACTGTTTTATGCATTAGTGGCTTATCTGACACTTTATACTCAGTAGCTTATCAGGTTTTATTCTTCCCGTGACAGGAGTGGCTTTCTGGAGAGACAGTGTCATACGTGGTTACGGTTCGCCTCTGGCATCTTTACGCGACTTGGTTTTCGGATCGTGAAGTTGAAGCAAGGCTCTTTCCCACCCAGTCCTCTTTGTTGAAAGAGTTAAGCTTGTTTGAAACTGCAACTACAGTACACAATCTACTGAGTTTTTTCATCATCTTATATAGTTCGGCAAATTATGTGTAATACATACAAGTACAACTCTTCCACATTATGGGATTGAGAATGAGTGTATTGTAATTGGCAAGCATTTCAAGGAATCTCACCCAAGCTGTTATATATATATAGGACTACACTCGGAGGATATTGTTGTAATTTGTAAATGTCAAAAGTGAATTCCTGTTGATTGTTCAGCCTTTCAAATAGTTGTAGTTGCAATTCTTAAGAGTATCTTAGTTCTTCTTTATTGTTCCTTTCATATCAGGCAATTTTTCTGAAGCACTTATGAAAGTTAATATTGGAATTTTTTCCAGTCTTTTAGCAAATATGCGAATGGCTGGATGAATCAAAATCCATCAGAGCATGAACAAGCACATTTAGCTGCATTTATTGATTCATAAAAAACTGATTCATTTGTTTACATATCACAATGTCCAAATGAAAATATAGCAAGTTAATGAAAAAAATAATGATTATTCAATTTGTAAGGTAATTGTAGTCAATTGGATAAGATTATTTAGTTGTATTTTGCACTCATAAAAGCTTTTGATTATTATTTCAAAAAGTTTCTTATACAATCAATTACTTTTTATAATTTATTTTCACAATTAATCACAGCTAATCTAAATACACTCTAAGTGTAAACATTTTATCAGTTAGGCCAAATGTACCTTTTGATCCTGTATCTCTTATGCAGATTTCGTTTCGGTTCTATATTTTTTTTGGGTTACATTTTGGTCATGTATTTCTTATAAAGGTTTCATTTTGGTCAGTCTATCAAATATGTCATTCCGTTACAAAGTAATTTGACTTTGTTCTTAATAAGGTTCCTGGGTATGTTATGGTTTTTCTGGGTTTGAAGATAAATGTCACTCTGTTCTTATTAGGTCAATTCTATTAACGGGAGTGACACGGATTAGACCAAATGAAACGTTCATAAGATATACAAGATCAAAATGTAACCCCAGAACCGAAATGAAATGCGCATAAGAGATACAAGATCAAAAAGTGCATTGAATAATGATTTATCCTCTTAAATATCTTCCTAATTCTTTTTAAAGTATGTATTGAAGGAGAAAATTAAATACCTTTATTTTAAAACTATAAAATACATTCCTCACTTAATAATTAAAAAGATATTTAAGAAAATATTTTAAGAGGATATAACATTGCTCAAAGTGCATTTAGCCTGTCAGCTATGAAAATAAGAATTGTTAAGTCGTGTTTCATGGGATAAATAAATGTTTGTGTCTCAAGTTTTCAACTCTTCATTTCACTTTCACACACTGTGCATGAGTTGATTATACAATCAACTTTCATCTAATTCATCTAATTATGGTGGATTTTTTTTAAAAAAAAAAAATCTAGTATTACACATCTTTCCAATTTGATGATTTAAGTTTTTCTTTTTTCTTTTTTAAAAAAAAAGTAAATCTAAAAGTGTTAAAATAAATGGATTATTGGTAATCCTTACTTAAGAGAACCACCGTAAAATGACTTATAATTAGAATTGTATTTAAAGTATTCTTCAGATCACGATGATCTTCGAATCAAAGTCATTAGATTTGGAGAGAGAAGATAGAAGAGAGAAGAAAAAAAAATCTAAATGCGTTAGAATTAATGGATCACTAGTGATCCTAACTCGATAGAATCATTATAAAATCACTCATAACATGGATTATGTTTAAGGTAGTTCCTAGACCACTGTGGTCATCGAATGAGAGTCATTAGATTTGGAGAGAAAGGATAGGAGAGAAAAGAAAGAGGAATATCTAAAGATGTTAAAATAAATAAACCACCAGTTATCTAACTCGAGAGAACCATAATAAAATGACCCTTAACTGAGGTTGTGTTTAAGATAATCTTTGATCCTCGAATTCATGCCATTAAATTTGGAGAGAAAAGATAGAAGAGAAAAGAAAAAGAAAGATCTAAATATGTTAAAATAAATGGGCCACCAATAATCCTAACTCAACAATACCGCCATAAAATGACTTGTATAATTGGTTAAGCTAGCAACTTATAAGAGTAGCTTTTGAAATGCAGTTGTGGAAGAAAAAAAGTTATTTTTGGTATAGAATCTTAATTTTTTACTCAATTTTTTTTACTCAATGTACTTATTGGTTACGTACGTTAAAAAAAGTGGCTACATTAGTTTTTTTTGTTACAGTGTACACTGATTACGTATGTTGAAACAAGTGATTATATTAGTTATTTTTTTTGTTACAATGTTTTTTTCGAATTTAGTGATTACAATGTAAAAATACGTAAAATATGTATGAAAAACATGAGTACGAAAATCTTTTTTGTTTGTTATAATCGGGATACACAAGATACTTGATAAATGCTACCGTTTGAGTAAAGAATTTACATATACGAAAATAAGTGTTATAACAATCACAAGATATAATATAGTAGTAGTTAATATCGTTTTTTAACTATATATGTGGTGATTTGTTTTTTTTTTTTTTTTAGAATGGAATAACATTTTGGGTCACTAATAATTACTTCATATAAACTTAGTTTCGAAAAAATAATTAATTATTATTTTTAACTGTGAATAGATAAGAAGAGAAAAAAAAAAAAAAAACTAAATCAGGGTTGCAATTAAAAGAAAGAAGTCCTACCAGAAGAAGTTGTATAATTTCGATGCAATTTTGACATAGGTGGTTCACAAACTATTCATTATTGTGATGTGATTTCAAAATAAAATAATGATAATAATTTCCATTAATAGTGAGATATTTTTCATTAGAAATATACACTTTGTTCGCTTGTCTTTTTCATTGATCTTTCATTCTTTCTTATAAAGACGTTAGAAATTTCCATTGATCTTTCATATCTTCAATAAAGTTATTTCGTAATTTTTTATTATTCAAATCTTATCTTAATATAATTAAAAATGACGCGAATATTGATATTTATACAGACGCGAATATTGGTTTAATATTGAATAACCTTCATTAAAAATATCGGGTTTACTGAATGTAAAAGATCACATATGATTACTTAGTTTGAGAATTTAATAATATTTCCACATTTCTTATTACTTAGCTCTTAAATCAAATAATGACACGCGAATATTGATTCGTCATTGAACAACCTTCATTTAAAAAAAATCATTACTGAATAACAAATATCACATATCATTCCTTAATTTGATATTTCTTTTCCCTCTTCTTATAATATTCATCTTTAAAAATAGTGATTAACTACATTTTTAAAATTGAGCTGGTACAAAACGTTTATTTAGTGACCACGGAATATCTCTCAATTCCACCGTCAAAAGTAAAAGAATTTAATAATAAGTAAATAAAGATAAAGATTTTGATATAAGCTTAGCTTTTTATATTATGTTTATATTACAAGCATTATTTTAAAATATTAAAAATAATGGGTCGTTAATATTATTTATCCAATTTTATCTTGATATTTGTGAAAAAAAATGGTTTATTGTAGTTAGAATTCCTTCGAATTTCCTTTCAAAAAAGTATTCCTTTGAATCAAACTTATCCTTTTAACAATACACGGGTTTAAAATAGGATTTAAATTAATTTAACTATATGTATGATTATAATTTATGAATTAAATTAAGAATGAAGGAGTAAAATAAGACAGTAAATTCTAGCCTTTGGTCAAGAAAGTAAAGAATTTTTTTTATTGTCGTTGAACTAGTAATATAAATTATGAAAAATAGATAGGGTGGACTTGGGCTTCATAGCTTTGGTGAGTTTTGAATTGCTAATAAATATGCCACCTATTTTTAATAATTGTATCATTCCTTTTTTAGAAAAAAACTTGTCAGGAAGCATAATTTTCCATTATTTGTTTCCCAAACATGTTTTTAAAAAATGGAATGATGTGATTATTACAACTAGTGGAGGCACCCAAGGTCCAATCACTTTGACAAAAACAGGTCTAGTAACAAGATTTAAAACTTACCCATCCTAATTTTTTTTCCCATAGTCCACCCTATTTTTTGTCAACTCTATTAATGCTTTATATAGAAGAGGAGAAAATAAGTGAAAAAAAATGAAAGAAAAGAAAAATATGGATAAAAAGATATTTTTATTTGTTTGGAGTGAAAATGAAGAGAAAATAAAAAATAAATAAATAAGTTGTTTTGTTATACGTATTTTTCTCTCTTCATTTTTTTTTATCTCATTTTTTCTTTTTATCTAAACAAAACATAAAATAAGGATAGTTGTTGGTGGGGGAGCTACTATTCCCACCTCTTTCATTTCTATATTCACCACACATTATTTTTTTCTTCAAAATTATCCCCCGGCATTTAAAAACTAGATGTACCCAGATTTTTATGAGCAACTAGTAAGTGTGTTCCGCAAAACTAACTGATAGTTTTTTAAAATGGGCGTGTCCAGTTATTAAAAACCAGGCACGCTCACTAATTAAAAACCGAGCAAATAACGCCTACCAGTAATTAAAAATCGGGTGCGCCCAGTAATTAAATACGGAGCGAATACTAAAAAGATTCCTCAAAGTACCTACCAGTAATTAAAAATCGGGCATGTCCAGTAATTAAAAATCGAACGAATACTAAAGGATTCCTCAAAATGCCTACCGGTAATTAAAAATCGGGCGCATGCAGTAATTAAAAACCGTTAATTAGTTTTGCATAAAACTTATTGATTTGTCTAGTTTTTAAAACCCAATTGCGCCCAAATTTTAAATACCGGACACAAAAGTACCAAAATAACCCCAATGTACACCACCCCATAATTTTAACTTCACTTCTTTTTATAAATTTCTAGATATTTAATCAATTTTTTAATTTTCAAAATTTTGTTTCATGAAATTTTCAGAAGATACATTTCTGAATTTTTTTTTTCATTTTTTTCCATCTTCCGGGGAATATTTTCCTGAAAATTTTCTTAATGAAGCATTTTCAGAAATGGCCATTAGAATATTATGTAAATTTAAAAAAAAAGGAATGGTGGTGGATAATCGAGGGGTGGTGTGACTATCAACAACTAGGGAAGGGGTAATTACTTTTGACACCACACATATTTCTAAGGGTAATACATATTGTTATTTTAGATATCGAGATTCTTTTTCACAAAATATTATATCGAATTCTCATAATCTAAACGAACGTGTGGTAGCCTCAAAATTATATATGGTGCCAAAAGTGTTGGACAGAGAATGGAGACACTGATATTTGCACAATCCCAGTTAAGAATGTGACCATCTTATTCCGAACATCGGTGTCTAGAATAGTATTTTTGAACAATGTTTTCCTTCAAAATAATAAAAATGTA
Source organism: Cyamopsis tetragonoloba (assembly GCA_037177725.1). Classification (NCBI taxonomy): domain Eukaryota; kingdom Viridiplantae; phylum Streptophyta; class Magnoliopsida; order Fabales; family Fabaceae; genus Cyamopsis; species Cyamopsis tetragonoloba. The sequence continues at coordinate 59,302,401 of CM074122.1, read as the reverse complement.
AATAAACCAAACTTATTTAATAGGCAACTAAATCCAAAATCACTATTTTAAATAGAACTAGTAACAAACCCGTGCAGATGCACGGGAAGTGATTGTTTTTTTCCAAACCTAATAGGAATAAAAAAAAGTGTGATATGCCAAAAAAAATAGCACATGGTATGATAATGTTGAAAAAAATATAAAGTGACTTAGAAGAATTTTTATTATTTCACTTTGACTCATGATAAGATTAAGATATATTGTATTTACCGAAAAAATTAAATAATTGAATATTCAAAACTAACGAATTGATAAACCTTTTTAATTCTATCAACACTAACCGACTCTAAATTTTATAATTAATTTTGACTAATCTATAAAAAATGATTTTATATCTAATTAAATAATCTTATCACTGAATAAGATGATGACGTAACTGGACCATACCCATCGATCCTAGCTTCCAAAGAAGGGTTAGATGAATAAGAAATATGGGCTCATGGGCCGAATCAATAAGGGGAAGAAAAGTGAAAATTAATTAATAGCAAGTGAGAAAAAAAAAAAAAAAAACGTTAGCTGACCAAAGTAACCGGAACAATTGAAAAATCCCCCAACCCAACCTGACATCTCTCTCTATCTTCTCTCTCTCTCTTTCCCCCAAATTCCACCGAGTTACCCAACTCAACTCGCCCTAACTCGGTTTCTTCCTCTCTCAGCTACCACCTTCTTCGCTTCGTACCACTCCAAACCCTATCCCTATCTCTTCTCTTCCAGCTCAATCTATGAATCCCTCTTTTCTCTAATCAGTTTTCAGCTGCTTCTCCTATTAATTCTCCCATTTTTAGGTACGATATCTTCCCGATCTTCTCTTTTCTCCGCATTTTCAATTTTCAACATTACTACCCTAATCTCTAACCACTAACGATTCCCTTCTTTTTTCTTTCCAGAGCTTAACTGTTTGTGCTAGTTTGTCTTTTATTTTGGATTAATATATATGTTTAATGTTTAAACCTTCCTGTTAAGGGTTTTTTTTTAAAATGAATTAATAAGAGACTTCTTATTTGCTTTGTTACTAACTCGTGTTTCGTTGCGTGAATTTGAACTTCTTATTAACTGGGTTTGCTTATACTCGGTTATTTATGTGAATATGCTTTTTAAGACCCTGCTGTTAGGAATTCGGGATTTTCCTTTAGTGCCGGCGGTTTAATATGTTTTTCACTTTTTTTATTATCGATTATTTGCAGAGTCTTTAGAAAAAAAAAAAAAACTGTGAAATCTGACATTGCCTAGGATATTATCACGTTAACAGCCAGTTCATTCAAACTTTTACTTTATACATATGATTATATGGTTATATGCTATTTTTATTTCCCTGTTTAGAGAATGTATGATATGCTGCGTCCTCAATGCATAGGGATATCCTCAGTGCATAGGAATAGGATATCATGAAATTTATAGTTATTTTGAACAGTTTCATAGAAATTGTGGGGTGGGTTTTTATACTTTCGGCTGACTGCAGGATTTAGATATTTTTTATATTCATTACCTCTAGAATGTGAGGTTGTTTTCCACTTTATTGTAATTGGAAACTACTGTACTCTCTTAGAGTTCTGTATAAATGGGATTTTCTTGGTGTCATCACTTTAACTTTGCTTTGGAATATAATACTCGATGATTGATCTACTAGTTTCTTAATAGAAGCTTTATTATTAATATTATTTTTTTTGCCAGATTTACCTGTGATGTACATGCCAACACTCTCCACAGTTGAATGATGGCTGTTGAGGCTTCTGATAAACCAAGTTTGCCTGATGATTATGATGATGCTGATGGGCCAATAACTTTTAAAAGGTACTCATCAACCAAGAAAAATCAATTGCATTCGGAAGGAAGGAAGTCAAGTTCTCATAGTCATGATGGACCATCTCATAGACAAATTTCTAATGCGCCTTCATCAAATGGCCAAACTTCTAGCACACAGAGAGGTAGTGCTGTCCCATCGGCTAGGACATCACTCATGAAGCCTTCTGTAGGTATGGCAAAAGCATCAAATCCACTTATCACCTCCTCTATGAAGTCACCTGTAACAAATTCAAAATCACCTCCATTAGGAGATAAACCAAAGCCTCTTGCAGGACAAAGAATGTCCATTGCTGTTAAGGAGGAAACGAAATCTATCAAACATTGTATTAAAGATGAAGTTGAAGATTCAGAGGACGATGAGGATAATAAACCATTGAGTGCTAGGCTGAAAATGAACTCTGATCTTGATAAGAAAGCAAGCCCTGTTGTTGTCAAGAAGTCTTCTGACTCTGATGACGACGATGATATACCTTTGTCAGCAAAGTTATTCCGGAATTCTAATGTGGGAACATCTAGCAGTAGTCATGCTAACTCTGATCAGAAAAAACCTATTCCAAAAGTTCAGAAAGAACGGCAAAATGGTTCCAGTGCTAGTAATAAACAAGACCGACCATCGACTCTGCCTGTTAAGAGACCATTAGATAATAGTAATTCCACACCCTCTTTGGTTAAGAAGTCAAAGGTCTCAGATACTACTGCATCAATAAAAAATAAACCAGTCTCTGGGAAAAGTGAGGTGAAGGTAGAGGAGGAGGATGATGATGATATTCCTATTTCCCAGAGGATAAAGAAATCGGCTACATCAGCAGCAAAATCATCTTCCACGAAGAAGACATTTACAAAGGCTACTAAAGTTAATAAGTCTGGTTCTACATCCTTTAAGAAAACAGCCAAGAACAAGTTTAAAAAACCTGGAAATAATTCAGAATATTCCAAATCTACGAAACTTCTTCCCAGCTCTGGTGATGGGCAGAAAAAATGGACTACTTTGGTTCATAACGGTGTCATTTTCCCTCCTGCTTACCAGCCCCATGGGATAAAGCTGCTGTATAAGGGGAAACCAGTTGATTTGACTCCAGAGCAAGAAGAGGTGGGTTTTTTTCTCTTAAAGCTATCCTCTTAAGATTTTGGGTGACTGTTCTTGTTACTTCTGTTGATGATTTGGGGTCACTCAAGTACTTTAATGTGTATATTTCTTTCTGAAGTCTCTTCACTTTGAGTTTCTGAAATATTATGAACTTCAAATATATTTTGTAGGTTGCTACAATGTATGCAGTCATGAAAGATACAGACTATATGCAAAAGGACAGGTTCAAGGAGAATTTCTGGAATGATTGGAGAAAATTGCTAGGGAGAAATCATGTAATTCAGAACTTGAAAGATTGTGACTTTACCCCGATCTATGATTGGTATCAAGCTGAAAAGGAAAAGAAGAAACAACTGACTACAGATGTAAGTTGGTAACTTGGTATAAATAATTTAATTTTACAATTTACAATTAAATACTTGAGATCTATATATTAGAGCTATGGTTTCCTCTCTATGTCAATTTTGGGTTTGCCTCATATATATACATGCAGAGATTTTGTTGATATGAGATGTAACTTTGACTTTGTGTTATTTTGTATTGCTGTAATTTAGTAATAATACAGTAATATGTGTTGTTGATCATTCACAAATTTATTGTATTTCTAGAAACTTTGAGAAGGCAGTAGGCACCTCCTTGTGAGGCTTTTGCTTTTTGTATCTTTTATATTTTTGGATTATATGTGTGTTTGTGTCTGAATTAAAAATCACTAAGGAGGGGAAATTAAAATCACAAGAAGCAGCCCATGCAGGGCAGTAGAGAGGACCATATGGAATACCCACATCAGGAAATATCCGAACATATACATAGGAAAATGATGAAGAAATTGACTTCTGTTAGAAATAAGTGATTAAAAGATGGGAGTGGGGGTATAAGGGGGTAGATAGATTTTGAGTGGGAAATTTCTGGAGGATTCCAGAATCCAGACCCTTGGAGATCTGCTGTATCTTTCTTTCTCTGCATTTCTTTTCTAGTTTTTCAATTTTTTAGTTTTATCATTTTCATTTATATTAGTAAGTTTTTCCCTTCCAATACTTAAGAGAGTTGTTTTTCGTTAGTACTACTACTTATCCCAGGGCCGATACTGTTTCATGAAGCCATTATTGGTCAGGAAAAAGTGTTGTATGAAAATACAGAAATGTTGTATAGCCACTCTGATTTCCGTTTCTCATTTCCTTATGCAGGAGAAGAAGGCTTTGAAGGAAGAGAAAACAAAGCAAGAGGAGAAATACATGTGGGCTATTGTCGATGGTGTTAAAGAGAAGGTTGGATCTTAACCCACTCTCTTTTCCTCTGTTGAATTCATATAGGCTTATTTATTACAAATAGAGACTATATTATCTGTAATCAGGCCATTATATTTTGTAAGGGGAGAAGTTTTGTCTTACCCAGACTCATCCTTTCTCTTGAGGTTGTTATAAGTTGGTGTTTATCAAAGCTGGATATTCACGTGTCCTTTATATCTTTATTCAATGGGTCAATTGCACTTTGTTGAAACCCTAAAGGCCCAATCTTCACATGACCTAAAGTTGTAGTGTTTAACTTCCATTACACACTTTAATTTATCTTTGTAAAAATATTTCTCTTCTGCCATACTTTTGCAGTTTTGCACTTCATTGTGATGATCACTACCATTTTATGGATTAATTATTATTCTTTACAATGTTTGGAGTTGTTATGTGCTGATGAAGTTGCACTTCTTTTCCCCTATTTAATTGCTCAATCTTTTAATTACCGAACTTTTAATTTTTATATAGGGAAAAATGCAATAACACCCCTTGAGGTTTCCATTAATTGCACTCCCCTCCAAACTATTTCCAAAATAGCATTCCACCCCATATACACTTACTCTGAGTAACTAAATGTAATTTTCATCAACCATGGTTAATATGTTGGGTCAGCAAGCTCTACACACTTGCTCTTTCCTTCACAGTACTATGTTTCCATCTCAAGGACTCCTCATTCACATCATGCTTGTCTCTGTCAAAATTTACATCTTCCCCTCTCTCTCTCCTTGCAATCGCAAGCTCCAATTGATTTTGAGCTTCAACACCACTTGTACCAGCCTCCACTAGCCGATACTAATTTTTGTTGTTCAACAAAAATGAACATAAATATTCAGCTGAGAATAGAGAACACTCACCCATTTTAAGAGATTAGATATGATTCCTGAATATCATTTAAAAAAATAAAAATTAATTACTCAAAACTTTAAATCCAAGACTCCTCCTCCATAAACATGCGTTGAATTTGTTGAGAGTGGTTTTGAGTTGTCACGATACAAGTGATTGATCTATCAACTTTCTTCTTGTTCAACAAAATTTCTTGGGATGCTATGGTGAAGTGTAATTGAGAAGAAGCATTATCAGCCAAAATTGAGCTATGGAGTCCATAAAGCAACTGAGGAGAGGCAAGCTTACAACTTGGGTGTGTGTGTTTGGGAGATATGAAATCCATAAGATTGTGTTGTTTTTATGAAATCCATAAGATCCTTAAGCAGCTTGGGTGGGTGTGGTTTGTCAGCGTCGAAGATGGAGAGGGGATCGGTGATGGAAGCAGCGTTTCCAGGAAAAAAAAAAGAGCCTAACCATGGTTAAAATTCAGCATATTAGGTTTATATTTGGAGTGGAGTGCTACTTTAGAAATAGTTTGGAGGGGAGTGCAATAAGTGAAAACTTTGAGGGGTGTTATTACAATTTACCCTTTTATATATCTTCATAATAGTAGCTGATAGTTCTATTGTGTTCAGTAGGAAACGTTTTAAGTCCTGACTAATTTTTATCTAATCTTCATTTCAGGTTGGAAACTTTAGAGTTGAACCACCAGGGTTGTTCAGAGGCCGTGGAGAGCATCCCAAGGTTGTTATGATAATTGTTGCTGGAACTAGATACATGTAGATTTTCAGATATAATGGTTTAATATATGATGCCTTCAACTTAAGAATTTTGACTGGCTTATACAGTTCATAACTAATTGACTGCAATTCATGTTATTAGATGGGAAAACTGAAAAAGCGCATTCGTCCAAGTGATATCACAATTAATATTGGAAAGGATGCCCCAATACCTGAATGTCCTATTCCTGGTGAACGGTATAACTCTTTGAAATTCTCTTGGAGAAAAACTAAAGAATATTTTATATGCTACCTAATTGAAAAACTAGTGTTTTCTTTTTAAATTGACTTGTGTAACCTTGGCAGTTGGAAGGAGATAAGACATGACAATACAGTTACGTGGTTAGCCTTTTGGAATGACCCGATCAATCCAAAGTTGTTCAAATATGTGTTTCTGGCAGCCAGTAGTTCCTTGAAGGGACAAAGTGACAAGGAAAAGTATGAGAAAGCTAGGACGTTGAAGGTGCTTTCATGCTGTTTGTGAATTCCATATTTTTCACTTGATATTTTTTAATTGAATTAAAGGAACTCGTTTAATCACCGTTGTTCTTGGTATCTGGGTGCAGGATTATATTGGGAACATTAGGGCTGCATACACGAAAGATTTTACAAATAAAGACATCACAAAGCAGCAAATTGCTGTTGCTACTTATCTTATTGATAAACTGGCTCTTAGGGCTGGCAATGAGAAGGTATAACGTTGATATATGCACTTCCTCTCTCTCGATTGTGGTATTCAAACTACCCTCTTCACCAAAGCATAGATACACGTACATTAAGTCAAGATACACACATACGCACTCACACGCTTATTTTGTTAGGGAAATATTAAATTGAGTCAATTTGACTGTTTAACACTTACTATTTTCCTATGGGATGCCCTTAGTTCCAAAGAAATAATTATTAATTTACTAGTGCCTCATCAATATTCACTTCTACTATTGTATTTTTTAAGATCTGTATATAAAATGTTACCAAAGAAAAGGAAAGCAGTCTGGGCTTGCTTGTCATTGTATAGTCCTTTTTGTTATATGACATCATGTTGAGTTATTGAAGAAAATATTGTTGGCAAATTATTTGCATGGATAGACTTAGTTAATGCCAACGAGGGTTTTTTTTTTGCTGCAACTACTTGGTCATCCTGCTGTCGTGCTATAGCGGATTTTCAGTGGGTATAATCTCATCAGTCAATAAAAGTGTATTATTTTTCAAGTTTATTGGAAGTACTTGGTCCAGGCATGCTGCTTCCCCACTGTGTTTAGTTGCCTACTTGCATTTATTGCCTTCTTAGTATGTTCTATTTCCTTCATTATTAGGCAGAAACTTTAGTGTTACTTGTTAAATTTGGTTACTTCTCATTTGCATTTGTGCAGGATGATGATGAAGCTGATACTGTTGGTTGCTGCACATTAAAAGTAGAGAATGTAACAAGAGAAGCTCCCAACAAATTGAAGGTATGGAGGTTTCTGATTATTTTCACTGTAGTGTTTGGTTGGGATAAATGAATTTTTTGTCCACCCTTAAATTGGTTTAATGGTAGCCTCCCTTACTATTCGTACTTGTTAGTAACCGTATTTCTTTTCTGTTTTAATGCAGTTTAACTTTCTCGGTAAAGATTCTATTAGGTATGAAAATACAGTTGAGGTCGAGCTTCCTGTTTATAATGCAATTGCGAAGTTCCAAAAAGGTGGGAGACAGCTGTTTTTTTTTCCCCCAATTTTATGTTCATACCAGGCTGAAGCGCTGAATTTACTTTCCCCCTAATTTTCAGATAAACGCCCTAGTGATGACCTTTTTGATATGCTGGATACAACTAAATTAAATGCTCATTTGAAGGAACTGATGCCTGGCCTAACAGCAAAAGTCTTCCGTACATTCAATGCGTCTTTCACATTGGATGAAATGGTATGAACGGTTTGACATGAAATTCATATTTCTTTTTTGGGTTGGGGTTGGGGGTGGGGGGGGAAGAGGAAAAAAATAATTTGTTGTCCCATCATCATGCATTCTTTTATGTATCCTGTTAATGCTACGGAAGCTTGCCTTCCCAGAGAGCCTGTTATCTTTCATTAGATTTGATGTACCCTAAGTCAATCATTGCTGATTCCCTGAAATGCTTTGATTGATCGATCTCCTGTGCTATAGATATACCCTAAGTCAAGCCTATATTCACTCGGTCATGTATGTGACTTTTTTTTTCCTTTATTGGCTTTATATTATACTTATATATTTAATTTTCTTGGAATAATGTGACAGTTAAATAAAGATACTAAAGATGGAGATGTTGCAGAAAAGATTGTTGTTTATCAACATGCAAATAAACAGGTAAATTGGCTCGAAAATATTGATTTATTATACCTATGATATTGCATTTTAGTTCTCTAATTTAACTTTTCACTCTTGAGTTGTAATGCATGTCTTTTCATTTACAGGTTGCAATCATTTGTAATCATCAACGTAGTGTTTCAAAATCTCATAGTGCACAAATGACAAGGTTAACTGAAAAGATTGATGAACTTCAGGTAATGAGAATATCTGAAAATTGTGAACCTGAAATTGGATGATGATATTTCTTTGATGCGCATAGCTTGTGTGGCCCACAAACTACTAACTGGAGCTGGTTTATTCTTTACTTGTAGGCTGTTCTGAAGGAGCTGAAAACGGATTTGGACAGGGCTAGGAAAGGGAAGCCACCTTCAAAGAGTTCAGATGGAAAGAGAAAAAAGAACTTGACACCTGAAGCGTAATTTAGCTTTCTCAACATCTTTAACCATTGCATGTTTAAATGTGATGTATGATTGTGATTTCTGGAATATACAGGCTAGAGAAGAAGATATCTCAAACCAATGCGAAAATTGAGAAAATGCAACGTGATATGAAGACAAAAGAAGATCTGAAAACTGTGGCATTAGGCACATCCAAGATAAACTATCTTGACCCAAGGATTACAGTGGCCTGGTGCAAGCGGCACGAGGTTCCTATTGAAAAGGTGTTAGCTTCTCACTTTTTCTGACTAAGTTATTAACATTCTGATATGTTCTCAACTTTTTATAACAATATACTTTTCTTTCCAACTGAAAAATAATAGTATTGGAGAGCAGGAGGTCTAAGCGACCCTTTGTGTGTTCCTTATTGATGGTTGGACCGGTTGAGGCATTTGCCTCAGCCGGATTTTGACCGGGATAAGTATCTTTGCCGACTTGCCCAATGGCGAGCAATTGCCACATGGGCTGGATATACTTCATATAATTCCTGCTCATGTGTTGTCAATCTGTTCTGATGCCTGTTAATGTGTATCTTCCTTAGCCTTATTTTTTAATAACTCTGCCACTTTGTTGTCGGAAATTTTCAGATTTTCAACAAATCTCTGCTGGCAAAATTTTGTTGGGCGATGGACGTGGATCCTGATTTCAGGTTCTGAGAGAGATATATAGGATGGAGGCATGTTGCGGTGACGGAAAAAACATTTTACTTTTTTTTTATTTTCTTAATTAATTTTTACGTTTGGTCAAGTCTAGCAGAAATTGATGTTGTAAGTTCATCTAATCTAATTGCGGGGTGAGTTGCCCCATCTCCATTGACCAGTTTTCTGTTTAAACTGTCAACCATTCATAGTTATGATTATAATGTGATATCACATTGCCAAATGTGGAAAATGAGGTTAATTTTTGTAGTTTTGTTCTTGTTCATTTAAATTTTTGTCATTCCAGAACTGATAGCTATTTGTTTCTATCTCAAGTGGATTTTCCTTTCATTTTAGCTGGATTTTTCGTAAAAAAAAGGACGCACTATTGCACTACCTGATGCCGGAAATATTAGTCTATTTTTACAGGGTTCTGTTTATTTTTCTTGAAATGAAAGAAAGTAATGTTGGAAAAAAAAAAAATAACGGTCGAAAACTTTATGGAGATTTCTTTTCTTTGATTTTTCGACCCTCGGTAATTTGAATTGGTTGGTTGCCAAAAATTAAGTATCAAGTGTTTCAGTCGAAGGTACCGAAAGTTGAAGATTTTTGTTTTAGATTTTTTTTCTTTATCATTTAGATTTCTTCATCTTTTTGATGTAGCTACTCATGAAAAATGTGTAGGACTCACGACCCATCGTGAAAACTAAATAACGGGCCTATTCTTTTTTAGTTCATAGGTATTTTTTTTAGTTCATGAGAAAGTATATTAATGGAGATTAAATTTAGATATTCACAGACAAATGTTAGTTAAATATGATTTACATTACAATAGTTTTTGTAAATTTATAAAAATTAATCACCAAAGCTTGTGTTTTTCTTTTAGAAAAAATTATACATTCAAGATTCAAGATTGGTTTAATTTTAAATTTTTTATGATATATTGTGAAAGTTAGATATTATCGGAATCTAAGTGATTAAGGCCAACTAGTATATAATTGCAAATAGCTTTTTAAAATACGTATGTTATACTAAATAAGCATTTTGTAAGCATTTTGTGTTTATGTAGTGGTAGAGACAAATTGTGATTCAAGTATGACTATAAGAGAACTAAAGTTCAATAAGTTACAGAGAACACCAATTGAAAAAATAAATGTAACACCCTAAATTTTTTTTTGAAAATATAAATCTGATTACTTGGTTTCACTTAAAAATACAGCGGAAAACGTTTCTTTATTCAAGTTATAATTTCTTATACAGCTGAACCCTACATTCTTATCTTTTCCATTTTCTGCTCTGTCCTCTTACCCGGTCTACTTCCAGTGGAACTTAACCCTTTTGCTCAACTTCAGTTGAGTGGGAAAGGTCCTCTTACCCGGTCTACTTCTGGCGGAACTTAACCCTCTTGCTCAACCTCGATTGAGTGGGAAAGAGCATCTCCACATTTCTTTTCTGTTTAATTTCACTCTAATGCATCAAGCATCATAATCATTCCATATCACTCAGACAAGAATTCCAGTAATCCCATATTCGAATATCAACATCTCGTATTCGAACATTATGTGACACATTTGATACATTCAAATATCTATTCGGACATGGCCTACCACATTTAAACACATATTTGAATGTACTAACCCTTACTTATTTTTCTAAAACTGTTTCCAATCCGTTCAAGTTAAAGTCCTTATTCCGCCACATAACTACCTGAAATCCTTCATGTCCATCATTCTTATGAGTTCATCATCATTCAAATTTCAATCCATGCATCACGCATTCATATCAAGCATATAGCGTATAAATAGGGTTTCCAATATACTCTTATCCGATTATCAACACCTATTTACTCGGATTCTATGTGACAGACGTGTTATATTCATATATGTATTTGAACATGACATTCCATATTCAAACACATATTTGAATATACTACTATTGGGACTCGATCCTTTTCAAACCAATTTGAAATCATTTCTATATCAATTCCCAGTTAGTGTCACATTTAACTCTGGAAAACCTTATTTATACCTTTAACATATTTCACAACAACACATGCATTATCTATCAGCATAAAGCATATCAAAATCACGCAAGTATCAGTCATATCATGCATATTTCACACATAGTATTCATAATTCAATCATACATCAAACTTTAATCACAACATATCAGTTTGATTTCCCTAATAACATATTCATAGCATCCCTAGTCACATGTTTCTAAATTCCAAGTATTTAAGGATTTGGGGTTTTCAGGGTTACTTGGAACTCCCTGAATCCTTTATCCTTTAGCTTCCAGATCCAATCTCCTACTCCGGTTCCTTTGCTGTAGTTGCCTTTGAATCTGAATCAACCGTTTGGAACCTTAGTCTTTTGAGATGGAAGCCTTAGGGTTGAAGAGTGGTGACGAAGTTAGTTTGGGAACAGAGGTTTTTGGTGTGAGAAGCGAGAAAATCTGAAAAGCAGTCCCTTTTTGAGTCAACGCACTCCTATTTATAGATTTTGGGTCCATATTCGAATATATATTCGAATATAGGGTCCTTGTTTTCAATTCCTCACCTACGTATTCGAATATTAGCTTGCATATTCGAATATTATTCGAATATATATTCGAATATGACAGTTCATATTCAAATATTTTACTTATCTTTGTCCCTCTTTTGACCTTTTTACAACTAATCTTTCTTTCCTTTTCTTTGTAAATTGTAGTCAAATCCCTTAAATCCTAAGTCTGATTTTCGGGATGTTACGATAAACGTGTTGTCTTGATAATAATTGCCCGAGGGATTAATCCTATACTTTGATAATAAGATAGGAATACTAAAAAATATCTTGTACCCAAATAAGACGGTAAATATTTTGTTTTTGCTAGTAACAGCTTTTATTATTATTTTGATAGAATAAAGAAATATTAATTAAAAAAGGTTCTTACCCCATGCATACGCATAGATATACTATCTTTATTTTATTTTATTCTTGAAGAGGTGTACGAAACTATTTAAATCTTCATATAACCAAAACCTAAAAAAAAAACAGCGACAGATGATTTTTTTTATTTTTTATTTTTTTGAATAACTGCAGATGAATTTTCATTATGGCTGTGATACGCTCATAAAAAAAAAGGGCAGATGAACTGTGATATGCTGTATATATTTCTATAGCATGATATTATTCAAAGCAATTCAAGGGATCTTTAAGAATTATTAAATAAACATAAATGACCATTTAATTGTATGCTGAAGCTAACGCTTATGTTATTAGATTATTTTTATATATAACCACAAATTGAAGTAACACTTGAAATTTTAGTAACCCACCATCTTTCTTTCCTTTTAAGTTTCTAACCATAACCGTAGTCAATCAAAGGCATAGAACTCATTCTCATGCAGAATAGATTACATGGAATCCTGGTTCATAGTCACTATTTTCTGCATTTTTCTTTCATTAATTCTAAAAATCACATTTAGAATTCTCTTTTCCCATTCTACCCTTCCTCCAGGGCCTCCAAAATTGTCCATCACAAGCATTTTCACATTGTTGAGTCAATACATTACTGATCCAAAACGTCTTATTGAAAATCTTAATGCAAAATATGGTCCAATTTTCACTCTTCACTTAGGTTTTCACACTGACATTTTTATTGCCAATAGGTTTCTTGCACATGAAGCTTTGATTCAACACGGTCCCATTTTTGCTGATCGCCCCAAGGCCGTTCCCACAAAGAAGATCCTTAGTAGCAACCAACATGACATCCTTTTCAGCTTCTATGGCCCCACGTGGCGCCTCCTTCGCCGCAACCTCACTTCTACAATTCTTCACCCTTTCCAGGTTTCAGTAACTCTTACTTCATCACAAATCTAAGATCTATTTTGTAGACGCAATAAATTAGACACAGTAAACAAGTTATTAGTAAGATTAAAATAATCATGAATAAAGTTTTTGGGTTTGAAATGATAGCTATAGATACTTGCATGAAAACAATCACACAAATTAAGGGATCTGGACCTCTTCAACATTGGGCGATCTAGTGCAACATTGGAATTGTTAATTTATTTATATATGCCGATTGAGTAAGAGAGAGAAAAGAAATAGAGGGTCTAGATCCATCCAATACCCGAGAGGATCTGCACACCAAATTAAGTAGTTGAAATATAACTTCTTTTACAAAAACATCGGCATATATGATAACAAAAGGTATTGATTGCTCCATTTTAATGATAATAACATGTTTGAATGATAATAACAAATTTTTAAAATTGAGTTTTAAGATAATTACACCAACTAAACCTCCCATTAGAATAATTAATTGTAGCTATGCTTGAACTCGAAATTACAGCTAACTTTGCATAATGGGAAAACAATGCAAATTGAAGAATGCGACTGATATCTGTGTATTATCCATGTGTTATCATCCCTTGATAATAATCTAATAAGAGTGCTACTGATATCCTTGTATTATTTCTAAATCATACGAGTGAATCGAGTGTAATATCTAAATCAAACTGGGTAAATCACTAGAGTTAATTATCCTTGATTGTGCTTTTGATTGGTTTATCACAAAAGAATTGCTCCACAGGTTAAGTCCTATGCAAATGCACGCAAGTGGGTGTTAGAAATACTCTTTGAACGCCTCAAATCAAGCAACTCCACAACAGTCATCCACCATTTTCGATATGCCATGTTCTGCTTACTTGCTCTCATGTGTTTTGGTGACAAACTTGACAAAAAACAAATAACAGAAATTGAAGACAGCCAACGCGGCTTGCTCTTGAACTTTTCCAGATACAATGTCCTGAATTTTTGGCCACCAATCACCAAAGTTCTGTTTTATAAGCGATGGAAAGAATTCTTGCAGCTCAAAAAAGACCAAGATGCTGTTCTGATTCCTTACATCAATGCTAGAAGAAAAGCCAAGGAAGAAAGAAAGAAACTAAGCAATGATGTCACAGAAGAACCGATTCTATCATACGTCGATACCTTGTTGGATTTGCAGATTCTGGATGATGGAAAAATTTGCACTTTGTGCAATGAGTTTCTGAATGCAGGAACAGATACAACTTCAACTGCATTGGAATGGATAATGGCAAATTTGGTCAAGTATCCACAAATTCAGGAAAGGCTAGTGGAGGAAATCGAAGGGGTGATGACAGAAAGAGAGGAAATTAAGGAAATCAATGAGGAAGATTTACTGAAAATGCCATATCTAAAAGCAGTGATTTTGGAAGGATTGCGGCGCCACCCGCCATTGCATTTTGTTGCTCCTCACAGAGTGACAGAAGATGTTGTTTTGAATGGTTTTTTGGTTCCAACTTATGCTTCTGTTAATTTCTTAGTGGCTGAGATTGGGAGAGACCCTTCAGCTTGGGATGAACCTTTGGAGTTTAAGCCAGAGAGGTTCTTGATGAAAAACAAGAGTGAGGAAAATGGAGGGTTTGATATAATGGGAAGTAAAGAGATAAAGATGATGCCATTTGGGGCAGGGAGGAGAATGTGTCCTGGTTATGGTTTGGCATTGCTGCATTTGGAGTATTTTGTGGCAAATTTTGTTTGGAATTTTGAGTGGAAGGTTGTGGATGGAGATGAGGTTGATCTGTCTGAGAAGCTGCAATTCACTACTGTTATGAAGAATCCTTTGAAGGTTCATTTATTGCCAAGGCTTTAGCATCATTTTGTTCAAAAATTTAAAATTCTTCCTATGTTTAAGGTGTAAATTTCCAGACTCTATTTGTTTTCATATTGTTTTGCTTAATATATAATGCTGACTCAGTTTTTCATTTCTTTTTCTGTTATGAAACAATGAATTCTAGTTCTACTATAAGACTATATGAATCTCACCTTTGTAGTAAGCTTTAATTTTTGGTGATAAAACTAGAGTTTGCATCAACTCACTTTTACTCAATAAAATGGAAGTGTACTTTCAGGCAACATCAGAGTGAAACTCTTTTCCTGACCTAACTGATTTTTATCTCGTAATCAAAACATCATGACAAATTATTACATGAAAAATTTGAGTAAGTTCATTCAAAAAAAACTAATGTGGTTATTCCTTGGATCTTTGGAATGAGGTCAAGAGATAAAAAAATGTTTTAGTGTGGCAATAAAGTTAAATAAATTAATAATAAGCTTGGAAATAAAACCAACAAGCTTGGAAAATAATCATAATGAATGATAAAAGAATTACAATCCTTTATTAGTTTCACAATTATTTCTATTTACTTTCTAGAGAGCATTCATGTCTTGTTCAATTCCACGTACAAACAAACAGGGTGTTGAGCCTAGAACCACACAACAACAAGTCTCATTCCACTAAGTGAAGTCAGCTACATAAATCATACAACGTCATCTTCAGAGACTATGAATAAGCGAAAGAATATTTATAGGATGTATCTTTTTGTTGGTGAATTTCCACTTTGCAGGATGAATTTGATGGAATGGAAAAAATGAATTATCTAGCAGAGTGACACACTAAACTTCAACATGGCTGAAGTACTCTTTACCAGCAGCTTGAGGGGCTTTAGTAGCAGCAGATTGTGTCTCAAGAAATTCAAGAAAGTCAATTATCAAAGGATCAGTCCAAGGGGATCCAAGTGGAGCTTCATCACCAGCAACCCACCCCAGATGCCCTCCTTTTGGTGTCACTACTAACAAACAGTTCGGATTCTCCTGGCATAATGCGTCAAAATAAAACGAACAAAAATGTGAACAAAGATGAACCCTAACTAATCAGCCGACGATGCCAACGAGGAAAAAATATGGCACAAAACCTGATAACATTTAATGAGTTTTGACGTTTATACTGAATGCTAATAAATGAATGCTTTCTTTTCTGATAAAAAGTTTCGAAGTTTAAACTCTTAAAATGTGCAAAGTTGCATATGTGAGGGATGCATGAGTATCATAACATGTTTGGTAATATCATAAAGAGGATGAACTTAAGAAAACAGTCAAAGGGAATGCAGTGAAAATAGTGTTATCAGCATTGGAATTCTGTATTTCAAAATTTTATTATACTTTATTTTCCAAAGAAAGATGAATACAATCAGTGTTCTTAAACAGACTTAAGTCAAACTACCATTTATTCATCTCTATCAATTTATCAATAAATGAAATCAGAAAATCATAATATTTCCATCCCAATCCAGTCTTGCTTTTCTATTTCCCATATTACACACACAATATCAAACACATTATTGTCCAGAATGGTAACACAATTTTATAATTCCAAGAACAAATTGCATACCTGAATATCTTCACGAGGAATTCCCCTATAAGGAGCAATCGGATCATTGGCCGCCTGAAAATGACATGGATGGAGATACTTTTGAGTTCAATAATTTATTTATTTATCTTCACAAAGTGATATGTTATTTACTATATATTATATTATTATATTATAAATAGTAAAAGTTGATCAAGACTGACGATTTACTTCATAATAATTCCTATAGAATTCCTTCTTCCTAAAGCCATCTAAATTTTAATCTTTTGCAATATCAAGTAGCATGAACATTAAAAGAAACAATCACTGCCAAAATAGGTAGAAATTTCAATCCTTTTAGGTGGAAAATGTCAGCCAGAGGAAGTTCAGGTTTTGCATTATTATCATTATAATTTTTTATTAAACTAACAAACAAATTTGTACAGCATAAAAAATTTAAAAGGATTGGTTGCACATAAAGATTTTAGTAAAACGGAAATTATTTTTCTTCAGAAAAAAAGTTGAAACAAACAAAGGCGAAAGTACAACTGAATCATAAATGGAGTTGAGAAATCACAATTGATAGGAAAATTAATCAAGATAACATTGCAGAATCCAGAGAATAGTTCTTTCATTTCAATTTTATCCAATTAAATATGAAAAGAAGCATAAATAATCTTTTTGGGTCAACTTCTACCTGGATGCAAAGCAAAGGGGTTTGGACATGTTTTATGGAATCTGAACTGCTTGAATTAGAGTAGTATTCATCCACAGACTTGAATCCAAAAGAAACTGCAAAGCCTCACAGATAAATATCTGACCAAATAACAATTCACAATTGTGATCTTTCTATCCAGCTGCCACAAAGTAGGAGCACATACCACGGGTCAATCCATCGTCAAACTCCCTAACGGATTTGGCACTGGCAGCCAGTGGAATGTTAAATTCACCACCCATATCTTCAAAGAGTAAAGCATGCCTGCACCCAAAAGGAAAAATAGAAGTCATTACCGAATGAATCCATTAATAGCTAGCTAGAAAAAAATCAACAGCATATATAAATTTGTATCACTTCTTGAAAATCTTGCAAAGAGCCTTTGCAAGAGCCTTGTCATAAATAATGTTAAAGCCCTTTCGAAAATCCTCATCTGCCACAACCAAATCGAAAGGATTACACAATGATACAGCGCCCGAAAGAGGACAATTCTGCAATTCCTGAAAGTTGCAAGCGTAAAATATAAATACCATGGTAGATGCGGCATTTAATAGACAAAGTAAAAGGTGATCCACCTAAGATTTGCTCATTGCAATTTTCATCAATTAGAAGTTAGAAAACAAGCAGATAATATTCAATAGTAAATACCAACTAGATGAATAATATAAAAGCATATATGGCTTTCACACAAGTTGATCAAGTTCAGTTAAACAGATTTTTATCATGTTTACGCTGGATCGAAGTCTTCTGCACCATATTCCTGATTTCCTGTTCCATCAATATCAGTTGTCCACATTATTTAAAAATATGAAGTGTTGTTCGGATTAAAAGCTGATGTGTTTTTTTAAATAATATGGACAACTCTGATTAGTGACGTGCGCCACAAATTGACACATGAAGAGAGTACACAGGATTCCCTTGACGCCAAGCTTGTTTGAATAGGTATGAAATAAGCAGAAATAAAGACAGTAAAAAGTAAAAATGGAGTGCAAAAGATCATAGCCATGTTCCAGTTTTCCCTAAACTTTGAAAACAACTAATGGTGTGAAGTGCAATTTCAATGGTCTTTAGAGACAACATTTTCTTCCTACCAAACATAAAAACCACTTGGTTGCCTAATGAACAAAGACAAATTTCTCAAACTTTGGCCAATATTTAAGCTACACAAAGCGTCCATTTCTTTTGCGGGGTTAACAGAACATAAAAATGCAGCAAAGAGGTAGCAATGAATAAAGATACCTGACCCAAGTAACGAACAAGAATGTTGGCGCCAAGTGACCAACCAACAGCATATACATTAGCATTGGGATATCTGCCGGTGACATGGGAAACAACCTCACACATATCTCCTAAGAACGAAGCCGAATAGAACTGCACATCAGTGTTTACAAATTAATAACACATAATTATCAGTGTGTTTTTTTGTTGATGTATTTAGGAATTCTAGAGAATTCAAATTTCAGATAATTTTATAGAAGTTACTTAAAAATTGCTTTCTCATTTGCAAATGACTTGTACAAACACAATGTCAGTGTCTCACATAAGTAGAATCAGATTCAAAACTAACCATAACTTTCATAAGCATTGTTGACATTACATGACAACAATATTCACCTGAGGTGTAGTAACAGGGCTATCTCCGCAACCGCGACTATTGAACACCACAACACGCCATCCTTTACTTCTAGCTCTAATTAACATGTGTCTCACGTAAGAATCCTCACTACCTCCAGTTAAGCCTGGCTGCACACAAAAAGCAAACACATTACAGTTTACAATTACCCATTTCTTTCAAATTCGCAAAAAAGTATTCTTTTTTATTTGGGGTACAACGAACCAGCAAGATGAGGAGAGGAGCATCGGGGGGCAAACGGCGGTCGTCGCCGGAAACCCAGTCAAGAGCAACGGCGCCGTTGTCTTGCATCCGGAGGCACTCACGGCGGAGCCTGACGTTGGGGAGAGAGCGGAAGAAGGCGGCGAAGATGGTTTCGAGGTGGCGGTTGGAAGCAAGGAGGGGGAAAGGGTGATAGGGGCGAGACAAGTAGGGGAGAGAAGGGAGGAAACGGTCACGTGCGCCACCGAGGATTTCGAAGGAAGGGTGGGGACTGGTGGACATTGGTGCGGCGGAGGAGGTGACGTGGACGGCGGAGAAGTGGTGGAGGGATTTGAGGAGAGGGAGTGCATTGTTGTTGTTGAATGGGCGAGAAAAGAGTGGAGCGGAGCCCACCATTGATGCCATGCTTCACCTTATTGGACTATAGTAATACTATACTACTCTCCTTATTATATTTTAAAATGAAAAATGAAATTTATTTTTTTTTCTTTTTGATTAGGAGTATTATTTTTTTCTTTTTGATCATGGATGTATCTGTATTTATAATCGGTTTTTTAAACATGTTTAATGCACATTGCAAAGTACTATTAAAAGTTTGTGAAACACTTTATTGGGAAGTAAAGTTCTTATCATACAATAAAGCGCCCTAAATAGATAGTCGGATTTTTATTTTTTTATAAAGCACCGGTTAAAGTTAATAGAAGTAAAAAAATGAGTTAACTATCAATTTAGTCCTTTAAAGATTATGTTGTCACTAATTTAGTTCTTCAAAAAATTTCGTCACAAAATTAGTCCTCTAAAGATCATTTTTGTCACCAATTTGGTCTACCAAAGAATTTTGTCACCAAATTAGTCCTCCAAACATGTGTAAATATACCAAATTAATGCTTCAAAAATTTAAATATATCAAATTGGTCCATGATGGAGGACTAATTTGGTTTCATGGAGGACTAATTTGAGGACTAATTTGGTAGATTTTTTAAATCTTTGGAGGACTAATTTGGTGACAAAGTTCTTTAGAGGATCAAATTAGTGACAATGTGATCTTTGGAGGACTAATTTGGTGGCAAAATTCTTTGGAGGACCAAATTGGTGACATAATAATTTTTGGAGGACCAAATTGATAGTTAACTCTAGAAAAATAATCACAAGAACATATTGTTTCGTCTCTCAAAAAATACAAAAAACTACACATTCTAATATATTTTTACTACATTTTGGTTCTTAAATAGTGCTCTTAAAATACTAAATATCATTTGCATTTTTTATATAGGAAAGTAGTAGCGGGATTTCTTTTAAGAATATTGATTAAAGAACAAATCTTAATTAAGGGAAAAAAGTTTTATTAAAAGAGATTGTACTACTTCCGAACTTATATATAAGCAAAAATTAACTAACTTACGCATATTAAGAAAATAAGTTAGTCGCATTTAATTTTCTTGATTTCATGTAAAAGATAAATTCCAATTACTAAAATGGCCTCCATCATATTTATTGCAAGGTAGAAGTAATAACATTACATAAATGATAGATTAGGAATAATAGCATTAAATATGAGAGAAGAGTTGAAATTTGCTTATATTTTAGACCAAAAAACAAGTGAATTTTTTTTCTTATATTTGAGTCCAAAGGTAGTACTATTTTAATAGTAAAAGAAGTTAGTTTTTTAATATGTTTGGTAACACAAGATTGTAATTTTCTTGGGGGATTATAGCTTTTGAAAATATTGTAAAAAAGTTTGGCAACTACAAAATTTGTGTATGTTTGGATTCACGGAAATAGAATTATTTCTGAGCAAAATTAATTTTGAGTATAACTAATTTTGAGTATAATTGATTTACGTTTGGAAAATCAAGATTAAAAAATTGATTCTAAGAGATACTGATATTTGAATATTTACGTTAAAATTTAAATTTTGTAGTGTAAATATAATGTTTAATTGATTATAAAAAAGTAGAAGCAATAAAAATTGTTTCTCACAAAATTTAAGTTTTGTATTCATAGACAATTTTGACACCAAGTTGTCAACATAACTTTTAGATCAAAATCAATTATGTCCTAAGAAAAACCATAGTTTGAGGTGACAAAAGTCAATCCAAATATACTATAAACCTTTTAACTTTAAAATTTTAAATTTTATAATTAACTTTTAGAAACCTATTTAAGATAGTTTTTGACTTTCAAAAGATGATTATCAATAATTTACTTCCTAAATAACCTTTTATTAATTTTTAAAAATCACAAATTATTCTACCATTACCCTACTAATGTTATATATATATTTTTTTTCATTTAACATAGTTTAATTAATTATGAAGCTTGTTTTGATAAATAGTTCTAAATTAATATTATTAATTAATATTATAATGTAACTTTGTAGCTATAATTTCACAAGATTGATTAAACTTCACAATTAAAAACTTTCAATTTGTTTCTTCAACATATTTTTTCATTGCCGGCCCGATAATAGAGTTTTGCTATATCCTCTTTTTATCACATTAAAGACTCAAAAGTCATCGAAATTTCATTTTTATTTACTTTCAATAAAATTTACCTTTTAAGTGACTAAATGTAGTAAAAAATTATTAAAAATGTAGTCTTTTACATTTTTAAGAGATGGATTGATGTGCAATGATGACTATCTTTCCACTTCTAATAATTTTAACAAATACTCCATTCCTAAACCATAGTCATTTTAAGTTTTTTTACACATATTAAGAAATCATTGATATTGATAAGTTTTTAATATGAGTGCACTAAGGTGTCCATTTAGAAGCTAAAGTGGTAGACAAAAGAATTAAAAACAGAGATGTTGATTGGTGAATAAATGAGGTGATGAGAGAGAAATATTAATATACAATTTATTGCATCTTTGAATCCTAAAGTGACAATTGTTTTGGAACAAGATTTTAAACCTAAAGGGATTATAATTTTGGAATAGAGGTAGTACCTTTAAAGCATTGTTTAGTAAAACCTAAAAGTTTTTATTGTTAGTTTTTAATAGTGTGAATCTATGATCGTGGAAACATATCGTAGGTCAAATTCTGGGAGTTTGGAGTAATGAAGTCATAAATACTTGTAAGATGCTAAAGTTATTTAAAAGTGAAAAACTTTGAATTTTTTTTTTAAAAAATACTCCCTTCTGTCCTATATATAAATCATTTTAACCAAACTATCAAGAAAAAAATATTAATTAACTCAAAAAATATGTATAAAATTTTATAAAGTAATTTGAAAATATATCATCACATAATGGAATTAGGTATATAACCATAATTAGAAAGAAGTAGAGCATACTCTGTTCACATTGAATTTTCAACCTCAATCTACAAAATTTTTATATTTTAAAATTATAATAATTTTTTAGGGATAGTGTATTGTACACTTAAAAAATACGTTGATATTTTTCTATTTAAAAATAAAAATAATTTTATAAATTACTTAAATTATTTGAAGCTTTTTTAAAACAATATATTTTTCACTTTTAAGTTTGAGCTCATTCTACATAATTTTTATATTGTAACAATTTTTTTGAGATCTGTGTTATACACTTAAACAATACGGTATTTTTCGATTTCAAAATCAAAACGCATTTTTGAAATTACTTAAATAATTTAAAGTTCTTTTAAAAATATTATATCATTCACTTTGAAGTTTCGAGCTCAATCTAAATATTTTTTAATGTTTTTCAAACTTTAACCATTTTTTAGAGATCATGTACTATACATCGAGATTGTGTACTATGCATTTGAGGAATTTAGTGTTTTTTAATTTAAAAATAAAATACATTTTTAAATTACATAAATTATTTGATTTTATATTCACTTTGAAGTTTCAAGCTTAATCTACATAATTTTTTATATTTTTAAAACTAGAGCAATTTTTTAGAGATCGTGTGCTATATATACACTTGAAGAATATAGTGTGTTTTTCATTTAAAATTAAAACGTATTTTTTAAATTACTTAAATTGTTTGAAGTTTTTTTTTAAAGCAATGTGTCATTCACTTTAAGTTTCAAGCTCAATCTATATAATATTTTATATTTTTAAAATTTAACATTTTTTTTAGTGATCATGTACTATACATCTGAAGAATACAATATTTTTTGATTTAATTTCAAAACACACTTTTTAAAGTACTTAAATTATTTCAATTTTTAAAAATAGTGTATTATTTTCTTTGAAATTTTGAGTTCAATCATCATAGTTTTTTATATTTTTAAAACTACAACAATTTCATTAGGGCCTGTTTGGTTCAACGGAGGGGAGAAAAGGGGAGGAAAAGCAAAAAATTTTGCAATGTGTTTGGTTAAAATGGAGGGGAGGGGAGGAAAAGAAGGGAAAGTAGTGTTTTTGTGTTTAGTTGGAGCGGAGGGGAGAGATTTTAAGTGTTAATCACCCCACATTTGAAGGGATTATAAAACCTCTCCCTCCCCCTCCCCTCCATTTCCCCAACCAAACAGACCCTTAGAGATCGTGTACTATATAAATGAGTAATTCGGTGTTTTTATTTAAAAATCAAAATATATTTTTTAAATTACATACATTATTTGAATTTTTTTTAAAAATAATATTTTATTCACTTTGAAGTTTCGAGCTCAATTTACATAGTTTTCATATTTTTAAAACTACAATAACTTTTTTAGAGATAGTGTACTGTACACTTCAAGAATATGGTGCATTTTCATTTAAAAATTAAAACTCATTTTTTTAAAAATTACTTGAAGTATTTTGAAAATAATAAATATTATTCAATTTCAAGTTTCAGCTCTATCTACATAATTTTTCATACTTTTATATTTGAATAAGTTTTTATAGAGATCGTGTAAACACTTAAAGAATATGGTGTTTTTTAAAATAAAAATAAAATTCCATTTTTAAAATTTTCTAAATTATTTGAAATTTTTTGAACACAATGTATTATTTACTTTGAAGTTTTGAGCTCAATCAACATAATTTTTTATATTTTTAAAACTATAACATTTTTATTAGAGATTGTGTATTGTATCCTCGAAAATTATGGTGTTTTTCTATTCAAAAATCAAAATGAGTGTTTTAAATTAATTAAGTTATTTTTTATTCCTTCTGTATCCAAAAAAAATTAATTAAGTTATTTGATTTTTTTGAAAATAATGTATTATTTACTTTAAAGTTTCGAGCTCAATCCGCATAATTTTTTATATTTTGAAAACTACAACAATTTTTTTAGAGATTGTATACTACACACTTGAAGAATTCAATGTTTTTTTTAATTTATAAATCAAAACACTTTTTTAAAATTAGTCAATTATTTGAAGGTTTTTTAAAGCAATATATTTCGAGCTCAATCTACATAATTTTTAAAATTTTTAAAATTGCAACAATTTCATTAGAGATTGTGTACTATATACACTTGAAGAATTCAATATCTTTTTATTTAAAAATCAAAACGTATTTTTTAAATTACTTAAATACTTTGAAGTTTTTTTAAAATAATGTATTATTCTCTGTAAGTTTCGAGTTCAATTTACATAACTTGTTATATTTTTAAAATTCTAACAATTGTTTTAGAGATCATATATTACACACTTGAAAAAAACAGTGTTTTTCCATTTAAAAATTGAAACGCTTTTTTAAATTACTTAGATTATTTGAAGTATTTTAAAAAGAATGTATTATTCACTTTGGAGTCTGAGCTCAATATACATAATTTTTCATATTTTTATATTTGCAATATTTTTTTTCTAGATCTTGTGCTATACATGGATTATTCTTTTCATAGTACTAATGTATTCCTACATTTAATGGTTATATTCTCACTTGTAAAATACTAAGTAATTTGAGAGAATTGAATTTTTTTAAATAACCGTATAACTTTCGTTACTTAGTTTTTACAACATGTGGCATGTCTCATTGTGAGAATTTTATAAAATCACCCACATATGTAAAAATTATAAAGTTTTACTAGAATCTAAAATTCATGTGGAGGAGTAACCATACAAATTTTCACTTTAAAATACTAAGTAACTACATAGATATTAATTTATGAAATAACTGTATAAATCCTAGTTACTTATTTTTCATAGCAAGAGACATGTTTCAATGTAGTATTTTTTTAAAATCACAAACATATCCAAAATCCATAAAATTTTACCATGAGTTAATAGACATATGGATGAATAACGATACAAATTTTCACATTAAAATACTAACTAACAAGAGAGAATTAACATATTTTTTATATTTTTAAAATTGAAATTTTTTTCTAGAAATTGTGTACTATACACTTGAAAAAATGAGAGTTTTTTAATTTAAAAATGAAAATGGGTTTTTTAAATTTCTTAAATTGTTTATTTTTTAAAAATAATGTATTATTCATCTTGAAGTTTCTAGAGTAATTAAAATAATTTTTATATTTTTAAAATTGCAACATTTTTAAATTACTTAAATTATTTGATTTCTTTTGAAAAAATGTATTATTTACATTGAAGTTTCTAGCTTAATTTACATATTTTTTTATTTTTAAAATTGTAACAAATTTTCTAAAAATCGTGTACTATACACTTGAAAAATTGAGAGTTTTTCAATTTAAAAATGAAAAAGTGTCTTTTAAATTACTTAAATTATTTGATTTCTTTTGAAAAAATGTATTATTTACATTGAAGTTTCTAGTTTAATTTACATATTTTTTTATTTTTAAAATTGCAACAAATATTCTGAAAATCGTGTACTATACACGTGAAAAATTGAGAGTTTATAAATTTAAAAATGAAAATGGATTTTTTAAATTTCTTAAATTGTTTATTTTTTAAAAATAATGTATTATTCACCTTGAAGTTTCTAGAGTAATTAACTTAATTTTTATATTTTTAAAATTGCAACATTTTTTCTAGAAATGATGTACTATACACTTGAAAATTTGGGTGTTCTTAAATTTAAAAACTAAAAATTATATATTAAATTACTTAAATTATTTGATTGCTTTTTAAACAAAATGTATTATTAACCCTAAAATTTCTGGATTAATTTACATAAGTTTATATATTTTTAAAATTGCAACAAATTTTTTGAAAATCGTGTACACTTGAAAAGTTGGGGGTTTTTAGTTATAAAATGAAAAAGTGTCTTGTAATTTACATAAATTATTTGTTTTTTTGTTTGAAAAAAATGTATTATTTACCTTGAAGTTTATTGCCTAATTTACATAATTTTCTTATATTTTTAAATTTTCAACAAATTTTCTAGGAACCGTGTGCTATACATTTGAAAAATTGAGTGTTTTTTAATTTTAAAAGGAAAATGTGTTTTTTAAATTTCCTAAATTACTTGATTTTTGTTAAAACAATGTATTATTCACCTTAAAGTTTCTAGAGTAATTAACATATTTTTTTATATTTTAAAATTGCAACATTTTTTCTAGAAATCGTATACCATACACTTGAAAATTTAGGTGTTTTTTAATTTAAAAATGAAAAAGTGTCTTTTAAATTACTCAAATTATTTGATTTTAAAAAAAATGTATTATTCACCTTAAAGTTTCTAGCTTAATTTATATAATTTTTTTATATTTTTAAAATTGCAACAAATTTTCTGAAAATCTTATACTGTCACTTAAAAAAATGAGTGCTTTTGAATTTAAAAATAAAAAAGTGTTTTTTAAATTTTTTAAATTGTTTGATTTTTTTAAAAACAATGTATTAATCACCTTGAAGTTTCTAGCCTAATTTATATAATTTTTTTATATGTTTAAAATTCCAACATTTTGTCTAAAAATCTTGTACAATACACTTGAAAAATTTGGTAATTTTTTAGTTAAAATAAGAAAAAAATGTCTTTTAAATTACTTAAATTACTTAAATGTCTTTTAAACACCGTAAATTATTTACCTTGACATTTTTAGCTTAATTTAAATAATTTTTATATTTTAAAAATTGCAACATATTTTCTGAAAATCGTGTACTATACACTTGAAAAATTGAGTATTTTTTAATTTAAAAATGAAAATATATTTTTTAAATTTGTTAAATTGTTTGATTTTTTTAAACAATGTATTATTCACCTAAAAGTTTCTAGAGTAATTTAAATAATTTTTATATTTTTGAAATTGCAATATTTTTTCTAGAAATCGTGTACAATACACTTGAAAATTTAGGTCTTCTTTAATTTAAAAATTAAAAAGTGTCTTTTAAATTACGTAAAATATTTGATTTTTTTAAAAAAAGTTATTATTAATCTAAGTTTCTATCTTAATTTACATAAATTTTTTATCTTTTTAAAATTGCAACAAATTTTCTGAAAATCGTGTACTATACATTTGAAAAATTGAGTATTTTTTATTTAAAAATTAAAATGTGTTTTTTAAATTTCTTAAATTGTTGGATTTTTTTGAATTCAAAGTATTATTCACCTTGAAGTTTTTAGAGTAATTTACATAATTTTTATATTTTTAAAATTGCAACATTTTTTCTAGAAATCATGTATTATACACTTGAAAATTGGGGTGATTTTTAATTTAAAAATGTAAAACTGTCTTTTAAGTTTCTTAAATCATTTGCTTTTTTTGAAAAAAAATTGTATAATTCAAATTTACATAACTGTTTTTATATTTTTAAATTTGGAACAAATTTTCTGGAAATCGTATACTATACTTGAAAAATTGAGTGTTTTTTAATTGAAAAATGAAAATATGTTTTTTAAATTTCTTAAATTGTTTATTTTTTTGAAAACAATGTAATATTCACCTTGAAATTACTAGAGTAATTAACATAACTTTTATATTTTTAAAATTGCAATATTTTTTCTAGAAATCGTATATTATACCGTTGAAAATTTGGGTGTTTTTAAATTTAAAAATGAAAAAATATTTTTTAAATTATTTTATTTTTTGAAAAAAACTTATTATTAACCTTGAAGTTTCTAGCTTAATTTACTTAATTTTTTTATATTTTTAAAATTGCAACAAATGTTTTTAAAATCGTGTAACACCCCGGGTGGGACGCTAACCACCATCCCCAGCGGTGTTTCTAGGAGCTTAATCACCCCTATAAATGGCATATCCCTATGCGAATAAATCTACCTTTATTCCAGGATTTGGGGACCTTCCGTGGTTCGAACACATGACCAAAGGGCTATAGTCATGAATTTCAAAGAACCACTTCCAATTTATATAATTTTATTCTATTTTTAAAATTGCAACAAAATTTTATGAAAATAGTGTACTATAATCTTGAAAAATTGAGTATTTTTTAATTTAAAAATAAAAATGTGTTTTTTAAATTCCTTAAATTGTTTTTTTTAATATAATATATTATTCACCTTGAAGTTTAGCCTAATTTACATAATTTTTTTATATTTTTAAAATTGTAACAAATTTTCGGGAATTCATGTACTATACACTTGAAAAATTGAGTGTTTTTTAATTTAAAAATGAAAATGTGTTTTTTTGAATTTCTTAAATTGTTTGTTTATTTGAAAATAATGTATTATTCAGCTTGAAGTTTATAGAGTAATTAATATAATTTCTATATTTTTAAAATTGCAATATTTTTTTTCTAGAAATCGTGTACTATACACATAAAATTTGGGTGTTTTTTAATTTAAAAATGAAAAAGCGTCTTTTAAATTACTTAAATTGTTTTATTTTTTGAAAAAAATAATCTTTCATCTTGAAGTTTTTAGCTCAATTTACTTAATTTTTTTATATATATAAAATTGCAATAATTTTTTTTAGAAATCATTTACTATACACTTGAAAAGTTTGGTGTATTTTAGTTAAAAAACAAAAAAGTGCCTTCTAATTTGCTTAAATTATTTGATTGTTTTGAAAATATATATTATTTAGGTTGAAGTTTCTAGCCTAATTTAGACAATTTTATTATATTTTTAAAATTGTAACAAAATTTCTGAAAATTGTGTACTATATACATGAAAGATTGAGTGCTTTTTAATTTAAAAATAAAAGTGTGTTTTTTTTAATTTCATAAATTGTTTATTTTTTTAAAACAATGTATTATTCACCTTGAAAATTTTGCAGTAATTAAAAATTTTTTTATAATTTTAAAATTACAACATTTTTTCTATAAATCGTGTACTATACATATGAAAATTTGGGAGTTTTTTAATTTAAAAATTAAAAAGTGTCTTTTAAATTAATTAAAGTATTTGATTTTCTTTTTAAAAAATATATTATTTACCATGAAGTTTCTAGCCTAATTTATATAATTTTTTTATATTTCAAAAATTGCAATAAATTATTTGGAAATCGTGTACTATACACTTGAAAAATTGAGTGTTATTTAATTTAAAAGTAAAAATTTATTTTTTAAATTTATTAAATTGTTAATTTTTTTATAATAATGTATTATTCACCATGAAGTTTCTAACTTAATTTAAATAATTTATTTATATTTTCAAATTGCAACAAATTTTCTTGTAAACGTGTACTATATACTTGAAAAATTGAGTGTATTATATTTAATAACGAAAAATGTGTTTTTTAAATTTCATAAGTTGTTAATTTTTTTAAAACAATGTATTATTCACAATGAAGTTTCAAGCCTAATTTAAATAATTTTTTTATATTTTTAAAATTGCAACAAATTTTCTGGAAATCGTGTACTATATGTAACACCTTAGTTTTTGAGTCTGTTTTTTTTTCCAAAACACTAGAGGAAGCTAAATTCTAATTTACAACAATTAATAATAATAATAATAATAATATAAATGTATTATTTACCTTGAAGTTTCTAGCCTAATTTACATAGTTTTTTGTATTTTCAAAATTGCAACAAATTTTCTAAAAATCATGTACTATACATGTGAAAGATTGAGTGTTTTTTAATTTAAAAATATAAATGTGTTTTTAAAATATGTTAAATTGTTTATTTTTTTGAAAACAATGTATTATTCAACTTGAAGTTTCTACCCTAATTTACATAATTTTTTTATATTTTTAAAATTGTAAGAAATTTTCTAAAAATCATGTACTATACACATGAAAGATTGGGTGTTTTTTAATTTAAAAATTAAAATGTGTTTTTTTTTATTTTTAAATTGTATATTTTTTTAAAATAATGTATTATTTACGTTGAATTTTCTAGTCTAATTTACATAATTTTTTATATTTTAAAATTTGCAACAAGTTTTATGAAAATCATGTACTATACACTTGAAAATTTTGGTCTTTTTTAATTTAAAAATTAAAAGTGTTTTTTAAATTACTTAAATTATTTATTTTTTTGAAAAAAATATATTATTCAACTTGAAGTTTCTAACTTAATTTATATGATATTTTTTATATTTTTAAAATTGCAACCAATTTTTTGGAAATCATGTTCCATTCACTTGAAAAGTTGGGTGTTTTTTAATTAAAAAACGAAAAAGAGTCTTTTAAATTACTTAAATTATTTGATTTTTTAGGAAAAAATGTATTATTTACCTTGAAGTTAATAGCCTAATTTACATAGTTTTATTATATTTTGAAAATTGCAACAAATTTTCTGAAAATTGTGTACTATACATATGAAAGTTGAGTGTGTTTTAATTTAAAAATAAAAATGTGTGTTTTTTTTAAATTTCTTAAATTGTTTATTTTTTTGAAAACAATATATTATTGACCTTGAAGTTTCTAGCCTAATTTACATAATTTTTTTATTTTTAAAATTGCAACCCATTTTTTTTTGGAAATCATGTTCTATACACTTGAAAAGGTGGGTGTTTTTTAGTTAAAAAATGAAAAAAATATCTTTTAAATTACTTAAATAATTGGATTTTCTTTTGAAAAAATATATTATCTACCTTAAAGTATCTCACCTAATTTACATAATTTTATTATATTTTTAAAATTACAATAAATTTTCTTAAAATCATGTAGTATAACACTTGAAAATAATGGGTGTTTATTAATTTAAAAATAAAAATGTCTTTTTTTAAATTTCCTAAATTGCTTAATTTTTTTAAAACAATGTATTATTTATCATGGTATTTCTAGCCTAATTTAAATATTTTTTTAAAAAAATTGCAATATTTTTTGTAGAAATCGTGTACTATATACTTGAAAAGTTGGGTATTTTTTACTTAAAAAAAGAAAAAAATGTCTTTTAAATTACTTAATTTATTTGATTTTCTTTTGAAAAATGTATTATTTACCTTGAAGTATCTATCCTAATTTACATAATTTTATTATATTTTTAAAATTGCAACAAATTTTTTGAAATCGTGTACTATAATCTTGAAAAATTGAATGTTTTTTAATTTAAAAATAAAAATGTTTTTTTAAATATCTTAAATTGTTTAATTTTTTGAAAACAACGTATTATTTACCATCATGTGTCTATCCTAATTTAAATAATTTTTTACTTTTTAAAATCGTAACAAATTTTCTTGAAATCGTGTACTATACACTTGAAAAATTGAGTGTTTTTTAATTTTGACAATGGAAATGTTTTTTTTTAATTTCTTAAATAGTTTATTTTTTTTGGAAATAATGTATTATTCACCTTGAAGTGACTAGAGTAATTTAAATTATTTTTATATTTTTAAAATTACAATATTTTTTCTATAAATCGTGTACTATAAACTTAAAAAATTGAGTATTTTTCAATATAAAAATGAAAATATGCTTTTCAAATTTATTAAATTGTTTATTTTTTTGAAAAAAATATATTATTCAGCTTGAAACAATGTATTAAAACTTTCTATTTTTCCAAGGAAAACAATGTGTTTTTTCAAGTTTCTTAAATTGCAACATTTTCTCTAAAAATCGTGAACTATATACACTTGAAAATTTGGGATTTTTTAATTTAAAAATTAAAAAGTGTCTTTTAAATTTCTTAAATTATTTCATTTTTTTGAAAAAAATGTATTATTCACCTTGAAGTTTCTAACTTAATTTATATAATTTTTTTATATTTTTAAAATTGCAACTATATTTATCAAATCGTGTACTATACACTTTGAGTGTTTTTTATTTTAAAAATGAAAATGTGTTTTTAGAATTAATTTTTTTTAAAAACAATGTATTATTCATCTTGAAGTTTTTAGAGTAATTAACATAATTTTTATATTTTTAAAATTACAACATCTTTTCTAAAAATCATGTATTGTGCACTTAAAAAATTGGGTGTTTTTTATTTTAAAAATGAAGTGTGTCTTTTAAATTACTTAAGTTATTTTATTTTTTTGGAAAAAAAATTATTATTCATCTTGAAGTTTTTAGCTCAATTTACTTAATTTTTTATATATATTTTAAATTGCAACAAAGTTTTTTGAAAATCGTGTACTATAAACTTGAAAAATTCGGTGTATTTTAGTTAAAATAACAAGAAAAAGTGTCTTCTAATTTACTTAAATTATTTGATTTTTTTGAAAAAATATATTATTTATCTTGAAGTTTTTACCCTAATTTAGACAATTTTATTATATTTTGAAAAGTGTAACAAATTTTCTGAAAATTGTGTACTATATTATTCACCTTGAAGTTTCTAGAGTAATTAATATAATTTTAATATTTTTAAAAGTGCAACATTTTTTCTAGAAATCGTGTATGTACACTTGAAAACTTAGGTGTTTTTTAATTTAAAAACTAAAAAGTGTCTTTTAAATTTCTTAAATTATTTGATTTTTTTTGAAAAAAATGTATTATTCACCTCGAAGGTTCTAGCTTAATTTATATAACTTTTTTATATTTTTAAAATTGCAACAATTTTTTTGAAATCATGTACTATACACTTGAAAAGTTGGGTGTTTTTTTAGTTAAAAATGAAAAAGTGTCTTTTAAATTACTTAAGTTATTTGATTTTTTTTTGAAAAATGTATTATTTACCTTGAAATATCTAGCCTAATTTACATAATTTTATTATATTTTTAAAATTGCAACAAATGTTCTGAAAATCGTGTACTATAATCTTGAAAAATTGAGTGTGTAACACCCCGGACGGGACTCTAACCACCATCCCCGGAAGTCATGGGTTCGAACTACAGAAGTTCCCCAAATCCTGGAATAAAGGTAGATTTATTTGCATGGAGATAGGTCACTTAAAGGGGTGGCTAAGCTCTTAGAAATACTTCTGGGGATGGTGGTTAGCGTCTCGCCCGGGGTGTTACATTGAAGTTTTTATCTTAATTTACATATTTTTTTATATTTTTAAAATTGCAACAATTTTTCTAAGAAAAATTGAGTGTTTTAATATAAAAATGAAATTGCATTTTTTAAATTTCTTAAATTATTGGATTTTTTGGAAACCAATGTATTATTCACATTAAAGTTTCTTGATTAATTTACAAAAAAATATTATATTTTTAAAATTGCAACAATTTTCCTAGAAATTATGTATTGCACACTTAAAAAATTGAGTATTTTTTAAATTTAAAATGGAAATGAATTTTTTAAATTTATTAAATTATTTGAACTTTTTGAAAACAATGTATTATTCACGTTAAAGTTTCTAACTTAATTTACATATTTTTTTATATTTTCAAAATTGCAAAAATTTTACCTATAAATTGTGTACTATACACTTTAAAATTAAATATGTTTTAATTTAAAAATGAAATTATATTTTTAAAATTTCTTAAATTATTAGATTTTTTAAAAAACAACGTACTATTCATATTAAAATTTATAGATAAATATACACAATTTTTATTATATTTTTAAAATTATAACAACTTTTTACAATTGATAACTCATTTAGTAGACCATGTTGGTGAGGTATCATTACCTCATTAATTCTGAATTTTTTTATTATTTATGTTTGAAATTTAAATCTCAATATATTTTAAATTCTATTCAATTGTTTGATTATCTTAAGTTTTATTTTATCTATTCAATTGCTATTATTTAAAATTCTATTTTATCCATTCAATCATTTTATTATTTTAAGTTCTTTATCTTGAACATTTAGTATCTCTTTTTAATTTCAATTATCTCATCTTTAGTTTTTTTTTTAATTATGCAAGTATTCTGTAAATATTTTTTCTATGTTATCTTTTCAGTTTTTTTTTTAAATTGATATCAAATAGTAAAAAATAAACTTACTACTGTAAATTCACTTTTTAGCATTTATTTTTAATCTCTCATACTCTATTTTTCACCTATTCTTTATTTTTCGTTATTTCTTCTTCTTTTTTCATTTATTGCATCATGTTTTTTATTTTCGGATGACTACAACTCTAGATATGACCCAAAAATTGAGACTGCAGCGTCATATTGAAATTCTTTTGTGTGAATTTGTCTATTTCTTATGGTTGGTTTTGACCGTGTAATTTGTTAAATTGGGTTTTATAATCTTCATAAGAGTTGTAGATAATATTCTTATATTTTAAATGTCCTTAGTTTTACTCAAGTTGGATATATATAACTCTAGTTATAACCATTTTACGGAGATGATGTCAAATGTTCTTGATGTGTGATACAGTTGGTTTCTAACACTAATCACACTTAGAAGAGGCTTGCATTAGCTCCCGAGTTCTTTATAGAAGTTGTAGGAAATTGTGTTAACTTTTCGACAAGATAACACAATTTTCTACAAGATAAGAATCACCCTAATTGGACGAGGATACCTTCCAATTGACCAAAAATATTGTACTGTGGTCATGAAAAGAATATACAAATTGTAATTTCTTAAACTTTTGAATCATTAAATAACTTGAATTGAATGATACTCTACATGAAGTATGTATGATGGTTATATGATTGTGAATGAATGTGACTTAAGTAATTGATGCATGGTTTTGTTGAGCCTTTGTTGGATTACTTGGAAGAGTGGACGAGGCACCTCCATCAAATAAACTTGCAAGGGTGAGGATTCAACGTGACATGTTGTTTGTTAAACCTTTTCGTTAGATAAACATGCAAATGTGATAGGGCACCTTCACCAGATAATTTGTAGGGCCGAGGGTTTATATGGTAATGAGGTTTATGGAGGGACGCGTCCACGTTCAAGATAAGCTCAATCCTTCATTGCATTGCCAGGTCATTCATTTTGGTCGATTGTGTGCATTGATATGTTTTAAATTGAAAACTTCAATTGAGAATGACAATTGTATGTGATTTTTTCATTTAATAATGGTTTTTCAATTCGGTGGTTGAGAATACTGATTTTCCCTTCGATTGGTTATTGAGATATATGTCACGTATATCTCACGGTTGCAGCATTTTCAAGTATTATGAAGACTTAGATTTAGCATCCAGGAAGATCTCACGTCTAATGTCTTTTAGGGCATAACTATATTTTGATTCATAGAAAAATTCAACATAATGTTTTTCCTATGTATTTATTCAGGTTACCGAAAGGTTTGGCTGATTAGAGTCTTAAAATTTTTATTTTTAAATATGTATGTACAAGAATACAAAAAAAATGCTATGTTTCTGCAATATTATTTCAGCAAAGGCAATAATTATGATTATTTAAAATAAGGGCGTTATATTATTCACTTTGAAGCTTATAGATCAATTTATATAATTTTTTTTATATTCTTACTTTACTTGAAGGATATGACATTTTATGATTCCAAAATCAAAACACTTTTTTTAAACTATTTAAATTATTTGAAGTTTTTTAAAATAATATGTTATTTATTTTGAAGCTTCTAGCTCAATTTACATAATTTTTTGTATTTTTAAAATTGCTACAATTTTTTTAGAGATGCTGTACTATACACTCGAGGAATACAATATTTTTCGATTTAAAAATCAATACACGTTTTTTAAATTACTTAAATTATTTAATTTTTTTTAAAACAAGGTGAGTTATTCACTTCGAAGGTTCTAGTTCAATTTAGATAATTTTTAATATTTTTAAAATTACAATAATTTTTTTAGAGCTGTTGCACTATACACTTAAGAATACTATGTTTTGGATTTAAAAATCAAAACTTTTTTTAAATTAATTAAATTATTTGAAGATTTTTTAAAATAATGTGTTATTCACTTTGAAGCTTCTAGCCCATTTTACATAATTTTTTATAGTTTTAAAATTATAACAATTTTTTTAGAGATAGTGAATTATACACTTAAAGAATACAGTATTAATTGATTTAAATATCAAAATTTGTTTTTAAAATTACTTAAATCACTTGAAGTTTTTTCAAAATAATGTATTATTCACTTTGAAGATTTTAACTCAATTTACATAGCTTTTTATATTTTTTAAATTGCAATAATTTTTTTTAGAGTTAGTGTAATATACACATGCAAAATATGTCATTTTTCAATTTAAAATCAAAATGCATTTTTTAGTTTCTTAAACTATTTGATGTTTTTTGAAAACTATATGTTATTCACTTTGAAGGTACTAGCTCAATTTCCACAATTTTTTTATATTTTTAAAATTGCAATAATTTTTTTTAAAGATTATGTAAAATATGACATTTTTCGATTTAAAAATCTAAACACGTTTTTTAAATTATGTAAAATATTTGAAGTTTTTTAAAAATAATTTATTGTTTAATTTGAAGGTTTTAACTCAATTTATATAATTTATATATTATAAAAATTGCAACAGTTTTTTTTGAGATCGTGTACTATACATACAATGGAAGAATATGACATTTTTTTATTTAAAAATAAAAACGCGTTTTAAAATTACTTAAATTATTTAAAGTTTTTTTTAAAACAATGTTTTATTCTCTCTAAAGGTTCTAGCACAATATACATAGTTTTTTATATTTTTAAAATTATTAAAAAAATTTAAAGATCTTGTACTATACACTTGAATAATACTATGTTTTGCAATTTATAAATCAAAACACATTTTTTAAGTTACTTAAATTATTTTAAGTTTTTAAAAAATAATGTGTTATTCGCTTTGAAGTTTTTAGCTCAAATAATATAATTTTTTATAAACTAAAGATTATAACAATTTTTTAGAGATAGTATATTATACACTTAAAGAATGGTACGGTACATTTTGATTTAAAAATCAAAACACGATTTTTACATTATTTAAATCATTTTGAAGTTTTTTAAAACAATGTATTATTAACTTTGAAGTTTTGAACTCAATGTACACAATTTTTAATTTTTTTAAAATTACAAAAAAAAAACTAGAAATCGTGTACTAAGCATATGGCATTTTTTCAATTCAAAAATCAAAACACATTCTTTGAATTTCTTAAATTATTTAATTTTTTTTTAAAATAATGTGTTATTCACTTTCAAGGTTATAACTCAATTTATATAATTTTTTATATTTTTAAAATTACAACAACTCTTTTAGACATTGTATACTATAACACTTGAAAAATTCGGCATTTGTTGATTTTAAAATAAAAACACATTATTAAATTACTTAAAAATTTGAAGGTTTTAAAAAATAATATATTATTCAATTTGAAGGTTCAAGCTCAATTTACATAATTTTCATATATTTTTTTAAATTGCATCAAATTTTTTAGAGATCCTTTATTATACACTTGAAGAATAAGGTATTTTTCAATTTAAAATTCAAAACGCGTTTTTTAATTTACTTAAATTATTTAAAGTTTTTTTAAAAACAATGAGTTATTCACTCTAAAGGTTTTAGCTCAATTTACATAATTTTTTTTTAAAAAAAAAATTGCAACAATCTTTTAGAGATAGTGTGCTACTTGAAGAATATGGTGTTTTTAAATTTAAAAGTATAATGCCTTTTTTAAATTACTTTAATCATTTGAAAGTTTTTGAAAAACAATGTGTTATTCACTTTATAAAGCTTTTAGCAAAATTTACATAGTTTTTTATATTTTTAAATTGCATCAATTGTTTTAAAGACTGTGTATACACTTGAAGAATATGATATTTTTCGATTTGAAAATAAAAAATATTTTTTAAATTACTTAAATTATTTGAAGTTTATTGAAAACAATCGCTTTGAAGCTTCTATCTCAATTTGTATTATTTTTTTTTATATTTTAAAATTGCAACAATTTTTTTGAAGATCGTGTACTATGTGCTTGAAGAATATGACACCTTTTATTTAAAAATCAAAACACATGTTTTAAATTACTTAATTTATTTAAACTATTATAAAAACAATGTGTTATTAACTTTGAAGAATATTGTGTTTTTCAATTAAAATATAAAACGCATTTTTAAATTACCTAAATTATTTTGAAGTATTATGAAAACAATGTGTTATTCACTTTAAAGTTTCTAGTTCAACTTACTTAAATTTTTATATTTTAAAGATTAGAACAATTATTTTAGAGATCGTGTACTATATAATTAAAGAATATGAAAATTTTCAATTTATATATGAAAACGTGTTTTTTAAATTAATTAAATTAGTTGATTCTTTTTTAAAACAATTTGTTATTCACTTTCAAAGTTCTAGATAATTTTTTTATATTTTTAAGTTTTGTTGAAGAATATGGTATTCTTCGATTTGAAAACAAAAAATTGGTTTTTCAATTACTTTAATCATTTGAATTTTTTTTTAAAACAGTATCTTATTCACTTTGAAACTTTTTGCTCAGTTTACATAGTTTTTTTTTTTTTTTGTATTTTTGAATTGCATAATTTTTTTAAAGATTGTATGGTAAAGATTGTATTTTTGTATTTCTAATTTAGGGAAAAATTCAGTGATTTGTTTCTTTGTAATCAATATTTACTCGTGACTCATGCTATGTTCTGAAAGTTAGTTACCTTCCTTTTTTTTCTTGCTATCTTTCTTTAGATATGTTCATTTGCTTTCTTTCTTTTTCCTTTTTCCAAAATATTAGCTTGTTTGCTTTTGTGACCTATCTAGACGGAGATTACACTTCTTTGTATGATATAATGGGTACTGACTTTCTCATGGGATATGTTCTTTGTACAAATTAATTAATTGTTAATTGTTCAAAACATGTCATTAGACAAAATCATTTGCATGGGCGTGTATGATTGCTCCTAATTTAATATTATAGTTTAACATTTCTCTCTGACACAAATCAAATATATGCTTTCGATTTAAAAGGAAAATAAGTATATAGAGAACAAGTAGTAAGTTTCATTGTGATTGTTCATGTCTTCCCAATCGTTTGCCTATAAAGGCACATTGCTAAGATTGGACACTAGTCTCTGCCATTGTAACTGTTTTAGTAACTCTATCTCATAAAGGAACATCATGTTAGTATTTTTTCCTAGAGCCTTAATTATATGATACGAGTAATATAACCTTTAATTTGTTATCAATAAATTATTTTGCTATTTACAGTAGTTATTCTCTTTATGATTATGACAAAAATAGTTTACTTGTAATTAATACCTATATATATCGGACTAATTATACATTATGTTTTCTTTGGTGTTTCTTGGGTTTTAGGGGTTTGGGTATTTTTCTAGTGTTTTAAGGGTTTATTTGAGTTTTGGGTTGTTTTTAGGATGTTAGTGGGTTTATAGGGTTTTCATAGGACTTTTGGGGATTGATAAAGGGGTTTTAGTGTATTACTAGGATTTTTAGGGGATTTTAGTGCTTTTCTAGGAATTTTAGGTGTCTTCCAAGGTTTTTGACGGGTTTTGGCCCGTTTCCTATGGATTGAGAGAGTATTATATTGTTTTTAGGGTGTTAGCGGGTTTATAAGAGTTTATGGGTTTCTTGGATTGTAGGAGGTGTTATGTTTGGGGTTTTCTAGGGTTTAGGGCATTTTGATGGTTTTTTAGGCTTCTCATGGGATTTTGAGGGTTTGATTTGGGGTTTTAGAGTATTATTGAGATTTGTAGGGGCTTTTCAAGGTTTTTAACGGGTTTTGGCTTATTCTCTTTGGTTTCATGGAGAATTATTTTTACTTGGGGGTTTGGGTTTTTTTAGTGTTTTATGGAGTTTTGGCACTACAAGAATTTACGGGATAGCCAGGAAATTCCGCGACAGAAAAATCCCTCGCCAATCCCCTGCTATATAGCAAAACATTTGCAAGGCATGTAAGTTCTGTATATCGCTATTTCTTAGAAAACCACTAAAGCAAAATTTTGAATGATACTAGTGAGGGAATAACAAGGAGTTAGCGACGAAATTTTGCGAGCGAATTTAAACCCTCACTAATCTCTTGCGATTTTTTTTTAAAAAAATTAATAGATAGTTAACGAGTGATTTATTCCTTACAATTCCCTCACAAACGCTACAAAAGAATAAATTGAAGTTTGGCTACGTAACAACCTCTCACAATTCCGTCGCAAAATTAATTTATAATAATTTAATTAATTAGCGAGGGAATTTTTTCTAGCAATTCCCTCGCTATGGAGACTAAAAATAAATTGAAATTTAGCTACGCATCTATACCTCGCAATGTCGCCACAACCAGAATTTGTTATAATTTTATTATTTTGTGAAGGAATTATGGCTCGCAATTCCCTCGCAAAAAATAAATTATGACAAACTCTAAAAATTTATAATTTTTATTTAAATTTATAATGAAATATTTATTTAAGTTTATTATAAAATTATTTACATAAGAATTAAAAAAATTAAACTATTTATATTTATAAGTATATACAATTTTTTAAGTTATAAAGATATACCAATATAACATCTTTAAAACTAAATTTTGACTATAATAATAAACCATTTTTTAACCGTGTCCAAAAAATAACTTTGAAAATTCAAAAAGATTTGATAAAATTATAAAATAAAATTTGAGAAACCAATTCTAATTTAACATTTTTTTAAAAATTATTTGAAAAAAAAAGAAATCACAATTGTGAAATTGATGTTCAGGGTTTTATACTTAAAAACAGAATAGTAAATAGCCAAAAACAAAAAGCCCCTTTCTGTATTCTTCGATGTCTCAATTTTGAGACTTCTCACGAAAATCCTCTTCTGAGAACACGAAAACCCTCTGTGCTGCCTTTCCCCTACGCCACCGCGTTGTTCCTCTGCCGCCGTCGCGCCGTTCCTCTGTAAGTATTCGTCGTTTTTAATTTATTCTCTTTTCTTGTCCCTGTGAGTGTTTCCAATTGATTGCGTTAGGTTGTTTTGTTTCTTTAGAAAAAGGAAATTGAAAGAAAGGAGATTATTGATGGTTTATGATACAGACGTCTTAAGCAGCTGATTTCTTCTCTGTTCTTGTCCCTACGAACTTTTTTTGTGGCATTAACATTGGTTTCTAGGACAATGAACATGCTTTTCTCTTGCTTGTTTGAGCTATTGTTCGTTTCTTGCATTTTTCAGTAAGAGGCTTATTTGATTTTTGAAAAAGAAATGTATTAGATTGTCAAGAAATGAGTTTCTTTAGACCAGTCATAACCTCTCTCTTTTTGATGTTAATGAAAGTTGAGTTAATCTTTGACCCAACCAACTCAATTATATTGTGAACGATACATCTACTATGGGTAATTTTGATATGGAATATAATCGTGTGCTCCAGCCAAGTATTTTTGTTCAATATTATCATTCCTATTTCTTCAACGTGGAATTATAACGGATCTATTAGTTCTATATTTTATGCTCGAAAGTAATTTTAGAACTGAAGTCATATTTTTTCTATGATAGTTTGATGAAATTACGAAACTAGTTTAAGCCTGATTTTATACGCATCCCCACTCCCCTATTATATAACGTGCATTCAGATTTTGATATATTTCTGAGATAATTATGACCAAGAACTTGCATATCAGTTTAATCATACCTATATTTTTTTTTACATTTGTTTGATAAAATTATTTGTGTTCTTTAAAGCCTTAAGAAAAGAAGGTAACAAGTCATACTCCTGGGATTCAAATTTAAGTAGAGCTTGCGAGTAAGGAAGAGATTTTACGATATCTGTAGTGATATTCTCATCTGTGTTTTTTTATGAATTTATCCTTCATCTGATTTGTTTTCCCTTGTTAATAAAATTTTTCACTTTCTCATTTCACTTTGCTTGGCACCTGATGCTAGACCATTATGATTTGGTTATTAGTCATTGATGTTTTGAAACCCCTGAAATCTTTTAAACTGATAAAGGATTGGGTCAACCATTATGTGATTGTAAATTGTCGTTGTTAGTACTCAAGTGATAGAAATAGTTTCTGTTACTAATCTCAGGAGTTGGGACTGATACTCTGGTGGTTTAGTTCCTTCCTAACTTTAGATTAACCATTAATAATGTCTGGTCTCATGCTTAGCCATTTTCCTCCCTTCCTAACTTTAGATTAACCATTAATTAATTGTCTGTATGTTATTAACTTTATATTATTTATAACTTATTATTTAATAATAACTTATTGACTACATATTATTAAAACTTAATAACTATATACTAATAACAGAGAAATGTAGTTATGAAAAGTGTGAATGGAAAGAGAGTTAAGATGAAATTCTAAGCTTGGAATACATACAGACATCCACATTGTAATTATTCATGTAAAATATGTACTACACTCTTATTTGCCTTTGCCATGGTTTTTTTATCCAATTCGATATTTTCTGGCAAGGTTTTTTATGAGGTAGTATCCAATTGCAATTAAAGAATGATGTATTCTTTTTCCTTCACTAGGTTTTTTGCCCAACGGGGTTTTCCCTAGTAAGGATTTAATGAGGCACATTCTAAAATAATGCACGTTGTTATCATTAATTACAGTATGAATGTTTGTATCTATTCTAAGCTTACGATTTAATGAGGCACATTCTAAAATAATGCACTTTAGAGCTTTATATCTTGCTTGTGGCTAAAATAACAATTTGTATATTACAGGCAGCAGTTATCTCCTTGGGTCTAATAGGTGCTGGAACTAACAATGCCAAATTGTTGGCATGCTTCGCAATCTTTCAAGCTATTACTACAAAGATACCAGCCTTCTATTTTGTGTAAGTTTCATCTAAATCTTCCTCGCTTTATAATTTCCAGTGTTTCCATGATCACTGATTTGTGATGATAAAATTTGAAGCCCCACTGCCAGAAGCAAAATTTGGTTCTTCAAGTAGGCTTCGTCCCGGGGATTGGGTAATAGCCATGGGCTGTCCACTTTCCCTTCAGAATATTGTCACTGCTGGTATTGTAAGGTAGGTGTGAAGAAGAAATTTAGGAAATAATAGACGTGTCCCTATTTTGATAGGTTTTTTGTTGTTTTATTTTTATATTATGCCTACTCATAAGGTAGATTTTGGAAACTAAAGCTATATGGTTGTTTGATGCTGTAACCTATTATTTGACAAATAATGATTATTTCGTCTTTAAAAAGGGACTCTTGGTTGTCTTTTGAGCTAACAGAATTTACCTCTTTTATGATTTTTCACATAGTTGTGTTGATAGCAAAAGTAGTGATTTGGGTTTTAGTGGCACGCCAAGAGAGTTTTTACAAACAGATTGTGTGGTTAATGTAGTATGTCTTCCTCTCTTTCTTCCATTAGCTACCTAAGTAAGGGTTGCATGTGGATTGTGGTGTACAGCTCAAATCTTAAATATTTGGTTCAGTCTGCTTGTGTGTTTTATCTGCTTCTATGGTACAGGGAAATTCCGGAGGGCCTCTTGTCAACATGGATGGAGAAGTGGTTGGCGTGGACATCATGAAAGTGGTGGATGCTGATGAGCTGAGTTTTCTGTACCGATAGATTCTGTGTTAAAAATTATAGAGCATTTCAAGAAAAGTGGGTATGTTATTGATTTTTGTGCGCACTGTTTTATTGCATAGGCATTGGAAAGCAGGATTTATTTGTCGTAAAATATTGTTAGCTTACCATTTGTGTTTTGTGTGCTAGAGGAAGTTTTACTTACTGAGAGTAATGTCAAATTATGCAAAAATATTTACTATATTTCACAATTTTTAAAATGTTGTACATATATTTCATAAATCAATTGATTTAGGTGTGATTATGATTTTTCTTACTTGAGTAGTTGAGTTCTTCCATTTTGAGTTTGGGATTATGATTATTGTGCAACTTAAAAAGAGAGAAGCTTCATTCCCTAATGTCAATAAGGGCATTCTTGTACCAATGTTATGTCTCTAATTGATGCTTTCTATGTATCTTATTTCTTTGGCCTTTGGGGTTTTTGTATGTATAATTTTCTGAAGTGTAGATTCCATGGACAGAATCTTTAAGCTTTCTTTTATTTATTTATTTTGGAAACAAACCGTTTGCAAAATTGATGGGAAACTGGTTAGTAATGACAATGAAGGGAATTTAGTAATGACAATAATTTTTTTATTTTTTTTTTAATTTTTATGTGATCATTGTGATCATGTGATGTAATATCATAAGTTTGTTATGCGTAGCAAGCTCCCTGAACATTGACCGTTTGTGGATTTTGTGGTCCAAAATTGTGGATGGAGATTGAGAAAAAGGTTACAAGGAAATTTTGCAGATAATGAAATAATAAACCATAAAACTAAAACTAAGAGCAGGGACTGACATGAATTACTATGCTTAATTTGATTAGGGGAGAGAATTTATGCTGGTTTTAGGGATGATATATTACTATTGCAGAAGTGGAAGAGTGGACTTCAAAATGCCACTTGTTGCACTTTCTGATGAGATAATAATAGTATGACAAATATGTATATGAATTGATTTTCGTCTTAATTGTAATTATTTTTAGTATGTAATTGTTTCTTTTCTGCAATAATATGCATTGTGTTCACTAATGCATGGTAAGCATCACAATACTTGAAATCAGGTGTTTGACGCTAACAAATTCAATGTTTTTTTGACTAGGTAACTCCTGGTTCCACTGGTGATCGTGCTCGGTTCCTTACTTTCCTATATTCCTATCAAGAAATACACTTGCCAAGGATGTAGTGAAGTAACATTGATTGTGTTGACAACCATCAAGGTTTGTTAAATCTTTTTATGTGGATAAGTATAACTGTTAACTGTAATTTAGTTTTATAAGTCTAAGAGAATGGATGAAGTAGCATTTCATTTTCAACTAAAAGTTTCTTGCTATTACTGCCTAATTGGCCGGTCTCAATGCATATTCTGGGCATACCAAAGAGCGCATTAAACCAGGCAATAGCTACCGGTTCTGGTGTTAAATTTCAGTTTAAAT
Source organism: Cyamopsis tetragonoloba (assembly GCA_037177725.1). NCBI lineage: Eukaryota > Viridiplantae > Streptophyta > Magnoliopsida > Fabales > Fabaceae > Cyamopsis > Cyamopsis tetragonoloba. Next base: position 59,257,531 of record CM074122.1, on the reverse strand, counting down.
CACCAGTCATTTCATTTCCGTTCTTTTTTATGTGATTCATCTCAAATATTTTTCACTTGTCTGCTGCATAATGTAGAGCATATTTTGCTGCTTAATGTGATTTCGGAGCTATTGGATTACTTTAAGGATGAGACCATTCAGACACTTGGCTGTCAATGCTTATCAAGTTTTATCTACGGTCAGGTGAATAAATCAATCCTCAAAGGCAATTACATTTTTTGGTTGTTTGCATATGTAGCTTGTGCATGACTGTAATTCTATATATCAATATTTACTTGGATTTTTGTAATTTGATGTCTCTATAGAAACACAGTAGAGCTATCGTAATAATCAGAAGCAAGTGTTTTGATAATTATAGGTCCTTGCTTGTGTATGACTTTCATTCTTTTTATAATTATATCTGATAATGAATTGATTGGCTTTTACTATTTTCTTCCACCCTATTAATTAGCTATTGTCAGTTTTTCCGTGCACTTTCTTTCTATTGACACTATGTAAGAACAGGTAGATGCTACCTATGCTCATAGTATAGAGAAGTTGGTACGGGAAGTGTGCATGCTATCACGGGAACAGGGTGAAACTTAGGAAAAGTGATGCTTGAGAGCAATGAGCTTGCAATGCCTTTCAGCAATGGTAATTAGTGCTTCATTTGTTTTCCATGTGCTTCTGAATCTGATGTCTTGTGTTTCAATTCTTTGAGGTTCGGTTGCTTTCGATGTTTATTTTCATGTAAATTTCATGGTTGTTTCAGACTCTTGCATGAGTAAATGCATTACTTTTGACTACCTTTTTTTCTTGGCAGATTTGGTTTATGGCTGTATTTTCATACATTTTTGCTGATTTTGATGAGGTAAGTTATGGAGTTAATCCCCACTGAAACCATTCTAGACTTTTAACAAAAGTACCTTATATGTGCGATGGAATTTTAATTTGATCAAACTATGAAAGAGTTCTATTGAGTTTTATCATCCATTTTAATTTGTGGATTTCTTTGTAACTTTTTTTTTTTGTTTGAAAACTTGTATGCTGTATTTTTGTGTTATTACTATTTGATTGATAAAGTTTCTTCCTTTTTGATGCGTGGTTGCACAAAACAGATTCTATGTTATTTCCTTTTTTGGTTGTGTTTGTATTTTTCAACGCGCTTATACTATTCTTTTTTACTTGTTTGGGGGGTAAGGGTGACTCTACATGTTTGTTTTGTCAGAATTTTAGGTGTCTTGCGACTAAATGTTCTAGTGTAAGTGATCCTGTAGAGCTATGTAGGTGTGTGGTTTTCATTTATGTTGTTTTTGGTTCAAATAAAATTTCTTGCATATGATTATTTTGTTAGCAAAGAACTCAATTTGTCCTTTTCGTTGCTTGCATAGCATTCATCTATAGAAATAATGCTGAGTGCAAGGTTAAATCAATAACTTATTAACGGTATATTATTAATAACTTAGTGTTTATAACTTAGTAACTCTATATTATTAATAAGTAATTAACTATTATTATTCATAACTTATTAACTATATATTATTTAATAATAACTTATTGACTATCTATTATTAAAACTTCATAACTATATATATTAATAACAGAGAAATCTAGAAAGGTAGTTATGAAAAGTGTGAATGGGAAGAGAGTTAAGATGAAATCCTAAGTTTGGAATACATACCGACATTCACATTGTAATTATTCATGTAAAATATGTACTACACTCTTTTTTCCTTTTCCATGGTTTTTTTATCCAAGTGGATTTTTCCTGGCAAGGTTTTTGATGAGGTAGTATCCAATTGCAATTAAAGAATGATGTATTCTTTTTCCTTCGCTAGGTTTTTTGCCCTTGAGGGTTTTCCCTAGTATGGATTTAATGAGGCACATTCTAAAACAATGCACATTGTTATGATTGATTATTATATGAATGTTTGTATCTATTCTAAGCTTACGATTTCATCATAACTCCCTTCACCGTTCATGGTTTCTATAACTAACTTTCTGTGTATAAATAAGTAATTAACTATTATTATTCCTAACTTGTTAACTATATATTATTTAATAATAACTTATTGACTATATATTATTATATATATTAATAGCAGAGAAATCTAGTAAGGTAGTTATGAAAAGTGTGAATGGGAAGAGAGTTAGGATGAAATCCTAAGTTTGGAATATATACCTACTACATTCACATTGTAATTATTCATGTAAAATATGTACTACACTCTTTTTTTTTCCTTTGCCGTGGTTTTTTTATCCAAGTGGATTTTTCCTGGCAAGGTTTTTGATGAGGTAGTATCCAATTGCAATTAAAGAATGATGTATTCTTTTTTCTTTGCTAGGTTTTTTCCCTACCGGGTTTTCCCTAGTATGGATTTAATGAGGCACATTCTAAAATAATGCACATTGTTATGATTGATTACTGTATGAATGTTTGTATCTATTCTAAGCTTAGGATTTCATCGTAACTCCCTTCAGTTCATGGTTTCTATAACTAACTTCTGTGTATTAATAAGTAGTTAACTATTATTATTCATAACTTATTAACTATATATTATTTAATAATAACTTATTGACTATCTATTATTAAAACTTCATAACTATATATATTAATAACAGAGAAATGTAGTTATGAAAAGTGTGAATGGAAAGAGAGTTAAGATGAAATTCTAAGCTTGGAATACATACAGACATCCACATTGTAATTATTCATGTAAAATATGTACTACACTCTTATTTGCCTTTGCCATGGTTTTTTTATCCAATTCGATATTTTCTGGCAAGGTTTTTGATGAGGTAGTATCCAATTGCAATTAAAGAATGATGTATTCTTTTTCCTTCGCTAGGTTTTTTGCCTTACCGGGTTTTCCCTAGTATGGATTTAATGAGGCACATTCTAAAATAATGCACATTGTTATGATTGATTACTATATGAATGTTTGTATCTATTCTAAGCTTACGATTTCATCATAACTCCCTTCACCATTTATGGTTTCTATAACTAACTTTTTGTGTTCTTCTATCATAATGATATATAATGATATATAGTTAATAAGTTAATTATAAGTTATTAATGACTCTGACTTGTAACTGAAATAATCAAGACAACTCTTTCACATGTTAACTTTCGAACATTTCTTTCTTTTTCTTTTCTTTTTTCCCCGTAAAAGATGTTTCTTTGTAGTTCTGTTGAAGTGACAATGACAGTTTTATTTGTTGGTATGTTGCACTTTTGTAATCTTTTGAAATAAATCTTGTGTCTCATCTTGTGAATTATTTTGGTGTGGTGTATTATTTGAAGTTGATATTAGTTAGAATATTATGGTTATTGTTTGTAATTATATGCTCTTTCTAACTATTTGTTAAGGGTGCTGACTTTTATACAATGTTTGAGAGTTTAAATATAACACTGGACCGTACTATTTTAGAGTCATAATAAGAGATGAAAACATGCTTTTCTTAGTTAAATATTTTATAATTTAACATGTTAAATACTACACATACACTTACCGAACTAAGAGTTTGGGATAGTGAAGTGATGAATTCTCTTGTCCTGTTGTCCCATAAATCCCTTCTTTTGAAGGGACAAAATTTAGTTTTGTTGGTGTGTTTAAACTTGGAAAATATATGGATAATTGTCCTCAATGTTAAAGCTTGCATTATTTATGTATTATTTTATCTATTTACCTATTTATTTATTTATTAGTAGCTTCAACATTTAAGGTTTGAATTTCATACATGTCATATAGTTAGCTATTATTACATATGGTGATGATAGGATAATATAATTGTAGTACTTTGATCCCTAATTCTCACTTTTATTTCTTATGTTGTTCCTAGATATTTGGACTTTGAGTGAATATCTGATTCTGGGGTATGAGATGAGAATACCTAATGCTTTTTTCTTGATTGATTTTGAATGCATCGTTGGTGATTTCATCTTCATATGCTCTTTCGTTGGCAACCACATTTGCTTACGCGTGAGGTTTGACATTCTAGATATATGTTCTTTACTCCCATGTCTTTTCTACTTTGTATGTAATTAGCAAATCATATTTTAGGGTTGGTCTTCTTTTTTCTCAGAATTTATTTGTGAATTTTGTCCTTGATTGAAATATATTGGTTTTAACTTCTAATTGTATATGATTTTTTATCTTCCCCCAGCCGCTTTCTTTCTTTTGGTTTTTGATATCTATTACAGATGATATTGGGCCAATTTTGGAAGTTATGGGGTTTTTTTCTAAGTAACATGGAGCTATACCATAAAAGCTTAAGTTATATAATAGTTTAGTATCTCTTAACACGTGTTTTTGGATGAAGCATGAATTTAGTACTAGCCTAATTTTCGCTAATCTAGTCTAATCTCAATAAGTAGTTCTATGTGAGTTAATCAATTAAGAAAAAAAATTAATGAATGAGGAAATTCGTTCCATTGTTGGGTGGCTTGTATAATTGTATAGTTTGTAGGTTTAGAGAAATAGATGAGAATCCTATCGATTTCTCATCTATATTTTTCTATATAGTCTTAAAAATTCATAGAAAACACCCAAATCTTGAGTTTTTAGGGGATATAGGTGGTTTTCTATGATTTTTCAGGGCTTTCTCGTGTTTTAGGGGTTTTTAAAGGTTTTTATGGAGTATTGTGTTCTCTTTAGAATACCACTCGAAACCTCATAAACCACTGAATCTCCTAAATTTTTTTACTGCCAGAAAACTCCCTTGAAAACAACATAATACTTCTTTAAACTCAAGAAAACAGCGCGAAACGACGAAACCCCTAAAATCTGAGAAATCCTCGGTCCCTAAAACCCTAAAACAACATAATACTCTATGAACAACTAAAAACCTTAGAAAGCATGCAAATCTTTGGTTTTCAGGGGATTTGGGTGGTTTTTAATAATATTTAGGGATTTTTATAGGTTTTAAGGACTTTTTGGTATATTGTGTTGTTCCGAAGATTTTAGGGATTTAAGAAGTTTCTGAGGTTTTTTAGGTTTTTGGTTTGTCTTTTTTTTTTTTTGGTTTTAAGGGGTATTGTGTTGTGCTTAATATTTTATGGATTTAAGGAGTTTCTATGGTTTTTTGGGCAGGTTGTTTTCTTGGGTTTTAGGGGGGTTTGGTCAAGGGGTTCTAGGGTTTAAAGGACTTGAGGGATTTCTAGGGCTCTATGGGAGTTTGGTTGTTTTCTAGGTTTTTAGTGGGTTTCTAGGCTTTTTAGGGTGTTTTGATATGATTTCTTGGGTTTTAAGGAGTATTATATTGTTTTTAAGGTTAGAGGTTTTTCTAGGGTTTAATGACTTCAGTGGTTTATATGGTTTTCTAGGGATTTTAGTGGATATTATGTTATTTCTAGGATCTTTAGGCATTGGAGGGTTTTTTAGTGCATAGGGCTTTTAGAGTTTTCAAGGTTTTAGCAGCTGTAAGGATTTTCTAGGGATTTTAGAAGTTTTTTCGAAATTTGTAGGAGGTTTTGAGAATATCTCTAGGATGGTGCCCTAAACCCTTAGAAAACCTAAAACCCCTTAAACCCTAGAATCTCCTAAACTCCTTGAACCCTAGAACTTCACCCGTTCCTAAACCATAAAAACAACATAATACTCCATAAAACCCAAGAAAACAGCCCAAAATCCCTAAAACCTAGAAAAATCGTAAAACCCTAAAAACCCACAACCCCCCTAAAGCCCTAAAACAACACAATACTTCCTATAATACCACTACTAGGAAAATATGTCATTCTCTCTTTTAAGAATTATCCTTTAAATAGAAAAATAAAATAACACGAGTACAATCATAACACAAAAATCCAACAGAGTTACTATTTGGCTAGGCCCACACCAAATATCTTTGAATGGATTCTTTTTCTATTTCAGAATCTTATGAGCTTCCTTTCGTCATTCAGATTAAAGATTAATTTGTATTCGCAAATTGGGAGATCCATGTTTACCTTCAAAGTTTGGATGCTTTGGCATTAGTCGAAAAAGCATCATCCGCGATAAATTGTTACGTGAAGATTTCCACGACTGATTTTCAATTTACATTTTCTTATAGGACTTTTATTTCATGACAATTAAATTTTAAAAAAAAGAATGTTAGAAAGGATTTATTTAGGATGAGAGAGCTTTGTGTAGTGATGTGAAGTGACATTTCGTGGCTACCATGACTACCGCTTAGTGCGAGCTCAGCTTCGGAGAGGGGATTAATCATTGTTTTTGGCGGTGGATACCCTGAGAGGAAACCCAAAATAAGGCAAGAGGCAAGACAAAAATATCCAAACCCACATATACCAGGTGACCCTGTCCAGACTTTGACATAAGAAGCTCATTTTGATCTTGCTTTGATATTATTTATTAGACTTTGAAGTGGACATGAACGGCAAGTGCTATGCTTGGCAGGTACTTTCCTCATTTACCCTTGCTTTTTTTCTTGGTATTTTCTAGACATTTATTGCCAGCAACACAGTTAACAATTTCAAATTTAGTGTGCTGTTAATTAATTTAAGCTTAGGAATTGGCCTAGCCACTTATATAGAACTTTTTTAGCTCTTATGGTTGCATGGTTGCTTTTTGCTAACCTTTTCAAACAACACATGATTTTTGTCAGTTCTGGATTGCATTCAAATGTTATTCGCTATTTTTTGTATTCAACGTATGAGAGTGTCATATTATTGTACAACTTTATAGGGAGGATAGTGTTATTGTGTCAGTAAATAAGCTATTGCTTGAAATTTCAGATTGTGATAATGTTTTTTTTTGTCTGGAGGACAACTAGAATACTGGTTGTTGATGTAATAGAATCCATGATAGTTTTAAATTAAGTGCACTACATGTATTCTATTCACAATGACAAATTTAAGATCTTGTTGGATAATTTTTTGATGTGATTTAGGGATACACGCAGTGGTGAAATGAATGGCTACATATCGTTATGTGGCAGAGAACCTCACCCTCCTATTTTCAGGTCTTCTGTTGCAAGCATGGAAGATATCATGGACAAACCATTCATGTGAGTCTTATAATGTTTACTATAATCAAATAAGAACTGCTCATGGTGATTGATCTGAAAGTTGACGTGATTTTTTCATGTCTTTTTGTGTCTTGTTACTTAGCTATGCAATATACAGTTTCCTAGATGCACATAAACACATTATGCGACCACCACAAGAAGTTAAATTTCAAAGAAAGGTATCAAGTTTTCTTGCTTCTGATTATTTGTGTACCTCCAACTCCCAAGTTTTCTTACTGCTGATTAAATAGCATGCTTGCTTCGTCTGTTTATTCTACTTGTATAAAAAATAAATTGTGAGCTTTTTGTATAGATAGTAACGATCAAAGATATAAAAACCTGAACTTGTTTATCGGCATGAAGGTTCCGATAAGAGACTTGCAAAAAAATGGGAGGTAAGACTTTCGTCTATGATTTTTAAGAACTTTCTTGAGTTTGAGTGTTTTTGATATTTTAAGGGGATTTTGGTGATTTTCTATGATTTTTAGAGGTTTTGTGATGTTGGGAGTATTGTGTTGTCCCTAGAATACAACCAAAAATCCATATAAACCCTAGAATCCCCCTAAAATCCTATAACGGTAGAAAACCCCCAAACCTTAAAAACAATATATAATACTAGGCTTAGGTTTTACTATATTAGGATATTTTTTAAATGTAGTTAAATACTATAGGTCTGATGCTCTTCAATTTAGCTCTAGACGCTACTTGACCATTCATTATTAGGTTTAAAGGTCTCTAATGTAAACACCTTGTTTCTCTAATTTTCTTTTTTTTAACTCTACTTTTGAACGTATAGGATTGATTCTTTAAAAAGAATAATATTTTTTTGCTGTTATGGATAGATACACACCGAACCCATATGTGTCTGTCAGCATACAGAAATTTATATGTAATATTTTAGGGATTTTTTACTTTAAATTGAATATGCATGTATGCCTCAGTCCGAATATGTTTTTTTGGTGGATAGGTACCATTACCTTTAGTAGACTTTAAAAGTAATATATGCAAATCCATCAACTTGGTTATCTTTGAGAGCTTGTTATCGCAGAGGCAATACGAAGGAACTAGACATAATTGATGGTTTTGAGAAAGACGAATACCGAATAAATATGGAAATTACCTTTCAAACATCCATTGAGGACACACATCAACCCCAAGGTAAGAATATTCAAGGTTGATTCATATTATCTGGATATAGCATCTCATTGCTGCACCAGTATTGCTCAAAGCTTACACTTGACGAGTATGAGCTTATTTAAACTTGGACCTTTGTTTGTTCCAAAATATATTTTCAACTAAGGAGTTTAATGGAAATAAAATACAAATCATGTGTTTAAAGTGAGATAATCTATTTTTTCAGGTACTTTGATCCGAAGCCAAATTTGTTTTACTTCCAATGTTCCAATAGATCAAATTGGTGGTACGCCGCAGTTGTTTATGGAAGCTTCGAAAAGAGATGGTTGTCTGAAAGCAATAGAAGAACTCTATAAATTGGGTGCTTTAAGTGATTGTCTTTTACCAAAGCAGATTTCAAGGTCTTCGAATCCAGAAGGTCAAAATTCAGATGCTTCATGGTAAGCCATTTCTTTCAATGGGTTGTCACATACATACTGTATTTATTTTAGTTAAAACCGTCAATTTTGGTACTTTGAAGTTAATAGCGTCACTGCATTAGTCTTCTGAACATTTTGATCACAAAATTGGCCCTTTGAAGATCTAAACATCAACCTATAAAGTTTATCACCAAATTAGTCCCTAAAAAATATTAATTTTCACCGCGTTTGTCCTTATGGATGACTAAATTTGTGACAAAAAGGATATGTATGGGATTTATTTGGTGGCTCGTTAAATTTTCAAGAACTTATTTGGTGATAAAATCCTTGGAAGAGTAATATGGTAACCATGTAAACTTTTCCGGGGACTAAATCTTAGACCAAAGTGTTCGAATGATTGATGTGTTGATGCATGCAAGTAAGTTTTGAGGACTTGGGTTTTCTCTAAATTATATTTTGAAATAAAATGTTGAGCTTGTTAACTTATCAGCAAGTGTATTAAGGAGAGTGAGTAGCCAAGCCAGCATTGTTTTCATGTTGCCATGTCGGTCATTTTGTACATACTTCCTTTTGGTAATTATTACAGTAACATATATTTACTCTGTACAGGTCAGTGTTAATTCATTGTCAATGTGTAAAGTTTTACACCATCATCTAATCATGTGTTGGCACATCATTATAAGACTTTTACCCTTCAGGTAGTTATTATCATAGGCACACTCTTTGATGACGTGGTAACACAATCAGGAGATAGTGTTACATGTTTTACCCTATCAAACTTAGATGCTTCTTTGTATCCATGTTCGATTTGAAATTTTCACGGGGAATGTTTTTGTTTCGCTATAGTATTAATCTATTCTTATGCTGATTACTATCAACTCAAGCTTCTAGGGATGTAACAACATCATGTTTTCTGGTTTTACGAATTCAAGAGATTTTGTTAAACTTAATTGGATGTTGTATGTTTTTTTTTTATTTCTACTGCAGATTATTATTGAGCCTTGTAGTGATGATTAAGCTGGATTTTGCTTTTAAAGTGACCAAGTTGAAAAGTTTAAAGTCGCGATGTCCTAATAGTGTGGATTTCTCTTGCATCTTAAAGTTTCCAGTTTCAGGTTCATAACATTGCTTGTAATACCAAAGGCAAAAGTCTATATGTATTATGCTTTTGGATTTCCCATGGATTAAATACCTCTATGACACCAGTTCTTTTATCTTTTGTAGATATGGACTTGATGTTGGGCAGTGGGCACCATATACGGGTAAGGATTTCCCAGCTCATCCTTTAGACTCAAGAGTTTGCTTATCTACATACTTACATACTATTGGAAGCTTGAGAGAGTTAAGAGAATTGAGAAGAAGAATGAAAAATCAGTGTGTGGCAATGGTACAATAGGTTGCATTAGCTTATTAATGAGTTTTTAAAACTCAGTTATAGACTACAACAATAAGTATGTGACTCTAACAGCTTTCTAAATAACTAACATATTATGAACCTGAATTAACAACATACATATAACACAACCCTCCTTAATTCAGGTTCACTAAACTCACAACACCAAGTATGTCTGATAATTTTAAACCTCTCCTTTCAGTGCTTTGGTAAGTATATCAGCTTCTTGTACTTCGCAGTGTATTAGTTGTATCTTCTCCTTCGCCACTTGATCTCTCAAAAAATGAAATCGTGTATCAATATGCTTAGTTCTTCCATGAGCAATTGGATTCTTTGCTAAGAAAATTGTGGAGTTGTTATCTATATTTAGCTGCATCACACTTTCTATCTCAAATTGCAAACCTTCCATGAGGGTTCTCAGCCAAGTCCCTTGACATGCTGCTGAGGCTGCAACAATGTATTCAGCTTTACAAGTTGACAAGGCAACGAGTTCCTTTTTTTTAGACCTCCAGCTAATAGTTGCACCTAGGAACTTAAACACAACACCAGAAGTACTCTTCCCATCACTAGGATCACCATTCCAAGTGCTTGTTTTTTTACTGTCATAGTTGTAGGAAATTTGTCTTCCTGCTTCATACTTTAATTTTGGGTTTAAAGCTAAAGTTTGTTCTAGGTGCCATGGTTTCTTTTTGAATTCAACTTGTTTTGGTTTTTAGATGTGATTAGTTAATTTTTTTGTGTTTGTTTATAAAGTACATAGTTATTTTCAAGTATTAATCTATAGAAATATTTGTTTCCCTTTCTGTTTCACTTTTCTCTCATTTCTTGATTTTGATATCTATCTCTGGTCACGATGGACTTGAAGGAGGGGAAACACTTTAATCATCTCGATCAATTTTAATCAAGGAAGAGGATGGTTTTAAGTGAGTTCGGTTTCAAATTTTGTTCTTTTTACATTTTGTTCTGTATAGTAATGTTTTTGCATATTTCTAAAATGTTTCTAATTGGCATACTTATACATACTTATACATCCTGCTTCATATTTCAATTTTTAGTTTAAAGCTAAAATTTGTTCCATGTGCAATTGATTCTTTTTACATTCTGTTTCTGTTTTGGTTTTTAGATGTGGTTAGTTGATTTTATTATGAGATTGTTTATATAGTACATAGTTATTTCTAAGTATTAATGTAAAGAAATATTGTGATTAACTCTATTTCTCTTTATATTTACACTTTAACTCTCATTTCATGATTTTGGCATCTATATCTAGTCATGATGGACTAGCATGATGGGCAGGACAATACTCAGTTTGATCAATTGAAATGATGGAAGATGGTTTTTGGTGAGTTTGGTTTTAAATTTTGTTCTTTTAACATATTTTTTTTCATAGTAATGTTGTTTGCATATTTTGAATCAATATATTGTGGTAGTATATATTCATTATGGGGAATTATATATCATTTCTAACATGTTTATAACCGCCATTGTTGTAGGGAAATTTGTTTTCACGCTTGGTACATCAATTCTGAGTTTAAAGTTGAAGTTTGTTCCAGGTACACTTTATTTATTTATTTTACATTCTATTTTTTGTATTTAGATATGATTAGTTAATTGTGTTTTGAGATTTTTTATGTAGTATAAAGTTAACATGGGTCATAGCGCGAGTCTAAGCCAACGCTATTGTTTTATATAGTCATCACGAGAACTCTTCTTCCTCATTTTCCTATTCCTTATTCTCTCTCTTCGTAGCTGTTACCCTCGCCTTAGGCGTCCCCTTCTTCAGCCACCAAAACACCACTCGCCACCCACTGGCCATTTTTAGCGCCTACCAGCCCACCACCGAGCCCCTCTTCTCCTTCCACCAAAAAACCATTGTTTTCTTCTCTCATTTGTTTTCATTTGGCAACCACCTTTCTACAACTCCGGTCACCACACTCCTCTGGTTACCACCACAGTTATTGTTTCTATTTCTTATTTAATTTTATTAGTAGCTTGTTAGGTTTTAATTTTAACATAGTTTTGGTTAATGGTAATTAGGTCAAGTTAATTATAAGTAGCTGGGGTTTATTTCGTGCCTATCTTTGAATAGGGTTTAGGGTTTAATCATGGCTTAATTCTGATTTAGGGTTTATTTAAGAGTTATTAGGTTAGGTTTTAGTTAGTTCATAATTCTGATTTTGTTCACAGTAATTGTAAATATCTTCGGTTGATTATGTTTTTTTAATGTAATTAGGGTTTAACTCTAATCTAAGGTTATGTAAATATAATTAGAATATCTTAATATGTAAGTGAGACCTTGATGAAAAATATCGAGGCGCTTGTCTTGTGCTGAAAGTTTAATTAGTGTGTATGTGATTGATGTTCGTATGTGGAGATCAATGCTCAATAGGTGAGACCATGATGAAATGTTGAGTATGGGCTGTTATTTATTTGCTTTTAACCATATAATTCGTGAAAGATTATTTTTGAGTGATTTTATTTTTCGAATTGTCTATATCTTAGTGGTTATGTTGTCTATTTTTTTCTCAAAATAAATTGGGAAATCCTCAAATATTAGGAGTTATGCTGTCGCAAATTTTCTAAAATAGTGTCATGCATTTTCAATGCAGAATGTGGATGGTAATTAGATTTATGATAAAAGTTTACCCAGATAGGACGGGATTGAGGTCGAGATTTATTAGTGGATTAGATGCATGATATTTTTAATGCAATTATAATAACATGTTTAAGTATAATTAAAATCACAATAATTAAATACAACAAAAATACAATTCTTAAAAAATAGCTTTAATCCAACGCTAAAAGCCGCGAGAGATGGTATCAGCCGTTCGACGGATAGTTGGCCAACAGTAGGAATTAGCTCCAAGAATAATAGCGTTAGGCACGTGACAAACACTATCTAATTAGCGTTGAGTTTAAAGCTAAAGTTTGTTCCAGGTGCAATTGATTCTTTTTACATTCTATCTTTTGTTTTTAGATATGATTAGTTAATTGTGTTTTGAGTTTGTTTGTATATTATAAAGTTAACGAGGGCCACAATGTGAGTCTAAGCTAACGCTACCATTTTATATAGTCATCGTGAGAACTCTTCTTCCTCATTTCCCTATTCCTGTATCGTTCTCTTCGTAGCAGTTACTCTAACCTTAGGCGTCTCCTTCTTCGGCCAGCGAAACACCACTCCCAACCCACCGGCTATTTTTAGCCCCAACCAGCCCACCACCGTGCCCCTCTTCTACTTCCACCGAACAATCATTGTTTTCTTCTCTCATTTGTTTTCATTCGGCCATCACACCTCCTCCAACCACCACCATAGTTATTGTTTCTATTTGTTATTTAATTTTATTAGTTGTTTGTTAGGTTTTAATTTTTATATAGATATAGATATAGATTTGGTTAATTGTAATTAGGTCATGTTAATTATAAGTAGCTAGAGTTTATGTTGTGTCTATCTATGAATGGGGTCTAGGTTAATTTTGGTTTAGGGTTTAATCATGACTTAATTCTGATTTAGGGTTTATGCAAGTGTAATTAGGTTAGATTTTAGTTAGTTCATAATTCTGATTTAGTTCACAGTAATTGTAATTATGTTTGGTTGATTGTGATTTTTGGATGTAATTAGGGTTTAACTCTAATCCAGGGTTATATTAATATAATTAGAATATCTTAATTTTTACTCCGTTTAAGTAGGGTGTAATTATTATTTAGGCTATGTGCCTTTAAGTAGTCTATGTGCCTTTGACTGTAATTTAGGAATTTATTTGTTGTTTGTTTGTAAATATGTGTGACCCTGATGAAATGCGTGCTGTTAATATATATACATATGTTTGTTGTTTGTTAGTGGATAAGTGAGATGTTAATGAAAAATACCAAGGCGCTTGTTGTGTGCGGGTAGTTTAATTAGTGTGTACGTGATTGATGTTTGTATGTGAACTCAGTAGGTTAGACCATGATGAAATGATTAGTACTCGGCTGCTAGATATTTGCTTTTAATCATATAATTCGTGAAGTATTATTTTTGAGTGATTTTATTTTTAGAATTGTCTATATCTTAGTTGTTATGTTGTCAAATTTTTTTTCTCAAAATAAATTGGGAAATGTTCGAATATTAGGATTTATGCTGTTACAAATTTTCTAAATTAGTGTCGTGCATTTTGAATGCAGAATATGGATCCTAATTAGATTTATGAAAGAGTGAACGTAGATAGTAGGGGGTTGATATCAAGATTTATTAGTGGATTAGATCTATGATATTTTTTTGTGCAACTATACTAACATGTTTAAGTATAATTAGAATCACAATAATTAAATACTATGGAAAAACAATTCTGAACAAAATAGATTTAATCCAATGTTGAAAGTCGTGACAGATAGTATCAGCTGTCGGCGGACAGTTGGCCAACGCTAAAAATTAGCTTCGAGAATAATAGCGTCGGGCACTGGGCAAACACTATCTAATTAGTGTTGAGATTAAAGTTAAAGTTTGTTCTAGCAGGTGCAATTGATTCTTTTTACATTCTATTTTCTGATTCTAGATATGATTAGTTAATTATGTTTTGATTTTTGTTTGTATAGTATAAAGTTAACGCGGGCCACAATGCGAGCCCAAGGCGACGCTACCGTTTTAGATAGTCATTGCGAGAACTCTTCCTCCTCATTTTCCTATTCATTTTTCTCTCTCTCCGTAGCAGTTACCTTCACCTTAGGCGTCCCCTTCTTCGGCCACCGAAGCACCACTCCCCAACCACCCGCCATTTTTCCCACCACTGTGCCCCTCTTCTCCGTCTACCGAACAACCATTGTTTTCTTCTCTTATTTGTTTTCTTTCGACCACCAGTTTTCTACAACTCCGATCACCACACTCCTCACGCCAGGTTCCAACACTGTTATTGTTTCTATTTCTTATTTAATTTTATTTGTTGCGTGTTAGGTTTTAATTTTTATATAGTTTTGTCTAATTGTAATTAAGTCATGTTAATTATAATTAGCTAGGGTTTATTTCGTGTCTATCTTTGAATGGGGTCTAGGTTAATTTTGGTTTAGGGTTTAATCACAACTTCATTTCGATTTAGGGTTTATGCAAGTGTAACTAGGTATGGTTTTAATTAGTTCATAATTTAAATTTAGTTCATAGTAATTGTAATTATGTTAGGTTGATTGTGATTTTTGGATGTGATTAGGGTTTAACTCTAATCTAGGGTTATGTAAATATAATTAGTATATCTTAAGTTTGATCAAGAGTTTAAGTAGTGTGTAATTTTGTTTTAGGCTATGTGCTTTTAAGTAGTCTATATGCCATATATTGGCATATATTTGTTAGTGGATAAGTGAGACCTTGATGAAAAATACTAAGGTGTTTGTGTATTGGTATTTTAATTAGTGTGTATGTGATTGATGTTCATATGTGGAGAGCAATTCTCAATAGGTGAGACCATATCAAATGACCAGTACTAGGGTGCTAGTTATTTTCTTTTAATCATATAATTCATGAAAGATTATTTTTGAGTGATTTTCTTTTTTTTGAATTGTCTATATATCGTAGAGATTAACCAAATAGGACGTGATTGAGATCGAGATTTATTAGTGGATTTGATCTATTATATTTTTTATTGCAATTATATTATCATGTTTAAGTATAATTAGAATCACAATTATTAAATACAACGAAAATACAATTATAAATAAATAGCTTTAATCCAATGCTAAAAGCCGTGACGGATAACATCACCCGTTCGGCGGACAATTAGCCAACGATAAAAAATTGTATGTTAGTAAATCTGTTTGACCTTGATGAATTGCTGAATACCTGGGTGTGCTGTTAATATATATACATATGTTTGTTGCTTGTTAGTGGATAGGTGAGACCTTGATGAAAAATACCAGGGCGTTAGTTGTGTGCTGGGAGTTTAACTAGTGTGTTTGTGATTGATGTTTATATGTGGAGAGTAATGCTCAATAGGTTAGACCATGATGAAATGATTAGTACTAGGGTGATAGTTATTTTCTATCAATCATATGATTCGTTAAAGATTATTTTTGGGTCATTTTATTTTTCAAATTGTCTATATCGTAAAGGTTATGTTGTCAGTTTTTTTTCCAAAATAAATTGGGAAATTTTTTATTATTAGGAGTAATGTTGTCGCAAATTTTCTAAATTAGTGTCATGCATTTTGAATGCAGAATATGGATCGTAATTAGATTTGTGATAGAGATTAACCAGATAGGACGAGATTGAGTTCGAGATTTATTAGTGGATTGGATGTATTATATTTTTTAATGCAATTATAATAACACGTTTAAGTATGATTAGAATCACAATTGTTAAATATTATGAAAATACAATTATTAAAAAATAGTTTTAATGCAATGCTAAAAGTCGTGAAAGATAATATCGGCCGTTTGGCGGACAGGTTGCCAACGGTAAAAATTAACTTAGAGAATAATAGCGTCAGGCGGCAAACATTATCTAATTACGTTGAGTTTAGAGCTAAAGTTTGTTCGAGGATCAATTGATGCTTTTTACATTCTATTTTTTGTTATTAGTTATTATTAGTTATTTGTGTTTTGAGTTTGTTTCTATAGTGTAAAGTTAACGTGAGCCATAGTGCGAGCCTGAGGGACGCTACCATTTTATAGTAATCGCGAGGACTCTTTTTTCTCATTTTGCTATTCCTGTTTCTCTCTCTGTAGCGGTTACCCTCACCTTAGTAGTCTCTTTCTTCGGCCGCCAAAACACTACTCCCCACCTGCTGGCCATTTTTAGTGCCAATCGGCCCATCACCGTGCCCCTCTTCTCCGTCCACCGAACAATCATTGTTTTCTTCTCTCATTTTTTATCATTTGGCCACCGGTTTTCTACAACTCTGGTCACCACACTCCTCCAGGTTCCACCATAGTTATTGTTTCTATTTATTATTTAATTTTATTTGTTGTATGTTAGGTTTTAATTTTTATATAGTTTTGATTAATCGTAATCAGGTCATGTTAATTATAAGTAGTTAGGGTTTATTTCATGCCTATCTTTGAATAGGGTTTATGTTAATTTTGTTTATGGTTTAATCATTGCTTAATTCTGATTTAGGGTTTATGCTAGTGTAATTAGGTTAGGTTTTAGTTAGTTCATAATTCTTATTTAGTTCACAGTAATAGTAATTTTTTAGGTTGATTGTGATTTTTTGATGTAATTAGGGTTTAACTCTTATACAGTGTTATCTAAATATAATTAGAATATCTTATTTTTGACTCAAGAGTTTAAGTAGGGTGTAATTTTGATTTAGGTTATGTGCCTTTAAGTAGTAGTCTATGTTCCAGTAACTCTAATCTTGGAATTTATTTGTTGTATGCTAGTAAAAATGTTGACCCTCTCAAATTAGTGTTGAGATTAGAGCTAAAGTTTGTTACAGGTGCAATTGATGTTTTTTACTTTCTATTTTTTGTTTTAGTTATGATTAGTTAATTGCGTTTTGAGTTTGTTTGTATAGTATAAAGTTAACTCACCATAGCGTGAGTCATAGCCGACGCTACCATTTTATATAGTCATCGCGAGAACGCTTCTTCCTCATTTCCCTATTCCTTTATCTGTCTCTTCGTAGCCGTTTCCCTCACCTTAGGTGTCCCCTTCTTCGGCCACCAAAACACAACTCCCCACCCTCCGGCCATTTTTATCGCTAACCAGCCCCCCACCGTGCCCCTCTTCTCCTTCCACCAAACAACCATTGTTTTCTAATCTCTTTTGTTTCCATTTGGCGGCCACCACTCTTCTACAACCATTGATTTTATTTTTTGAAATATCTATATCTTAGTTGTTATGTTGTCATTTTTTTTTTCAAGATAAATTGGGAATGTTCAAAGTTATGCTGCCGCAAATTTTCTAAATTAGTGTCTTGCATTTTGAATGCAAAATATGGATTTAATTTGATTTATGATAGACTTTACCTAGATAGGATGAGATTGAGATTAAGATTTATTAGTGGATTGGATGTACGATTTTTTTAATGCAATTATAATAACATGTTTAAGTATAATTAGAATCGCGATTATTATTTACGACGAAACTACAATTATGAAAAAAATAGTATTAATCCAATCTAAAAGCCGCAACCGATAGTGTTTGTTATTTGGTCAATTGGCCAACGATAAAAATTAGCTTCGCGAATAATAGCCCATGGCCGAGGGCCAGTACTATCTAATTAGCGTTGAGTTTAGAGCTAAAGTTTGTCCTAAGTGCAATTGATTCTTTTTACATTCTATTTTTTTTTTGTTTTTATATATGATTAGTTAATTGTATTTTGAGTTTGTTTGTATAGTATAAAGTTAACACGAGCCATAGCACGAGCCTAAGTCGGTGCTACCCATTTATATAGTCATTACGAGTACTCATGTTCCTCATTTCCTTTTTCCGATTTCTCTCTCTCCGTAGCGGTTACCCTCACCTTAGTTGTCCCCTTTGGCTTCTGAAACACCACTCCCCACCCACTGGCCATTTTTAGTGCCAACCAGCCCACCATTGTGCCCCTCTTCTCCTTCCATCGAACAACCATTGTTTTCTTCTCTCATTTGTTTTCATTCTATGGCCGCCACTTTTCTACAACTCCGGTCACCACACTCTTCCTTCAGCCACGACCACAGTTATTGTTTCTATTTATTATTTAATTTTATTAATTGCTTGTTAGGTTTTAATTTTTATATAGTTTTGGTTAATTGTAATTAGGTCATGTTAATTATAAGTAGGTAGAGTTTATTTCATGTCTATCTTTGAATAGGGTTTAGGTTAATTTTGGTTTAGGATTTAACCATGTCTAAATTCTTATTTAGGGTTTATGCAAGTGTAATTAGGTTAGGTTTTAGTTAGTTCATAATTCTGATATAGTTCACAGTAATTGTAATTATTTTATGTTGCTTGTGATTTTTGGATGTAATTAGGGTTTAACTCTAATCTAGGTAGTGTAAATATTGTTAGAATATCTTAATTTTGACTCGAGTTTAAGTAGGGTGTAATTTTGATTTAGGCTATGTGCTTTTAAGTAGTAGTCTATGTTCCTGTTAGTCTAATCTTGGAATTTATTTGTTGTATGTTAGTAAATATGTGTGATCCTGATGAAATGCTAAGTACTAGTGTGTGTTAATATTTATACATATGTTTGTTGTTTGTTAGTGGATAGGTGAGTCATTGATAAAAAATACCAAGGTGCTTATTGTGTGCTGGTAGTTTATTCATTGTGTTTGTGATTGATGTTCGTATGTTGAGAGCAATGTTCAATAGGTAAGACCATGATGAAATGATGAGCACTAGGGTGCTAGTTATTTGCTTTTAATGATCGTATAATTCCTAAAAGATTATTTTTGAGTTATTTTATTTTTCGAATTGTCTATATCTTAGTGGTTATGTTGTCAATTTTTGTCAAAATAAATTGGGAAATGTTCGAATATTAGGTGTTATGTTGTCGCAAATTTTCTAATTAGTGTCATGCATAATATGGGTCATAATTAGATTTATGATAGAGTTTACCGAGATAGGACGAAATTGAGGTAGAGATTTATTAGTTGATTGGATGTATGATATTTTTAATGCAATTATAATAACATGTTTAAGTATAATTAGAATGACAATAATTAAATACAATGAAAATACAATTCTAAAAAAGTAGCTTCGAGAATAATATCGTTGAGCACGGGGCCAACACGGGCAAATTAGCATTGAGTTTAGAGCTAAAGTTTGTTCTAGGTGCAATTGATGCTTTTAAATTTTTTTTAGTTATGATTAATTAATTGTGTTTTGAGTTTGCTTGTATTGTATAAAGTTAACGTAGGCCATAATGTGAGTCTAAGCCGACGCTACTGTTTTATATAGTCATCGCGAAAAGTCTTCTTTCTCATTTCTCTATTCCTTTGTCTTTGTCTTCGTAGCCGTTACCCTCACCTTAGGCGTCCCATTCTTCGGTTGCCGAAACACCACTCCCCACCAACCGGCCATTTTTATCGCCATCCAGCCCACCACCATTCCCCTCTTCTCCTTCCACCAAACAACCATTGTTTTCATCTCTCATTTGTTTTCATTCGGCCACCAGTTTTCTACAACTCCGGTCATCGCATTCCTCTTCGAGGCACCATAACAGTTATTGTTTCTAATTTTTATTTAATTTTCTTTGTTGCTTATCAGGTTTTAATTTTTATATAGTTTTGGTTTATTATAATTTGGTCATGTTAATTATAAGTAGTTAGGGTTTATTTGTGCCCTTCTTTGATTAGGGTTTAGGTTATATTTAGTTTAGGGTTTAATCATGGCTTAATTTTAATTTAGGGTTTATGCAAGTGTAATTATGCAAGGTTTTAGTTAGTACTTAATTCTGATTTAGTTCATAATAATTGTAATTATGTTAGGTTTATTGTGATTTTTTTTAATGAAATTAGGGTTTTACTCTAATCCAGGGTTATGTAAATATAATTAGATTATCTTAATTTTGTCTCAGAGTTTAAGTAGGGTGTAATTTTGATTTAGCTATGTGCCTTTAACTATAATCTAGAAATTTATTTGTTGTCTGTTAGTAAATATGTGTGTCCCAAATAAAATGCTGAATATTAGGGTGTGCTTTTAATATATATATATATATATATATATATATATATATATATATATATATATTTATATAGGGACGTATCTAGTGAGAACTCTAAACATGTGAGAACATGAGAACTATGAATCTTAACCATACAACCATGCATTTACAATGAGAGAGAAGATTTTAATGCATGGTTGTATGGTCAACCTTCTCACATGTTCATAGTTCTCTCTAAAAAAATTGTAATTTTAAAAATTTAAAAGATTAGGTAAATTGAGTAAGAAACTTATAGTGTTATGATAACTTGTGTTAGAAAATCTTCAGATAATTTAAGTAATTTAAAAAATGTGTTTTTGTTTTTTCGGTACAACATCTTATTATTCAAATACATAGAAATTGAGCTAGTAACTTCAAAGTGAATCATACATTATTTTTTTTTAAAAATAAATAATTTATGTATTTTAAAAACCACGTATTTGTTTTTATTCCTAAAAATATTATTATATATATAGTACAAGAGCTCTAAACAAAATTGTTTGCAATTTTAAAATATTAAAATTTATCTAAATTGAGATAGAAACTTCGAAGTGAATAATATATTGTTTTAAAAAACTTTAAATACTTTAAAATATTAGGTAAATTGAGTAAGAAACTTAAAGTGTTATGATAAATTGTGTTAGAAAATTTTCAGATAATTTAGGTAATTTAAAAAATAATTTTTTTTTGGTACATCTTATTAATCAAGTACATAATACACGATTTCTAAAAAAAAATGTTGCACTTTGAAATATGCATTTAATATTTTTGTAATTTTTTTTTATTTTAAAAATAGCAACAACTTTTTTAGAGTTCATGTACACTTGAAGAATTGGATATTTTTCAATATAAAAATGAAAATGCTTTTTTCAAGATACCTAAATTATTTAAAGTGTTTTTTTTTTGGTACATCGGAATTTTTTTTTATTTAAATAATTTAAATAAATAAATTATTTAAAGTGTTTTGAAAATAATATATTATTTACTTTGAAGTTTTTAGCTCAATTTAAATAATTGATTATATTTGGCCAAATTAGTATTATCGTCCTCTAACCTATTTTTTTTTTTTTCGATTTCGTTCGGTAACTAATAAAAGTTTCAAATTGGTCATGTGACTTTTTATTTTGTTTCAATTTCATCCATTTTTAGTTAACTCTGTTAAATAACTGATAGACAGTCATGAAAAACGTCCTTTAAATGACGAAGTCTTTGTGTCAATCTTACCTCAAAACTACGTCACTTTGAACATTTCCGTTAGTCATTTAACGGAGTTAACGAATTAAAGACGAAATTGAAACAAAACAAAAAGTTAACGGACTAATTTGAGACTTTTAGTAGCTAGAGGACGAAATCAAAAATAAAAAATAAGTTAGAGGACGAAAGTATGGATTTTCCTTTATACTTTTAAAATGCAACAATTTATTTTCGATAACGAGTACTATACACTTGAATAATATGATGTTTTTTAAAATAAGAATGAAAATGGATTTCTTAAATGACCTAAATATTTTGAACTTTTTTGAAAATTATGTATTATTCACTTTGAAGGTTTTAGGCCAATTTTTGTAATTTTTTATATTTTAAAAATTGCAACTATTTTTGTATAGTTCTTGTAATATTCATTATGGTGTTTATTGAAATAAAAATTAAATTAAATTACCAAAATTATTTAACGTTTTTTTTTGCAAATAATATATTATTTACTTTGAAGTTAGTAATTTTTTTGTATTTTTAAAATTGCATCAATTTTTCTTCAAGTCGTGTATCATACACTTAATTTACATTTACATAGTTTTTAATATTTTTTATGTTGCAAAAATCAAGCCTCGAAATTGTGTACCATACATTTGAATAATTGAGTATTTTTTAATTTAAAATTGAAAATGCATTTTTAAAATTTCTTAAATTATTAGATTTTTGAGTTTGTTTGTATAGTATAAAGTTAATGCGGGCCATAGCGCTAGCCGAAGCCGACACTACCGTGTATTATAGTCATCATGAGAACTCTTCTTCCTCATTTTCCTATTCCTTTTTCTCGCTCTACGTAGCGGTTACCCTCACCTTAGGCGTCCTCTTCTTCGGCCACCGAAATACCACTCTCCACCCATCGGCCTTTTTTAATGCCAACCTTCTCACCATCGTGCCCCTCTTCTCCTTCCACCGAACAACCATTGTTTTCTTGTCTCAGTTGTTCTCAATCGACGGCCACCACTTTTCTATAACTCTAGTCACCACACTTCTCCTTCGGCTATCACCATAGTTGTTGTTTCTATTTATTATTAGTTGCTAGTCAGGTTTTAATTTTTATATAGTTTTAGTTAATGGTAATTATGTCAGGTTAATTATAAGCAGATCGGGGTTACTTGATGTGTATCTTTGAATAGGGTTTAGGTTAATTTTTGTTTAGGGTTTAATTATGGCTTAATTTTGATGTAGGGGTTATGTGAGTGTAATTAGGTTAGGTTTTAGTTAGTTCATAATTTTGATTTAGTTCACAGTAATTGTAATTTTGTTATGTTGATTGTAACTTTTGGATGTAATTAGGGTTTAACTCTAATTTGGGGTTACGTAAACATAATTAGAATATCTTAATTTCGATAGGGTGTAATTTTGATTTAGGCCATGTGTCTTTAAGTAGTCTATGTGCCTTTAACTCTAATCTAGGAATTTATTTGTGTTAGTAAATATGATAGACCTGGATGAAATGCTGAATACTAGGTTGTGCTGTTAATATATACATGTGTTTATTGTTTGTCAGTGAACATGTGAGCCATTGATAAAAAATAACATGGCGCTTGTTGTGTGTTGGTAGTTTAAGAATACAAAAAGTAAGTTAATTAAGCTAGAAACCTTAAAGTGAATAATACTTTTCAAAATTCTTCAAATAATTCAAGAAATTTAAAAAATATGTTTTATTTTCATTTCAAAAAACATTTTATTCTTTCCTTTCATCAACTGCACACGATTTCTAAATAAAATTGTTACAATTTTAAATATTATATAATTAGAAACTTCAAAGTGAATAATAAATTATTTTAAAAAAACTTCAGATAATTTAGGTTTTTTAAAAAATTGCATCTTATTCTTCTAGAGTATAATACAAGATTTTTATAAAAATTGTTACAATTTTAAAATCTATATTAATTGATCTAGTAACTTCAAAGTAAATCATACATTGTTTTTCTAAAATAATAAATAATTTATGTATTTTAAAAAACACGTATTTGTTTTTATTCCTAAAAACACTATTCTTCAAGTGTATACACGAGCTCTAAACAAAATTGTTGCAATTTTGAAATATTAAAATTTATCTAAATTGAGATAGAAACTTCGAAGTTAATAATATATTGTTTTAAAAAACTTTAAATACTTTAGGTAATTTATGAAGGCGTGTTTGCATTTTTGTTACAAAAAACATCATATTCTGCAGGTGTGTAGTACACAGGCTCTAAAAAATGTTTCAATTTTAAAAATTTAAAATATTAGTTAAATTGAGTAAGAAACTTAAAGTGTTATGATAAATTGTGTTAGAAAATTTTCAGATAATTTAGTTAATTTAAAAAATATTTTTTTTCGGTACATGTTATTATTCAAAGTACATAGTACACGATCTTTAAAAAAATTGTTGCAATTTGAAATATGCATTTACAATTTTTGTTATTTTTTATATTTTAAAAATAACAACTTTTTTAGAGTTCATGTACTATACACTTGAAGAATTGAATATTTTTCAATATAAAAATGAAAATGCATTTTTCAAGATACCTAAATTATTTAAAATGTTTTGGAAACTATGTATTATTTACTTTGAAGTTTCTACCTCAATTTAAATAATTGATTATATTTGGCCAAATTAGTATTATCGTCCTCTAACTTATTATTTTTTTTCGATTTCGTTCGGTAACTAATAAAAGTTTCAAATTGGTCTGGTGACTTTTCATTTTGTTTCAATTTCATCATTTTTAGTTAACTCTGTTAAATAACTAATAGACATTCATGAAAACGTCCTTAAAATGGCGAAGTCTTTGTGTCAATCCTACCTCAAAACTATGTCACTTTGAACAATTCCGTTAGTCATTTAATGGAGCTAACAAATTAAAGACGAAATTGAAACAAAACAAAAAGTTAAAGGACCGATTTGAGACTTTTAATAGATAGAGGACGAAATCAAAAAAAAAAAAGTTAGAGGACGAAAGTATGAATTTTTCCTTTATAGTTTTAAAATGCAATAATTTATTTTCGATAACGAGTACTATACACTTCAATAATATGGTGTTTTTCAAAAGAAGAATGAAAATGGATTTCTTAAATGACCTAAATGTTTTGAACTTTTTTGAAAATTATGTGTTATTCGCTTTGAAGTTTTTATGCCAATTTTTGTAATTTTTTATATTTTAAAAATTGCAACTATTTTTGTATAGTTCTTGTACTATTCATTTGAATAATAGGGTATTTATTGAAATAAAAATTAAATTAAATTACCAAAATTATTTAACAATTTTTTTTGAAAATAATGTATTATTTACTTTAAATTTAGTAATTTTTTTATATTTTTTAAATTGTAACAATTTTTTTTGAAATCGTGTACTATACATTTAATTTACATAGTTTTTAATATCTCTTATGTTGCAAAAATTTAGCCTCGAAATTGTGTACCATATATTTATATTTGAAAAATTGAGTATTTTTTAATTTAAAAATGAAAATGCATTTTTAAAATTTCTTAAATTATTAGATTTTTCGGAAAACAAGTTACTATTCATATTGAAATTTCTAGATTAATTTACATAATATTTAAATTTTTTAAAATTGCAACAATTTTTTTTGAAATCGTATACTACACACTTGAAATATATGGAGTTGTTTAATTTCAAAATAAAAATGAATTTTTTATATATCTTAAATTAGTTAAGATTTTAAAGATAATGTATTATTCACGTTAAAGTTTCTATTTTAATTTATATAATATTTTATATTTTTAAAATAACAACAGCTTTCATAGAAATCGTGTACTATTATACACTTGAAAAATTGAATGTTAATTTATAAATGAAAATGCATTTTTAAAATTTTAAAATTATTAGATATTTTTGAAACTAGTATTATTCCTAGAAATCGTGTATTATACACTTGAAGAAGATAGTGTTGTTAATTTAAAAATGAAAATGCATATTTTAAATTTCTTAAATTGCTTTATTTTTTAAAACAATGTATTATTCACGTTATAGTTTTTAGCTTAATATACATAGTTTTTCTATATTTTTTAAGTTGCAAAAATTTTGCCTCGAAATCGTGTACTATATAATTGAAAACTTAAGTTTTTATTCTAAATTTAAAAATAAAAATGCATTTTTATAATTTCTTAAATTATTAATTTTTGGGAAAACAACATACTATTTACAATAAAACTTATATATTAATTTAACTTATTTTTTATAATTTTAAAATTGCAATAATTTTTCTTGAAATCGTGTACTATATATTTGAAAAAGATGGTGTTTTTTAATTTAAAAATGAAAATGATTTTTTTAAAATTTATTAAGTTACTTTATTTTTTGAAAACAATGTAATACTAAAGTTAAGGTTTCTCGCTTAATATACATAATTGTTTATATTTTTAAAATTGCAAATATTTTACCAAGAAATCTTGTACTATACACTTGTAAAATTGAGTGTTTTTTAATTTAAAAATGAAATTGTATTTTTTAAAATTCTTAAATTATTAGATTTTTTTGGAAACCAATGTAATTTTTCTAGCTTAAGTTATATAATTTTTTATATTTTTTAAAATTGCAATAATTTTCCTAGAAATTGTATACTATACACTTAATAAATTGAGTGTTTTTTAATTTAAAAATGAAAATGAATTTTTTTTTTCTTAATTTCTTTGATTTTTTTGAAAAAATATTTATTATTCATGTCAAAGTTTCTAGCTTTATTTGTAAAATTGCAAAAAATTTATTTAGGAATCGTGTTTTATACACTTAAAAAATTGAATGTTTTTTAATTTAAAAATTCAAATTCCTATTTTATATTTATTAAATTATTAGATATTTTGGAAAAGAATGTACTATTCACATTGAAATTTTTAGATATATTTAAATAATTTTTTATATTTTTAAAATTACCACAATTTTTCTTGAAATCGTGTACTATACACTTAAAAAATATGGTGTTTTTTAATTTAAAAATGAAACTGCATTTTTTAAATTTCTTCAATTATTTAATTTTTAGAAAACATTGTATTATTCAAGTCAAATTTTCTATCTTAATTTACATAATTTTTTGTATTTTTTAAATTGCAACAATTTTCCTAGAAAGTGTATATTATACACTTGAAAAATTGAGCGTTTTTTAATTTAAATTTGAAATTGCATTTTTTTTAATTTCTTAAATTATTAGTTTTTTTTGGAAAACAAGGTACTATTCACATTGAAATTTTTAGTTTAATTTACATAATTGTTTATATTTTTAAAATTGAATCAATTTTTCTTGAAATCATGTACTATACACTTAAAATAGATTGTATTTTTTAATTTAAAAATGAAAATAGATTATATAAATCTCTGAAATTACTTTATTTTTTGAAAACAATGTATTATTCAATTTAAAATTTATAGCTTAATTTACATAATGTTTTATATTTTTAAAATTGCATAAGTTTTACCTAGAAATCGTGTACTATACAATTGAAAATTCGAGTGTTTTTTAATTTAAAAATGAAATTGCATTTTTTAAATTTCTTAAATTATTATATTTTTTTGATATCAATGTATTATTCACGTTGAAGTTTCTAGCTTAATTGACATAATTATTTATATTTTTAAAATTGCAACAATCTTCCTCTCCTCTTCTTAGTGTACCTCGTGGCCTCTCTTCCTCATCCCTATTTCAATTTCATTTCTAATATTAGAGAAGGAAGACCAAACCCTCATTCCTCTCCATCTCTTCGTTTCATCATCATCAACCCCATCTCCAAATTTTTCAATTTCCTTCCTGCAATAAGTGAATAATCCACTTTGGTGCATCAATTTCTCATTTTCAATGGGATTTTTGTTATTCTCCAGCTCAAGGACTACAAGTTGGAGACTCAATAATTGAAGAAGATCACAACTTAAAGAAGTGAGGAGCTTGAAGATAGAAGAGCCTTGAGCTAGGAACTTGGAGTTGAGGTGACCTAAGTTTAAAACCCCAATTAGAATTAGGTGATGTTGCTGACTAAATGTTGACCTAGTCACTTGATTGTTGATAATTGATGAGTTTTCATGCTTGTTGATGTGAAATTGATATGAAATTGATTGAAGAGTTTGATAAAGTCTTGATAACTAAACTGTCCTAAAATTTGACGTTCCAGATTCCCATAATGAATGGGCTTGAAATTTTGTATGATGATGACTTTATGATTGATGAGTCTAAGAATAAAATTTCATGTTTTTTTGAAGGTCTACACGAATTATGGTGAATTTTTGAATGAACTATGTTCACGATGGGAAAACTGCTGAATCCGAAAATAAATTGTGAACTTTGTAAGTGTAGTTCTCCTGAGTTACTTTGAATTTTGAAGTGAAATTTTGTTTGGTCATACCTGAG
The DNA here is from genome assembly GCA_037177725.1 of Cyamopsis tetragonoloba. Lineage (NCBI taxonomy): Eukaryota > Viridiplantae > Streptophyta > Magnoliopsida > Fabales > Fabaceae > Cyamopsis > Cyamopsis tetragonoloba. Next base: position 59,229,419 of record CM074122.1, on the reverse strand, counting down.
TGTGTTATATACCTTGTGTCAAATTTTCACAGTTTTTGGGTTAATTTTTGATTTTATATAAATTTCTGAAGTGGTTGTGCTCATTCAAAGAATGTTGCTGGAATCCAGCTAAAACAAGGGAATTCTTGAATTTACTACAACTCATTTTCCTTGAATTTTAATGTCAAATTTCTTATGGTAAATCCTTGGTATGTTGGTCATGTCTTGTAAAAGTTTTGTAATTTTTGGACGAGAGGATAAAATTTTTACAATGAGACATGCCCTGTTTCACAATTTCTGTGTTGAATCCATTTAACCTGAATGCTAATGTTTGATTTGAGTGCCGTATATGATTGAATTTGATTTTGAGTTCTTCAACAAAGTTTTAGAAAATTATGTTAGCTTTCCAATGACATTTGTTTCACTCAATTTCAATTAGTCTATCTCTAGTTATTGCGAAAGTATCCAGGTAATATTCAGCTGAGATACTAAAACAAAACATTTGAATGCAGCCGGGCATAACTAGGTCTAGGAAATTCCGTTTTTTGTTGAAATTTGTGGCTATGGAAAGATGATCAAGTGTATTTTATTGCTGTGTAGTTTCATGATTTTTGAATGAGTAGATTTAATTCAGATTTTAAAACAGCGCAATATGTTGCTGAAATTTTGTTTTAGAATCCTGTACTTGAATAACTCAATTGGTGGATTGAAAACTGGATTGAATCAATGTGAAATTGATAATTAAACTTGTTGAAGTGAAAGAGAAAGTTTGAATGGATAACTTCCATGTTAAGAGAAAGAATAAATAAAGCTATCAAGTAAGGGTAGCATTGAGGACCTCTTCGGAGGGGAAGGGATCTATTGTGTAAGAATTGACCCAAAAGTCCTCTAAGGAGGTAGAAAAGGCATCAAACTCATGATGAGAATGCTTGTCCAGGGTGTAGTGAGCTCACAAATATTATAGTGCAAAGGATGTATGCACAAGAAGGTTCCCATTGTAAAAGACATGAAATTTATACGAAATGAATGAAAAAGATAACTCCGAATATATGATGAGTGTTATTATTAAATGTTGTGGTGCAATAGGTAGTATATTGATTCTGTGAATTTTGTAAAATGGTTGAGTTCACTAAGAATCACATGATGAGTAAGATCATGTGACTATACTTGAAACATGCCATTAAAATTTTATTGATATATGTGTATGTGATTGTATATTGGGGATATTTCAGTTAGTACATACTGCAAGGTTTTATAAACCGAGGGTTACTCGGTTATATAATTTCATATAACTGACAGTTTAGTCTTATAGGTTTCGGAGGAGATAAGGACTAGAGCACCTGGGAGTCACTAGCAGGAGGTTACTAGAGTGACTACCTTTTGTGGACAAACTATCTCTTAATATATTATAAAACGTATTTTGAATAAGTCTTTAGTGGACTAGTTTGTAAATATATAATCACGTGCAGAGGTTGTATATATTTACGAATTGGTATTTCTATTTCTGTTGCCATAAGTTGTTAACTTATCCTTGTAAAAAAATCAGTCAAACAAAAAATTTAATGCGTTACATATTCACTTGAAAAAGATAGTGTTTTTTAATTTAAAAATAAAAATGTATTTTTTAAATTTCTTATATTACTTTATTTTTAAAAAATAATGTATCATTCACATTAAATTTTCTAGTATAATTTACATGATGTTTTATATTTTTAAAATTATTGCTTAAAAATCGTGTATTATACACTTGAAAAATTGAGTTTTTTAATTTAAAAATGAAAATGCCATTTTAAAATTTCTTAAATGATTAGATTTAGGGAAAACAATGTACTATTCACATTGAAATTTTCAATTAATTTACATGTTTTTTTATATATTTAAAATTGTAACAATTTTTCTTGAAATGGTGCACTATACACTTTAAAAAGATGGTGTTTGTAATTTAAAAATGAAAATGCATTAATTAAATCTCTTAAATTACTTTAGTTTTTCAAAACAATGTATTATAAGTTAAAGTTTCTAGTTTAATTTACATTATTTTTTATATTTTAAAATGAAAACAATTATACCTAGATATCGTGTAATATACATTAAAAAAATTAAGTTTTTGTTAATTTCAAAATAAAATTGCATTTTTTGAATTTCTTAAATTATTAGATATTTATGAAATCAATGTATTATTCATGTTGAAGTTTGTAGCTTAATTTATATAAATTTTTATATTTTTAAAATAGCAACAATTTTGCTAGAAATCAATTACTACACACTTGAAAAATTGAGTGCTTTTTAATTTAAAAATGAAAATGCATTTTTTTAAATTTTCTAAATTACTATATTTTTTAGAAAACGTTGTACATTTTACATTGAAATTACTAGATTAAAATACACCCTATATTTCAAATTTATAGTACACGATTTTTAGAAACAAATGTTGCAATTTTAAAAATCGAAAAAATTGTGTAAATTAAGCTAGAAACTTCATGGTGAATAATATATTGTTTTCAAAAAATCAAAAATTTAATAAATTTAAAAGCGTTTTTATTTTTAAAGTAAAAGGCACCCTATATTTCAAGTCTATAGTACCCGATTTCTAGAAATAAATGTTGCAATTTTAAAAATATATAAAAATGTAAATATTAAGCTAGAAATTTTATGGTGAACAAAAGATTGTTTTCAAAATAAATCAAATAATTTAATAAATTTAAAACATGCGTTTTTATTTTTAAAGTAAAAAACACCCTATTTTTCAAGTGTATAGTACACGAATTTTAGAAATAAATGTTTCAATTTTAAAAATAAATAAAATTGTAAAAATTAAGCTAGAAACTTTAGGGGAACAATAGATTGTTTTCAAAAAAATCAAATAATTTAATAAATTTAAAATATGCATTTTCATTTTTAAAGTAAAAAACACCTTATTTTTCAGGTGTATATTACACGATTTCTACTAACAAATGTTACTATTTTAAAAATATAAAAAAATAGTGTAAATTAAGCTAGAAACTTCATGGTGAACAATTCATTGTTGTCAAAAAAATCAAATAATTTAATAAATTTAAAATATGCGTTTTAGTTTTTAAAGTAAAAAACACCCTACATTTAATGTCTATAGTACACGATTTCTAGAAACAAATGTTACAATTTAAAAATATAAAAAATTGTGTAAATTAAGGTAGAATCTTCTTGGTGAACTATACATTGTTGTCAAAAAATGAAATAATTTAATAAATTGAAAATATGCGTTTTCATTATTAAAGTAAAATACACTTTATATTTCAAGTCTATAGTACACGATATTTAAAATATACGTTTTCATTTTTAAACTAAAAGACACCTTATTTTTAAAGTGTATAGTACACGATTTCTAAAAACAAATGTTGATATTTTAAAAATATAAAAATATAGTCTAACGTAAGCTAGAAACTTCATGGTGAATAATACATTTTTGTCAAAAAATTAAATAATTTAATAAATTTAAAATATGCATTTTCACTTTTTTAGTAAAAAAGACCCTATTTTTCAAGTGTATAGTACACGATTTCTAGAAACAAATGTTGATATTTTAAAAATAATAAAAAATTGTTTAAATTAAGGTAGAAACTTCATGTTAAACAATACATTGTTTTCAAAAGAATCAAATAATTTAGTAAATTTTAAATTTCTGTTTTCATTTTTAATGTAAAAAACACCCTAATATTAAAGTCTATAGTACGCGATTTCTATAAATAAATGTTTAAATTTTAAAAATATATAAAATTGTAAAAATTAAGCTAGAAACATTATGGGGAACAATATATTGTTTTCAAAAAAATCAAATATTCGTTTTTATTTTTAAAGTAAAAAACACCATATTTTTCAAGTATAGTACATGATTTCTAGAAACAAATGTTGATTTTTAAAAAATATTAAAAAATAGTGTAAATTAAGCAAGAAACTTTATGGTGAACAATATATTGTTTTCAAAAAAATCAAATAATTTAATAAATTTAAAATATGCGTTTTCATTTTTTAGTAAAAAACACCATATTTTTCTAGTGTATAGTACACGATTTCTAGAAACAAATGTTAATATTTTAAAAATATTAAAAATAGTGTAAATTAAGCTAGAAAATTGTTGGTGACAAAACATTGTTTTCATAAAAATCAAATAATTTAATAAAGTTAAAATATGCGTTTTCATTTTTAAACTAAAAAACACCTTATTTTCAAAGTCTATAGTACACGATTTCTAAAAACAAATGTTGATATTTTAAAAATATAAAAATATAGTCTAACGTAAGCTAGAAATTTCATGGTGAATAATACATTTTTGTCAAAAAATCAAATAATTTAATAAATTTAAATATGCGTTTTCATTTTTTTAGTAAAAAAAACCCTATTTTTCAAGTGTACAGTACACGATTTCTAGAAACAAATGCTGTTATTTTAAAAATATTAAAAAATTGTGTAAATTAAGGTAGTAACTTTATGTTGAACAATACATTATTGTCAAAAAAATCAAATAATTTAATAAATTTAAAATTTGTGTTTTCATTTTTAAAGTAAAAAACACCGTAATTTTTAAGTCTATAGTACGCGATTTCTATAAATAAATGTTAAATTTTAAAAATATATAAATTTGTAATAATTAAGCTTGAAAATTTATGGGTAACAATAGATTGTTTTCAAAAAAATTAATCAATTAAATGAATTGAAAATATGCACTTTCATTTTTGAAGTAAAAAATATCCTATTTTTCAAGTGTATAGTACACGATTTCTACAAACAAATGTTGCAATTATAAAAATATAAATTATTGTGAAAATTAAGTTAGAAACTTTATGGAAAACAATAGATTGTTTTCAAAAAAATCAAATAATTTAATAAATTTAAAATATGCGTTTTCATTTTTAAAGTAAAAAACACCTTACATTTCATGTCTATAGTACACGATTTTTAGAAACAAATGTTGCAATTTGAAAAATATAAAAAAAAGTGTAAATTAAGCTAGAATCTTCTTGGTGAACTATACATTGTTGTAAAAATATTCAAATAATTTTATAAATCGAAAATATGCGTTTTCATTTTTAAAGAAAAAAACACCCTATATTTCAAGTCTATAGTACACGATTTTTCCAAACAAATGTTGCAATTTTAAAAATCTAAAAAATTGTGTAAATTAAGCTTGAAACTTGATGGAGAACAATACATTTTTATCAAATAATCAAACAATTTAATAAATTTAAAATATGCGTTTTTCTTTTTAAAATAAAAAACACCCTACCTTTCATGTCTATAGTACACGATTTCTAGAAACAAATGTTGATATTTTAAAAATATAAAAAAATTGTGTAAAGTAAGGTAGAAACTTCATTTTGAACAATACATTGTTGTCAAAAAAATAAAAATATTTAATAAATTAAAAATATGTGTTTTCATTTTTAAAGTAAAAAACATCCTAATTTTCAAGTTTATAGTACGCGATTTCTATAAATAAATGTTTAAATTTTAAAAATATATAAAATTGTAATAATTAAGCTTGAAAATTTATGGGTAACAATAGATTGTTTTCAAAAAAATTAATCAATTAAATGAATTGAAAATATGCACTTTCATTTTTGAAGTAAAAAATATTCTATTTTTCAAGTGTATAGTACACGATTTCTACAAACAAATGTTGCAATTATAAAAATATAAATTATTGTGAAAATTAAGTTAGAAACTTCATGGGAAACAATAGATTGTTTTCAAAAAATCAAATAATTTAATAAATTTAAAATATGCGTTTTCATTTTTAAAGTAAAAAACACCCTATATTTTATATCTATAGTACACGATTTCTAGAAACAAATGTTACTATTTAAAAATATAAATAATAGTGAAAATTAAGCTAGAATCTTCTTGGTGAACTATACATTGTTGTCAAAATATTCAAATAATTTAATAAATTGAAAATATGCTTTTTCAATTTTAAAGTAAAAAACACCATAGATTTCAAGTCTATAGTACACGATTTTTAGAAACAAATGTTGCAATTTTAAAAATCTAAAAAATTGTGCAAATTAAGCTTGAAACTTTATGGTGAACAATACATTGTTTTCAAAAAATCAAACAATTTAATAAATTTAAAATATGCGTTTTTCTTTTTAAAGTAAAAAACACCCTACCTTTCATGTCTATAGTACACGATTTCTAGAAACAAATTTTGATATTATCAAAATATAAAAAAATAGTGTAAAGTAAGCTAGAAACTTCATGGTGAACAATACATTGTTTTGAAAAAAATAAAATTATTTAATAAATTAAAAATATTTGTTTTCATTTTTAAAGTAAAAAACACCCCATATATTAAGTCTACATTACCCGATTTCTAGAAACAAATGTTGATATTTTCAAAATATAAAAAATTGTGTAAATTAAGCTAGAAACTTCATAGGGAAAATTACATTATTTTAAAAAAATCAAATAATTTAATAAATTTAAAATATGCGTTTTCATTTTTAAAGTAAAAAACACCCAAATTTTTAAGTGTATAGTTCACGATTTCTAGAAACAAATGTTACTATTTAAAAATATAAAAAATTTGTAAATTAAGGTAGAATCTTCTTGGTGAACTATATATTGTTGTCAATAAAATTAAATAATTTAATAAATTGAAAATATGCGTTTTCATTTTTAAAGTAAAAAACACCATATATTTCATTTCTATAGTACACGATTTTAAGAAACAAATGTTGCAATTTTAAAAATCTGAAAAATTGTGTAAATTAAGCTTGAAACTTCATGGTGAACAATACATTGTTTTCAAAAGCTCAAACAATTTAATAAATTTAAAATATGCGTTTTCATTTTTAAGGTAAAAAACACCTTACCTTTCATGTGTATTATACATGATTTTTAGAAACAAATGTTTTTATTTTCAAAATATAAAAAAATGGTGTAAAGTAATCTAGAAACTTCATGGTGAACAATACATTGTTTTCAAAAAAATAAAATTATTTAATAAATTAGAAATATGTGTTTTCATTTTTAAAGTAAAAAACACTCTATATTTCAAGTCTATAGTACCCGATTTCTAGAAACAAATGTTACAATTTTAAAAATATAAAAAATTAATTAAATTAAGCTAGAAACTTCATGGGGAAAATTATATTATTTTAAAAAAATCAAATAATTAAATAAATTTAAAATATGAGTTTTCGTTTTTAAAGTAAAAAACACCCAAATTTTTAAGTGTATAGTTCACGATTTCTAGATACAAATGTTGCCATTTTAAAAATATAAGAAATTGTAAAAATTAAGCTAGAAACTTTAGGGGAACAATAGATTGTTTTAATAAAAATCAAATAATTTAGTAAATTTAAAATATGCATTTTCATTTTTAAAGTAAAAAATATATTATTTTTCAAGTGTATAGTACACCATTTCTAGTAACAAATGTTACTATTTTAAAAATATAAAAAAATAGTGTAAATTAAGCTAGAAACTTCATGGTGAACAATACATTGTTGTAAAAAAATACAAATAATTTAATAAGTTTAAAATATGAGTTTTAATATTTAAAATGAAAAACATCCTATATCTAAAGTCTATAGTACACGATTTCTAGAAGCAAATGTTGATATTTTAAAAATATAAAAAATAGTGTAAATTAAGCTAAAAACTTCATGGTGAACAATACATCGTTTTGAAAAAAATCAAATAATTTAATAAATTTAAAATATGCGTTTTAGTTTTTAAAGTTAAACACACCTACATTTCATGTCTATATTACACGATTTCTAGAAACAAATGTTACTATTTATAAATATAAAAAATGGTGTAAATTAATGTAGAATCTTCTTGGTGAACTATACATTGTTGTCAACAAAAATCAAATTATTTAATAAATTGAAAATATGCGTTTTCATTTTTAAAGTAAAATACACTCTATATTTCAAGTCTATAGTACACGATTTTTAGAAACAAATGTTGCAATTTTAAAAATCTAAAAAATTGTGTAAATTAAGCTCGAAACTTCATGGTGAAAAATACATTGTTTTCAAAAAATCAAACAATTTAATAATTTTAAAATATGCGTTTTCATTTTTAAAGTAAAAAACACCTTACCTTTCATGTGTATTATACGCGATTTCTAGAAACAAATATTGATATTTTTAAAATATAAAAAAATAGTGTAAAGTAAGCTAGAAACTTCATGGTGAACAATACATTGTTTTCAAAAAAATACAATTATTTAATAAATTAAAAATATGTGTTTTCATTTTTAAAGTAAAAATCACCCTATATTTCAAGTCTATAGTACCCGATTTCTACAAACAAATGTTGCAATTTTAAAAATAGAAAAAATTGTGTAAATTAAACTAGAAACTTCATAGGGAAAATTACATTATTTTAAAAATAATCAAATAATTTAATAAATTTAAAATTTGCGTTTTCATTTTTAAAGTAAAAAACACCCAAAATTTTAAGTGTATAGTTCACGATTTCTAGAAACAAATGTTGCCATTTTAAAAATACAAGAAATTTTATAAATTAACCTAGAAACATTTTGGGGAACAATATATTGTTTTCAAAAAAATCAAAACAATTAATAAGTTTAAAATATGCGTTTTAATTTTTAAAGTAAAAAACAACCTATTTTCAAGTGTATATAGTACACGATTTTTAGAAACAAATTTTGCAATTTTAAAAATACAAATAAAATAGTGCAAATTAAGTTAGAACTTTATTTTCATCAATACATGGTTGTAAAACAAAAATCAAATAATTTAATAAATTTAAAATATGCGTTTTCATTTTTAAAGTAAAAAACACCCTATTTTTCAAGTGTATAGTACGCGATTTCTAGAAATATATGTTTCAATTTTAAAAATAAATAAAATTGTAAAAATTAAGCTAGAAACTTTATGGGGAACAATAGATTGTTTTCAAAAAAATCAAATAATTGTTTTCATTTTTTTAGTAAAAAATACCCTATTTTTCAAGTGTATAGTACAAGATTAATAAATTTAATAAATTAAGCTAGAAACTATATGGTGAACAATACATTGTTTTCAAAAAAATCAAATAATTTAATAAATTTAAAATATGCATTTTCATTCTTTAGTAAAAAACACCCTATTTTTCAAGTGTATAGTACAAGATTTTTAGAAACAAATGTTGATATTTTAAAATATAAAAAATAGTGTAAATTAAGCTAGAAACTTTTTGGTGAATCAAAAAAATCAAATAATTTAATAAATTTAAAATATGCGTTGTCATTTTTCAAGTAAAAAACACCTTATTTTTCAAGTGTATAGTTCACGATTTCTAGAAACAAATGTTGATATTTTAAAAATATAAATAATAGTGTAACTTAAGGTAGAAACCTCTTGGTGAACAACACATTGTTGTAAAAAAAAATCAAATCATTTAATAAATTTAAAATATGTGTTTTCATTTTTTTAGTAAAAAAGACCATATTTTTCAAGTGTAAAGTACACGATTTCTAGAAACAAATGTTGATATTTTAAAAATATTAAAAAATTGTGTACTATAGATTGTTTCAATTTAGAAATATAAAAAATTGTAAAAATTCAGCTAGGAAACTTTATGGATAACAATAGATTGTTTTCAAAAAATAAAATAATTTAATAAATTTAAAATATGTGTTTTCATTTTTTTAGTAGAAAACACCCGACATTTCATTTCTATAGTACACGATTTTTAGAAACAAATGTTACTATTTGAAAAATATAAAGAATAGTGTAAATTAAGCTAGGAATTTCATGATAAACAATACAATGATTTCAAAAAAAATTAAATAATTTATAAATTTAAAATATGTGTTTCCAATTTTTTAGTTAAAAACAACTTATTTTTAAAGTGTTTAGTACACGATTTCTAGAAACAAATATTGATATTTTAAAAATATAAAAATATAGTGTAACGTAAGCTAAAAATTTCATGGTGAACAATACATTTTTGTCAAAAAATCAAATAATTTATTAAATTAAAAATATGCGTTTTCATTTTGTTACTAAAAAAGACCCTATTTTTCAAGTGTATAACACACGATTTCTAGAAACAAATGTTGATATTTTAAAAATATTAAAAAATTGTGTAAATTAAGGTAGAAAATTCATGGTGAACAATACATTATTGTCAAAAAATCAAATAATTTAATAAATTTAAAATATGTGTTTTCATTTTTAAAGTAAAAAACACCCTATTTTTCAAGTGTATAGTACGCGATTTTTAGAAATAAATGTTTATATTTTAAAAATATATAAAATTGTAAAAATTAAGCTAGAAATTTTTTGGGTAACAATAGATTGATTTCAAAAAAATCAATCAATTAAATAAATTGAAAATATGCACTTTCATTTTTAAAGTAAAAAATACCCTATATTTCAAGTGTATATTACACGATTTCTAGAAATAAATGTTGCAATTATAAAAATATAAACAATTGTGAAAATTAAGTTAGAGACTTCAAGGGAAACAATAGATTGTTTTAATAAAAATCAAATAATTTAAAAAATTTAAAATATGCTTTTTCATTTTGAAAGTAAAAAACACCCAAATTTTTAAGTGTATAGTTCACGATTTCTAGAAACAAATGTTGTTGTTTTAAAGATATACGAAATTTTATAAATTAACCAAGAAACTTTATGGGGAACAATATATTGTTTTCAAAAAAATAAAAAAATTTAATAAATTTAAAATATGCGTTTTAATTTTTAAAGTAAAAAACAATCTGTTTTCAAGTGTATATAGTACACGATTTTTAGAAACAAATGTTGCAATTATAAAATTATAAAAAATTTTCAAATTAAATTAGAAACTTTATTGTCATCAATACATGGTTGTAAAAAAAATCAAATAATTTAATAAATTTAAAATATGCGTTTTTATTTTTAAAGTAAAAAACACCCTTTTTTTTCAAGTGTATATAGTACGCAATTTCTAGAAATATGTTTCAATTTTAAAAATAAATAAAATTGTAAAAATTGTAAAATCAAATAATCGTTTTCATTTTTAAAGTGTATAGTACACAATTTCTAGAAACAAATGTTGATATTTAAAAAATATTAAAAAATAGTGTAAATTAAGCAAGAAACTTTATGGTGAACAATACAATGTTTTTAAAAAAATCAAATAATTTAATAAATTTAAAATATGCGTTTTCATTTTTAGTAAAAAACACCCTATTTTTCAAGTGTATATAGTACACGATTTCTAGAAACAAATGTTGATATTTTAAAAATATAAAAAAATAGTGTAAATTAAGCTAGAAACTTGGTGACAAAACATTGTTTTCAAAAAAATCAAATAATTTAATAAATCTAAAATATGCGTTTTCATTTTTCAAGTAAAAAACACCTTATTTTTCAAGTGTATAGTACACGATTTCTAAAAACAAATGTTGATATTTTAAAAATATAAAACATAGTGTAAATTAAGGTAGAAACCTCTTGGTGAACAATACATTTTTTAATAAATTTAAATTATGCATTTTCATTTTTTTAGTAAAAAAGACCCTATTTTTCAAGTGTATCGTATACGATTTAGAGAAATAAATGTTGATATTTTAAAAAAATTAAAAATTTGTGTAAATTAAGATAGAAACTTCATGGTGAACAATACATTGTTGTCAAAAAAATCAAAAAATTTAATAAATTTAAAATATGTATTTTCATTTTTAAAGTAAAAAACACCCTGTGTATATAGTACGTGATTTCTATAAATATATGTTTCAATTTTAAAAATATAAAAAATTTTAAAAATTAAGCTAGAAACTTTTTGGGTAACAATAGATTGTTTTCAAATAAATCAAATAATTTAATAAATTTAAAATATGCACTTTCATTTTTAAAGTTAAAAACGCCCTATTTTTCAAATGTATAGTATACGATTCCTAGAAACAAATGTTGATATTTTAAAAATATATAAAATAGTGTAAATTAAGCTAGAAAATTTTTGGTGAACAATACATTGTTGTTAAAAAAATAAAATAATTTAATAAATTTAAAATATGCGCTTTCATTTTTAAAGTAAAAAACAACCTATATAAAAAGTGATAGTACAAGATTTGTAGAAATAAATGTTGATATTTAAAAAATATTAAAAAATAGTGTAAATTAAGCAAGAAACTTTATGGTTAAAAATACATTGTATTCAAAAAATTAAATAATTTAATAAATTTAAAATGTGCGTTTTCATTTTTAGTAAAAAACACACTATTTTTCAAGTCTATAGTACATGATTTTTAGAAACAAATGTTAATATTTTAAAAATATAAAAAATAGTGTAAATTAAGCTAGAAACTTATTGGTGACACAACATTGTTTTCATAAAAATCAAATAATTTAATAAATTTAAAATATGCGTTTTCATTTTTAAAGTAAAAAACACCTTATTTTTCAAATGTAATATTACACGATTTCTAGAAACAAATGTTGATATTTTAAAAATATTAAAAAATTGTGTAAATTAAGGTAGAAACTTCATGTTGAATAATACATTGTTGTCAAAAAATAAAATAAATTAATAAATTTAAAATATGTGTTTTCATTTTTAAAGTAAAAAACACCCTAATTTTGAAGTGTATAGTACGCGATTTCTAGAAATATATGTTTCAATTTTAAAAATATAAAAAGTTTTAAAAATTAAGCTAGAAACTTTATTGGTAACAATAGATTGTTTTCAAATAAATCAAATAATTTAATAAATTTAAAATATGCACATTCATTTTTAAAGTAAAAAACGCCCTATTTTTCAAGTGTATAGTACACGATTTTTAGAAACAAATGTTGATATTTTAAAAATATAAAAAATTGTGTAAATTAAGCTAGAAAATTCTTGGTGAACAATACATTGTTGTCAAAAAAAATAAAATAATTTAATAAATCTAAAATATGCGTTTTCATTTTTTTTGTAAAAAACACCTGACATTTCATTTCTATTGTACCCGATTTCTAGAAACAAATGTTACGATTTTAAAAATATAAAGAATAGTGTAAATTAAGCTTGAAATTTCATGATAAACAATATAATGATTTCAAAAAAATTAAATAATTTAATTACTTTAAAATATGTGTTTCCAATTTTTTAGTAAAAAACCCCTTAGTTTTAAAGTGTATAATACAAGACTTTTAGAAACAAATGTTGATATTTTAAAAATATAAAAAAATAGTGTAACGTAAGCTAGAAACTTCATGGTGAACAATACATTTTGTCAAAAAAATAAAATAATTTAATAAATTTAAAATATGCATTTTTATTATTTTAGTAAAAAAGACCCTATTTTTCAAGTGTTTAGTACACGATATCTAGAAACAAATATTGATATTTTAAAAATACTCAAAAATTGTGTAAATTAAGGTAGAAACTTCATGTTGAACAATACATTATTGTCAAAAAATCAAATAATTTAATAAATTTTAAATTTGTGTTTTCATTTTTAAAGTAAAAAACACCCTATTTTTCAAGTGTATAGTATGCAATTTCTAGAAATAAACTTTTAAATTTTAAAAATATATAAAATTGTAAAAATTAAGGTAGAAAATTTATGGGTAACAATAGATTGTTTTTAAAAACATCAAATAATTTAAGATATTTAAAATATGCACTTTCATTTTTAAAGTAAAAAATACCCTATTTTTCAAGTGTATAGTACACGATTTCTAGAAACAAATGTTGCAATTATAAAAATATAAACAATTGTGAAAATTAAGTTAGAAACTTTATGGGAAACAATAGATTATTTTCAAAAAAATCAAATAATTTAATAAATTAAAAATATGCGTTTTCATTTTTAAAGTAAAAAACACCTTACATTTCATGTCTATAGTACACGATTTCTAGAAACAAATGTTACTATTTAAAAATATAAAAAATAAAGTCAAATGTTGCAATGTTAAAAATATAAATCAAATACAGTCAAATTAAGCTAGAAATTTTATTGTGAACAATACATGGTTGTAAAAAAAATCAAATAGTTTAATAAATTTAAAATATGTGTCTTCATTTTTTTTAAGTAAAAAACACCCTATTTTTCAAATGCATAGTACACGATTTCTAGAAACAAATGTTGATATTTTAAAAATATTAAATATAGTGTAAATTAAGCTATAAACTTCATGGTGAACGATACATTGTTTTAAAAAAAACAAATAATCATTTTCATTTTTAAAGTAAAAAACACCCTATTTATCAAGTGTATAGTACACGATTTCTAGAAACAAATGTTGATATTTAAAAATATTAAAAAATAGTGTAAATTAAGCTACAAACTTCATGGTGAAAAATACATTGTTTTAAAAAAAATCAAATAATTTAATAAATTTAAAATATGCATTTTCATTTTTTAGTAAAAAACACCCTATTTTTCAAGTGTATATGACACGATTTCTAGAAACAAATGTTGATATTTTAAAAATATAAAAAAATAGTGTAAATTAAGCTTGAAACTTCTTGGTGACAATACTTTGTTTCCAAAAAAATCAAATGATTTAATAAATTTAAAATATGTGTTTTCATTTTTAAAGTAAAAAACACCCTATAACACCTTAATTTCCGAGTCCTTTTTTTTTTAAAACACTAACGGAAGCTAAATTACAATTTACAACAACTAATGATATAATTACAACCCTTTTAATTTATACGGATTCCTATACAGCTGAACAAATTAATATATGAACTTGAGATTTGGTTCACCATTTATGGCTATACCTACGAAAAGCCCACAACTCGTCCTATCTGTGGCTTTCGCTTCATAATCTTCTAATACCTGCGATATGGTAACCGTCAGTTATATGTAAACATATAATTGAGTAACCTCCGACATTTTTTAAAACAGTTTTATACCATATCGCAGCCAGTCTAACTGGAAAACACCCCATTTAATCCCTAACACACAATTCAATCCACAATCAATGCAACAACTCATACATAATGCATGCTATGACAATTACGGATGTATGCATGCCATGATCTTTCATTATCATACTTGTTTCATTTCATTTCTTTAGTCTTTTACGGGAGCCTTGTGCACAAGACTCCTCCCTAGGCGCATGGCAGTAACGCGCGCTTGAGCTCAATTTCATGCTTGTCCGCTTACCCGGTGTGTAACCAGTGGAACTCAACCCACTTACTCAACATTCGTTGAAGGGGGAAAGCTTGTCTTATCATTTAATTTTTGTTTCACAAGTTTTCATACATTTTCATTCAATAATCAATCATACATTTTCATTCAACAATCAATCATACATTTTCATGATCTCTATTATGGTTTTTGAAGACATTATAACCTATTTTGATCATTATTACCCTAGAAATGACCTACTTGAAGGGTATATGGCATTTTGGAAGTGAAAACAAAGGGTCCTATTCTGGGTCATTTTCGCCGCCGCTAAAAATTTCGCTGCCGCGAAAATGACACAGAAAGTACAGCTAAAAATTCGTTGCCGCGAATTCAGCACAGAACCATTTTTTGCTACAACGCGCTCTGTTGGTAGTTTGGCCATAACTTGAGTTGTAGACCTCCAAATTGAGTGAAACTAAAAGCATTTGAAAGATAAGAGGATTATATACAACTCATGTGAGGACCAAGAAACCCAGTTATAAAAATTTAATTGTCAAAAACAGCTATCTTTAACAGGGATGTACACTTAACAGAACAGACATTTCAATACAAATCTTGTCTCAGTCATTTGGCCACAACTAGAGTTTCAGACCTCCAAATTGAGTGAAATCAAAAGCATTTGAATGCTAACTAGATTTTCTACAACTATTGTGAAAACCATATTGGAAAAATCTTATGAATAATTAATCGAAATTCACACCCAAGTTACTGCAGAAAACTCACATTTTCATCCAAAATTCACCCTGTTTTCCAACAAACTCACGTGGCTCATATTCAGGACCAAGCACACGAAATTTTTAACACCAAGCAATTTTTCAAATACCAATTTCATCCATCATACATCAACAATACATAAATTAACACATACAATTTCCATTCACACAAACATGCAACACAAAACAGTCAAATTCAGTCAAGATCCAAATTCTCAAATTTCACAAGTCAAAACCTATTTATATCACACATTTCATCATAGCTCAGAATCAAACCTCATACCATTTCCACTTCCCAATTATTCTAGTTTGGGGTTTAGTGGGGTTACCTTCTTCAAGTTGAGCTCCAAAAGCCCTTGCTTCTTCAATGTCTCCAAGAGCTCTAACCTCACCCCAAATGATTTGTTGGCTCCTAATGTTCACAATGCAAGCTATTAGCATCTATGGGAACCCTTTTTCAAGCTTGCATGTTAGAAATGGGTTGAGAGATCATTTGCCCAAAAATGGGGGCTTGACCAAAAATGGAGAAATGGGTTTGCATGTCTTACCTAGGTGCTTAATTGCTTCTCTAAATTGCAAATTCTTCACTCCAAGCTCCAAATAGAAGAGATTGATGAAGAATGTGGCATTAGAAAGATGGAGAAGACGAGTCTAAGTATGTGTGAAGGAGAGTGGGGCGAGAATGAAGGAGGAAGTGAGGGACTTGCATGTTCAATTAAAGAGAAAAATGTCCTTCCTTGTGGCTTGGTGATGATGATTTCTTAAGGAAGCATCATGGGATTGAGCTTCCATGGTGAGATTTATCAAGAAATTAGAAGAGGTTTTGAGGAGGGGATGAAGAACTAGAGAGAAGGAGCATGGTCTTTGTGTGGGTTGAAAATGAGAAGGGAAATGAGAGTTTGGATATTTACTCTATCATTTCTTCCCACTTTGCTTTTAAGTCCTTCCTCCTTAAGTTTATAAGATTCAAATTTTAGTCCCTAAGTTCATCTAAGAACCATTTAGAATTTATAAACAAGTCCTAGAGACAAAACTACAACTTCTTATTAAGGACTTAGCAAGTTAATTTGAGTCTAATGACTAGAATGGGTACTTTCCTTCCTAATCCAATTTGCTTCCTATTATTTTAGTTTCCCTAATTCATTATCTCTTCTAAAATATCCCCTTAAGAATGAGGTTGCGAATCTAAATAATTTGCTCTAGGAAATTAGAAATTTGGGATGTTACACACCTTATTTTTCAAGTGTATAGTATACGATTTCTAGAAATAAATGTTGAAATTTTAAAAATATAAAAAATAGTGTAAATTAATCTAGAAACTTCTTGGAGAACAATACATTGTTGTCAAAAAAATCAAATAATTTAATATATTTAAAATATGCGTTTTCATTTTTTAGTAAAAAACACCCTACATTTTATTTTTATAGTACACGATTTCTAGAAACAAATGTTACTATTTTAAAAATATAAAAAATAGTGTAAATTAAGCTAGAAACTTCATGGTAAACAATACAATCATTTGAAAAAAAAATTAAAAAAATTTAATAAATTTAAAATATGTGTTTCCATTTTTTTAGTAAAAAACACCTTATTTTTCAAGAGTATAGTACACGATTTCTAGAAACACATGTTAAAATTTTAAAAAAATAAAAAAATAATGTAACGTAAGCTAGAAACTTCATGGTAAACAATACATTGTTTTAAAAAAAAAT
Source organism: Cyamopsis tetragonoloba (assembly GCA_037177725.1). NCBI lineage: Eukaryota > Viridiplantae > Streptophyta > Magnoliopsida > Fabales > Fabaceae > Cyamopsis > Cyamopsis tetragonoloba. The sequence goes on along the minus strand of CM074122.1, from coordinate 59,211,906 downwards.
CAAATAATTTAAAAAATTTAAAATATTCGTTTTCATTTTTTTAGTAAAAAAGACGCTATTTTTCAAGTGTATAATACACGATTTCTAGAAACAAATGTTGATATTTTAAAAATATTAAAAAATTCTGTAAATTAAGGTAGAAACTTCATGGTGAACAATATATTGTTGTCAAAAAAATCAAATAATTTAATAAATTTAAAATATGTTTTCTCATTTTTAAAGTTAAAAAACACCCTAATTTTAAAGTGTATAGTACGAGATTTCTAGAAATAAATGTTTAAATTTTAAAAAAATAAAAAATTGTGTAAATTAAGCTAGAAAATTTATTGGGAACAATACATTGTTTTCAAAAAAATTAAATATATTAATAAATTTAAAATATGCGTTTTCATTTTTAAAGTAGAAAACACCCTATTTTTCAAGTGTATAGTACGCGACTTCTAGAAATAAATGTTTCAATTATTAAAAACATATAAAATTGTAAATATTAAGCTAGAAACTTTATGGGGAACAATAGATTGTTTTCGAAAAAATCAAATAATTTAATAAATTTAAAATATGTGTTTTCATTTTTAAAGTAAAAAACACCTTATTTTTCAAGTGTATAGTACGCGATTTCTAGAAATAAATGTTTCAATTTTAAAAATAAATAAAATTGTAAAAATTAAGCTAGAAATTTTATGGGGAACAATAGATTGTTTTAAAAAAACTCAAATAATTTAATAAATTTGAAAAATGCATTTTCATTTTTAAAGTAAAAAACACCCTATTTTTCAAGGGTATATAGTACACGATTTCTAGAAACAAATGTTACTATTTTAGAAATACAAAAAAATACTGTAAATTAAGCTAGAAACTTCATGGTGAACAACACATTGTTGTAAAAAAACAAATAATTTAATAAATTTAAAATATGCGTTTTAATTTTTAAAGTAAAAAATACCCTATATTTCAAGTCTATAGTACACGATTTCTATAAACAAATTTTGATATTTTAAAAATATAAAAAATAGTGTAAATTAAGCTAGAAACTTCATGATGAACAATACATTGTTGTCAAAAAAATCAAATAATTTAATAAATTTAAAATATGTGTTTTCATTTTTAAAGTAAAAAACACCATATATTTCAAGTCTATAATACACGATTTCTACAAACAAATGTTGCAATTTTAAAAATATAAAAAATTATGTAAATTAAACTAGAAACTTCATGATGAACAGTACATTGGTGTCAAAAAAACAAATAATTTAAAAAATTTAAACTATGCGTTTTCATTTTTAAAGTAAAAAACACCATACATTTCATGTTTGTAGTACACGATTTCTAGAAAAAAATATTACTATTTAAAAATATAAAAATAGTGTAAAATAAGCTAGAATCTTCTTGGTGAACTATACATTGTTGTCAAAAAAATAAAATAATTTAATAAATTGAAAATATGTGCTTTCATTTTTAAAATAAAAAACATCATATATTTCAAGTCTATAGTACACGATTTTTAGAAACAAATATTGCAATTTTAAAAACCTGAAAAATAGTGTAAATTAAGCTAGAAATTTCTTGGTGAACAATACATTGTTGTCAAAAAAAAAAATAATTTAATAAATTTAAAATATGCGTTTTCATTTTTAAAGTAAAAAACACCCTAATTTTCAAGTGTATAGTACACGATTTCTAGATACCAATGTTGCAATTTTAAAAATATTAAAAAATTTATAAATTAATCTAGAAACTTTATGGGGAAAAATATATTGTTTTCAAAAAAATCAAATAATTTAATAATTTTAAAATATGCGTTTTCATTTTTAAAGTAAAAAACACCCTATTTTTCAAGTGTAGTACATGATTTCTAGAAACAAATGTTGATAATTTAAAAATATAAAAACATAGTGTAAATTAATATAAAAACTTCATGGTGAACAATACATTATTGTAAAAAAAAATCAAATAATTTAATAAATTTAAAATATGCGTTTTCATTTTTTTAGTAAAAAACACCCAATTTTTCAACTGTATAGTACACGATTTCTTGAAACAAATGTTGATATTTTAAAAATATAAAAAAGTAGTGTAAATTAAGCAAAAAACTTCATCGTGAACAATACATTGTTGTGAAAAAAAATAAAACAAATTAAAAAATTTAAAATATGTGTTTTCATTTTTTTAGTAAAAAACACGCTATTTTTCAAGTGTATAGTACACGATTACTAGAAACAAATGTTGGTATTTTCAAAATATAACAAATAGTGAAAATTAAGCTAGAAAATTCATGGTGAACTATATTGTCAAAAAAAATCAAATAATTTAATAAATTCAAAATATGCGTTTTCATTTTTAAAGTAAAAACCACCCTACCTTTCATGTCTATAGTACACGATTTCTAAAACAAATGTTGATATTTTTAAAATATAAAAAAATAGTGTAAAGTAAGCTAGAAACTTCATGGTGAACCATACATTGTTTTCAAAAAAATCAAATTATTTAATAAATTTAAAATACGTGTTCTCATTTTTAAAGTAAAAAACACTCTATCTTTCAAGTCTGTAATACACAATTTTTAGAAACAAATGTTGCAATTTTAAAAATATAAAAAAAAACAATTTAAATTAAGCTAGAAACTTCAAGGTGAACAATACATTGTTGTCAAAAAAATTTAATAAATTTAAAATATGATTTTTCATTTTTAAACTAATAAATACCCTATTTTTCAAATGTAAATATAGAACACGATTTGTAGAAACAAATGTTTCAATTTTAAAAATTTAAATCAAATAGTGTAAAATATGCTAGAAAATTTGTGGTGAAAAATACATGGTTGTCAAAAAAATAAAATAATTTAATAAATTTAAAATATGTGTATTCATTTTGTTAGTAAAAAACACCCTATAATTCAAGTGCATAGTAAAAATATAAAATAAAGTGTAAATCAAGCTAGAAACTTCATGGTGAATAATACATTGTTTCAAAAAAAAAAAATAACTTTAAAATATGCGTTTTCATTTTTAAAGTAAAAAACACCCAAATTTTCAAGTGTATAGTACACGATTTCTAGAAACAAATATTGATAATTAAAAATATAAAAAAATAGTGTAAATTAAGCTAAAAAGTTCATGGTGAGTAATACATTGTTTTAAAGAAAACAAATAAATTATTAACTTAAAAATATGCGTTTTCATTTTTAAAGTAAAAAACACCCTATTTTTCAAGTGTATAATACACGATTTCTAGAAACAAATGTTGATATTTTATAAATATAAAAAATAGTGTTAATTAAGCTTGAAATTTCTTGGTGACAAAACATTGTTTTCAAAAAAATCAAATAATTTAATAAATTCAAAATATGTGTTTTCATTTTTAAAGTAAAAAACACCCTAATTTTCAAGTGTATAGTACATGATTTCTCGAAACAAATGTTGCAGTATTAAAAATATAAACAATTATGTAAATTGACCTAGAAACTTTATGGGGAACAATACATTGTTTTGCAAAAAAAAATAATTTAATAAATTTAAAATATGCATTTTCATTTTTAAAGTAAAAAACACCCTATTTTTAAAGTTTATAGTACACGATTTCTAGAAACAAATGTTAATATTTAAAAAATATAAAAAATAGTGTAAATTAAGCTAGAAACTTCTTGGTGAAATATAAATTGTTGTCAAAAAAATTAAATAATTTAATAAATTTAAAATATTCATTTTCATTTTTAAAGTAAAAAACACCATAATTTTCAAGTGTATAGTACACGATTTCTAGAAACAAATGTTGCAATTTTAAAAATATTAAAAAATTTGTAAGTTAACCTGGAAACTTTATGGGGAACAATATATTGTTTTCATAAAAATGAAATAAATTAATAATATTAAATCATGCATTTTCGTTTTTAAAGTAAAAAACACTCTATTTTTCAACTGTATAGTACACGATTTCTAGAAACAAATGTTGATAATTTAAAAATATAAAAAAATTGTGTAAATTAAGCTAGAAACTTTATGGTGAGCAATACAATTTTTTAAAACAAACAAATAAATTATTAACTTTAAAATATGTGTTTTAATTTTTAAAGTAAAAAAAATCCTACCTTTCATGTCTATAGTACACGATTTCTAGAAAAAAATATTGATATTTTTAAAATATAAAAAAATAGTGTAAAGTAAGCTAGAAACATCATGGTGAACAATACATTGTTTTGAAAAATAATCAAATTATTTAATAAATTTAAAATATGTGTTCTCATTTTTAAAGTAAAAAACACCCTATATTTCAAGTCTATAATACACGATTTTTAGAAACAAATGTTGCAATTTTAAATATATAAAAAAAACAGTATAAATTAAGCTAGAAACTTCATGGTGAACAATACATTGTTTTCAAAAAAATCAAAAAATTTTAATGAATTTAAAATATACGTTTTCATTTTTAAACTAAAAAACACCCTATTTTTCAAATGTATATATAGAATAGGATTCCTAGAAACAAATCTTGCAATTTTAAAAATATAAATCAAATAGTGTAAAATATGCTAGAAATTTTATGGTGAAAAATACATGGTTGTCAAAAAAATAAAATAATTTAATAAATTTAAAATATGTGTATTCATTTTCTTAGTAAAAAACACCATATGATTCAAGTGCATAGTACACGATTTCTAGAAACAAATGTTGATATCTTAAAAATATAAAATATAGTGTAAATTAAGCTAGAAACTTCATGGTGAACAATACATTGTTTCAAAAAAAAAACAAATAAATTATTAACTTTAAAATATGCGTTTTCATTTTTAAAGTAAAAAATACCCTATTTTTCAAGTGAGTACACGATTACAAGAAAAAAATGTTGCAATTTTAAAAATATAAACAATTGGTTAAATTAAGCTAGAAACTTTATGGTGAACAATACATTGTTTTCAAAAAAACAAATAGTTGAATAAATTTAAAATATGCGTTTTCATTTTTAAAGTAAAAAACATCATATTTTTCAAGTGTATAGTACACGATATCTAGAAACAAATATTGCAGTTTCAAAAATATAAACAATTGTGTAAATTAAGCTAGAAACTTTATGGGGAACAATACATTGTTTTCAAAAAAAAAATAAATCATTTAATAAATTTAAAATATGCGTTTTCATTTTTAACGTAAAAAACACTCTATTTTTCAGTTATACATTACGCGATTTCTAGAAACAAATGTTTCAATTTCAAAAATATAAAAAATTGTAAAAATTAATCTACAAATTTTATGGAGAACAATAGATTTTTTTCAAAAAAATCAAATAATTTAAAAAATTCAAAATATGCGTTTTCATTTTTAAAATAAAAAACACCCTACCTTTCATGTCTATAGTACACGATTTCTTGAAACAAATGTTGATATTTTTAAAATATAAAAAAATAGTGTAAAGTAAACTAGAAACTTCATGGTGAACAATACATTGTTTTCAAAAAAATCAAATTATTTAATAAATTTAAAATATGTGTTCTCATTTTTAAAGTAAAAAAAACCCTATATTTCAAGTCTATAATACACGATTTTTAGAAAAAAATGTTGCAATTTTAAAAATATAAAAAAAACAGTGTAAATTAAGCTAGAAACTTCATGGTGAACAATACATTGTTTAAAAAAAAACAAATAAATTAATAATTTTAAAATAAGCGTTTCGTTTTTAAAGTAAAAGACACCCTATTTTTCAAGTGTATAGTACACGATTTCTAGAAACAAATGTTGCAATTTTAAAAATATAAACAATCATGTAAATTAAGGTAGAAACTTTATGGGGAACAATATATTGTTTTCAAAAAAAGAAAATAGTTTAATAAATTTAAAATATGTGTTTTCATTTTTAAAGTAAAAAAAACCATATTTTTCAAGTGTATAGTACACGATTTTTAGAAACAAATGTTGTATTTTTAAAAATATAAACAATTTTGTAAATTAACCTAGAAACTCTATGGGGAACAATACATTCTTTTCTAGAAAAAAAAATAATTTAATAAATTTAAAATATGCGTTTTCATTTTAAAACTAAAAAACACCCTATTTTTCATCTTTATAGTACACGATTTCGAGAAACAAATGTTGATATTTTAAAAATATAAAAAATTGTGTAAATTAAGCTAGAAACTTCTTGGTGAAATATACACTGTTGTTAAAAAAAATAAAATAACTTAATAAATTTAAAATATGCGTTTTCATTTTTAAAGTAAAAAACACCCTAATTTTTAAGTGTGTAGTACACGATTTCTACAAACAATTGTTGCAATTTCAAAAATATTAAAAAATTTGTAAGTTAACCTGGAAACTTTATGGGGAACAATATATTGTTTTCATAAAAATGAAATGATTAATAGTATTAAATCATCCGTTTTCATTTTTAAAGTAAAAAACACCCTATTTTTCAAGTGTATAGTACACGATTTCTAGAAACAAATGTTGATAATTTAAAAATATAAAAAAATAGTGTAAATTAAGCTAGAAACTTTATGATGAGCAATACATTGTTTTTAAAAAACAAATAAATTATTAACTTTAAAATATGCGTTTTCATTTTTAAAGTAAAAAACACCCTATTTTTCAAGTGTATAAGACACTATTTCTAGAAACAAATGTTGCAATTTTCAAAATATACACAATTGTGTAAATTAAACTAGAAACTTTATGGAGAACAATACATTGTTTTCAAAAAAATAAAATAATATAATGAATTTAAAATATGCGTTTTCATTTTTAAAGTAAAAAACACCCTATTTTTTAAGTTTATAGTACACTATTTCTTGAAAGAAATGTTGATATTTTAAAAATATAAAAATAGTTTAAATTAAGCTAGAAACGTCTTGGTGAACAATACGTTGTTGTCAAAAAAGTCAAATAATTTAATAAATTTAAAATATGTGTTTTTCATTTTTAATGTAAAAAACACCCTAATTTTTAAGTGTATATAGTACATGATTTCTAGAAACAAATGTTGCAATTTTAAAAATATTAAAAAAGTTATAAATTAACCTAGAAACTTTATGGGGAATATTATATTGTTTTAAAAAAAATCAAAAAATTTAATAATTTTAAAATATGTGTTTTCATTTTTAAAGTAAAAAACACCCAATTTTTCAAGTGTACATTACGTGATTTCTAGAAACAAATGTTTCAATTTCAAAAATATAAAAAATTGTCAAAAATAATCTAGATATTTTATGGGGAACAGTAGATTGTTTTCAAAAAAATGAAATAATTTAATAAATTTAAAATATGCATTTTCATTTTGAAAGTAGAGAACACCCTATTTTTCAAGTGTAGAGAACACGATTTCTAGAAACAAATGTTGTAATTTTAAAAATATAAACAATTGTGTAAGTTAAGCTAGAAACTTTATGGGGAACAATATATTGTTTTCAAGAAAATCAAAAAATTTAATAACTTTAAATATGCCTTTTAATTTTTAAAGTTAAAAACACCCTATTTTTCAAGTGTATAGCACACGGTTTCTAGAAACAAATGTTGATATTTGAAAAATATAAAAAAAATCGTGTAAATGAAGATAGAAACTTCATGGTGAACAATACATTGTTTTAAAAAAAATCAAATTATTTAATAAATTTAAAATATGTGTTCTCATTTTTAAAGTAAAAAACACCCTATATTTCAAGTCTATAATACACGATTTTTAGAAACAAATGTTGCAATTTTAAATATATAAAAAAAACAGTATAAATTAAGCTATAAACTTCATGGTGAACAATACATTGTTTTCAAAGAAATCAAAAAATTTTAATGAATTTAAAATATACGTTTTCATTTTTAAACTAAAAAACACCCTATTTTTCAAATGTATATATAGAACACGATTTCTAGAAACAAATGTTACAATTTTAAAAATACAAATCAAATAGTGTAAAATATGCTAGAAATTTGATTATGAACAATATATGGTTGTCAAAAAAATCAAATAATTTAATAAATTTAAAGTATATGTATTCAATTTTTTTAGTAAAAAACACCTTATAATTCAAGTGCATAGTACGCGATTTCTAGAAATAAATGTTGATATTTTAAAAATATAAAATATAGTGTAAAATAAGCAAGAAACTTCATGGTAAACAATACATTGTTTAAAAAAAACAAATAATTTAATAAATTAAAAATATGCATTTTAATTTTTAAAGTAAAAAACACCCTATTTTTCAAGTGTATAGTACAAAATTTATAGAAACAAATGTTTCAATTTTAAAAACATAAACAATTGTGTAAATTAGGCTAGAAACATTATGGGGAACAATACACTGTTTTCAAAAAAATCAAATAATTTAATAAATTTAAAATATACGCTTTCATTTTCAAAGTTAAAAACACCCTTTTTTTTTCAAGTTTATAGTACACGATTTGTCAAAACAAATATCGATATTTTAAAAATATAAAAAATAGTGTAAATTAAGCTAAAAACTTCTAGGTGAACAATACATTGTCGTCAAAAAAATAAAATAATTTAATAAATTTAAAATATGTGATTTAATTTTTAAACTAAAAAACACCCTAATTTTCAAGTGTATAGTACACGATTTCTAGATACAAATATTGCAATTTTAAAAATACTAAAAAAATTATAAATTAACCAAGAAACTTATGGGGAACAATATATGGTTTTGAAAAAAATCAAATAATTTAATAATTTTAAAATATGCGTTTTCATTTTTAAAGTGAAAAACACCTTATTTTTCAAGTGTGTAGTACACGATTACTAGAAACAAATGTTACAAATTTAAAAATATAAAAAAACTAGTGTAAATTAAGCTAGAAACTTCATCGTGAACAATTCATTGTTGTCAAAAATATCAAAAAATTTAATAAATTTAAAATATGCGTTTTCATTTTTAAACTAAAAAACACCCTAATTTTCAAGTGTATATATAGAACACGATTTCTAGAAATAAATGTTGCAATTTTAAAAATATAAATCAAATAGTGTAAAATATGCTAGAAATTTTATGGTAAACAATACATGGTTGTCAAAAAAATCAAATAATTTAACAAATTTAAAATATGTGTATTCATTTTTAAAGTAAAAAACACCCTATATTTCAAGTGATAGTACACGATTTGTAGAAACAAATGTTGATATTTTAAAAATATAAAAAAAATGTAAATTAAGCTAGAAACTTCATGGTGAACAATACATTGTTGTCAAAAAATAAAATAATTTAATAAATTTAAAATATGCGATTTCATTTCTAAAGTAAAAAACACCCTAATTTTCAAGTGTATAGTACACGATTTCTAGATACAAATGTTGTAATTTTAATAATATTAAAAAAATTATAAATTAACCTAGAAACTTTATGGGGAACAATACATTGTTTTAAAAAGAACAAATAATTTAATAAATTTAAAATATGCATTTTCATTTTTAAAGTAAAAAACACCATTTGATTCAAGTGCATAGTACACGATTTCTAGAAATAAATGTTGATATTTTAAAAAAATAAAATATAATGGAAATTAATCTAGAAACTTCATGGTGAACAATACATTGTTTTAAATAAAACAAATAATTTAATAAATTTAAAATATGCGTTTTCATTTTTAAACTAAAAAACACCCTATTTTCAAAGTGTATATAGTAAGAAACAAATGTTGATATTTTAAAAAATAAAAATATAGTGTAAATTAACCTATAAAATTAATGGTGAATAATACATTGTTGTAAAAAAAATCAAATAATTTTTAAAATTTAAAATATGCGTTTTCATTTTTAAACTAAAAAACACCTTATTTTCCAAGTGTATATAGTATACGATTTCTAGAAACCAATGTTGATATTTTAAAAATTAAAAATATTGTGTAAATTAACCTAGAAACATAATTGTGAACAATACATTGTTGTCAAAAAAATAAAATAATTTAATAAATTTAAAATATGCACTTTAATTTTTAAAGTAAAAAACACCCTTTTTTTTCATGTTTATAGTATATGATTTGTTGAAACAAATGTTGATATTTTAAAAATATAAAAAAGAGTGTAAATTAAGCTAGAAACTTCTAGGTGAACAATACATTGTCATCAAAAAAATAAAATAATTTAATAATTTTAAAATATGCGATTTAATTTTTAAATTAAAAAACACCCTAATTTTTAAATGTATAGTACACGTTTCTAGATACAAATGTTGCAATTTTAAAAATACTAAAAAATTTATAAATTAACCTAGAAACTTTATGGGGAAAAATACAATGTCTGAATAAAAAAAATAATTTAATAAATTTAAAATATGTGTTTTCATTTTTAAACTAAAAAAGACCATATTTTCCGATTGTATATAGTATACGATTTCTAGAAACAAATGTTGTTATTTTAAAAATTAAAAATATAGTGTAAATTAACCTAGAAACATAATGGTGAACAATACATTGTTGTATAAAAAATCAAATAATTTTAAAAATTTAAAATATGCGTTTTCATTTTTTTTAGTAAAAAACACCATATATTTAGAGTGCATAGTACACGATTTCTAGAAATAAATGATGATGATATTTTAAAAATATAAAATATAGTATAAATTAAGGAAGAAATTGCATGGTAAACAATACATTGTTTAAAAAAAAGAAATAATTTAATAAATTTAAAATACGCGTTATAATTTTTAAAGTAAAAAACACCTTATTTTTCAAGTGTATAGTACACGATTTCTAGATACAAATGTTGTAATTTTAAAAAGATTACAAATTTTATAAATTAACCTAGAAACTTTATGGGGAACAATATATTGTTTTCAAAAAAATCAAATAATTTAATAATTTTAAAATATGCGTTTTCATTTTTAAAGTGAAAAACACCTTTTTTTTCAAGTGTATAGTGCACGATTTTTAGAAACAAATGTTGATATTTGAAAAATTTAAAAAATAGTGTAAATTAAGCTAGTAATTTCATAGTGAACAATACATTGTTGTAAAAAAACATCAAATAATTTAAGAAATTTAAAATATGCGGTTTCACTTTTTTAATAAAAACACCCTATATTTCAAGTCTATAGTACACAATTTTGAGAAACAAATGTTGCAACTTTAAAAATATAAAAAAATAGTGTAAATTAAGCTAGTAACTTCATCGTGAACAATTCATTGTTGTCAAAAATATAAAAAAATTAATAAATTTAAAATATGCGTTTTAATTTTTAAACTAAAAAACACCCTAATTTTCAAGTGTATATATAGAACACGATTTCTAGAAACAAATGTTGCTATTTTAAAAATATAAATCAAATAGTGTAAAATATGCTAGAAATTTTATGGTAAAAGATACATGGTTGTCAAAAAAAATAAATAATTTAATAAATTTAAAATATGTGTATTCATTTTTAAAGTAAAAAACACCCTATATTTCAAGTGATACTACAAGATTTGTAGAAACAAATGTTGATATTTTAAAAATATAAAAAAAATTTAAATTAAGATAGAAACTTCTCGGTGAACAATACATTGTTCTCAAAAAAAAATTTAATAAATTTAAAATATGCGGTTTCATTTTTAAAGTAAAAACACCATAATTTTCAGGTGTATAGTACACGATTTCTAGATACAAATGTTGTAATTTTAAAAATATTAAAAAATTTATAAACTAACCTATAAACTTTATGGGGAACTATACATTGTTTTAAAAAAACAAATAATTTAATAAATTTAAAATATGCGTTTTCATTTTTAAAGTAAACACCATTTGACTAAAGTGCATAGTACACGATTTTTAGAAATAAATGTTGATATTTTAAAAATATAAAATATAAAGTAAATTAAGCTATAAACTTCATGGTGAACAATACATTGTTTTAAAAAAAACAAATAATTTAATAAATTTAAAATATGCGTTTTCATTTTTAAACTAAAAAACACCCTATTTTTAAAGTTTATATAGTATACGATTTCTAGAAACAAATGTTGATATTTTAAAAATTAAAAATGTATTTTAAATTAACCTTGAAACATAATGGTGAACAATACATTGTTGTTAAAAAAATCAAATAATTTTAAAAATTTAAAATATGCATTTTCATTTTTTTTAGTAAAAAACACCATATTTTTCAAGTGCATAGTACACGATTTCTAGAAATAAATGATGATATTTTAAAAATATAAAATATAGTATAAATTAAGCTAGAAACTTCATGATAAAAAATACATTGTTTAAAACAAACAAATAATTTAATAAATTTAAAATATGCGTTTTAATTTTTAAAGTAAAAAACACCTTATTTTTCAAGTGAATAGTACACGATTTCAAGATACAAAGGTTGTAATTTTAAAAATATTAAAAAATTTATTAATTAACCTAGAAACTTTATGGGGAACAATATATTATTTTCAAATAATTTAATAATTATAAAATATGCATTTTCATTTTTAAAGTGAAAAACACCCTATTTTTCAAGTGTATAGTACACGATTTCTAGAAACAAATGTTTAAATTTTAAAAATATAAACAATTGTGTAAATTAGGCTAAAAAATTTATGGGGAAGAATACATTGTTTTCAAAAAAATAAAATAATTTAATAAATTTAAAATATGCGCTTTCTTTTTTAAAGTAAAAAACAACTTATTTTTCAAGTGTATAGTACACGATTTGTAGAAACAAATGTTGATATTTTAAAAATATTAAAAATAGTGTAAATTAAGCTAGAAACTTATTTGTGAAAAATAAATTGTTGTCAAAAAAATAAAATAATTTAATAAATTTAAAATATGCGATTTCATTTTTAAATTAAAAAACACCCTAATTTTTAAGTGTATAGTACACGATTTCTAGATACAAATGTTGCAATTTAAAAAATATTAAAAAATTTATAAATTAACCTAGAAACTTTATGGGGAACAATTTATTGTTTTCAAAAAATTAAATAATTAAATAATTTTAAAATATGCGTTTTTATTTTTAAAGTTAAAAACACCATTTTTTCAAGTGTATAGTACACGATTTCTAGAAACAAATGTTGATAATTTAAAAATATAAAAAAATAGGGTAAATTAAGCTAGAAATTTCATTGTGAACATTACATTTTTGTAAAAAAAAATCAAATAATTTAATAAATTTAAAATATGCGTTTTGATTTTATTTAGTAAAAAACACCCTATTATTCAAGTGTATAGTACACGATTTCTAGAAACAAATGTTGATATTTTAGAAACATAAAAAATATTGTAAATTAAGAATGAAACTTCATCGTGAACAATACATTGTTGTAAAAAAAATCAAACAAATTAATAAATTTAAAATATGTCTTTTCGTTTTTTAGTAAAAAACACCCTATATTTGAAGTCTATAGTACATGATTTCTAGAAATAAATGTTGATATTTTAAAAATATAAAAAAATAGTGTAAATTAAGCAAGAAACTTCATCATGAATAATACATTGTTGCCAAAAAAATCAAACAAGTTAATAAATTTAAAATATGTTTTTTTTGTTTTTTAGTAAAAAACACCCTATATTTCAAGTCTAGAAATTTCATGGTAAACATTACATTGATTTCAAAAAATATTAAATATTTTAATAAATTTAAACTATGCATTTTCATTTTTTAGTAAAAAACACCCTATTTTCCAAGTGTATATAGTATACGATTTCCAAAAACAAATGTTGATATTTTATAAATATAAAAAATAGTGTAAATTAAGCTAGAAACTTCATGGTGAACAATACATTGTTGTCAAAAAAATCAAATATTTCAATAAATTTTAAATATACTTTTCATTTTTTAAGTAAAAATCACCCTATTTTTCAAGTGTATAGTACGCGATTTCTAAAAACAAATGTTTCAATTTTAAAAATGTAAAAAGTTGTAAAAATTAAGCAAGAAAATTTATGGAAAACAATAGATTGTTTTCAAAACAATCAAATAATTAAATAAACTTAATATATTCATTTTAATTTTTAAAGTAAAAAACACCCTATTTTTCAAGTGTATAGTATATAATTTCTAGAAACAAATGTTGCAATTTTAAAAATATAAAAAATTGTAAAAATTAAGCTAGAAAATTTATGGGAAACAATAGATTGTTTTCAAAAAAATCTAATAATTAAACAAACTTAATATATTCATTTTAATTTTTAAAGTAAAAAATACCCTATTTTTCAAGTGTATAGTACACAATTTCTAGAAACAAATGTTGTAATTTTAAAAATATAAACAATTGTGTAAATTAAGCGAGAAACTTTATGGGGAACAATACATTGTTATCAAAAAAATGTAATAATTTAATAAATTTAAAATATGTTTTTTCATTTTTAAAGTAAAAAACACCCTATTTTTCAAGTGTATAGTACGCGATTTCTAGAAACAAATGTTTAAATTTTAAAAATATAAACAATTGTGTAAATTAAGCTAGAAACTTTATGGGGAACAATACATTGTTATAAAAAATCAAATAATTTAATAAATTTAAAATATGTGTTTTCATTTTTAAAGTAAAAAACACCATATATTTCAAGTCTATATAGTACACGATTTTTAGAAACAAATGTTGCAATTTTAAAATATAAAAAATTGTCTAAATTAAGCTAGAAACTTTATTTGGAACAATACGTTGTTTTCAAAAAAATCAAATATATTAATGAATTTAAAGTTTCCATTTTCATTTTTAAATTCCAAAACACCCCATTATTCAAGTGTATAGTACACGATTTTTAGAAACAAATGTTGCAAATATAAAAATTTTGTAAATTAAACTAGAAACTTCATGGTGTTACAATACTTTGTTTCCATAAAAATCAAATAATTTAATAAATTTAAAATATGTGTTTTCATGTTAAAATAAAAAAACACCCTATTTTTAAAGTGTATAGAACATGGTTTCTAAAAACTAATGTTGCAATTATAAAAATATTAATTGTAACATCCCGAAAATCCATCAAAGAGGCTTAGGACTTAAGGGATTGATTACAATTTACAAACAAAAGGAAGAAGGATTAGTTGCAAGTTAAAAGAAACAAAGATAACATGAATATTTGAATATGAACTGTCATATTCAAATATGAGCTGTCAATATTCGAATAGTATTCGGATATGCATGTCCATATTCGAATAGTTTTCGAATATGCAAGATAGTATTCAAATATGCAAGTAAAGAATTGAATACAGGAGCCTTATATTCGAATATGGACCCCAAAGTCTATAAATTGGGTTGCCTTGTCTCCAAACTGGTTGTTCTTCAGTTTCCTCACTTCTCACATTCCTAAAACCTCTGTTCCCAAACCAACTACGTCACAACTCTTTCACCCTAAGGCTTCCATCTCATAAAACTAAGGTTTCAAACGGTTTGAATCAGATTCAGAGGCACTACGGTAAAGGAACCGGAGTAGGAGATTGGGCTTAGAAGAGAAGGATAAAAGGATTCAGGGAAGTTCCAAGTAACCCTGAAAACCCCAAACCCCTAATACTTGGAATGTAGGAACATGTGACTAGGGAATGATAGGAACATGCTATTAGGGGAATCAAACTAATATGTTTTGTTTAAAAGTTTGCTGAATGATTAAATTATGCTTACTATGTTTGAAATATGCATGAAATAATTGATATGTGTATGAATTTGATAGGCTTTATGTTGATGAATGATGCATGTGATATCGTGAAACATGTTAAAGATATAAATAAGGTTTTTCTAGAATTAAATGTGATACAATTTGATATTGAAATGATTTTAAAATGGTTTGAAAAGAATTGTGTCCTAGTATTAGTATATTCAAATATGTATTTGAATATGGAATGCCATGTTCAAATAGATATATGAATATAACACCTCTGTCACATAAAAATCCGAGTGTGGAGTACATGGTAATCGGATAAGTGTATACTGGAAACCCTTGTTTGTACGCTATGTGATTGATATAACTCGGTGATGCATTAGAACTGAAAATGAAAATGTTAAAAGAGGCTCTTCCCACTCAATAGAGATTGAGCAAGAAGGTTAAGTCCCACAGGAAGTAGACCGGGTAAGAGGACAGAGCAGGAAATGGAAAAGATAAGAATGTAAGGTTATCCCGAAAGGGGGAAAATAACCTGAAGTACTGGGCTATCTTCACGAGGTAGGTAGTCTAAGTACAAAGGGTACTATCTTCAAGAGGTAGGTAGTTCCCTGGGCTAGCTCGAGAGAGGGTTAGTAGCCCGACAGGAGGATCCTGGGGGGACGCTCGCCAGGACCATGATGATGATGAGCTCAATACGCGTTACTGCCACGTGTTTTGGTAGATTCCCGGTGCACAGGATTTTCCGTTAAAAGAGGAAAGATATGAAAATGGAAAATGATCATGCATACATATCTATGTGATTGAAATTATACTTGTTGTATGTATGTTTGGTAGGGCTTGGATTTGGGACGGTTTTCCAATTAGACTGGCTGTAATACTGTATAAAACTATTTCTCTACTACCGACGTGTTACTCAGTTATATGTTGAAGCATATAACTGACGGTTACAGTATTGCAGGTGGCTTGGACTCGGAGAGTGTCAGTGCGTGAGTAGTTTTGCAGCCCTTTTTTGTTACTTAGGTAGTCATTTGTATCGTTGTATGGCTACCTTAGCTGGACACATGTATATTCTCTAGACTGTAGACAAACACTAATGTAAATATTAGTATTTTGATATATGTATATATGTTGTTCAAAATTCCGTTGTGTTTATGTTAAAAAAAAAAAACTACCCTAAAAATCTAGGTGTTACATTAACAATTGTGTAAATTAAGCTAGAAAATTCATGGGGAAAATTACATTATTTTAAAAATAATTAAATAATTTAATAAATTTTAAATATTAGTTTAAATTTTTAAAGTAAAAAACACCCTAATTTTTAAATGTATAGTACACGATTTCTAGAAACAAATGTTCCAATTTTAAAAATATTAAAAAAATTATAAATTAACCGAGAAACTTTATGGGGAACAATATATTGTTTTCAAAAGAATCAAATAATTTAATAACTTTAAAATATGCGTTTTCATTTTTAAAGTAAAAAACACTCTATTTTTCAAGTGTATAGTACACGATTTCTAGAAACAAATGTTGATATTTTAAAAATATAAAAAAATAGTGTAAATTAAGCTAGAAACTTCTTGGTGAACAATACATTGTTGTCAAAAAAATTAACTAATTTAATAAATTTAAAATATGCATTTTCATTTTAAAATAAAAAACACCTTATTTTTCAAATGTATAGTACGCGATTTCTAGAAACAAATGTTGCAATTATAAAAATATTAACAATTGTGTAAATTAAGCTAGAAACTTCATGGGGAAAATTACATTATTTTTAAAAAAATCAAATTATTTAATAAATTTTAAATATTAGTTTCAATTTTTAAAGTAAAAAACACCCTAATTTTCAAGTGTATAGTATACGATTTCTAGAATGAAATGTTGCAATTTTAAAAATATTAAAAATTTTATAAATTAACCTAGAAAATTTATGGGGAACAATATATTGTTTTCAAAAAATAAAATAATTTAATAACTTTAAAATATGCGTTTTCATTTTTAAAGTAAAAAACACCCTAATTTTCAAGTGTATAGTACACAAATTTTAGAAACAAATGTTGCAATTTTAAAAATATAAAAAATTATGTAAATTAAGCTAGAAACTTTATTGGGAACAATACATTGTTTTCAAAAAATTAAATATATTAATAAATTTAAATTATGCGTTTTAGTTTTTAAAATAAAAAACACCCTATTTTTCTAGTGTATAGTACAGGATTTTTAGAAACAAATGTTGCAATTATAAAAATATAAAAAATTTGTAAATTAAACTAGAAACTTCATGGTGAATAATACATTGTTTTAAAAAAATTGAATAATTTAATAAATTTAAAATATGCATTTTCATTTTTTTAGTAAAAAATATTGTATTTTTCAAGTGTATGGTACACGATTTCTAGAAACAAATGTTGATATTTTAAAACTATAAAAAAATAGTGTAAATTAAGCTAGAAACTTCTTGGTGAACAATGCATTGTTGTAAAAAAATCAAATAATTTAATAAATTTAAAATATACTGTTGGTCATGGCAACCATCACCCAAGAGGGGGGTGAATTAGGTGATTTAAAACTTTAAAACACTTTCAAGAAATTTAAACAATTTTGTGCAAATAAAAATTATAAGCAGCGGAACAATTTTATAAAGAACTCAATTTGCAAATCCAACTCAAATATAATGAGATTATGAGGAATTAGAGTATGAAGCAAGATGAGCAATAAAAATATAGATCAACAAATATGAGAGTTGAAAAAGTAGGGAAGAGAGAGAATCAATCACAGAGATTTATACTGGTTCGGTTACTAAACCTCCTTGTGACCTACGTCTAGTCTTCAAAACGGCACCACAGAAATACTTGTATTGATCAATCTTCAACAAGATTACACACTAAGAGCACTCCCCACCAGTTGATACCCCACCAATGTGCAAGAGTCTCAACTAGGGATACCTCACCCTAAAACAACTTTGAAGGATATCCCACCTTCAATCAACTAGAAGGATACCTCACCTTCTCTCCACAATTCACTTTAAGGTTTTACAAATAGTGAAGCTCTTAAAAGAGTAGATATTACAACTTCAAGCACAAAGATTTGAGCAAGACTTTAGCAAGAAAGAGCAATTTTGAATAACAAAGCTTTTTGAATGATGAGAATGATTCAAGATGAAAGACCAAGATTAAAGCATTTGATTCATGTTAGAAGAAGCTTAGAAATGAGATAATATGATTCTAATGTGATACTAGAGATGAAATCCTTGCTTCTTGTACTAGAATGGCCCAAGAACTCATATTTATAGCCCTCCATTCCAATCTAGTCGTTGCTAACCGTTTATAGCTCTGCACAGCCCATATTCGAATATATATTCGAATATAGAATCTCATATTCGAATATGGCACTTCTGGAAGCAGATTTTTCACATTTTGAAAGCTATATTCGAATATATATTCGAATATTAAAACCCATATTCGAATATGTATTCGAATATGCACTTACTGGTGCTTAGAAAGAAATATTCGAATCTATATTTGAATATCAAAAGCCATATTTGAATATGTAATCAAATATGCACTTACTGGTGCTTAGATATTCGAATATATATTCGGAATGAAATTCCTAACGACAATCTCTAATTTTGAAAAATCATAACTCCTTCATTTCTTCTCTGTTTCAAGCGAATGACTAGTTGTTAGAAAGCTCTTTGAGTCTACTTTCATATGAAACAAGTTTCAGATCAAAAATAAAAGTATTTTTAAAGATGTGATCAAAATAGTGAACAAAGGTCATTTTCCAAAACCTAAAAACAAAGGCTGAATTCAAAAGTTCATAACTTTTTCATTTGTGATCCATTTAGAGCAAAAGACTAGTCATTAGAAAGCTTATTGAGTCTATTTTTAAATGAAATAAGGTTTATCTCAATAATCAAAATACACGTAATGATATGATCAAAACGGTAAATATATATCAGCTTCCATATAAGACTATTGTTGAAAATATATTCGTTTATGCCTATTAACAAATTCAAATCAAATCTTTGAGTACTTTTAAACATCAACTCACTTTTCAAATCCTTATATAATTGAAAAATAATTTTCTCATGATAAAACACTTTTTAACCAATTTCTTTGGAAAACACATTTTCAAGGTTATGGTTTAAAATGATGCTATGAATACAAGGTGAAAGACAAGCTCTATCAAGTAATGACTTCTCAAATTTACACTTACATAGCCTAGAAAAGAAATATACCAAACTAAGACCTTAGGCTTATGCAATCCAAGCTTGTTAGTTTCTCTTCCATACTATCATAAGCGCTTTGCCATCATTGTCATTCTCCTTCTTGAGTTGATCATAATTGATTTTTCCATTTTTCTTGATCATTGCTTACTCTTAATGCTTGGACTATCTACAAGACATTTCTCACTTGAAAATCATAGTTAGTCCAAACTTCTAAACTCAAAATCAAATATGCTTGATTTATAAATGTATAAATCTAGTTAATCTATCAAGCATTCATGTACACATTGCATGATTATCGACTTGTATATCACAATAGAGAACACATAATTATGCAGGGTATAATGCACTCCATTAAGCTCATATAGTAGCATCTTAATTTAATCTTACATTTGTCAACATCAAAACATACTACAAATAACTTATTGCTATTGTATTTGTCATCATCAAAACATAATCTATTAAACATTTAAGCACACATACTTCTACATATGCGTTTTCATTTTTAAAGTAAAAAACACCCTATTTTTCAAATGTATAGTATGCGATTTCTAGAAACAAATGTTGATATTTTATATATAAAAAAATAGTGTAAATTAAGAAAGAAACTTCATGGTGAACAATACATTGTTGTCAAAAAAATCAAATAATTTAATAAATTTAAAATATGCATTTTCATTTCTAAAGTAAAAAACATCCTATATTTCAAGTCTATAGTACATGATTACTACAAACAAATGTTCCAATTTTAAAAATATAAAAAATAGTGTAAATTAAGCTAGAAACTTCATGCTAAAGAATACATTGATTTTTAAAAAATTAAATAACTTAATAAATTTAAAATATGCGTTTTCATTTATTTAGTAAAAAACACCCTATTTTTCAAGTGTATAGTACACGATTTCTAGAAAAAAATGTTGATATTTTAAAAATATAAAAAAAGTGTAAATTAAGCTAGAAACTTCATGGTGAAAAATACATTGTTGTAAAAAAAATTAAATAATTTAATAAATTTAAAATATGCGTTTTCATTTTTTCAGTAAAAAGCACCCTATTTTTCAAGTGTATAGTACACAATTTCTAGAAACAAATGTTGATATTTTTAAAATATAAAAAATAGTGTAAATTAAGCTAGAAACTTCATGGTGAACAATACATTATTTTTAAAAAAATCAAATACTTTAATGAATTTTAAATATGTGTTTTCATTTTTAAAGTAAAAAACACCCTATTTTTTGTAACACCTCAATTTTAGAGTCCTTTTTTTTTCTTTCCAAAACACTAATGGAAGCTAAGTTCTAATTTACAACAATTAAAAATAATAATAATTACACCCTTTCAATTTATACGGATTCCTATACAGCTGAACAAATTAATATATGAACTTGAGTCTTAGGTTCACCATGTGTGGTTACTACTAAGAAAATCCTAATCTCATCTCGCTTGTTTATTTTATTCTCCACAATGCCACGATACCTGCAATATGGTAACCATCAGTTATATGCTTTGCATATAACTGAGTAACCCCCGGCATTTTTGAAAACACTTTTATACCATATCGTAGCCAGTCTAACTGAAAAACACCCCATTTAGTCCCTAACACACAATTCAATCCACAATCAATGCAACACTCATAAATAATGCATGCTATGACAATTATAAATGTATGCATGCCATGATCTTTCATTATCATACTTGTTTCATTTCTTTTCTTTAGTCTTTTACGGAAGCCTCGTGCACAAGACTTCTCCCTAGGCGCATGGCAGCAACGCGAATTTGAGCTCAATCATGGGACCACGACAAGTGTCCCTACCATGATCAACTGCCAGGCTATCTTGACCCCATTCATTAGGAATAGCCCAGGACTTCCTTACCCATTCATTGGAATAGTCCTTTCTTTCAGGTCATCTGCCCAGTCATAGGGCAACCCTACTAGTTCAGGCCATCTTACCCCGTTCATTGGGAGACCCTACATTCTGAATCTTTTCATGCTTGTCCGCTTACCCGGTGTGTAACCAGTGGGAATTAACCCGCTTACTCAACATCCGTTGATGGGAGAAAGCTTAAACTTGTGTTTAAATTTAATTTTCATTTCACATCAAGTATTATCATGCATTTCACATCAACTCATATCACTTGCATTCAACATTCATCACATGACAATTTCATAATTCAAAATCAAAGAGCTTGCCATATCATTTCATAATCCTAAAGCATGTTACTAAGTCATATAAGCCTATTTCCTTACATTCCTATCATAAAACTAAGTTAAATAGACTTATATGGCATTTTAGAAGCAAAAATAGGTCAAAAAGGTATAGGACACTGTCGCCCAGGCCACCATTCTGGCGCCTGGGCACCAGAAACGTGTCACAAACTGCCACACAACAGAGTGCTGTCGCCCGGGCGCCCATCCTGGCGCTTGGGCGCCAATCACAGATGCAATACTGTGTGTTTTCTGTGTTCCAGTGCCTGGGCGCTCAGCACTAGCGTAGTCTGCTATTTTGACCATAACTTGAGTTATAGACCTCCAAATTGGGTGAAATCAGTGGAAAATGAAAGATAACAAAATTATCTACAACTTTTATTCAGAACTTAAGATCTAAATCAATTTTTTTCTAGTATATAAATTCGCTTGAATTCACTTGTCCATGTCAAAATCCCAATTTTGGCAGCTCTAAGTGTTTTGTCCATAACTCAAGCTATACAAATTGGATTCTCATGAAATTGGTAGCATTGGAAAGATAATAAAATTATATACAACTTTTATTCAGGCCACGAAATCAGAATCTAGTTTTAAATAGGTCTAATATCCATCTCAAACTATGTCAAAATTTATGAAAACAAGGAATGAAGCATTTGTTTACATCCTACCTACACATTCAAAAGTTATTCCTTCAATTCCCATCTCAATTCCCCCAAATCAAATTGACAATATGTTACACCCAATTCATATACACCTTCTTCACCCACACTCAACTTCCAAAAGCCAGGAAACCAAACAATTTTTCACCAAACATCACATATGCAATGCAATAATCCAAACATACACACATGGCATTTCAACCAAACCACATGCATCAAGTCCATTTATCAAACATCTAATATACACATGACAACCTATTTTAACATACATTCTCAAAAGCTCAATAACAACCACATGCAACAAAACCAAGTCATCAAATTTCACAAGTCTAAACCTATTTCTATCCTACCTTGCACCATAGCTCAAAATCACATTCCACACCACTTTCATTCCTTCACTAGTCTAGTTTGGGGCTTAGTGGGGTTACCTTCAAACTTTGAGTCCCTAAGCACTTCTTGTTCTCAAGCTCCACCAAATCTTTCAATCTCCACCACTAGACTTGGAAATCCCTAAATACCTCCAAATGAGAGTCATTAGCACCCTTAGGAACTCATTTTAGGGCTTGCATGTGAGATTAGAGGGGTTGGGGTTCATTTCTAGAGAGAGAAGGGAGTGAAGAGATGAGAGGGAAAATGGCTTGCATGTGGCTTACCTTGGTTCCCTTGGAAGATCAAGAGCTTGAGGAAGATCATTTGAGCCTTAGAGTGTAGAGATAAAAGATCAAATGCTTGGATTTGGGAGAGATGGGTGTGCCCTAGGAGAGCAAGTAGAAGGGAGTGGTAATGAGAATGTAAGAGTGTAAGTGAGCGAGAGTGAGGCGTGAGAGAAAAGGGAGGGAAGGAGTGAAGGGAAATTGTTTCCCTACTTTGCAACCAAGCTCCACTTATGAAACCTTAAAATTGCAACTTAATCCCTTCTCCATATTTTTATAGTTTTTGCAATCAAGTCCCTTGAGCCCACCTTGTTACCCATTAAATCTCTATTTTTTATTATAATCCAGTCCATTCCCCCTAATCCACTTTGCTTTCTAATCTTTTCTAGTTTCCCAAATTCCTTATCTTTTCTAAAATAGCCCCCTTAAGAATGAGTTTGTGAATCTAAATAATTTGCACTAGGAAATTAGAAATTTGGGATGTAACATTTTTCAAGTGTATAGTACGCGATTTCTAGAAACAAATGTTTCAATTTTAAAAATATAAAAAATTGTAAAAATTAAGCTAGAAACTTTATGGAGAACAATAGATTGTTGTCCAAAAATTCAGATAATTAAATAAATTTAAAATATGCATTTTTATTTTTAAAGTAAAAAACACCCTATTTTTCAAGTGTATAATACACGATTTCTATAAACAAATATTGCAATTTTAAAAATATAAATATTTGTGTAAATTAAGCTAGAAACTTTATGCGGAACAATACATTATTTTTAAAAAAATCAAATAATTTAATAAATTTAAAATATGTGTTTTTATTTTTAAAATAAAAAACACCCTATATTTTAAGTCTATAGTACACGATTTTTAGAAACAAATGTTGCAATTTTTAAAAAATAAAAAAATGTGTAAATTAAGCTAGAAACTTTATTGGGAACAATACGTTGTTTTCAAAAAAATTAAATATATTAATAAATTTCAAATTTTCGTTTTCATTTTTAAATTCCAAAACACCGTAATTTTCAAGTATAGTACACGATTTTTAGAAACAATAATTGCAATTATAAAAATATAAAAAAATTAGTAAATTAAACTAGAAACTTCATGGTGAACAATACATTGTTTTCAAAAAAATCAAATAATAGAATATTTTTAAAATATGCATTTTCTTTTTTAAAGTAATAAACACCCAATTTTTCAAGTGTATAGAACACGATTTATAGAAACAAATGTTGCAATTAGAAAAATATAAACAATTGTGTAAATTAAGCTAGAAAATTCTTGGGGAGAATTACATTATTTTCAAAAAAATCAAATAATTTAATAAATTTAAAATATGCGTTTTTATTTTAAAAGTAAAGAACACCCTAATTTTCAAGTACACGATTTCTAGAAACAAATGTTGCAATTTTAAAAATATTATAAATTTTATAAATTAACCTAAAAACTTTATGGGGAAAAATATATTGTTTTCAAAAAAATCAAATAATTTAATAACTTCAAAATATGCGTTTTAATTTTTAAAGTAAAAAACACCCTATTTTTGAAGTGTATAGTACACGGTTTCTAGAAACAAATGTTGATATTTTAAAAATATAAAAAAATAGTGTAAATTAAGCTAAAAACTTCTTGGTAAACAATACATTGTTGTAAAAAAAATCAAATAATTTAATAAATTTAAAATATGCATTTTTCATTTTTTTAGTTAAAAACACCTTATTTTTCAAGTGTATAGTACACGATTTCTAAAAATAAATGTTGATATTTTAAAAATATAAAAAAAAATAGTGTAAATTAAGCTAGAAACTTCTTGATGAACAATACATGGTTGTCAAAAAAATAAAATAATTTAATATATTTAAAATATGCGTTTTTATTTTTTTAGTAAAAAACACCATATTTTTCAAGTGTATAGTACACGATTTCTAGAACACCCTATTTTTCAAGTGTATAGTACGCGATTTCTAGAAATAAGTGTTTCAATTTTAAAAATATAAAAAATTGTAAAAATTAAACTAGAAACTTTATGGGGAAGATAAGATTGTTTTCAAAAAAATAAAATAATTTAGTAAATTTAAAGTATGCATTTTCATTTTTAAAGTAAAAAATCCCTATATTTCAAATGTATAGTACACGATTTCTAGAAACAAATGTTACTATTTGAAAAATATAAAAAATAGTGTAAATTAAGCTAGAAACTTCTTGGTGAACAATACATTGTTGTCAAAAAAATCAAATAATTTAATAAATTTAAAATATGCGTTTTCATTTTTAAAGTAAAAAACACCCTATATTTTAAATCTATAGTACACGATTTCTACAAACAAATGCTGCCATTTTAAAAATATAAAAAATTGTGTAAATTAAGCTAGAAACTTCATGGTTAACAATACATTGATTTCAAAAAAATTAAATATTTTAATAAATTTAAAATATTCATTTTCAATTTTTTAGTAAAAAACACATTATTTTTCAAGTGTATATAGTACACGATTTTTAGAAACAAATGTTGATATTTTAAAAATATAAGAAAATTGTGTAAATTAAGCTAGAAACTTCATGGTGAACAATGCATTGTTGTCAAAAAATAAAATAATCTAATAAATTTAAATCATGCATTTTAATTTTTTTAGTAAAAAACACCCTATTTTTCAAGTGTATAATACACGGTTTCTAGAAACAAATGTTGATATTTTAAAAAAATATAAAATAGTATTAATTAAGGTAGAAACTTCTTGGTGAACAATACATTGTTGTCAAAAAAATCAAATAATTTAATATATTTTAAATATGAATTTTTATATTTTTAGTTAAAAAGACCATATTTTTCAAGTGTATAGTACATGATTTTTAGATACAAATGTTGATATTTTAAAAAAATAAAAAATAGTGTATATTAAGGTAGAAACTTCTTGGTGAAAAATACATTTTTGTGAAAAAAATCAAATAATTTAATAAATTTAAAATATGCCGTTTTATTTTTAAACTCAAAAACACCCTATTTTTCAAGTGTATAGTACACGATTTCTAGAAACAAATGTTACTATTTGAAAAACATAAATAATAGTGTAAATTAAGCTAGAAACTTTTTGGTGAACAATACATTGTTGTCAAAAAAATCAAAATTTAAAATATGCGTTTTCATTTTTAAAGTAAAAAACACCCTATATTTCAAGTCTATAGTACACGATTTCTACAAACAAATGTTGATATTTTAAAAATATAAAAAATTGTGTAAATTAATCTAGAAATTTCTTGGTGAAAAATACATTGTTGTAAAAAAAATCAAATAATTTAATAAATTTAAAATATGTGTTTTCATTTTTTTACTAATAAACATTCTATTTTTCAAGTGTTTATTACACGATTTCTAGAAACAAATGTAGATATTTCAAAAATATAAAAAAATAGTGTAAATTAAGCTAGAAACTTCATGGTGAATAAGAAATTGTTTTCAAAAAAATCAAATAATTTAACAAATATTAAATATGTTTTTTTTCATTTTTTTACCAAAAAAACACCCTATTTTTCAATTGTGCAGTAAACGCTTTCTAGAAACAAATGTTTATATTTTAAAAATATAAATAATAGTATGAATTAAGCTAGAAACTTCTTGGTGAACAATACATTGTTGTAAAAAAAATCAAATAATTTAAAAATTTAAAACATGCGTTTTCATTTTTAAAGTAAAAAACACACTTTATATTTAAAGACTATACAAGATTTCTACAAACAAATTTTGTAATTTTAAAAATATAAAAAATTTTGTAAATTAAGCATGGTGAACAATACATTGATTTCAAAAAAAAAAATTTAATAAATTTTAAATATGCGTTTTCATTTTTTTAGTAAAAGACACCCTATTTTTCAAGTGTATGGTACACGATTTCTAGAAAAAATGTTGATATTTTAAAAATATAAAATAAAGTTTAAATTAAGTTAGAAACTGTATGGTGAATAATTCATTGTTGTCAAAAAAAATTTAATAAATTTAAAATATGCATTTTCGTTTTTAAAGTAAAAAACACCCTATAGTACACGATTTCTAGAAACAAATATAGATATTTTAAAAATATAAAAAATAGTGTAAATTAAGCTAGGAACTTCTTGGTGAACAATACATTGTTGTCAAAAAAAAATCAAATAATTAAATAAATTTAAAATATGCTTTTTCATTTTTTTGGTAAAAAACATACTATTTTTCAAGTATATAGTACACGATTTCTAGGAACAAATATTGGTATTATAAAAATATAAAATATTATGTAAATTAATCTAGAAATTTCTTAGTGAAAAATAAATTGTTGTAAAAAAAATCAAATAATTTAATAAATTTAAAATATGCGTTTTCATTTTGTTACTAAAAAATACCCTATTTTTCAAGTGTATAGTACACGTTTCTAGAAACAAATGTTGATATTTTAAAAATAAAAAAATTAGTGTAAATTAAGCTAGAAACTTCATAGTGCATAATATATAGTTTTCAAAAAAATCAAATAATTTAATAAAAATAAAATATACGTTTTCAATTTTTAAGCAAAAAACACCCTATTTTTCAAGTGTACAGTACACGCTTTCTAGAAACAAATGTTCATATTTTAAAAATATAAATAATAATGTGAATTAAGCTAGAAACTTCTTGGTGAACAATACATTTTTGTAAAAAAAATCAAATAATTTAAAAAATATAAAACATGCATTTTCATTTTTAAAGTAAAAAACACACTTTATAATTCAAGTCTATACACGATTTCTACAAACAAACTTTGCAATTTTAAAAATATAAAAAATTGTTTAAATTATGCTAGAAATTTCATGGTGAACAATACATTGATTTAAAAAATAATCAAATAATTTAATAAATTTAAAATATGCATTTTAATTTTTTTAGTATAAAACATCGTATTTTTCAAGTGTATGGTTCACGATTTCTAAAAATAATATTGATATTTTAAAAATATAAATAAAAGTGTAAATTAAGCAGGAAACTTCATGGTGAACAATACATTGTAGTCAAAAAAATCAAATAATTTAATAAATTTAAAATATGTATCTTCATTTTTAAAGTAAAAAACACCCTATAATTAGAGTCTATAGTACACGATTTCTACAAACAAATTTTGCAATTTTAAAAATATAAAAAATTGTTTAAATTAAGCTAGAAATTTCATGGTGAAAAATACATTGATTTCAAAAAAATTTAAATAATTTAATAAATTTATAATACACCTTTTCATTTTTTTAGTAAAAAACACCCTATTTTTCAAATCTATGGTACACAATTTATAGAAACAAATGTTGATATTTTAAAAATATAAAAAAATAGTGTAAATTAAGCTAGAAACTTCATGGTGATTAATATATTGTTGTCAAAAAAATCAAATAATTAATAAATATAAAATATGTGTTTTCATTTTTTAAGCAAAAAACACCCTATTTTTCTAGTGTACTACACGATTTCTAGAAACAAATGTTTATATTTTAAAAATATAACAACTAGTTTGAATTAAGCTAGAAAATTCATGGTGAACAATAAATTGTTGTAAAAAAAATTAAATAATTTAAAAAATTTAAAACATGCGTTTTCATTTTTAAAGTAAAAATCACACTTTATATTTCAAGTCTATAGTACACGATTTGTACAAACAAATTTTGCAATTTTAAAAATATAAAAAATTGCGTAAATTAAGCTAGAAATTTCAATGTGAACAATACATTGAGTTCAAAAAAATCAAATAATTTAATAAATTTCAAATATGCGTTTTTATTTTTTTTTAATAAAAAACACTCTATTTTTCAAGTGTATGGTTCACGATTTCTAGAAAAAATGTTGTTATTTTAAAAATATAAATAAAAGTGTAAATTAAGCAAGAAACTTCATGATGAACAATACATTGTAGTCAAAAAAATAAAATAATTTAATAAATTTAAAATATGAATTTTCATTTTTAAAGTAAAAAACACCCTATAATTCAAGTGTATAGTACACGATTTCTAGAATCAAATGTTGATATTTTAAAAATATAAAAAATAATGTAAATTAAGCTTGAAACTTCTTGGTGAGCAATACATTGTTGTCAAAAAAAATCAAATAATTTAATAAATTTAAAATATGTGTTTTCAATTTTTTAGCAAAAAAACACCATATTTTTCAAGTGTACAGTACATGATTTCTAGAAACAAATGTGGATATTTTAAAAATATAAAAAATAGTGTAAATTAAGCTAGAAACTTCTTGGTGAACAATATATTATTGTAAAAAAAATCAATTAATTTAATAAATTTTAAATATGTGTTTTACTTTTTAAAGTAAAAAACACTATATATTTCAAGTCTATAGTACATGATTTCTACAAACAAATTTTGCAATTTTAAAAATATAAAAATTGTGTAAGTTAAGCTAGAAATTTCATGGTTAAAAATACATTGATTTCAAAAAATATTAAATAATTTATTAAATTTAAAATATGCGTTTTCATTTTTTTAGTAAAAAACACCATATTTTTCAAGTCTATGGTACACAATCTCTAGAAAAAAAATGTTGATATTTTGATAATATAAATAAAAGTTTAAATTAAGCTAGAAACTTCATGGCGAAAAATACATTATTGTCAAAAAAATCAAATAATTTAATAAATTTAAAATATGCGTTTTCATTTTTAAAGTAAAAAACACCGTAAAATTCAAGTGTATAGTACACGATTTCTAGAAATAAATGTTGATATTTTAAAAATATAAAAAATAGTGTAAATTAAGCTAGAAACTTCTTGGTGAACAATACATTATTGTCAGAAAAAATCAAATAATTTAATAAATTTAAAATATCCATTTTCATTTTTTTGGTAAAAAACATACTATTTTTCAAGTATATAGTACACGATTTCTAGAAACAAATGTTGATATTTTAAAAATATAAAACAATAGTGTAAATTAAGCTAGAAACTTCATGGTGAATAATATATTGCTGTAAAAAATATGAAATAATTTAATAAATTCAAAATATGCATTGTCATTTTTTTAGCAAAATACACTTTATTTCTATAAAGAAATGTTGATATTTTAAAAATATAAAATATAGTGTAAATTAAGCTAGAATTTTCTTGGTGAACAATACATTGTTGTAAAAAAAAATAAATTAATTGAATAAATTTAAAATACGCTTTTAATTTTTAATGTAAAAAACACTCTATATTATAAGTCTATAGTACACGATTTATACAAACAAATTTTGCAATTTTAAAAATATAAAAAATTGTGTAAATTAAGCTAGAAACTTCATTTTGAACACGACATTGATTTCAAAAAAAGAATTAAATAATTTAATAAATTTAAAATATGCGTTTTCATTTTATTAGTAAAAAACAACCTATTTTTCAAGTGTATGGTACACGATTTCTAGAAACAAATGTTGATATTTTAAAATTATAAAATAATAGAGTAAATTAAGCTAGAAACTTCATGATGAAAAATACATTGTTGTCAAAAAAATCAAATAGTTGAATAAATTTAAAATATGCATTTTCATTTTAAAAGTAGAAAACACCCTATATTTTAGGACTAGAGTACACAATTTCTACAAACAAATGTTGCAATTTTAAATATAAAAAATTGTGTAAATTAAGCTAGAAACTTCATGGTAAACAATACATTGTGGTCAAAAAAATCAAATAATTTAATATATTTAAAATATGCGTTATCATTTTTTTAGTAAAAAACACACTTTTTCAAGTGTATAGTACACGATTTCTAGAAACAAATGTTGATATTTTAAAAATATAAATAAAAGTTTATATTTAGCTAAAACTGCATGGTGAACAATACATTGTTGTCAAAAAAATCAAATAATTTAATATATTTAAAATATGCGTTTTCATTTTTAAAGTAAAAAACACCCTATATTTCAAGTGTATAGTACACGATTTCTAGAAACAAATGTTGATATTTTAAAAATATAAAAAATAGGGTAAATTAAGCTAGAATCTTCTTGATGAACAATAAATTGTTTCCAAAAAAATCAAATCATTTAATTAATTTAAAATATGCTTTTTCAATTTTTTTAGTAAAAAACACCCTATTTTTCTAGTGTATATAGTACACGATTTCTAGAAACAAATGTTGATATTTTAAAACTATAAAAAAATAGTGTAAATTAATCTAGAAACTTCATGGTATATAATATATTATTGTCAAAAAAATCAAATAATTTAATAAATTTAAAATATGCGTTTCCATCTTTTTAGCAAAAAACACCCTACTTTTCAAGTGTACAGTACACGATTTCTAGAAACAAATGTTGATATTTTAAAAATTTAAAAAATAGTGTAAATTAAGCTAGAAACTTCTTGGTGAACAATACATTGTTGTCAAAAAAATCAAATAATTTAAAAAATTTAAAATATGCGTTTTCATTTTTAAAGTAAAAAACATCCTATATTTCAAGTCTATAGTACACGATTTCTACAAACAAATGTTGCAATTTTAAAAATATAAAAAATGGTGTAAATTAAGCTAGAAACTTCATGGTAAACAATACATTGATTTTAAAAAAATTAAATAATTTAATAAATTTATAATATGCGTTTTGTAACACCTAATAAAATTTAAGGCTAAGTTTTTTTTGTTTTTTTGTTTTTTTGTAAAACACCGTTAAGTAATATGCATCATAGATGGATCTCCTTTGTAAGTTAAATAACACTTAGTTTAAGGGACTATCATATGCTCCATCAAAATACATGAGTTCATAGTAATAATAATAATAATAAGTTTCGCTAAATTTTAATTTACTATAATTAATAAAATAATAATAATAATAATAATTTCAACTCTTTCAATTTATACGGATTCCTATACAGCTGAACAAATTAATATATGAACTTAAAACTTAGGTTCACCATGCGTGACTATACCTAAGAAAAGCCCACAGCTCATCCCATCTGTGGCTTTTGCTTCGCAATCTTCCGATACCTGCGATATGGTAACCGTCAGTTATATATAAACATATAACTAAGTAACCCCCGGCATTTTTGAAAACAGTTTTATACCATATCGTAGCCAGTCTAACTGGAAAACACCCCATTTAATCCCTAACACACAATGCAATCCACAATCAATGCAACAACTCATACATAATGCATGCTATGACAATTATGGATGTATGCATGCCATGATTTTTCATTATCTTACTTGTTTCATTTCTTTTCTTTAGTCTTTTACGGATGCCTCGTGCACAAGACTTCTCCCTAGGCGCATGGCAGTAACGTGCATTTGAGCTCAATCATGGACCACGGCAAGCATTCCTACCGTGATCAACTGCTGGGCTATATATCTTGACCCCTTTCGTTGGGAATAGCCCAGGACTTCCTTACCGTTCATTGGAATAATCCTTTCTTTCGGGTCATCTACCCAGTCACAAGGCAACCCTACTAGTTCAGGCCATCTTACCCCGTTCATTGGGAGACCCTACATTCTCAATCTTTTCATTCTTGTCCGCTTACCTGGTATCTGACCGATGGAACTCAACCCGCTTACTCAACATTCGTTGATGGGGGAAAGCTTAAACTTGTCTTTAAATTTCATTTTCATTTCACATAAAATACTATCATGCATTTCACATTCAACTCATATCATTTGCATACAACATTCATCATTCATCATTCATGACATTACAATTTCATTACTCATTTATTAAATCACTTTCCATCCATGTCATAACACTCTACTTATCATAATCATTTCATGACGCTAATACATGTTACTAAGTCCTATAAGCCTATTTCCATTCATTCCTAACTTAGAAATAGGTTACAATGAATTTTAGAAGCTAAAATAGGTCAAGGAGGTACAGAGCACCGGCGCTTGAGCGCCAGGCAACGTTTTTCCACTGCCAGAAAATTCATCCTGGAACTCGACCCCCAATCCTGGCACTTGAGCGCCAGACATCCATTTGCCACTGCCAGAAATTTTGTCCTGGCGCTCGAGCCCCAGCGACAGATGACAGGTTTTTGCGAATTTAACTAAAAACTCAGTTTCTTTCCTTTCAACCTCTTTACTTGACCCCATTTTCACTTCCAAAACACTACCCACATTATGGCACAACAAATTCACACATATGCAATCAAATTATCATAAATCAAGTGCAATTTAGCATATTCAATATCAATTGCTTCAAAATTCAACTTCACATTAAGACCACAAAACACACTTTCAACACACTCACCCATTACTTCTCAATTCACAAATAGAAGCTATTATCACCCCATTAGGACTCCATTTCAAGCTTGCATGCTAGAGATTTGAGTTGGGAGATCATTTTTCCCAAAATGGGGCTTGACTAAGAATGAGAGTGAGTGGAGATGCATGGCTTACCTAGGCACTTCAATGGCTTCTCTAAGCTTCCAAATGCCTTCTCCAAGCTCCAATGGTGAAGAATCAAGGAAGGAGAAGCTTCATCTCTCTTGGGCTTGGGCAACCCTAGGAGAGTAAGTATGAAAATGAGAAGTGAAGACAGTGAGGAAGAGAGAAAGGGGCGAGAATGAGAGGGGAATTTATGTGCCAAAGTTGGTCAATCATTCATTGCATGTATGAAATGGAAGAGTAAAGTGAGGAAGTTGGTTAATGGTGGTGGGGAAGAAGAGAGCCCTTATGGAAGATGAAGAAGAAGAGGTGATTGTGATTTGGGAGAGTGAAGTGGCGTGAGAGAAGAGGGGAAGAAGTGAAGGGAAGTTGTTTCCCTACTTTGCAATCCAAGTCCCCACTTATGAAACCTTAAAATTGCAACTTAATCCCTTCTCCACATTTCTATAGTTTTTGCAACCAAGTCCCTTCAGCCCACCTTGTTACCCATTTAATCTCTATTTTTATTATAATCTAGCTCTTTCCCCCTAATCTAATTTGCTTTCTAATCTATTCTAGTTTCCCAAATTCCTTATCTTTTCTCAAATAGCCCCTTAAGAGTGAGTTTGTGAATTTAAATAATTTACTATAGGAAATCAGAAATTTGGGATGTTACAATTCTACCCCCTTAAAAGAATTGTGTCCTCACAATTCGTTTGAATTCCTAGCTCAAAGAACGTTCATAACTGAGATACCTTGAGAGAGCTATAGGTTCCAAAACCTAACGCATTTTAAACTAGCAAGAGTTTTGACCAAGGTCGGGAGCTTGATGGAGTAAATTTTAACGAAGTGTAGTACGACTAAGTTAGAATTTCAACATAAATGTTATATAATTTTAAGAAGACCCTAATTCGATAGAGTCAAAAAATACCTTATTTGGGGAAAATGGCTTTAGGACCTTGTTTTAGATCGTGATTTCCAAAATCATGGACTTGGAAGAGATCAAGATGAAAATGACATTTAGATCAAAAGTACATTGAGGGAATAAGGATCTACTCCTGAGATGCGACCTTTTTTTTTTTTTTTGAGAACTATCTGGAAGACTGGCTCAATTTAGACTTGATGGTACCGAATATCAAGTACTTAATAGAAGTTTCATAGGCTTATTGAATAAATTAGGCGTAACTGAAGAAGTTGCTATCATCGCTATCCTTCAAATTGAGGGGATTTTGAAATGGTAAGAAGTAACTTAAAGTGACTCTAATTTCTGAATTAGGCTTCAAAAGTTACAAGACCTAGAATATGCGTTTTCATTTTTCAAAGTTTATGGGGAACAATATATTGTTTTCAAAAAAATCAAATAATTTAATAACTTTCAAATATGCTTTTTCATTTTTAAAGTAAAAAACACCCTATTTTTTAAGTGTTTAGTACACGATTTTTACAAACAAATGTTGCTATTTTAAAAATATAAAAAAATAGTGTAAATTAAGCTAGAAACTTCATGGTGAACAATACATTGTTGTCAAAAAAATCAAATAATTTAATAAATTTAAAATATGTGTTTGCATTATTAAAGTAAAAAACACCCTATTTTTCAAGTGTATAATACGCGATTTGTAGAAACAAATGTTACTATTTTAAAATTATAAAAAAAAGTGTAAATTAAGCTAGAAACTTCTTGGTGAACAATACATTTTTGTCAAAAAAATAAAATAATTTAATAAATTTAAAATATGCGTTTTCATTTTTAAAGTAAAAAACACCCTATATTTCAAGTCTATAGTACACGATTTCTACAAACAAATATTGCAATTTTAAAAATATAAAAAATTGTGTAAATTAAGCTAGAAACTTCATGGTAAACAATACATCGATTTCAAAAAAACTTAAATAATTTAATAAATTTAAACTATGCGTTTTCATTTTTTTAGTAAAAAACAACTTATTTTACAAGTGTATAGTACACGATTTCTAGAAACGGTAACATCCCAAATTTTTAATTTCCTAGAGCAAATTATTTAGATTCACAAACTCATTCTTAAGGGGCTATTTTAGAAGAAATAAGGAATTTAGGGAACTAAAATAAATTATAAAGCATATAGGATTAAGGGAAAAGGACTAGGTTATGATATGAATACAACTAGAGATTTAAAAATATAGCAATGTTGGGTTAGGGGATTAAAATATAAAATTAGAAAGTTGTAACTATGTCCTTGTGGTTTTATTTATTCAAATTTTGTTAAGTTGAACTTTTATTAAATTTTAAAAAGACAAGGACCTAGATACAATTTTTAATAAATTAAAACTAAGGACTACGCTCTTACCATGCACTCACCCTCACCTAACCAATACACCCTCACTTATTTCACTCTCACTCACGTACACACACATCACAACACAATAAACAAAACTTGAAAGAAATGAAGAGAGAGGGTGGCGGGAGAGAAAGAAGAAGGTGGTGGTGGCCACCACTTTGAGTGCTTGCATGGTGGCCTTTCGGCCACCGATTGCTGCCGGAGCAGTTAAAGAAAATGATCTACGCGTTGGGAACTTCAATTCTACTGGTTTAGAATCTTTCACGGTGAAATTTAGAGATTAAGTTTAGAGCTCCAATTCTAAGGTAACCCCACTAAACCCCAAACTTAAAACTCCAATTAGGGAAATTAGGAATTTGAGGTTTTATTATGTTAGGTTTTGGACTTGACTTGGTTAGATTACATGGATTTAGCTTGTATGCATATTGGTGTACATGTTTCTTGTGTTCTTGAAGTGTGAGTTTGATCTTGGTTGAATTGGTTCTGTATGTGTGGGGTTGATGCATTTATGTTGATTCTTTGTTTGGATATTGGATTGTGAATGTGAATGTATGAGAATGATCTTGATGATAATGTGAATTTGATGAAATTGGACTTTGGTCATCCTTGTGAATTGATCTTTGAGTTATTTATATTCAATTAGATGAAGTTAATATGATTTTGAGGAATTGAGATGGAAGGGAGGATTGAAATTTGTGAAAAGTTGATCATGACCATTTCCCCCTGTTTTGGAACAATTTGAACTGGACTTTTGAATTGGTTTTAATTGTAATTTGACTTCGTGGTCTTCATAATAGTTGTAGAGCACACACTTAGCTTTCAAATTCTTTTGGTTTCACTCAATTTGGCGGTCTACAACTTTAGTTATGACCAAATTACTGAGACAGGGTTTATATGAAAGTATCTGTTTTGTTGATTGCACATCCCTGTCAAAGATGACTGTTTTTGACAATTAAACTTTTAGAACTAGGTTTGTGGTCGTCATAAGAGTAGTATAGCATCGTCTTAGCTTTCAAATGCTTTTGGTTTCACTCAATTTGGAGGTCTACAACTCAAGTTATGGGCAAAATATGAACAGGGGTGCGCACACCTTCCTAGGCTGTGCGCACAAGATTGGGCAGCAGCTCTAGGGGTGAATTAAGGTGCACACACCTTCCTAGGCTGTGCGCACAAGATTGTGTTTGATAGCTTCTAAGTGTTTTCTACATCTTTTCTTCAACTTTCTTCATTCTTTCCTTCATTATTCAAGTCCAATTCTCTAAAATCAACACTTCTCTATGCTTTATTCCTACATGAACATAATCAAACAAAATGAAATGAAACGATTATGATAAGTATAGTGTTATGACATGGATGGAAAGTGATTTAATTAATGATTAATGAAACCGTAATGTCATAAATGATGAATGATGAATGTTGTATGCAAATGATATGAATTGAATGTGAAATGCATGAAAATATTTTATGTGAAATGAAAATGAAATTTAAAGACAAGTTCAAGCTTTCCCCCATCAACGGACGTTGAGTAAGCGGGTTGATTCCCACCGGTCAGACACCGGGTAAGTTGACAAGCATGAAAAGATTGAGAATGTAGGGTCTCCCAATGAACGAGGTAAGATGACCTGAACTAGTAGGGTTGCCCGGTGACCGGGAAGATGGCCCGAAAGAAAGGACTATCCCATTGATGTGGGGTTAAGATAGTCCTGGGCTATCCCGTTGATGTGGGGTCAAGATAGCCCGGCATCCAGTTTGATCATGGTAGGGATGCTTGCCGTGGTCCTTGTGTTTTGAGCTCAACCTCGCGTTACTGCCACGCGCTAGGGGAAGTCTAGTTCACGAGGCTTCCATAAAAGACTCAAAAAAAGAAAAGAACTAAGTATGTTAATGAAAGATCATGGCATGCATACATCCATAATTGTCATAGCATGCATTTTGTATGAAATTGTTGCATTGAATTGATCGTGTGTTAGGAATTTAAATGGGGTGTTTTCCAGTTAGACTGGCTGTGATATGGTATAAAAATGTTTTCAAAACGTCGGGGGTTACTCATTTATATGTTTTGCATATAACTGACGGTTACCATATCACAGGTATCAAAAGATTATAAAGTGAAAGCCATAGATAGGATGAGTTGTGGGCTTTTCTTAGGTATAGCCACACATGGTGAACCTAAGTCTCAAGTTCATATATTAATTGGTTCAGCTGTATAGAAATCCGTATAAATTGAAAGGGTTGTAATTATTATTATTATTATTATTAATTGTTGTAAATTAGAATTTAGCTTCCGTTAGTGTGTTGGAAAAAAAAACAAACTCAAAAATTAAGGTGTTACATTTATGGTATTAAAGCAGTTTGATCCTTCGGACTGTAATGATAATGAGACGATAGTCAGCTGAACGATTAATGTTCTGAACATATCTATTAGGTGTGTCATAAGCTTCGAAGGAACGTGTAGCTAATATTTAGTCTGATCAATTAAATATTGGTGCATGAGAGTAGAAGTTATGACCACTAATGGACAAGAATGATCTTTAAAGTGATTGTTCTTCTTTTAGTAACTTTCATGGAAAATAGGACGAGACATTCGGATATAGGTGTACCGGTGTTGTGATTGTAAGATATTGGATTTGGCCAGTTCAGTACCTTAGTCACAGTATTGATGCATTTATAATCAATGGATTCAAGTCACTAGCCTAGAATGAGTATCAAGTAGGATATCTTTTAAGGATAAATTTGTTTAGCCTTCTAGAATAGATATTGGAAAATGGGTGTGAAGATTTTCCGAAATTAGGATTTGAATTCCTTAAATCTTCTTCCCTTTATGATTGTGATTGACGAACTATCCACGTAAATCCTAGAAATCAAATTCTCTATCTTATTCGGGAAATTCACCAAGCCTAAATTCGAATCAATGTTGTGATTGAATAACTTTTATTGCTTATTCCATACCATTATGTGCTTTCTTTCTTGATGAATTTATCATAAATTTTAATTTGACGGTCACGTATCCTTAGAGAAGTTCCAGGACTTATTTGCCTATACCGATTCCATTGATGTCTCTTCATGTAACTACATCTTATAGTAACCCTATTTCCATTTTTATAGATGTGGCGTAACATTGTATCTTGAAAATTGTTATAAATTAAGAGTTTTCCTGTAGATAAAATCCAAGCTGCCTTTAGGTTCAAGATTTAGAAATTATTTCCGCTTGAGGTTGTATTAAGTTAGTTTTGTAAACCTAATCTTAAAAAGATTCAAGTCACACATCTTACTCTACCATTAACATTGGAATCAATTCTTTTGAGACACTCTATTCCAATGTTCATGTAATCTCGATCTAAACCTTATTATGGGATTCAATAGTATTGTTTTACGCGTGATGACTCTAGAGATAAGTCTCTCTTTCCTTAAGTTAATCGCAAAAGTCTTAGCATTCAGTTCCCTCAAATTTTAGCAATATTTTAAGCCACACCCTTAGACGCTTCTATGCAAAGACCTAGAGAGACCCTAGGATAAGATGAGTTCAATTTCGGATACCATTTCAATTTAGTCGGATTATCCCCAACGATCTTCTAAAAGTTCTATTTTTACTCTAGAACAAGCACTAAGACCTCTCCACATGAAGATTTCTAAATAGTCCATTCGACTCTTAAAAATGCCTTACAAGCGCACTATAGGAGCCATGAAATATTTTCTCTATTTTCAAGAATATACTTAACCCTTGTTGATTTTTTTTTTGTTGAACATATCTCTAATGTACAAATATTTAGTTTCCACTTGAATTGTTTCATTTTCCTTAGAGTGAACCCCTCTTGATTCGAGAGACCAATTAGCTATTGGAATCTTTCTGTGTAGATCATTACAGAAGACGACTACTAGTGAAACTCCCACTCTCGAAACCATGTTATGGGGATTTCTAGCATACTTGGTAGACAATTATGTCCCTAAGCCTAGCTCCTAGTTACTTGTGTTTAGTTTCTCTGGTTAGTCCAAAAACACAAAATCCTAAATTCCTTCAATTATAATCATCTTAAAATCTCTTATAGATCATTGAGAAACTTATTGCCTTAGGAGTAGACAAGAATCGTATAAGATTCAGGTCATAACTAAATTAGAATTGCACTACAAGAGTATAAACACATTCAATCTCATATTTCCATCCAATTCCGTGGAGCCCAAATTTTTCCAAGGTTAAACCACGCTTGCAACCTACCTAAGCATGCTACACCTATTTGGTTCTTTAAGAACATACGTTACCACGCCGACTTTAAGACTAAGTTAAGCTTGTTTTATTTTATCTATCTCGAATTCCACGGTTTAGAACTTTACTTTTTGTGATTTCAAATTCTGTTTAATTTTGAAGTTCTAATCAGTATAGGAAATTCTTTCAAAACCCTAGTGCACTATCACAGTTAAAGATTTCCTTGGTGACCTAAACTCATGAAGCCATTTGGACAGTCACCAAAATACCCTTATTTATGTTCAAGTTCCTAATCTTAGATCCGAGTTGCCTTGAAAGACGACCCAATCAGAGTGGAACAACTAAAGCGTTAGAGGACTTCATAATAATCCTCCATTCAGATTCTGAAGATTTGGATCTTCTTAAAGTTTGAACCCATATAAGCTTCTATGTGGTTTATCGCTAATGGATTAGTATTGACCATTTAGAGAATTCCTTTTAACTCTCTCTGTCAATTTGAACTTAGATTTCCAAAAATTTAAATCCTATGAGTCTAGACAAGTCCAATTACTCCTAGTAACCATTTGATTTCAAGCTTTAGATAATCTCCCCCAGAGATTCCTAGAGACCTAAACAACTCTGGTTGTTATATGATTTTGTATTCCGGCTAAGCACCCCGACTTCCTTGTAAATTCAGTTACTTATTCGAAGTATAAGCTAACGATAAGTTTAGCTTTACAGTAAATCTCTAACTCCAATCCTTGTAGGGTTATAAGAATTTCCTTGACGTGATACACCGTCATTATAGTCATAAACTACAATGCTTCCACCAAAACAAATATGTTGGCACTCGAATCAGTTCCCAACTTTCCAAATCCTGAATTCTTACTTAGGTAAGGAGACAACGAGCTCTTATCATGCTATTATCATTTCAACCATTCTCTTTATATCATGACAACAAGTTCATGGACATCCGCCTTTAAAGACACGTGCAAAGACACATTCTGATCCACTCTAACTCACATCAACAACTTGAAATTATTTAATCATCCTAGAATTAAAGTGTTACCCCTAAGAAGGAATAAGAATACGCTTTAATTCAAGTAGTCTTTCACCGCACGTTCAAGGAATCTATGCTTCTTACATTGAATTCCTCCCACCCTACAACCAAGACCTAACAGGTTATACGACCTTGAACTCAGAACCAAATTTCACTAGAAACATCAATGCTTGTAGAATCTTGACCTCTACTTCAAAACTAGAGTCTTAGTAACCCTTCTAAACTTTCTTTCAGAAATTCTAAATCTCAGTGATGAATTAAGCTAAGTTAATTCATTAGTAGGTCTTGTAACTTTTGAAGTCTAATTCATAAATTATAGGCACCTTAAGTTACTTTCCGCCAGTTCAAATTCCCCTCAACGTGAAGGATAACCTTAATCACGACTCATTCAATTACGCCTATTATATTCACTAAGTCCACGAAATTCCATTAAATACTTAATATACAATATCATCAATTTAAATTGTGCAATTCTTATCAACACTTTCCACTAAATTGCAGTGAATACTCTAGCAAAGTGAAGGTCAAATCTCAGGGGTAGACCTTATTTTCGAAAAATATACTTGTGGGCTCATTCCATAATTACCTTATCCTTTCCATACTCATGATTGAGGATACTACAATTCTAGAACGAGATCCTAAAGTCATTTTTCGAAGAATATATTGGTTCGCTCTATATGATTTAAGGTTTTCCTAAAATCATATGACAATCTTGGGGGAAATTATAGAATTTGAACTATCTTTCGTTACAACCTACCTCAAGCAAACTCATGACATCAATCGGAACCCTTGCTAAGCTATAACGTCTTCTATGAGCTAAGGGTTTAGAATGAATTGTGAGGACACAATTCTTTTAAGAGGGGTAGAATTGTAACATCCAAAATTTTTTATTTCCTAGAGCAAATTATTTAGATTCACAAACTCATTCTTAAGGGGCTATTTCAGAAGAAATAAGGAATTTAGGGAACTAAAATAAATTATAAAGCATATAGGATTAAGGGAAAAGGACTAGGTTATGATATGAATACAACTAGAGATTTAAAAATATAGCAATGTTGGGTTAGGGGATTAAAATATAAAATTAGAAAGTTGTAACTATGTCCTTGTGGTTTTATTTATTCAAATTTTGTTAAGTTGAACTTTTATTAAATTTTAAAAAGACAAGGACCTAGATGCAATTTTTAATAAATTAAAACTAAGGACTACGCTCTTACCATGCACTCACCCTCACCTAACCACTACACCCTCACTTATTTCACTCTCACTCACGTACACACACATCACAACACAATAAACAAAACTTGAAAGAAATGAAGAGAGAGGGTGGCGGGAGAGAAAGGAGAAGGTGGTGGTGGCCACCACTTTGAGTGCTTGCATGGTGGCCTTCTGGCCACTGGTTGCCACCGGAGCAGTTGAAGAAAATGATCTACGCATTGGGAACTCCAATTCTACCCGTTTAGAATCTTCCACGGTAAAATTTAGAGATTGAGTTTAGAGCTCCAATTCTAAGGTAACCCCACTAAACCCCAAATTAAAACTCCAATTAGGGAAATTAGGAATTTGAGGTTTTATGATGTTAGGTTTTGGACTTGACTTGGTTAGATGACATGGATTTAGCTTGTATGCATATTGCTGTACATGTTTATTGTGTTCTTGAAGTGTGAGTTTGATCTTGGTTGAATTGGTTCTGTATTTCGATAATGGATTGTGAATGTGAATGTATGAGAATGATCTTGATGATAATGTGAATTTGATGAAATTGGACTTTGGTCATCCTTGTGAATTGATTTGAGTTATTTATATTGAATTAGATGAAGTTAATATGATTTTGAAGAATTTAGATGGAAGGGAGGATTGAAATTTGTGAAAAGTTAATCATGACCATTTCCCCCTGTTTTGGAACAATTTGAATTGGATTTTTGAATTGGTTTTAATTGGAATTTGACTTCGTGGTCTTCATAAGAGTTGTCAAGAACTCCCTTATCTTTCACATTCTTTTGGATTCACTCAATTTGGAGATCTACAACTCTAGTTATGACCAAATTACTGAGACAGGGTCTATATGAAAGTATCTGTTTTGTTGATTGCACATCCCTGTCAAAGATGGCTGTGTTGGACAATTAAAACTTTAGAACGAGGTTTTGTGGTCTTCATAAGAGTTGTAGAGTATCCCCTTAGCTTTCAAATGCTTTTGGTTTCACTTAATTTGGAGGTCTACAACTCAAGTTATGGGCAAAATATGAACAGGGGTGCGCACACCTTCCTGGGCTGTGCGCACAAGATTGTGTTTGACAGCTTCTAAGTCTTTTCTATATCTTTTCTTCAACTTTCTTCATTGTTTCCTTCATTATTCAAGTCCAATTCTCTAAAATCAACACTTCTCCATGCTTTATTCCTACATGAACATAATCAAACAAAATGAAATGAAACGAATATGATAAGTAAAGTGTTATGACATGGATGGAAAGTGATTTAATTAATGATTAATGAAATCGTAATGTCATAAATGATGAATGATGAATGTTGTATGCAAATGATATGAATTGAATGTGAAATGCATGAAAATATTTTATGTGAAATGAAAATGAAATTTAAAGACAAGTTTAAGCTTTCCCCCATCAACGGATGTTGAGTAAGCGGGTTGATTCCCACCGGTTAGACACCAGGTAAGTGGACAAGCATGAAAAGATTGAGAATATAGGGTTTCCCAATGAACGGGGTAAGATGACGTGAACTACTAGGGTTGCCCGGTGACCGGGAAGACGGCCCGAAAGAAAAGAGTATCAGATTGATGTGGGGTTAAGATAGTTCTGGGCTATCCCATTGACGTGGGGTCAAGATAGCCCGGCAGCCAGCTTGATCACGGTAGGGACGCTTGCCGTGATTTTAGTTTTGAGCTCAACCTCGCGTTACTGCCACACGCTAGGGGAAATCTAGTGCACGAGGCTTCCATAAAAGACTCAAGAAAAGAAAAGAACTAAGTATGTTAATGAAAGATCATGGCATGCATACATCCATAAATGTCATAGCATGCATTATGTATGAAATTGTTGCATTGAATTGATAGTGTCTTAGGAATTTAAATGGGGTGTTTTCCAGTTAGACTGACTATGATATGGTATAAAAAATGTTTTCAAAACGTTGGGGGTTACTCAGTTATATGTTTTGCATATAACTGACGGTTACCATATCGCAGGTATCAGAAGATTATGAAGCGAAAGCCACAGATAGGACGAGTTGTGGGTTTTTCTTAGGTATAGCCACACATGGTGAACCTAAGTCACAAGTTCATATATTAATTTGTTCAGCTATATAGGAATCCGTATAAATTGAAAGGGTTGTAATTATTATTATTATTATTAATTGTTGTAAATTAGAATTTAGCATCTGTTAGTGTGTTGGAAAAAAAAAACAGACTCAAAAATTAAGGTGTTACAATAACAAATATTGATATTTTAAAAATATAAAAAAATTGTGTAAATTAAGCTAGAAACTTCATGGTGAACAATACATTGTTGTCAAAAAAATCAAATAATCTAATAAATTTAAATCATGCGTTTTAATTTTATTAGTAAAAAACACCCTATTTTTCGAGTGTATAGTACACGATTTCTACAAACAAATGTTGATATTTTAAAAATATAAATAATAGTATAAATTAAGCTAGAAACTTCAAGGTGAACAATACATTGTTGTCAAAAATCAAATAATTTAATAAATTTAAAATATGCGTTTTCATTTTTAAAGTAATAAACACCCTATATTTCATGTCTATAGTACACGATTTCTAAACAAATGTTACTATTTCAAAAAT
The DNA here is from genome assembly GCA_037177725.1 of Cyamopsis tetragonoloba. Taxonomy (NCBI): domain Eukaryota; kingdom Viridiplantae; phylum Streptophyta; class Magnoliopsida; order Fabales; family Fabaceae; genus Cyamopsis; species Cyamopsis tetragonoloba. Next base: position 59,166,945 of record CM074122.1, on the reverse strand, counting down.
ATAAAAAAATAGTGTAAATTAAACTAGAATCTTCTTAGTGAACAATACATTGTTGTCAAAAAAATCAAATAATTTAATAAATTTAAAATATGCGTTTTCATTTTTAAAGTAAAAAACACTCTATATTTCAAGTCTATAGTACACGATTTCTATAAACAAATGATGCAATTTCAAAAATATAAAAAATTGTGTAAATTAAGCAAGAAACTTCATGGTGAACAATATAGAGTGTATGGTACACGATTTATAGAAAAAACACCCTATTTTTCAAGTGTATGGTACACGATTTCTAGAAAAAAAATGTTGATATTTTTAAAACATTAATAAAAGTTTAAATTAAGCTAGAAACTTCATCGTGAATTATACATTGATTTAATCAAAATTAAATAATTGAATAATTTTAAAATATACGTTTTCATTTTATTAGTAAAAAACACCCTATTTTTCAAGTGTATAGTACACGATTTCTAGAAAAAAAATGTTGATATTTTAAAAATATAAAGAAAATTTTAAATTAAGCTAGAAACTTCAAGGTGAACAATACATTGTTGTCAAAAAAATCAACTAATTTAATAAATTTAAAATATGTGTTTTTATTTTGTTAGTAAAAAACACCATATTTTTCAAGTGTATAGTACACGATTTCTAGAAACAAATGTTGATAATTTAAATATAAAAAATAGTGTAAATTAAGCTAGAAACTTCATGGTGAAAACTACATTGTTGTTAACAAAATCAAATGATTTAATAAATTTAAAATATGCATTTTCATTTTTAAAGTAAACAACACCCTATATTTCAAGTCTATAGTACACAATTTTTAGAAAAAAATGTTGCAATTTTAAAAAAAATAAAAAATTGTGTAAATTATGCTAGAAACTTTATTTTGCAACAATACATTGTTTTCAAAAAAATTAAATATATTAATAAATTTAAAATATGCGTTTTAATTTTTAAAATAAAAAACACCTTATTTTTCAAGTGTATAGTAGACGATTTTTAGAAACAAATGTTGCAATTATAAAAATATAAAAAATTGTAAAAATTAAGCTAGAAACTTTATGGTGTACAATAGATTGTTTTTAAAAAATCAAATAATTTAATAAATTTAAAATATGCATTTTCCTTTTTAAAGTAGAAAACACCATATTTTTCAAGTGTATAGTACACGATCTCTAGAAACAAATGTTACTATTTTAAAAATTTTAAAAAATAGTGTAAATTAAGCTAGAAACTTAATGGAGAACAATACATTGTTTTCAAAATAATAAAAAATTTAATAACTTTAAAATAAGCGTTTTTTTAGTTAAAAAGGTCATATTTTTCAAGTGTATAGTACACGATTTCTACAAACAAATGTTGATACTTTAAAATATAAAAAATAGTGTAAATTAAGGTAGAAACATCTTGGTGAATAATACATTGTTGTGAAAAAAATAAAATAATTTAATAAATTCAAAATATGCGTTTTAATTTTTAAACTAAAAAACATCATATTTTCCAAGTGTATAGTACGCGATTTCTAGAAACAAATGTTGATATTTTAAAAACATAATAAAAATAGTGTAAATTAAGCTAGAAACTTCATGGTGAATAATACATTGTTGTCAAAAAATAAAAGAAAATTAATAAATTTAAAATAAGCGTTTTTATTTTTTTAGTAAAAAAGACCATATTTTTCAAGTGTATAGTACACGATTTCTAGAAACAAATGTTGATATTTTAAAATATAAAAAATAGTGTAAATTAAGGTAGAAACTTCTTGCTGAACAATACAATGTTGTGAAAAAAATCAAGTAATTTAATAAATTCAAAATATGCATTTTAATTTTTAAACTAAAAAACACTCTAATTTTCAACAGTATAGTACGCGATTTCTAGAAACAAATTTTACTATTTTAAAAATATAAAAAATAGTGTAAATTAAGATAAAATATTCTTAGTGAACAATACATTATTGTCAAAAAAATCAAATAATTTAATAAATTTAAAATATGCGTTTTCATTTTGAAAGTAAAAAACACTTTATATTTCAAGTCTATAGTACACGATTTCTATAAACAAATATTGCAATTTTAAAAATATAAAAAATTGTGTAAATTAAGCTAGAAACTTCATGGTGAACAACACATTGATTTTATAAAAATTAAATAATTTAATAATTTTAAAATATGCATTTGCATTTTATTAGTAAAAACACCCTATTGTTCAAATATCATTGCAAAAGTGAGTGAACACGTCTTCCAACCTCCTTAACACCACCCAAAATTTTAAGTCCTTTCACCATCGAGAAGAAATGTGTTCGCTAACATTTGCCTATAAATTACTTGAACCCAGGTTGAAGTCCATTTTTATCGTTGTTAAATAATGTTTGACCTAATGTCATACTCCCCCTCCATTCAGGACCCTTCAGTCAGATCACCATACCCGTAGATCCTCTATAATCATTATTGAAGCCACAAGCTAATTAAAGAAGTATTCGATTGGTAGTCTCTAAGACTTGAAAAAAAAATTAATTTGAGTTCCCAAACCTCAAATTTCAAACTCAGTCCTTAGTCATGATATTACTTTTCTAGCTAAATTTCATCTCATTTCAGCACTAGTCATGATTACCACATTTTCATTGTGGGCTCGACGATCCAAGTCCAATCAATCTTCATTGAGAACATTGAATTGATTCATGTTAAATCTTGAATTATTATTCATTCAATTTTAATTCAAGTGTAAGTTAGCATTGAAATCTTGCTAGTCCCAGTTAAGTGGACCTGTAAACCTTTCCACTTCACTTCTAACTATACCCGAAGAGACTTGTAATCCAAACAAGCTAGAGTAACTGTGTAGCCTAGAAACATATCTACCCTAACCTATTAGCTATTCATTGAGATTAATCTAAGTTATTATGTGCAACTTATCTGAGCAAATCACATTATGTCCATTCAAAAAATATTAATTGTATTTTAGAGCCAGTTAGTTATCAGAAATCAGAGTTGCGCAGCAAAATCACGGAGGAACTTTTATCGCTTCCTTGTGAAACCTTATCACTCACGAGGTTTCTTACTCAATTTCGTTTTCGAATCAAGCACTAAGGACGGACCTTAGCTTATTGATTCCAACCTTTTGTGAATAGGACCTCACAAAGTATCGCAGCTACAGGCGTAATTTCAAATCTTAAACGTCTGCTTCCAGCAAATCCTAAATGAGCTCCTTAGTTTCACGGAAAATTCAAAGATCCGTCATTCCGCTCATCAATCTAATTTTTAATGAGAAACACTCTGCCACTGCTATTAGACCATTCTTCGAAAGGCTACCCTAAGTTGGTTCTCAAGTACCAATTGACATCCGACCCACTAATCATATATTACTCTGACCTTGAATATGAGATAGACCTATTACAAAATTGATTGCTTCAAACATGGTGATAGCATTTAGAATCAAAAGGGAACGTTACATTTTCTTCTCAACTGTCCCAATGAAACACAAACCTTCATGTCATCACTCTCATTGTCAGTCTAAAATTTCCTTCAAAAGAGTTCTAGATTCCTTTGAGGAGTAGAATCTAAGCCAAGTTATTCGAATTATGAGAACACAATTCTTTTAAGGTGGGTAGCATTGTAACATCTCAAAAATCAAGCACTTTCTAAATCATATGTCTAAAGAAATTCCATCTAAACTAAAGCCCCTTTTTACAAATTAAGGAAATAGGAATGAGGGACTTGTTTGCAAAAATTAAAAAGTTGAAAAATTGCAAAACCTTCATTTCCTCCTCTTCTTCTCCCATGCATGAACCATCTCATTCTTCCCTTCCACTTCTCTCTCTAAACTCATGAGAGCTCCACCTTCTCTCTAAAATTCCCCAAGCTTTCAATCTCACAATGCAACATGCAACCCATCAATCTTCATCTAAGTAGCTATACCTCTCTTCCTCTACTTGTGATTTCTTCCAAGGACACCTTCTGAAACCAAGATTCTAAGAAGGTAAGGAAATCTGATTTCTTATTCTTCAAATGTTGCATGTTGATCTTTGGCTCAAACCCTCACTAATTTTCCTTTGATCATCACATGCAAAGCCTAAAGCATCATCCTTGAAGTGATTGAGCCTCTCTTGGAGTCAAGGGCAACAAGAAAGCCTAATTTCTTTTGTTAATTTCGTGCTTCCTCTCAGCTATGGGGTAGATGATTCTCCAATTTAAGTGAGATAAATTTGTGATTTGAAGCATGTTTCTCTAAATAGTGAAAGGAATCTCTGGTTCTGTTCTGATCTGTCCAAATCCGCGAGTTTGCATGAAACATTAGGGTTCGTAGATGACCAAAATTGTCTTCGTACTCTTCATGAAGTTGTAGGAAATCTCGTTATCTTCCAAATGGATTTGGTTTCACTCCATTTGGGTACATACAACGAAAGTTATGGCCCAAACACTGAGACAGTGTCAATGTTTATGAGCTAGGCTTGTTTAAATGTACCTTTCTGTTCGAGGAACCATTTTGACAATTAAAATTTTAGAATTAGGTTTCGATATCTTCATTAACATTGTAGGAAATCCTATTATCTTCAATATGCTTCTGACTTCATGTCAATCCATGGTCCATAGCTCAAGATATGCTCTGATTACCGGAGTAGTAACCAAGGTAGAACAGTTTCAAGTCCAGAATTGGTAGTTCATATTTATCTATAATTTTAACCTCCTAAACCTTTGATTCTGCCATCGAGCCCTTAATAAAAGTTATAGAGAATTTTATTATCTTTAAAATGGCACTAGTTTCATGTCAATCCAATAACCACAACCCAATGTATGGTCAAAAGAATTAAGTAGGTTCACAAATTCAGCTTCTGTCATACAGTCAACTTACAACTAGAAATTCACCCTCTAGATGTTGGATTTGGAACATGACTCCTTCATATGAATTGTAAATAAATGTTTTAGGTTTTATATCCAATTAGTTTCACCAACATATTGTATCTGAAACTCCAGATATAGCGAGTTGATGAAGCTATGTCAGGATTGGAAGCTTGGAATTTCAAGTTGAGGTAACCCCATTCAAAACCCTAAATTAGACCCTTAGAGAGTAGGTTATACATGTGGCTAGGATATTGCAACTTGATTTGTTAGATTGTATGATAATGGTTTGAATGTGAATGTTATTATGTTTGAAAAATCTAATAAATGTTGTGCCTTACTTGTGTGGTAGGATGTGAATGCATGTTGAATCCTTGTTTGGAAATGAACTTAGGTGATTTGGTTGAGATGTGTAGAATCATGGATGCCTTGTCTCTTGTAATTTGGAATCATGGAATAGGTATGATGATGTGTGCATGTTAAGTTGTTTCAAATTGTGTTGAAACATGGTCTTGAATTGGGATGTAATTGATTTGAAATTTGGATGAAAATGTGAGTTTTTATATAGTAATTTGGGTGTGAATTTCGAATCATTGTTCATAAGATTTTGCCATTTTGGTCTTCACAGAAGTTGTAGATAATCTTCTTATCTTTCAAATGCTTTTGGTTTCACTCAATTTGAAGGTCTACAACTCTAGTTATGGCCAAATTACTGAGACAGGGTTTGTATTGAAATATTTGTTCCGTTAACTGTATGTCCCTGTTAAATATGGCTGTTTTTGACAATCAAATAGTTAGAACTGGGAATTTTGGTTTTCACTAGAGTTGTATATAATCCTCTTAGATTTCATATGCTTTTGGTTTCACTCAATTTGGAGGTCTACAACTCAAGTTATGGCCAAAATGCCAACAGGACGCGTTGTAGAGAAAAATGGTTCTGTGCTGAATTCGCGGCAGCGAATATGACACAGAACAGGGACCTCTTTCATTACTTCTAAAATCCAATGTAACTTCAAGGGCTCCATTTTTAGGGTTGGAATTGATAAAAATAGGTCCTAATATTTTAAAAATCATGCATAGTGCCATGTAATTGTGATTTGTATGAATGTGGATGGTTTGCCCAATTGAATGGTTTTTCTATTGATTGAGTGGATATGCAATAGGGTCATGAAAATGTTGTGATATGTGATATGGATGACAAGTATTTTAATTGATGATTAATGGAATTATAATGTGATTAATGTTGAAGGAAAATACATGATAATATTTGATGTGGAATGAAAATGAAATGTAAAGACAAGTTTAAGCTTTCCCCCATCAATGGATGTTGAGTAAGCGGGTTGAATCCCACCAGTCAGACACCGGGTAAGCGGACAAGCATGAAAAGATTGAGAATGTAGGGTCTCCCAATGAACGGGGTAAGATGAACTGAACTAGTAGGGTTGCCCGGTAACCGGGAAGATGGCCCGAAAGAAAGTACTATCCCATTTATGTGGGGTCAAGATAGTCTTGGGCTATCCCATTGATGTGGGGTCAAGATAGCCCGGCAGCCAATTTGATCACAGTAGGGACGCTTGCCATGGTCCAGTTTTGAGCTCAACCTCGCGTTACTGCCACGCGCTAGGGGAAGTCTAGTGCACGAGGATTCCATAAAAGACTCAAGAAAAGAAAAGAACTAAATATGTTAATGAAAGATCATGGTATGCATACATCCATAATTGTCATAGCATGCATTATGTATGAAATTGTTGCATTGAATTGATTGTGTGTTAGGAATTTAAATGGGGTGTTTTCCAATTAGACTGGCTGCGATATGTTATAAAAATATTTTCAAAATTCCGGGGGTTACTCACTTATATGTTTACATATAACTGACGGTTACCATATCGCAGGTATCAGAAGATTATGAAGCAAAAGCCACAGATAGGATGAGTTGTGGGCTTTTCTTAGGTATAGCCACACATGGTGAATCTAAGTCTCAAGTTCATATATTAAGGTGTTTTGTAAATTATCAATTTTTGTAAATTAGAATTTAGCTTCCGTTAGTGTTTTGAAAAAAAAAAACGGACTCAAGAATTAAGGTGTTACATTTCAATTTTAAAAATATAAAAAATTATAAAAATTAAGCTACAATATTTATGGGGAACAATAGATTGTTCTCAAAAAAATCAAATAATTTAATAAATTTAAAATATGCGTTTTCATTTTTAAAATAATAAACACCCTACATTTCATGTCTATAGTACACGATTTCTAGAAACAAATATCACTAATTTAAAAATATAAAAAATAGTGTAAATTAAGCTAGAAGCTTCTTGGTGAACAATACATTGTTGTCAAAAAAATCAAATACTTTAATAAATTTAAAATATGCTTTTCATTTTTAAAGTAAAAAACACTTTATATTTTAAGTCTATAGTACACGATTTCTATAAACAAATATTGCAATTTAAAAAATATAAAAAATTGTGTAAATTAAGCTAGAAACTTCATGGTGAACAATACATTGTTGTCAAAAAAATCAAGTAATTTCATAAATCTAAAATATGATTTTTTATTTTTTTAGTAAAAAACACCATATTTTTCAAGTGTATAGTACACGATTTCTAGAAACAAATGTTGATAATTTAAATATAAAAAATAGTGTAAATTAAGTTAGAAACTTCATGATGAAAATTACATTGTTGTTAAAAAAATAAAATAATTTAATAAATTTAAAATATGCGTTTTTCATTTTTAAAGTAAAAAACACCTTATATTTCAAGTCTATTGTAAAAAAATTTTAGAAAAAAATGTTGCAATTTTAAAAAAAAATAAAAAATTGTGTAAATTAAGCTAGAAACTTTATTTTGCAACAATACATTGTTTTTAAAAAAATTAAATATATTAATAAATTTAAAATATGCGTTTTAATTTTTAAAATAAAAAAACCCTATTTTTCAAGTGTATAGTATACATTTTTAGAAACAAATGTTGCAATTATAAAAATATAAAAAATAGTAAAAATTAAGCAAGAAACTTTATGGAGAACAATAGATTGTTTTTTAAAAAATCAAATAATTTAATAAATTTAAAATATGCATTTTTATTTTTAAAGTAAAAAACACCCTATTTTTCAAGTGTATAGTACACAATTTTTAGAAACAAATGTTGCACTTATAAAAATATAAAAAATTGTAAAAATTAAGCTAAAAACTTTATGAGGAACAATAGATTGTTTTCAAAAAAATCAAATAATTTAATAAATTTAAAATATGCATTTTTATTTTTAAAGTAAACAACACCCTATTTTCCAAGTGTATAGTACACGATTTCTAGAGACTTATGTTGCAATTTTAAATAATATAAACAATTGTGTAAATTAAACAAGAAACTTCATGGTGAACAATACATTATTTTCAAAAAAATCAAATAATTTAAAATTTTTAAAATATACACTTTAATTTTTAAAGTAAAAAACACATATTTTTTAAGTGTATAGTACACGATTACTAGATACAAATGTTGATATTTTAAAAATGTAAAAATTTAATAAATTTAAAATAAGTGTTTGTATTTTTTTAGTAAAAAAGACCATATTTTTCAAGTGTATAGTACACGATTTCTAGAAACAAATGTTGATATTTTAAAATATAAAAAATAGTGTAAATTAAGGTAGAAACTTCTTGGTGAACAATACAATGTTGTGAAAAAAATCAAATAATTTAATAAATTAAAAATATGCATTTTTATTTTTAAACTAAAAAACACCCTAATTTCAAAATGTATAGTATGCGATTTCTAGAAACAAATGTTACTATTTTAAAAATATAAAAAATAGTGTAAATTAAAATAGAATCTTCTTAGTGAACAATACGTTGTTGTCAAAAAAATCAAATAATTTAATAAATTTAAAATATGCGTTTTCATTTTTAAAGTAAAAAAACTCTATATTTCAAGTCTATAGTACACGATTTCTATAAACAAATGATGCAATTTAAAAAATATAAACAATTGCGTAAATTAAACAAGAACTTCATGGTGAACAATACATTATTTTCAAAAAAATCAAATAATTTAATATTTTTAAAATATACACTTTCATTTTTAAAGTAAAAAACACATATTTTTCAAGTGTATAACACACGATTATTAGATACAAATGTTGATATTTTAAAAATGTAAAAATTTAAGAAATTTCAAATAAGTGTTTGTATTTTTTTAGTAAAAAAGACCATATTTTTCAAGTGTATAGTACACGATTTCTAGAAACAAATGTTGATATTTTAAAATATAAAAAATAGTGTAAATTAAGGTAGAAACTTCTTGGTGAACAATACAATGTTGTGAAAAAAATCTAATAATTTAATAAATTCAAAATATGCATTTTTATTTTTAAACTAAAAAACACCCTAATTTCAAAATGTATAGTATGCGATTTCTAGAAACAAATGTTACTATTTTAAAAATATAAAAAATAGTGTAAATTAAAATAGAATCTTCTTAGTGAACAATACGTTGTTGTCAAAAAAATCAAATAATTTAATAAATTTAAAATATGCATTTTCATTTTTAAAGTAAACAACACCCTATTTTCCAAGTGTATAGTACACGATTTCTAGAGACTTATGTTGCAATTTTAAAAAATATAAACAATTGTGTAAATTAAACAAGAAACTTCATGGTGAACAATACTTTATTTTCAAAAAAATCAAATAATTTAAAATTTTTAAAATATACACTTTCATTTATAAAGTAAAAAACACATATTTTTCAAGTGTATAGTACACGATTACTAGATATAAATGTTGATATTTTAAAAATGTAAAAATTTAATAAATTTAAAATAAGTGTTTGTATTTTTTTAGTAAAAAAGACCATATTTTTCAAGTGTATAGTACACGATTTCTAGAAACAAATGTTGATATTTTAAAATATAAAAAATAGTGTAAGTTAAGGTAGAAACTTCTTGGTGAACAATACAATGTTGTGAAAAAAATCAAATAATTTAATAAATTCAAAATATGCACTTTTATTTTTAAACTAAAAAACACCCTAATTTCAAAATGTATAGTATGCGATTTCTAGAAACAAATGTTACTATTTTAAAAATATAAAAAATAGTGTAAATTAAAATAGAATCTTCTTAGTGAACAATACGTTGTTGTCAAAAAGAATCAAATAATTTAATAAAATCAAAACATGCGTTTTAATTTTTAAAGTAAAAAATACTCTATATTTCAAGTCTATATTACGCGAATTCTATAAACAAATGTTGCAATTTTAAAAATATAAAAAATTGTGTAAATTAAACTAGAAACTACATGGTGAACAACACATTGATTTAAAAAAATTAAATAATTTAATATTTTTAAAATATGCATTTGCATTTTATTAGTAAAAAACACCCCATTTTTCAAGTGCATGGTATACGATTTCTAGAAAAAAAAGGTTGATATTTTAAAAATATAAATAAAGGTTTAAATTATGCTAGAAACTTCATGGTGAACAATACATTGATTTAAAAAAAATTTAATAATTTAATAATTTTAAAATATGCATTTTCATTTTCTTAGTAAAAAACACCCTATTTTTCAAGTGTATGGTGCACGAATTCTAGAAAAAAATGTTAATATTTTAAAATTATAAATAAAAGTTTAAATTGAGCAAAAAACTTCATGGTGAACAATACATTGTTTTCAAAATAATCAAATAATCTAATAAATTTACATCATGTGTTTTCATTTTTTTAGTAAAAAACACCATTTTTATAGTGTATAGTACATGATCTCTAGAAACAAATGTTACTATTTTAAAAATATAAAAAATAGTGTAAATTAAGCTAGAAACTTCATGGTGAACAATACATTGTTGTCAAAAAAATTAAAAAATTTAATAAATTTAAAATAAGCAATTTTTTTTTAAGTAAAAAAGACCATATTTTTCAAGTGTATAGTACACAATTTCTAAAAACAAATGTTGATATTTTAAAATATAAAAAATAGTGTAAATTAAGGTAGAACTTTCTTGGTGAACAATACATTGTTGTAAAAAAAATCAAATAATTTAATAAATTCAAAATATGCATTTTAATTTTTAAACTATAAAACACCATATTTTTCAAGTGTATAGTACGCGATATCTAAAAACAAATGTTACTATTTTAAACATATAAAAAATAGTGTAAATTAAGCTAGAATCTTCTTAGTGAACAATACATTGTTGTCAATAAAATCAAATAAATTTAATAAAATTTAAAATATGCATTGTCATTTTTAAAGTAAAAAACACCCTACATTTCAAGTCTATAGTACACGATTTCTATAAACAAATGTTGCAATTTTAAAAATATAAAAATTGTGTAAATTAAGCTAGAAACTTCATGGTGAAAAATACATTGATTTTAAAAAAAATTAAATAATTTAATAATTTTAAAATATGCGTTTTTTTATTAGTAATAAACACCCTATTTTTCAAGTGTATGGTACACGATTTCTAGATACAAATGTTGATATTTTAAAAATGTAAAAAAATAATGTAAATTAAGCAAGAAACTTCATGGTTAAAAATACATTGTTGTCAAAATAATCAAATAATCTAATAAATTTAAATCATGCGATTTCATTTTTTTAGTAAAAAACACCATATTTTTCAAGTCTATAGTACACAATCTCTAGAAACAAATGTTACTATTTTAAAAATATAAAAAATAGTATAAATTAAGCTAGAAACTTCATGGTGAACAATACATTGTTGTCTTAAAAATAAAAAAATTTAATAAATTTAAAATAAGCGTTTTTATTATTTTAGTAAAAAAGACCATGTTTTTCAAGTGTATAGTAGACGATTTCTAGACACAAATGTTGATATTTTAAAATATAAAAAATAGTGTAAATTAAGGTAGAACTTTCTTGGTGAACAATATATTGTTGTGAAAAAAATCAAATAATTTAATAAATTCAAAATATGGGTTTTAATTTTTAAACTAAAAAACACCATATTTTCCAAGTGTATGGTACGCAATTTCTAGAAACAAATGTTACTATTTTAAAAATATAAAAAATACTGTAAATTAAACTAGAATCTTCTTAGTGAACAATACATTATTTTCAAAAAAATCAAATAATTTAATAAAATTTAAAATATGCGTTTTTATTTTTAAAGTAAAAAACACTCTATATTTCGAGTCTATAGTACACGATTTCTATAAACAAATGTTGCAATTTTAAAAATATAATAAATTGTGTAAATTAAGCTAGAAACTTCATGGTGAACAACACATTGATTTAAAAAAGATTAAATAATTTAATAATTTTAAAATATGCATTTGCATTTGATTAGTAAAAAACACCCTATTTTTCAAGTGCTTGATACACGATTTCTAGAAAAAAAATGTGGATATTTTAAAAATACAAATAAAAGTTTAAATTAAGCTAGAAACTTCATGGTGAACAATACATTGTTTTCAAAAAAATTAAATAATTTAATATTTTTAAAATATGCATTTTCATTTTTTAAGTTAAAAACACTCTATTTTTTAAGTGTATTGTACACGATTTCTTGAAACAAATGTTGCAATTTTAAAAATATAAACAATTGTGTAAATTAAGCTACAAACTTTATCGGGAACAATACATTATTTTCCAAAAGTTTAAATAATTTAATAAATTGAAAATCTACATTTTCATTTTTAAATTAAAAAACACCCTATATTTCAAGTGTATAGTACACGATTTCTAGAAACAAATGTTGATGTTTTAAAAATATAAAAAATAGTGTAAAATAAGCTAGAAACTTCTTGGTTAACAATTCATTGTTTTAAAAAATAATCAAATAATTTAATAAATTTAAAATGTGTTTTCATTTTTTTAGTAAAAAACACCTTATTTTTAATTTCAAACTAATATTAGCAAGAGACTAAATCAAGACGTGATGACGCCTCCTATTCCATTGAGTTTTAATTTCATACTAATAGCCACCTAGGGTTATTTCCTACCTAATTCAAGTTTTCACAAGTTGCAAAGATAACCTTCGTGTTAACTTTGTAAGATCTTCTACTTATGTTCACTAAGTCTATAGGATCCTATTAAATACTTAACGATCATACTCAGTGTTACCCAAATTTTTCAATATCTCATTGACTTATATCTAAGTGAAATGCAGGGCAAGTTTCAAGGGTAGACCCTGATTTCTCAAAATGAATTAGAAATCCAAATATCACTTTTATCTAAACCCCTTTCAAACCTATGATTATAGGAATCACAGTCCGAAAATCATTTTTTCCCAAATAATGTAAGTATTCACTCTATCAAATCTTTCTACAATTATATGACGTACTGACCTTACGAAAGCCGCACTATATTTGATAAAGTTATCTATAAATCCCTCAAGGTACTTCAGATATGAATATTCCTTTGGTCTAGGAATCAAAGTAAATTGTGAGGACACAATTCTTTTAAGAAGGTTAGAATTGAAACATCTCGAAAATTCATAAAGGAAACTTAGGATTTAAGGGATTTGATTACAATTTACAAAGAAAAGAAAGAGGAGGATTGGTTGTAAGTAGAGAGGTCAGAGGAGGGATAAAAATAACATGAATATTCGAATATGTACATTCGAATATGAACTGTCATATTCAAATATTATTCGAATATGGAAGCTTGGAATTGAAAACAGCAACCTTATATTCAAATATATATTCGTAATGTTAGGAACATGTGATTAGGAACTATAGATAATGTGTTAGGAATTGGCTGAATTATGAATCTGTCTGATATTATTTGTTATGTTTGCGTTTTGTTAACATGCTAACCGAAGTTGCATGAATGGAATGGGAGATATGAATGAATATGATGTTTGATATGCTTGTATGATGTTCTGTTAACATGCTAAACGATGTTGCATGAATGGAATTGAGAAGATGAATGAATATGATGCTTGATATGTCTGTATGATGCTATGTGATCAAATGTGCAAAAAGACGTTACATGTTTAGAGATTGTGAATGATGTATCAAAATGATAAAGTGTATTTAATAGACAAGAGATTCCATATTATAATACGATGAAATTGAGAATAGGACTCTGGATAGGTTTTCAAACTGTTTTTGAATGGATAAGTCTAGAGTCAGTATGAACTCTAATATGTACTCAAATATGGCAGGCCATATTTGAATAGATATTTGAGTTTGGAACTTATGATACATAATATTCAAACATAGGATGCTTGTGTTCGAATATTATGCTACTGGAACTCTTGTTTGATTGATTGTGATATGAATGTGATATTTGATGCATTAGAACCTATAAATGTGAAATCAAACAGAAAAGAAATATGGAAATGCTTCCCCCATCAACATTGGTTGAGTAAGAGGGTTGCGTTCCGCCGGAAGTAGACCAGGTAAGTGGACAAGCATAGAAAGAGAAATGATTTTGGGGCTATTACCGGAAGGGGTAATAGTTCTTGCAGACCTGTAATGGGTGATGACTCTGAGAAAGAGAAACAATTTGGGGCTATTATCAGAAGGGATAATAGTTCTTGCAGACCTCTATTAGAGGTGAGACATGGACTCTGGCTAAGGACGCTTACTAGGGTTTGCGGAGAGCTCTATAGTGCTATTGCCACGCACAATGGTGGATTCCCACGTGCACCGGGTTTCTCGATAAAAGAGGAAAGAATGGAAAATGGAAAATGATCATGGCATGCATACATACATGATATTATTGCATGCATTGTATATGAATGTGTGAATTTGTATGTGTAAGTGTTATGTGAATGATGTGTGTTTGCTAGGAATGTGATTTGGGGCAGTTTTCCAGTTGGACTGGCTGCAATACTGTAAAATGTTTTTAGTTAGACCGAGGGTTACTCGGTTATATGTTTTACATATAACTGACGGTCGCAGTATTGCAGGTATTGGAAGACTGTGGAGCTAAAACAATGGATAAGACAAAGCGTTAGACTTTGCTTAGGTAAAACCACACTTGGTGAACCTAAGCCGGTTGTTCAGAGATTATGTGGTACAGCTGTATAGGGAATTATCATATAAATAAATAAAGGTTTTCCACTGTATAATGCACGATTTCTAGAAACAAATGTTGATATTTTAAAAACATAAAAAAAATAGTGTAAATTAAGCTAGAAACTTGTTGGTGAACAATACATTGTTGTCAAAAAAAATCAAATAATTTAATAAATTTAAAATATGCGTTTTCATTTTTTTAGTAAAAAACACCCTATTTTTCAAGTGTATAATACACGATTTCTAGAAATAAATGTGTACATTTTAAAAATATAAAAAAAATAGTGTAAATTAAGCTAGAAACTTCATGGTGAACAATACATTGTTGTCAAAAAATCAAATAATTTAATAAATTTAAAATATGCGTTTTCATTTTTTTATTAAAAAACACTATATTTTTCAAGTGTATAGTACACTATTTCTTGAAACAAATGTTGATATTTTAAAATCATATAAAATTGTAAAAATTAAGCTAGAAAATTTTTGGGGAACAATATATTGTTTTCAAAAAAATAAAATAATTTAATAAATTTAAAATATGCATTTTCATTTTTAAAGTAAAAAACACCCTATTTTTCAAGTAATACACGATTTTTAGAAACAAATGTTGCAATTTTAAAAGTATAAACAATTGTGTAAATTAAGCTAGAAACTTCATGGTGAACAATACATTGTTGTCAAAAAAATCAAGTAATTTAATTTATTTAAAATATGTGTTTTTATTTTTTTAGTAAAAAACACCATATTTTTCAAGTGTATAGTACACGATTTCTAGAAACAAATTTTGATAATTTAAATATAAAAAATAGTATAAATTAAGCTAGAAACTTCATGGTGAAAATTACATTGTTGTTAAAAAAATCAAATAATTTAATAAATTTAAAATACGCGTTTTCATTTTTAAAGTAAAAAACACCCTATTTTTCAAGTGTATAGTACACGATTTCTAGAAACAAATGTTGCAATTTTAAAAATATAAACAGTTGTGTAAATTAAGCTAGAAACTTTATGGGGAACAATACATTTTTTTCAAAAAAAAAATAATATAAAAAATTTAAAATATGCTTTTTCATTTTTAAAGTACAAAAAACCCTATATTTCAAGTCTATAGTACACAATTTTTAGAAATAAATGTTGCAATTTTAAAAATATAAAAAAATTATGTAAATTAAGCTAGAAACTTTATTGGGAACAGTACATTGTTTGAAAAAAAAATCAATTATCATAATAAATTTAAAATATGCGTTTTAATTTTTAAAGTAAAAAACACCATATTTTTTAAGTGTATAGTACACGATTTTTAGAAAAAATGTTGCAAATATAAAAATATAAAAAAATTTGTATATTAAACTAGAAACTTCATGGTGAACAATACATTGTTTTCAAAAAAATCAAAAAATTAGTAAATTTAAAATATGCGTTTTCATTTTTAAAGTAAAAAACACTCTATTTTTCAAGTGTATTGAACACGATTTCTAGAAACAAATGTTGCAATTTTAAAAATATAAATCAAATAGGTTAAATTAAGCTAGAAACTTTATGGTGAACAATACATTGTTGTCAAAAAAATCAAATAATTTAATAAATTTAAAATATGTGTTTTCATTTTTTTAGTAAAAATCACCCTATTTTTCAAATGCATAATAGTACACGATTTCTAGAAACAAATGTTGATATTTTAAAATTATTAAATATAGTGTAAATTAAGCTAGAAACTTCATGGTGAACAATACATTTTTTAAAAAAAAACAAATAATTTAATAATATTAAAATATGCGTTTTTATTTTTAAAGTAAAAAACACCCGATTTTTCAAGTGTATAGTACGCGATTTCTAGAAACAAATGTTTCAATTTTATAAATATAAAAATTTGTAAAAATTAAGCTAGAATCTTTATGGGGAACAATAGATTGTTTTCAAAAAAAATCAAATAATTTAATAAATTTAAAATATGCATTTTCATTTTTAAAGTAAAAAACACCCAATTTTTCAAGTGTATAGTACGCGATTTCTAGAAATAAATGTTTCAATTTTAAAAATATATAAAATTGTAAAAATTAAGCTAGAAACTTTATGGGGAAGAATAGATTGTTTTCAAAAAAATAAAATAATTTAATAAATTTAAAATATGCATTTTCATTTTTAAAGTAAAAAACACCATTTTTTTCAAGTGTATATATAGTACACGATTTCTAGAAATAAATGTTGCAATTTTAAAAACATAAATGTAACATCCCATAAATTTCCTACAAAAGAGCTATTTATAACAAAATGGGGATTTAGGGATTTGGTTGCAATCCTTAAGGGTCTGTTTGGTTCAACGGAGGGGAGGGATTTTAATGGAAGGGAGTGGAGGGGAGGGGAGGGAATAGACAATAATGTTTTTGTGTTTGGTTGGAGGGGAGGGGAGGGATTTTAAGTGATTTAATGTGTTAATTTTGCTCTCCCCTTCCCTCCCCTCCAAATCCCCCCACTTTTTGAGGGATTTTAAAATGAACTAAAATCCCTCCTCTCCCCTCCCCTCCAAAAACCTCCAACCAAACAGACCCTAAGAAATTAGAGGAAAGGACTAGGTTGCAATTTTATAAGTTCCATGAGGGATCACTTAGCAAGATTTAGAAATTAGTTAAGTGAGGCAAAACTCTCACTTCCCCTTCTCCCCCTCTCATTTCAGCCCACACAAAGAGCATGCTCTTCTCTCTAGTTCTTCATCCCCTCCTCAAACCCTCTCTTAATTCCTTGATCAATCTCACCATAGAAGCTCAAATTCCATGTTGTTTCCTTAAGAAATTATCATCACCAAGCCACAAGGAAGGTATAATTCTTCTCTTTAATTGAACATGCAAGCCCCTTACTTCCTCCCTCATTCTCGCCCCTTTCTCCCTTCCTCACTCTCTTCACTTCTCATTTTCACACTTACTCTCCTAAGGTTTGACCTTCAAGCCCAAAACATCAAGGTTCATTCATCAATCTCCAACATTGAAGCTTTTGAGAGGACATTTTCAAGCTTTGGGACACCAACAAGCTACTTAGGTAAGGCATGCACCCTCATCTCCCATTCTTTGATAAAGCTCCATTTTGGGGAAAATGGGCTTTTGATCCTCTCCTCTAACATGAAAACCCTAAAATGAGTTCCTAAGGGTGCTAATGACTCTTATTTGGGAGCATTTAGGGATTCCCACGTCTAGTAGTGGAGATTGAAGGATTTGGTGGAGATTGAGAATAAGAAGTTCTTAGGAACTCAAAGTTTGAAGGTAACCCCACTAAACCCCAAAACTTAGACAAGATAAGGAATAGAAAAGATATATGACTTGATTTTGAGCTATTATGAAATATATGATAGGAATTGGTTTGAACTTATAATGTTAAATGAATTGGGTTTTGATGCATGTGGATTGACTATTGTCAAATTGTGAAATGTGTGATGATTAGGATTAGACTTGTTAAGTGGGATGATTTAGTTTGATGCATGTAAGTTGTTTTGAAAACTAGTGTGGCAATGAAAGTGAAGTGTGAGAGTTTTTCTTGTTGTCATATTTTGATGTAGTAGTATGAATTGAGAAAAATGTGTATATGTGTTAAAATTGTGTCTTGTGATTTTGATGTGAGATTGAATGAATAATCAAAATTTTTGTGTAAATTCATAAAACTGAAAACTGAAAACCAAAACATGTTTTAGATGTTTTCAAATTTTGATTTTTAAATACTGAAAATCAAAAACTGTTCTCGAAAACTGTTTTTGAAAACTCGTCTGTCAAACGGATTTTGTAATTTTCTATTTTTAAAAACAGATTGTTTGAAACAGTTTTAAGGCTTGTTTGATTTCTCTTTTTGAAAACCGTTTTCTGTTTTTAAAAACAGAAAATTAAAAAACTCGTTTGGCAGTCGAGTTTTCAAAAACAGTTTTTGTTTTTCAGTATTTAAAAACCAAAATATGAAAACATCTAAAACATGTTTTGGTTTTCAGTTTTCAATTTTCTGAATTTACACACAAATTTGTATTGAAAACTCCTCTCACTTTTTTTTGAAAACTGTTTTATAATACAATTTTAAAACCAGAAAATTGTTTTCAATAGTTTCTATTTTTAAAAACAGACATCAAACAAGCCCTAAAACGTTTTCAGTTTTCAGTTTTCTTAATTTACATATAAATTTGCATTGAAAACTCCTTTCACTTTTTTTTAAAACCGTTTCTAAAAATTATTTTATAATAGAGTTTTTAAAAAATGTATTATAATACAATTTATAATACAAAATAGGGTGGATTTTAACATACACCACGTCCTAAGTGGTATACGGTATACCACATGAAAAAATGTATACAAAACTCAATCGAAAATGTTTAAAATAATAATAAATTATGTATTTGGTATGTATGTATACCTCTTTTGTTGTTTTTTTTTTTTTTGCTATAATCAATTAAATAATATCATGACTTGTGTATAATACACCATCTTAAAAGTGGTGAATGTTAAAATTTATCCCAGATTAAAAGGAAAAAAATAAAAGAGGTATACATACATACAAAATACATAATTTATTATTATTTTAAACATTTTCGGTTAAGTTTTGTATACATTTTTTTTATGTGGTATACATACAAAATAGTTATTTTTTCTTAGAATAAAAAAGAAGGAATATCATTCAACCAAAAAAACTCATCCGTTAACCGGCAATCCGGTTTATTTTTGGGTCGAAAAAGCCGGTTCGTTGATTCCACAACGAGTCCGACCCGAGCGGTTCATTCGTTGTTTTTTTTTTTTGGTTGAAAAAAGAAAAAAGAAAAAGCATAGACATCTGGGTCAGGGTCACTGGTATTTCATTCCGCGCAGAGAGAGAAAGAGTACTGATAGATTGGAAATGGAAAACGATTCTGTATCAACACCAACTACTATCAAACAACGATTTTAGATTCTGTACACAAACACACAGACCCTCTTTCTTCTCTCTCCGGATTCAATTTCAATTTCAATTTCCAGAAAAAGAGGATTCCAAAATTTGTGAGATTGTAAATTTATTTTTTTTTTCTTTTCAATTTTGCGAAAATGGAAGATGCAAAGGCATTGCACCAGCAACAGCAGCAACACCAGCAGCAGCAACAACAACAACAACAAATTCTGTTACAACAACAACAGCAGCAACAGCAACAACACCATTTCATGCTCTTACAGCAGTTACAAAAGCAGCAACAAGCGGCGGCTATTTCTCGTTTCCCTTCCAACATTGACGCTCACTTGCGTCCCATTAGACCCCTCAATCTTCAACCTAACCCTAACCCTAATGCTGCATCTAACCCTAACCCTAATAATCCCCTTCTCAATCTGCATCAGAACCCTAATCCGAACCACCTTCCGCCGCAGCAGCCCCAACAATCGCAGCAGCTGCCGCAGCAGCAGCAGCAGCAACAACAACAGCAACCGCAGCAGCAGCATCAGCAGAAGATGATTCGACCCGGGAACCAGATGGAGCTCCAGATGGCGTACCAAGACGCTTGGCGGGTCTGCCATCCCGACTTCAAGCGTCCCTTCTCTTCCCTTGAAGATGCTTGCGAGAGGTTCGTTCTTTAATCTCATCTTCATTTCTATTTCCAACGTGTCTGTGTTTCTGTTTGGTCACTGCCGAAATAAAGGAAGAGTTTTCCATGCTTGAATTTTAGTTTCCGTTACTTTTCCCCCCCTAATTTGGTCACTTTCTTTTATTTTTCCAATTTATATCCCATGTTTTCATACCCTGTATATACACGCTGAAAGTCCAAAATGGTTGTTATTTTGTTGCTTCCTGTATAACTTGTGGATTTGATAATGTGCGTAGTGGATACCATTGGATGTGGCATGATTTAGATGGTAAAAAATATCTGTATTACCGAGAAAAGACTCCAAACCCTGTTAATTGTTATTTGCTGCTACTTTTCTCAATACCTTAAAATTAGCTGTGCTCAGACTTTTGTACACACTATCATGTTTCCTGTGCGCTTTTTAAGTCAACACTTAGCCAGCAGGTATAATTTTATGAGTGACAGGTGGTTGTTGATGATAATTGTTCACTCTGTCCATCTTTTTTCAAGAAAAATAGGAAAGATCACATTTATGCTACTGACTCATGAAACCCTTTTTCTACTGAAATTTTATATGTATGTGATTTTCATTGAAGCTTTAGAAATTAGAACAGAATTTTTCTAGGGTTCCAGTGCTGTATAGGATTTGCATATTGTTGGTACCTAAAATACTCTGCAAAGAGTTTAGAGGAGCACCCCATACAAACAGTGAGACAGTAAATATGGTCGCTCACTAGTTTGTGTATAAGGGATTGAAAAATTAGAAATAATAGCCTTTTTGGTGCTATTATTATTATTATTATTATTATTATTATTATTATATGGAGTATAATTTGTGTTTCACAGATATAACATTTATGATGCTGGCATCTTTCGAGTGATTTACCTCTGGAATTAATTTTATTGTCTTGTAATCACTTATTTATCACAACTTATTCTGATCTTTTCAACACTCAATTTATAATCTTAGTTCTCTCAGTTTATAACAAGGGTTGATAGAATTAATATTATAAATTAATTCTTGAAAAGAACATCAGAATAAGCTGTGATAAATTAGTGATTGCGAGGCCATAAAATATTCCAGAGGAAAATCACTCTTCTGTTTGTGCTTTGATCATTAATACAATTGTCTTTTGATGAAAAAGCGTCTGTTTGTATTACCCTAAAACCACAATAAGGGAAATTAATGTTTTTTAGCTTTCACATAACATGTGTTTTGCCATTTGTGGCGTGAAGAATTTGGGTCAATCTGGCTTGAAAATGGCTTTGACATTTAAAGAAGTTATTAGTGATACTGTGTTAGGATGATTTACAGTTGATTATGTGACTGAAACTTCTTACTTCTTAAAGAAGTAATATTAGAAATGTATCTTACCATCTCACTCACATATAGAATTATGTGGAGCTTTGGTTGTTGCAGCACCTAGAGAAGTTAGTGTCCTCTTAAGGTTAGCAGATCAGATATGCTTATGAAATAATATCATTTAATTTTTAAAGGTGTGAGAAATGCGAAATATGATAAAATTACTAGGATTATTCAACATACATGGGTAAATAAGATGTAGAAGTTGCAGTAGTTGCCAAGTCTTGTGAAGATGAACTTGTATAATTTGCGGAGTAACATCGTGAGAATCAGATCAAATATGCTTGTGCAACAGAGTAGTATCAGACACACATGCACAGTATTCAAACATAAATTTCGTTGGATAGCAGAAGATATTAATGATACTGTTAATTTTGGAAGTGGCTTTCAATTGTTTCATTATAAAAACCTTTTCAAATTTCAACTATATTTATTACTTTCTCTTTTGTCATTTTTTCTTTATGGGCTTTACAATATTTAGGTTGGAAATGGGTTTCATTACTGGAAGTTAAAAGGAAAAAGTCAAACTGTCAAGTGTATTTCGTTATTGTTAGGGCTACCTCTAGCTGTTAGTACCATTTACTGGTGGCCAGATGTCTTAAGCTTGTCACAGGGTGGCTTCAGCTTGTACATAATCATCTTGTGTTTTGTCAATTGCCTGTTTCTGAATAGATTTCAGCATTACACTGCCCAACAAGTACAAAAATTTGATTGAGAATAGTTTATTTTATATAAATTGATTGTGCATTGGCTAATTTTTCTTTTATTATGGTAATTTCTATGTGACAAAAGGAATGCATGAATGTTATAGGGTGGTGTGTGAGTGTGTCTAATTTTATTCAGGATTAGAATCAGTCAATCAGAAATATGCTGAAAGTAATGTTGATTATTATTAATGCAGCTTGGTGTTCCTTTAATTCATTTAAACTGTTCCCAGCCAAAGATCTAAATATCTAATTGATTTTTTGGTATATAGGTAGAGCTGAATAGGTTTTTCTCATGCATCTAAATAGTATTAAGCATAACTTTTTCCAGGTTGCATATCAACTCAGCAATGCTGTTTAGCTGCAAAATACTCGTGTTCTCATTGTATTTGATTTTGATTTAAAATTCGTTTTCATATTCAAATTGTCAATCTTAGAACTTTTTTGACATTTGACCCTTTTATGTTTAGTTTCTCCGCCTTTAGAATGTTTAGCATCATGTCATCTGATATTCCTTATTTGCTTTCCTTGTCATTGACCCTGTTTGGCTGTGTTTGTAATAACATCTAAATTTCTCTGTTTATTTTTTTATTTATGCATGTTTGGCCTTGGGAACATACCATAATTCAGGTGACTTTATTTGTATTTTTTTCTGTGTATATTTTATTTTTTTTTATATAATTCTGCAGAATCTATTATATTGAATCTAATCCTTGCTGTACCACATGGCAATTGATATAATGATCTGTGTGATAATATGCTTCAATCTATGGAAGCGGAAGTAGCAATTGATTTCTTGTCGTATAGAAATCAGCCTGGAACTCTACTAGTTTATTAATATACTGCAAATGAATGTGTGATGTTTTTCCTTTTAGTAAATTTGACCACATGATTTCATTGGAGGCCTTGATGTGCTTGACATGCTATACACAGTTACACGCACATTTTTCACTGTTCAGCACCAGCACCGTGTATAACTTACCTATTACTTGCATATAGAAGGCTTTGTTGGGATTAGTCTTCGGTTGGGATATACCCTTGGTGCTAAAAAAACTACCTATTACTTGCTATAATGTATCTTGTCACAGATTTAAATGCTTTTTTATCCCAATTCCAGTTCATTGTAATATACAGCAAGAAATAAGCCTTTCCAACCAGGTAGGCTCGGCTACTATATGGATCATATAATGCTATGATGTTCTATCATGTATTTAGTTCAATGATTGACCATTCATCTCAAAATCTTTGTCAATGATTTGACCTATCGCTTTTCTCAGTCCCCCTCTATCTTGTTGCACTATCATTTTCGTTTCTTCACGCATCCAAAACATCTAAAACAAGACTATACCATTCTTCTACAATCAGTTACCCCAATTTTCTCTATGATGATTGTATTTGTAATTCTCTTGTTTTTTATTATCACTCATCCATGTAACATGCTAATACTAGTTATTCGAATTGTGCTTTTGGAGCAAATTTAAGCCTGTATCTGGTAGTATTTTTCACAAAAAGAAAAGAAAGAAAAATAATGTTGGTAATCCCCCTCAATCCATACGCACGGGCACTCGCACACACGGAAGGGATGTCTTCCTGAATTTTTAGTTCAATGCAATTGGAATTCACTTTTACACGGATTTCTTATGTTTCAGAATTTCCCTTAATTTTCTTCCTGCAGATTATTGCCATATCATGTTGTGGCGGATTATGAAGAAGAAGAGGATGATAGGATACTTGATTCTGACACCACTGGCCAGGTGCTTTCACGATCCCAGCAGTGGGACAATAATATTGCTACTAAAATTGCGGAGTTCACAGCAACTTTTGAGAAACAAGCACTTGCCTTCAACATCATAACCCAAAAGAGAAGTTTGGGGGAATTCAGATCAGAGGAGAGGTTGATGATTGAGCAGGCACTTCTCCAAGAGGAAAAGCGGGCTATGTTGGAATTAAGAGCAGAAATAGAGTCCAGAGAGAAAGCCGGTCGAGAAGCCCATGAAGCTAAACTACGGATGGCAGCAATGTTCCAAGCCGAGCAGGCTCGGGCTGATTCACAGTCTCATGCTGAAATGATGTCTCGAGCTCCTATAAGAGGGAGCGCGCTTGGGTCCCAAGGCAATGACATTGTGATGGGTCATGACATGGGAGAACAAGATCAGGGTGGCAACCCAGGTGAGATGATGAATGGATGGGGAAACAATGCACACAGAGACGAGAAAGAGCCGTCCGAGGATTTCTTGAATGATGAAGCCGAAAATGGAGACACTGGCACGCAGGATGGCTGGCGCGAAGTTGGAGAATTTGATTTGAATGCAAGGTGATTCTCAATAATGACTGAACGCAACCTTTCAGGGGAGTTTGGATTATGTGTAAGGGATTGATATCCATTTTAAAAGATCAGTATCCTGGGTATTAACCATCATCTTCAAGTTTCTATGTTGAGATTTCTTTCTCGATCAATATCCATTCACAAGGGGGAAAGTAAAACTATTGAACTAGTATTAGATTGGATGCCTATTGAGTTCATGATCTTAGCCTAGTTTAGTGCACATGGTTGGATCATAGGGTCCAAAGTAGTGTTATATAATTAAGCATACAAATTCAGTCAAATGTATATTTTTAGATTTCTGGGAAACTCTGATTTCATCGTTTGGAATCTCATTTTGCAGGTCACTGTCAGATCTTTACAACCATTTCTCTCATGAAAAAGCAAATTATATTTTATTTAGATGGTGTGGATTTAGTTAGTCTTAAGCACTAAGATTCCTTCTTGTTATCATATGCACATGTGAGATACAAATAAAGTCACAAGATCAGGAGGTTTGGATAATAATTGAAAGTCTTTAAGTTAAATCTAAGTTTGAGTCTTAATTTTTGTTGATTAATCTGTGTCTGTATCAATATGTCTCTTTATTAAGAAGTCAAGTACAAGAATTACTTAACAAGAATTATACTCCTAAGAAGCAAGCAGGCAAAAAAACAGAACCACTCAATGAGGAAGCCACACCCATAATACACCCTACATTACATCACTAAGTCTGTATACTTTTGTTTTTTTTATTTTTTTTGGTCAACCACTAAGTCTGTATACAAATAAATGGATTATGCAGCCATTGAGACAGCGGAATACAAATGAAGGTTGCAACTCAAGTTGAATATCAAGCTATGAAAAAACAGCATACCATATTTATGAAAGTAATTTTATTGATAGTGAAAGATCTGACGAAATTAAGAAATTATTACTTCTTCCAAAAAAAAGTACTTTTATTTATAATAAAATTATAAACAACCGAATTCTAAAACCTCCCATCCAAATTAAAACCCCTGATTCCAACTAACGGCACCTTTCAAGTATATCCACCAATAGGGTCTCGATTCCACACCCATATGTCTCCACCATTTGGCTGCACTAAAAAGTCTAAAAAAATTCGAAAAGATTCAAAGTGTTATTGATGTACTCAAATAAAATAAAATAAAAATTGGTGGTAATATTAACTAAAATTGCCATCACTTGACGCATAATTTGTTTACGGAATAATGTGCACTTTCCGAATAAAATAAGGTGTAACAGCGCCCTGTGCCTATTCGATCTTCACGTGGGAGGATGAGAATTAATAGATATTAAAAGCAGTAATCATACACTAGAGTCATGCTTAAATACCTTTTTTTTCTTAGAGAGCTTAAATACGTTGTGAAACATCATAATGTTCCTTGGTGGGTTCTGTATTTCTGATATTGCAGGGAGCATTCAGCATTAACACGACACAACCCTATGAACTGGCAAATTAAAAAACACCAAAGAAAGAAGCAACAAGAACTCAAGCACAAAGAAAAAATTGACCAAAAACAAAAACAGACAAAGAAAAAGTGAACTGGCAATTCCATCCTATTCACTCTCTGTAGGATGAATTGGCATACAAATTTTTTTTCACCATGCTATAGTATATTGTAATTAACGTAAACACGTTATTTTTATTTTATTATTTAATTTTGTAAATAATTATTCCTTTAATAGTAAATTATATATAATGTATTCGTTATGTAGTATTGGGACATACTATTTTGGATTGAGAAATCATTAAAAAAATCACTTTGTTTTTTTGTTATTTATGTGCATGAAACATATTTCAATTTTCTACTTCATTCACCAATACACTTGATGCCCAAATGGCACGTTAATAATTTCTAACCATTCTGAATTTGCTACAAACTTAATCGATCACACCAAAAAAAAATGTGACTAAACTAACATGACCATACAATTAATTTTTATTATAAAAACATCTTTTTACTTGGAACATGTGAATTTTATAACATTAACCTGAATTTAGAGGATTTAAAATGGTATCTTAGCCTAAATTTGAATATAAATTTTTAATATACGAGGAATGAAGCCAAGAGCTTGTAGCTCAAATGGCACAAGGAGAAACTCTTAGAGCTTGAGGGGAGTGGTTCAATTGATGGTGGGGAGATTTAGGAGTTAGATTGAGGAGTAGTGTAGTGTGGGGGTGTATGTGTTTGGCCGATAAAAAAAAATATACGAGGAATGAATTCTGTAAATCAATTCACAATTGTGTACTTTGAAACACGCCACTAAAAATTATGTGATGCATTAATGTCAACTCACTTGGTGGATTAAAAATTATGTGTACTTTCGTTTTTGACGAGTGCAAATGAAATGAGTCCGAATCCAAAAATTCTGCTAGTCAACAATCTGTGGTTTCACTGGTTTATTAATTTATTTTTTTAAGTAATATTATATGGAGAGAACATTCCATCACTAAAACCTTTTCTATTAAAAAAATTATAACAAATAAACACATTTACGCGTAACTAACGCTACGAAAAGAATTGGTATAAAATATCATCAACTGCCAAAACTTTGAACCACACTAAAATACCTATATGTCAAAATCCCAATAATATACATTTAGACTCTAGGCAACTTGACACTTACATAAGCATTCAAAAAATGAAATTGTTCATTTCTTTACCTACACTTCTATTTCTTTTTTGTCTCAAAGATTAAGTTGAGTAAAGTAACCACCTGTTTTTGTAAGGAAAGTGCCAACCAACACAAAGCTCCCAAAATTATCAAGTTGCCCCAATGCCATTGAAAGATGGGGAAAAAATCATCTAGCCATAAAGGCAATTGTGTAATTTACTCTAAATAATATGGGAAAAAAAATATCTATTGCTTAGACCAATGTGCATTTTTCTTGCCATATTGAATACTCAGTCCTCTGGTTCATTTCTAGGCAGCACACATCGCACAAACTCAAAATATACTATCAAACAATCAAAGTCAAAGCTAATTACAGTGAGAAAATAAAGAATGAGGAAGATAGAGAAATTTGTCAAATGTAAAGAAGCAAAGTATTCACAAAACTTGACAGCTACAAAATATTGGGCAGCTGAGAATCCAATCTCTGCTGCAATTCCTTGACTTTCAAAGAGAGTTCGGCTTTTTGCTCCTTGTAGTTCTGAAGCAAGTATTCTTTTCCTTCTATTACCTCTTTTAACTCTCCTATTTGCCTTCTCAGCATTTCAATTCTCTCCTCATCATCCCTTACCTTTTCAGAGGGTTCAGAATTATTCTCCCCATCAATGTGCCCATTTGAATGACTATTTCTAATCTCCGCAGGCCAAGCTGCGACCGGGGAAGAATTGTCATTGGGAACGTGTCCAACACAGTGATCTGCAATCGCTTTCCTTAGCCGTTGGATTTCTCTCTCTGAGTCAAATAAGTCCCTGTTTGCAGCATCGAGCTGTGATTGCAAATGAGAAGAAAGTGCCAGCTGAGCATTGAGTGAGTTTTGCAACTCAGCCATTTGATCTTGCATCTCAAGTATCATATCATCTCTTCTTTTCAATTGTTGCCGCAGTTTCTGTATGACTTCCCGCTTACTAAAAATATCGGAACCAGATTCTGATACGCAAGGTGAATCTGAGCAGTTCGAATGGTGGAATGGCTTCGAAGGCAATTCAAGACGATCAGGAGAGCAAGCCCAAACAACATTTTCCTTGCTAAATTCAGCAGGAGGAACAGTCACCAAAGGAAGGGCCCCATCAAATTCACTCAGAATCTGGCCATTTGGTGGACACTTTAGTTCTGCGGTAGCTCCGGTTCCTGTCCAAAACATCATCAAATATGCACAGAATAACGTCAGATGCAACACATAATAGGCCAAGAGGCAAAAACTTTTAGTGCTTGGAAGCAACCCAGAAAAACGATACCATAAAGGAAAGGATGTTAGGCAAATTATATAAAAAAAATGTGGAATAAAATTCACAAACTATAATCATCAAAGATTTCTTTTTTCCATAAAATATAACCAACTATTTGTGAATGATTCATGTACAAAGTTGACCAGCCTTTCACAGTCAACTTCAAATGGAAGCCCCAAAACATATAAACATTAGAATAACCTAATCAAGGTTTGCTTAAAGTCTCTGAGATGTTTG
Organism: Cyamopsis tetragonoloba; assembly: GCA_037177725.1. NCBI lineage: Eukaryota > Viridiplantae > Streptophyta > Magnoliopsida > Fabales > Fabaceae > Cyamopsis > Cyamopsis tetragonoloba. The sequence goes on along the minus strand of CM074122.1, from coordinate 59,138,027 downwards.
TATAGTTTGCAATTTTTCATCTGCCAATACTAAAAAAAAGTTGAGTCTCCACAACTACAACTATTTTATAAGAAACACAAGATCACATTTGTATACCACTTCCTACATTTCCAACAATATGTAGAACTGACACCAGAGACAACTAATATATAAATAAGATGAGAACAAAAATTAAAGAAATACAAACAATTAGATGTTTGAGGACCAACATGACCCATTCAGTACACATGGACAAGTGGAATAAGGCTCCGCTAACACCTAATGTATAAAGGTAGACAAAGACGAGAATGCAGTAATAAACCTTACATGCAAGTGAAAAAACAAAAAAGAGTTGGCATAACATTCAACAAGCAAACATTTTACACCCATCCAACACAGTTCATAACTCAAATACAAACTTTCCTGATAGAAAAAGAAAATTTCTGGATAAGGAGAAAGAAAGTATCAGAAAACACACTATTCAGCTAATCGAAAAAACATATTTGCAGCACAAATTAAACCTGAAACGCAACTGTAGCAGCCATGATTATCTTGTGTTTGGGAATATCCATTAGACTGCACAAAGCAATCTGCAGATTTCCTTGTGTTGGAGAATTTTCCATTTCCTGAAGTTAAAAAAAAAAAAAGAAAAAGAAGTTAGAATCCATTATGGACAAATGACACATGTATGCCATTAAGATAAAGAACCTATTTTAGTATTACATTTAGTTTCCAATTCGGATAATGAAAATTTAATAAAAGGACAAGAGAAAAACAGAACGGGAGACTGCATCGACCTTTCTGAATAGTAGTTGCCTTCTGCTTCGGTTTTGAGTCAAGTGCCTGCTTCAACTTGTAACCAAGCCGGACAGACAATGTACTCAACAAAGCACCGGCAGCAATGAGAAGCCAGTTAGGTCCTTCAACTTGAATATTATTTGCCTTATGAACCCTAGACACCTCATTGGTTTGTGGTTTCATCTTAAGAGCTAAAACAACGGAACAAAATGTTCTGGGTTGTCCAGGAAGAACCTACAGAAAGAAAAGCCAAATTTTCATTACTACCATATGATAGACATGAAACGCATACAGGCCTAATAATACACGTAACACACGCAGGTATGCACGCATACAGAGAAGATGTTAAAGATTTCATTAATGTATATCTTTTTGACATTCACTAAACGAACAAATTTGACTTTCAATATTAATGATTTCTATAATCAATATAGCTCAATCTAAAATATGCACGCTTCCCCTAAGAAGTGGAAATCCTCTTAAACTATTTGGGGGTTCCTTTTGACATTCACCGAACTTCAAAAAACTATCCAATCAGATTTTAATTTATGAACGACATTAAATTGATAGATACATTGGCACTCAAGTCTCAACAATTCGAAATCGTTAAAATCCCAAAAGCACGACACTCAGTTCCCCTCAAAGAACCCAACCATTGCTGTTCCACAAACCCTCCTCACATTTTTTTCTCTCAGGTTCTGCCTTAGATAAAACATCAACACCATCCTTACAATCAGAAATCATTACCCGAGCTCCAGATGCTAATATTGAAAAGAAAAACAGTAATAATAACAAAAGGCACAAGAAATGAAAGAGACAAAGTGAACATAATGAAGAAGAAGAAGAAGAAGAATCAAGAAACAGAGGAGTAGAGAGAGCACCTGGAGGAGACGCCGGAGGTTCAGGAGCACATGGTGGTGGCGCCGTCGCGGAGGCGGAGGAGGAAGACGGAGCAAGAAACGGAAGGGTTTTCTGCGAAATGGAGAAAGTGCGGCTAACGAACTGAGTCAAGAGACAGTGTGGGAGAGGCTGAGAAAAAGAGTGAGAGGAAAAGAGAAATGCTGCCTATTTTATTTTTCTTATTCACAAAAAGAAATACTATTTCGTTTTTTTATAAGATTTTCTAACTAATTTACATAAATTAAAGAAAAGTAGTTAAGTTGGTTAGAATAATTAAAATATTTAGAATTCATTTTTTCTAGATATTCTTTGGAATTCGTTAATATTATATTTTCTTTTTATACTCACCTTATTTAATTTTCTTTCATATAAAAAGTAATTATCGAATAAAAGTATTTTTGATAAAAAAAACAATTATAATATAAACATTTAAGAAGAAGTCTTATAAAAATTAATAAGAAAATATTTTTAAAAGTCCTATAAAAATAATTAAAAGTAATATTTGACACCATAAAGTTTAATATAACTAATAAATAATGATGTCATTTAAATATATTGATAAGAGTTTAAATTATAATCATACGTATCAAATATTAATTTTTAACTATTAACTTGGGAGAAAAAAAGAAATAAATGTTTGACTGGTAAAAAGAAAGAAAAACATAATAATACTACTAAGATAAAAGATGCGAAAAAGAAGAATATTTAGTTATCGCTTCTTTCAGGGTACGAGCAAATACAATCTCAACATAAACATACTTTTTTTTTATAAAACATAAACATACTTTATTCGGTGTGCCACACACATACATGACCCTGCTTCTTTTTCTCTTCTTTTTTTTTTTTTCTTGTTTTGGAATTTTACAATCATTGAACGCAAGCAGAAAAAATGCGATAATGAATTTTTTACTTGAATAAAAAGTTTGGAACTTGAGGAAACCAATAGAAACATCATCATTGTTTGGTGCATTGTAATTTTAGTGTATAATTAAAATAGATTAAATTTGAACATAATACTTGATTGTTTAGTGTATTATTTGCACAAATTAAAAGAATAGTAAGTGATTATAGATGAAGCATGTGGAAGGAACGGAATAGACACCCTAGCAGCAACTGCAAAAAGGTGAAGAGGGAAGAAATTTGTTTTTTCTTTTTCTTTTTTTATAAGCCAACAGAATATTATTAAGAAAAGTATAAGTAATGCTCAAAAAATAATGTAAAAGAACTTGATGAAATGACACTGGATAAACCGAGCCAAACCAACAAGCGATGAAGAAAACAACATCGCTGCACAACCAATCGCAACCCTGTCAATCACTAAATTAAACATAAATTACATCAAAGCAAAAAATCATCAAAACAATTTTGCAATATTTTTGTATGTTTGGTTCTAAATGCTCATGGATTTTTGGGTCTTTAAAATTGATTTTGAAAGAAGTAATAATTGTGTTGCTTTTGTGGTAGAAAAGCAATTTTACACTTTATTTTTATTATAACCTTGCTTTTAAGTAAAAATTCTCAAACATAAATCACTTTTCATTATATTTAATTTTACTCAAAATCAATTTTATAAATACAATTCTACTTGGAATCAATTCTACAACCATAAAACCAATGGAGATCACATTGGTGGGAATATAGGCCGATACGTCTCCAGCTTGTGTTTCAATCACGGGTAAGGCAGTCAAGCTACTTGACACACACTTAAACTTTAAGTTCAAAATCATCTTTGAACATGTTCATATAACTACTCAACATTAAAGTCGATTTTTTACTTAATATTAATGTCTTTTTCAAAACTTAAACTTTAGAAGAATTATAGTTCAAACATTTTTATAGAACTACTGGATATTAATGTCCATTTCGCTCGGACATTAATATTTGTTTCAAAACTTAAATTTTAGGAGAATTATCGTTCTAACATTTTCATAAAATAATTGGACATTAATATCTATTTTTGCCCTAACATTAATATCTTATTTCACTCTAAAACTTTACTATAGGTGTGTTCTTTGCTTGCTGTGTTGTTGCTTCTATTTTGTTTTTGTTGTTGGTTTTGCGTCCTAAGTGTGGATGTTTTTGGTGTTGTTTGGTTGTAAATGCTCATGGGCTTTTGGGTCTTTAAAATTGATTTTAAAAGAAGTAATAATTGTGTTGCTTTTGTGGTAGAAAGCAATTTTACACTTTATTTTTATTATAACCTTGCTTTTAAGCAAAAATTCTCAAACATAAATCACTTTTCATTATATTTAATTTTACTCAAAATCAATTTTATAAATACAATTCTACTTGGAATCAATTCTACAACTATAAAACCAATGGAGATCACATTGTTGGGAATATAGGCCGATACATCTCCAGCTTGTGTTTCAATCACGGATAAGGCAGTCAAGCTACTTGACACACACTTAAACTTTAAGTTCAAAATCATCTTTGAACATGTTCATATAACTACTCAACATTAAAGTCTTACTTAATATTAATGTCTTTTTCAAAACTTAAACTTTAGAAGAATTATCGTTCAAACATTTTTATAGAACTACTGGATATTAATGTCCATTTCGCTCGGACATTAATATTTGTTGCAAAACTTAAATTTTAGGAGAATTATCGTTCTAACATTTTCATAAAATAATTGGACATTAATATCTATTTTTGTCCTAACATTAATATCTTATTTCACACTAAAACTTTACTATAGGTGTGTTCTTTGCTTGTTGTGCTGTTGCTTCTATTTTGTTTTTGTTGTTGGTTTTGCGTCCTAAGTGTGGATGTTTTTGGTATTGTTTGGTTGTAAATGCTCATGGGCTTTTGGGTCTTTAAAATTGATTTTGAAAGAAGTAATAATTGTGTTGCTTTTGTGGTAGAAAAGCAATTTTACACTTTATTTTTATTATAACCTTGCTTTTAAGCAAAAATTCTCAAACATAAATCACTTTTCATTATATTTAATTTTACTCAAAATCAATTTTATAAATACAATTCTACTTGGAATCAATTTTACAACCATAAAACCAATGGAGATCACATTGGTGGGAATATAGGCCGATACGTCTCCACCTTGTGTTTCAATCACGGGTAAGGCAGTCAAGCTACTTGACACACACTTAAACTTTAAGTTCAAAATCATCTTTGAACATGTTCATATAACTAATCAACATTAAAGTCGATTTTTTACTTAATATTAATGTCTTTTTCAAAACTTAAACTTTAAAAGAATTATTATTCAAACATTTTTATAGAACTACTGGATATTAATGTCCATTTCGCTCGGACATTAATATTTGTTTCAAAACTTAAATTTTAGGAGAATTATCGTTCTAACATTTTCATAAAATAATTGGACATTAATATCTATTTTTGCCCTAACATTAATATCTTATTTCACTCTAAAACTTTACTATAGGTGTGTTCTTTGCTTGCTGTGCTGTTGCTTCTATTTTGTTTTTGTTGTTGGTTTTGCGTCCTAAGTGTGGATGTTTTTGGTGTTGTTATTGTTAAGTAATGCCTTAAGAAATTGTGATGTATTGATAGGGTCGTATGTAATATGAAAACTCTATAGAGAAGCCTCCCAATAAAGTCTTCTCTATAGACACCGCCAGGATTCAAACCCCTGTCAAGATGCTTAAAAGACTCAGCTATCTGTCAACTGTGCCGGACTTTGTTGGTTTTGTATAGAAAATTTTAAAAATAACAAAAATAACTATTTTCAATGTTTTGTAAAGTCCATCCACCTCCCCTTATAAACTAAACATAAATACAAACTTTTTAATTTCATTCCGCTACTCTTTAAACTAACACATAAAAAAAACAACACAAAAGTAAAAATAAATTAAACTACTTTTTAAGTCTCTCCAATGCATTGTTTTTCTAAAAAGATATAGAGTCAGGACACTAAGGACATGATGCCATATATATTTTTCAAGATACAGATTTTTATTTTTTTTTGACTTAGAATGAATATTTATTTACTTTGATTGTTGCAGCATCAGCATCGTGTCTATTTACTTCACTTAAACAATTAGAACTTAACATAAATACCAATGCGTAATTATCTCAACGGCTGGAGTAATGTACATTTAATTGAACAAATTTTATTAGCATTAATTTTATTTTCCATCCTCACCTACTAGTCATGATTTTCAATTATATTGTATCATTTACAGAATTTATTTTTGGGTAAATTACACGTACCTCCCCTAAATTTTAAGAGTATTACACTGTCCCTATGTTTCCAAACATAACACAGACCTCCCATACGTATTTTTAAAACTACACAACCCTCCCTTAAATGATAAGGGCGTTTGTACTTTTTATTTTAATTTTTCTTTTTTTTGCATTTGTACTTTTTTAGTAAGCTATTTAGCATTTTACTTGTTTAAGTTAGGATCAAAAACTAAAAACCGAATCAAAAATATCATGTAACATGTTGAAAGTAAATCTTACATTGCTTGCTTCAATCTTTAGGATGTAATTTAAATATGAAATATCTATTAGACTACTCTTCCCCTTACTAATTGATTTTGAGATAGAAACTTAATATGGTATCCACAACTTTAAGTTTCAGTCCATTCCATTTTTTTTTTTTCAGGATAATGGTTCCATCAAGAGTCGTCCGTTGATTCTGTTGCTCTCCGTAGCTGCAGCAAGACAAAAAAATAAAACCTAAACCATGAATGATTTATCATTATTATTACTATTACTGTTGGTGTTGCCTCCACTTATTCAGGCTTTCGACATGTAACGATGGCAAATTTAATAAGACCCTTCTTGTATCCTTCTATCATCAATGGCATTGCCAAAGCTCCTTTTATGGTTTTTACTCCTGACCAAAAAAAAATAACAAAACACAAATTAAGAAGTTCAAGAGCAAGTTCGTTATTCGAGACCAAAATAATATCAAAGCAGGCCTCAAGTCAAGAAATTCTGCCTTGGTGTAACATATACTTTCTAATTGTTTAATGAACAAATCCATGCATAATATTAAGAATATGAGCTTGTTTGAATGAATTTTGCAATAAATGTTTATAGGAGTAAATCTTATCACAGAAATACTAGTGCTGTGCAAGATTACTTGTAGTTAGTTAGAAAATTATGAAACTTGTAAGACATCACTATTGTAAGAGTAACTAGCCCAAAATTTTATAGTCATTAGCCTGAGTTTCTCATAATTAGACAGTTTTTTAATTCTTGGTTAATATTTAAAGAGTCTAGGCAACATAGAAGGAAAAGGGTATATTTGATAAAAGTGATAACGGAAGGAGTGTAGGGTAAAGTTTCTACGAATCTCCTTTCATTTTCACTGTTAATTGTCATCAAGTAATTTGATTGAGTCATTTATATTCCAACAAGAAAATTTTCAGGTAATATCCAGCATTGTGCACCCAACTTGCAGACCAACTATGCTCTTAGCTATAAAGGTGATTATGGAAATAATTAGTATGGAGCATGTTTAGCAAAAATCATGTTGAGTTACTTTCAAACATGATTTTGGGATCCAAACTTTGAGCTTACCACTACGTTTGTAAATGCAATATATAATTTAACATGAACTTTTGTTTCCAAACCATAAACATAAATGTTGAGCTTACCACTACGCAAGAGTGAAGTGAGACCCTTCCATGTCAATGCCGAGTGTATCACTGCCGGCCAAAATGGAGCAACAAACGGAGACCAATCTGCTGTCTTGATGTCCTAGATAGCGAATAAGTATGTTAAAGTAGCAGCACACTTTATAGCATGTTTGGTTATGCTTTTTTCTCAACCACAAAATTAAGTGCACACGCATTATGAGATAATTCCACAAAACAAAAAAATTTTCTAATACAACAAAACTCAGAATTTAGTCTTGCTAACTGTTAACTGAACGGGCTATTAAACTGTCTTCGGAGAAGACTAGGGAGTATGTTTGGTTTGAGAGAACATTTTCTGTTTTAATAAATAATAATGATAAATCTGTCACTTTGTTTGCTTTCATTAATTTCTGTTTTCATAAACTGCCACTCTGTTTGTTTTTATCAGTTCTTGTATGTACTTTGAAAAACAAGAAATGAAACTAGGATACGCTCTATCGAACCAAACAGGCCCTAAATAACTTCAAGACTACAAAGGAGTTGAATTTCGGTGTATTAAATACCTGAAGTGACAAGGACTCGAGCAATCTGATATAATCAGCAGTTGAGCACCAGGCTGGAAGGTAATATGCATCACATATCCTGTTCAAGAGATCTTCTTCCCATGGATGTAAGGATTCTTCACCAGGGCCAAGATCTCTGTGGCACCATGTTACTATTATTATGGTGGCACCTGGTGCTGCTACCCGCGCTAACTCTCCAACAAACTGATAGTTGTGGCAGGAAACTGAGATGAGATTACCGGCACACAGAATAGAAAAGAAATTCATGTTGCTGTAAAGTGTACTATGCAAAGACAATACTATGAGCATATAGTTTGTGTTTAGTAGCTTATGACTTATCTAGGAGCTTATAACTTATTATCCTTTAGAGGTATTGGGTGATTATAAATTTCAGTCCCTATATTACTCCTTAATCATTTATTACATGTCATTTATTAAATGTAATAAATATGTCCTTTGAAGTAACTTGAAACATAGTGACAAGCTATAAATTAGTTTTACCAAACACTTTTACACAACCGTAAGTTATAAGCCATAGCCAATAATCTGAGTTATAAAGTAGCTTAAGTTTTCACCAAACATGATGAGTCCAATATTCACAACTAAGAATTGCAAGAGAAAATGAAACCTTTGCTTTGTCAGGCATATGCTCTCCACTCTCCATGGACCACACCAGATCAAACTGCCCGTTAGGGAATGGTTGATTTAGGGCGTCGGCAACCTGAAAGGAAACCTGCCTTCACAAAAACATGAAGGTAAATATTGCATTAGCTACATATAAATCGATTCTATAGAAGCCCATATCAGGTATTCTTTCACAAATTTGAACAGCAAGCATCATTCAAATGGTAAGTTAATTTTTTGGTCACTATACTTGATATACCATTATTGGTTTTAGTCACTAAAAGATAAAAAAAACTATGGTTTGCATCCTTCAAATGCTAAGTTAATTAGTCTCTATACTTGATACACCATTTTGAGGGTTAGTCACTAAAAGAAAAAACTAAAAAAAAAAAAAAAAAACCTATGTTTTGGTCCTTACATGTATCAAAGTTAACAGTTTAGCACATGTTATTTGATCTTGGTCTCTATATTTACATCATTTTTTTCATTTTAGTCCGTAAGCATGCCACGTGTTCCTATAATTAGCATTAGTTAGGATTAAAACGAAAAACAGTGTGAGTATAGAGACCAAAATAAAAATAATGTTAACTATAGAGACCGAAATAAAAAATGGTATTAAGTATATGGTCCAAAATCAAATTGTGGAGGCTAAATGATAAAGGTTAATACATGTAGAAACTAAAACGAAGCACTTTTTCATATAGAGACTATGACGAGAAATTATGTCTACCATAGAAACCAAAATATTAATTTAAGCTAAGATAAATAAACAAGAAAAAAAATGCTGAGAAAGACCTTGTCAGCTAATCCTTGAGCAGCAGCAAGAGCATTAGCCCTTTGAGCTTGAACAGGACTCAGAGTGATGCCAACGCTCCTTGCCCCAAATTTCTTGGCCAGGTATCTTGAGCTTCCCCCTATGCCACATCCAACATCAACTATACTCTTTGGCCATTTGGCTGGGTCCTCTGTGCATTCAGGATCCAAATCAGTTTTTTCTCTTTTGGTTAAACTTGTGCCACATCATAGACAGACAAATCATATTAGAATCCAAATCCAAATCCCAACTATAAATTAACAGCATAATTAACATCTCATTATCAATTAACATCTTATAACATTTGTTATCATAGTGTGTGTTTGGGTGAGGGCTTGCATAACTGATTTTGTATAAAGATGGTTTTGTAGAATTTTGCTAAGCAAATTTGTAGTAAAAACTCATAATAAAATTCTCAACTCAATGCAAAAACTACCTAAAGAGTTGCTCGAGTCTATAAAATTCTCAAGTTTGACCAACATTTTCAAGTTTGCAACAGCTTGAAAACGTTTTACCAAGCATCCCAAATCGCATAATCAGGTGTGACACTAACAAACTATGATTTTGTAACGTGTTTGTATGGAAACATGATAACTGACAAATTTTCAACACATAGAAATGTCAAATAACTCCCCTCCTATTCACCAATAAATGAAATCTCAAACAATGGTTTGCAAACACTACAAAACACCAAACACACACTAACCTACAGAAATGAGCATACATGTGCTATTCTATACCGTACATATACACACTATTCTCCAAAAAAACAAAAAACATAAAATTTGGTCTCTATGATTAGATTTATAATCAAGTACAACAATAATTGGAAAGACAGTGATACGGTCGAATATAATGGATAGACAGTATTAACAGTTGGCAGAAATTATGGCAGATATTGTAAATATGTTAGTTATAGTTTAGTTGTATATATACCTTTCTTATTTTCGGTTATTCTCCTCATGTATGTAAACCAATTATTCAATGACTTTCATTTTCTCTCATTTCATACCTTAATATCAACCTGATAGAAATCTCAATCAATGGTTTGCAAACTATAAACAACCAAACACAGCCTAATCCATAGAAATGAATATAAAATGGTTTGATTTGTAATCGAATGCAACGTAACAGTAACTGAAAATACAGTGATACGATGGAATCGATAGACAGTAATAGTAATAGTAGTTGGTGGAAAGTACCGGAAACACCAGCAAATCGAAGAGATTCGTCAATCATTCGGATCTGAGCAGCGCGATGATCCGAAACAGAAACGGTTGAATCCGGGTCGTAGAACCCGTGGTGCATGTGGTCGCCCCAAATATCTTCCCATATTCCAGAGGATTCGTCGTAGAACTCGGCGATTCCCGTTTTCAGCTGCTGCTTCTCCGAATCGAATACCATATCGCGTGCCTGCGTTCTTGTTGCTAATGCCCGAATCGTGACTCGCGACCCGGACCCGATTCGAACAGAGATGTGTAGAAACGGGGCAACCCGGTTGGGCGATTGAGTGTGGAACGCGTGGCTGCGTGAGAATGGAGCGATGGTTGTTACGGTTCTCGTCACCATAGCCATCTTGTGTTGTGATAGTCTCAGTCTCAGCACCACTCACTGATGGCCACGCCGCAATCAAATTGCTTGCTGTTTCTTCTTCTCTTCCTGTCAATATACTATACTACTGTATTAGAGCATAACCGACGATGATGGTTAAAAGAGTTTATTAGTTTTTAATAATGAGATATTTTTAAGTAAATTTTACATGTTCCAATGATGATAAGATCTTTTGCATGGGTGGCATGTGACTGAAAGCACTGTTTTGATTAAAAACAAAAAATCAACGGCAACGGATCAAGTCGGTTCGAGAGCTGCTTTTGCTCTCATCCTTAGTCTCAAGGAAAGTATGAGCCTTGCTCTCATCTCCTCACCTCAGTTAACGGTTAATTCGGGAATAAAAAACGTGAGGACAAAAATTTTCGCTGAAATTATAATTTTAGTCTTTTATATTATAAAAAAAAATTAATTTAGTCTTTTATATTTATTTTAATTTATTTTAATTTTTTTATGTTGTATTTATTAGACTATTTATTTTAATTTTTTTTAGTTCCTTATATTATATTTTTTGTCTCATTTTGTTCTTCATATTATATTTTTTTATCAATTTAGTTCACTATGTTATATTTTTGGACCAATATAGAGACAAAATAACATTATTTTAGCTTCTATAATGATTTATTAGATAAAATTAAAGAAAATGATCAAATTGATCCAATAAATATCACATAAAGAACTAAATTAAATTAAAATAAATATAAAAAAACTAAACTAAATTTTATTATAATGTAAAAGACCAAAAATATAATTTTGGTAAAATTTTAAACTCAATCTCGTTTATCTCCGAGCCTAGGGGTCATGAACACGCGAAAAACCTACATTTGTATTAATTTATTTTAAAAAATTATTATCATATTTTTAAACAAATTAAACATTAAAAAAATATTATTAAACACTTTAAAAAGTGTAGTTTTATTATCACTCTATTTTGGTTATTGTTATTCTTTTTTATTATTTAATAATATTTATATATTAACATTGTGATTTCATTGATTGAAAAAATAATTTATAAATTAAAAAAATATTAATAAGAGAGTAACAATAAACAAAAATAAATGACAGTAAAGTCATCCTTTACAAAAAAAAAATATGTTGTTTATTTTTTAAGTTATTATTTTATAATTATTATAATTTAAGTTATTTAGTTATTGCAATAGTTGACTAGTATTTTTAATAATTATAAAAGTTAAAGCATTAGAATAAAATTTTAACTTTGTAATAATTAATATAATTATTATTAATATTACCGTGTGTATATAAATATAAAAATAGGTATTTTTACCAAAAAAAAAATAATATAAAAATAGGTATATATATATCTTATATCTATCAATATAATGGTGGGACGGCTTCAAAGGCGGATAGTAAGATTTTCGCCTCTGCACTTTAAAGCAACGCGGGAAAAATCGAACTCGCCAATTCAACCTTTGGATTTTTTTGGTTAACAGCTATCTTAGTCAATGTTCCACTCTTCATCCTTTCTCTTTTTCATTACCCTTTGATTGGTTTAAGATGAGAAAATGTGAAGAAAAAAAAATACTGAAAAGAAAAAAGTGAAAGAAAGATAAGAGAAAATCGTGTATTTGGCTTGAGAGAAAATGAATAGAAAAATGTGAGAAAATAGGTGTGGAGCTCATGAATAATATGATATTCATCTCTCATCAACAACTTTCTATCCCAAATGGAGAGAAAAGTTTTTTCTCTACACCTTCACCAAATTTAATACTTTCTCTCCACTTTCTCTTCCAAATCAAACAAGAGAAAATTTAATCTTCTACCTATTTTTTCCTCCCCCTCTTTCTTTCCTCTCATAATCATCTCAAACAAACAAAACATTAGAGCCTACTCCTCTAATTCAACTTTTGTATGGTTTCTTTCTTCTTCCATTGTTTTTGAGAGAGTCTGCTCCAATTCAGGACCATAACTTTTGCATTTTTTAATGTTCCTACAACACCTATTACTCAAAGTAATAATTTTCAACCATTTAATCAACCTGTTCAATGCAAAACTTTAACTTTACAATAAATGTTATGTTTTTTTTTTAATTTCCTAACATGTGCAATATTAAACAGGTTAAAAAAATTATTTGTGTAAAGCCGGCTCCAATTCAAGGTCTTATTTAAATTTTTAATCCATTTAAAATATATTCCTTTTATTATCTTTCTATTTAATTGTACACTTAAGATTAAAATACGTGTATTAAGAAATATAATAATTATTTTTTTTATTAAAATATTTTTTAAACTTTCTATATTACCATTTTTTATTTTTTGGTTCATATGAAAGTGCAAATCGAATCTCGTACCCACACACACATGTCCCCATGTACTCACCAACTGAACTACGTGACTGTGACATATTACCATTTTTATTGATCCAACAATAGAGTATTAATTATTATCCCGATTAAATATAAGAATAGAATCGATAAAAGTGTAGTTAATAATTTCTCAAAAATAAGCTTAAATTGTCCTTACAAAATTGTCACTTTTTATATTTTAATCCGTATAATTTTTTTTATTTCAGACTAACTTAATTTATAGTTTTTGTTTTTAGTATATACAAAATTAATATATTTTTTTAATCACTAGAAAATATTTTATTTTAATCTAACTTAATTTGATGTTTTTTAGTTCAAGATGTTAAGTTTTTTTTTTTATCACAATTTTTAAGGGACCAAAATAAAAAAAGGTTAAAAATTATAGCAAACCAAATAAAAAGAAATAGATTATAATAAACTTCTAATAACTATATGAATTAAAAATTTATACTTATTACGATAAAAATTATAAGGAATAAAGATGAAAAAAATTAAATTAAACTTAACTAAAATAAAAAAAAATATTAATTTTATAAGTACTAAAAATTTATTTAAACATAAAAAAATAGTCAAATAGTAAGAATAAATTTTTAGTCACATAAAACACTTACAGCAGGTTTGAATTTGATTATTTTTAAATATACGTTGAATGATTGTATTTTGTACTTAAAAAAATTTTAAAAAAATTTGATTATTTTTTAACAAAGGAAAAAACTTTTTATTCTTCAGCTAAAATTTAGACATTATTTTAAAAAACTTCGAGATCACTTTTTATAGCTTAAAATTATCTTAAAAATCACTTCTAACATCATATATCTCCAAATAAAAATTGATAATATCTCATACAATCAATTTTATTCGCAATTAATTACCGCTAATATAAACACACCTATAAAAAAATTAATTAATAATATTAGCCGCTTAATGTTTTAAAGAGTAGATATAAAATATAGCGAAATAATTACTCTATAAGTTCTCAACTTTATCACGAAAGTTCACCTAAGTTTCTAATTATGAAAGTTTATTTAGGTCCCGACTTTATGTAACGTTGTTCACCTAGGTCTCTGACATTAACTATCATTTTAATACCGTTAAAAAAATAACATAGAGACTGATTTGGACTTTTAATACTAAATATAGAAATATATTTAAACTTTTAATACATAACACAAGAATTGATTTAAATTTTTATTAATAAATATATGGACTAATTTAAATTTTTAATTTAAACATAAAGACTAATTTATCGTTAGGAACTTAAGTGAAGAGTATTAAACAAAATTAAGGACCAAGTGAAATCCCGTGAAACTCAATGATCATAGTGAAATTTTCTAGTAAAGTTAGGGAGATATTGTTTACTCAAAATATAGCTCTCCTCGCTTTTCTTCTTCTTTTCCATTCATAGTTCCTTCTGCGATTTACACATGGATATATCGCTCAGAGATTCAACAACTTCAACTCCGTCGCGTGCTACATTCTCCGGTACCGTTGTTTCGAACTTCACAGAAACAGATTTGTTAATCAGAATTTTGTATATATTGTATTTTTTTTTTTTTTCTGATCTGCTTGGATTCTGTTCGTGAAAATTATGAATCATATTTATTGATTAATCGGAATTGATCTAATGCTTTCTGATGCAGTAATAACGAAGAAAAGACTCATGCTATTGTATCTAGTTTTCCTCTGAGAATTGCTTTCTATCTAGGGAGGAAGAAGAGAAGTAAGAAGTAGGAAAAACTTTCGTCCTCCATAGATAGAACAATTTTTTTAAAAATCATTTTGGAATTTCGTTTTTGAGGCGAGCAATCTATTGCATTTCTTCCCTGTTAGATTTCGATTTTCATACTTTGAAAAATGAAATTGTTGTTTATAAGCAAGGATTTGACAGGGGAATGGATTGTTTTGAGCTCTTAGGGCATATTTTAGGAATATCGTTGTGAAGGGAGCTATTCTGATTATTATTTACCGTAGGATCTGGTATATTGTGTGGAATATGGATTCCACACCTGAAACCACCATTTATTGTGGAAAGTATAGTAATGCTTCTGATCATTATCTGAATCACTAGTTTCTTTGGAATCTGTTAATGACAGCTTTGTGCAGATATTCACTGCGAAATGCTTCTTCTCAACTTGTTTAGAATGAGGCCTTTTATGAATTGTTATGTACAGGTGGAATCTGTTTGATGAGAAATGTATGGAAAGAGGATCAACATCCATCTTCCATCAATTTTATCTCCACTTTCCTCAGTGCAAATTCTTTCCGCCTTAATTTTGTTCTAATCGCCCCGGTAATCACCAGTTTTTGTTTTCTTTTTCCCTGTTAGCTTTTTGTTCCTTTCAAATACTGGTTCAGCAGAATCAGCTCTGAAACGTGAGGAGATTCCTTGTAGGACTTCATTTTCAATTGTGGGGGTTTGTCCGTAGCCTTCATTTTTGTGACAAATTGGGACTGCAACAACGTGGCTCCAATCTTCAACAGGTAACCAGGCTGTTGTTTTCAAGTGGCATGCTGTATGTTTGAGTAGCTCTACTGAGTAAAGTGTTATGAGTTTCATCATGTCCTATTCAATTTTTCTCATGCAGAGTTCAGAAACTGAAGATGCAATTTGCACGTTTTTATGTTGTTGTCACACTTCCAGCAAAAGAGCACATTGATTCATTTATCCAGTCATATTTCAAGTGAGTTTTGATGCTTCTGTTCTGATTGATTTCGGTTTGCTATGTATGACTTGAATAATGAAAGAACAAAGATCATGTTTATGGATGCATGAAGATTTGGGATGGTGATCGGAAAGCCAACATTTGTGCCAGTTCAGGACTTAGAGATGGGGTTTGAAAAGATGGTAAAAATAGCTCTTTCTTCTGGAGGTAAAACCTGCAACTACAAACTAACTTTAATGTGTCGTCCCAATTTATATTTTTTACTCTTCCACTAATTGCAGTATACAAGCAGGAGAGAATTGGAGAAAAACTGAAAGCTGAGGTCAGTTGAATGATTTTATGTTCTTACAGTGTAGCTGCCAGAAGTTCCTTAAGAAATGAAACTAACATTTAGATGTATGAACTTTATTATGGTGTTGAAGAGGAAGCAGTTGGTGCAAGGGATGAACTTCTACCTTAAGGTGGTTACATCCATCCCAGGCATTGACTACCACGATGCAAATGCGGTAAATTTCTCTTTTATGAGACAACTCTTCAGTTTTGTTTTCCTATTTTTAAAATCCTCCATTCAATGTTGCTAAAGCTTGAGATTGTTATTTTAATCTGTGCATTAATTCCTTTTTTGTGTTTACTGATAATTGCACTCCGTGACAAAGTTTTGGTGCTAGATTAGGCTTACTCTTCCTAGGTGTTGGGGGTAGTATAGCAAATAATAATAATTTTGGCACGTGTGAAACCGTGGTAGCCATGCATGCATATAGGTTGAGTTATTTTGTTATTCTGGTCGCTCAATTCAGCTTAGTCAAGCTATTGGTTCTGTCCAAGCGGTTGCCAAGGCATCAAAAGAGCAAATTCTAGGGAACACAGATCTTTCTACGGACAAAGCAGAGATGATTTCAAGGTTTCTGAAGGACTCTAAATTTTACCTGCGTCCCAAACTCAATTGATGGCGGAATAACAATGGAATCCAGGTTGGAGTTTTTTTTTTTTTTTCTCTTTTTCTTTTTAGTAGGGGATCTCTGTTAATTTCTTCATTTTGTTGGCTTCTTTTTATCGAGTAACAACCATCATAAGTGAGAAAGAAACGTGGTCTTCACACTCTAATGACGACACAAGCAGTAAGTTCATGATAGGACGGAACCTTGACCAAGTGGTTGTTTGGTTAAGTAAATGTGAATTTTTAACTTCCATGTTTGACCTATGTTAGCATGAAACCAAGCATACTAATTAGTTATAAAGTTTTTTTTTTCTTTTTTCAAATTGTTATCACGTATTATTATTACCTCTATTTCTTAATATACTTCTTGCATGAAATTTTAGGTGTTTTAAAATATGGGTTCCTTCAATTGCACAAATAATTGGAATTACTTTTAAAATAACACTAGTAGTTAGAGATAGGAGAGTTTGACTTTAATTACGGATATAATTGGAATGGTATAATTAATACTATTAAGTATTAAAATTAAATTATCAACTATTTATTAATGTGAGAATATGAGGGGAAGGGCTTATATTTAGAAAGGAGGTAGTAGTATTTTGATATCAAGAAGAATAGCACCCTTCAAAGGAATCAACAAATGTGCATCAATGAAATATATCCAAGCCTTATGGTCGATAGTTATCTATTTCGTGGGAAATTGATGTGTAGACTTATTCGGGAATTACATGTAATCCTTTTACTTTAAATCATTATATCAACTTTTGTATACACCAATTTTATATTTAAAATGTGCTTTGGTCCTTACATTTTTTCTGGTATTTTGTTTTGATTATTATTACTTTAAATAATTCTGGTTTCGGGTCACACCAAAAATATTGGCTTCACAACAAACATTGGTAAAAAGACACTTGGATACACTAGTTTTGTGAAAATGAATTTATATGTCAAGAAATATAGTAGCTCCTCATCCAGTTTTGCCTTTTACCTTCTATCTTTATTTATAAAAAAACATTGGATTACGAATATATAACCAATTACTATTACCATGAATAATTACATAATGTATAAGAAAATAAAATCACATTACATTTTAATAAAATAAGGAAATTGCGAGATGAAAGTAAACCAGTGAATCTGGTAATCATAGTCCAAACGCTACTCTTTGTACAAAATCTGGGCGTCTCTTGCTGGGCATTCTAACTAGCCCACTGATCTGCAGCTCTGTAACAGCCCTACAAAAACGAGCTCTATGACAAACAAAATTAAGGATGGCAATCACTGCAATTTGGAGATGGAAATAGGAAATATGCAAATATAAAAAACATAAGCAAACCATAGTTGGCCCAACAAGCCAAAATCATTTGAAGATTTGAACAATTGTTATCAGCGATTATCAAAGTTGGCCTAAAATTTAAATCGTTTAAAGACCATCTCTACATTTGTCCATTAAACATTTGTCCACAAATTATTGAAAATTTATAACAAAAGACTAAAGCAAAAATTCTTGAAAGTTTAAGGATCAAAGTATACAAATGCCAAGTTGGAGGAGGTATCGGACTTTTTCCTAAATGAAAAGCATAAAGAATGTATCCCTATCCCATTTTAAGAACGAGACGGAATGCTGAGTGATAACATATATTACCTCCGGTCCTTATTATAAGACTCCCTAACTAATTTACAAGAATTAAGAAAAAATAGTTAAGTTAGTTAGAATCATTAATTATGTCTATAATTTAATTGATTTTCCTATATTACTCTCTAATTAAGTTATTGGAATCATTAATACTATCTTTACCTTTCACCCAAAGTAGTTGGGAGAAAAGGACATTTTGATAAAAAATTAATTAATGGTACAAAAATCTAGGAGTGTCTTATAAAAAGGACAAAAAAATTTCTCCAAATGATCCTATAAAAAGGATCAGAGGTAGTAGTGACGAGTTACGGCAACCAAGTTAAAATGTGCCATTGTTTCAAATGGGCCAGTTTCATGTAGTTATGAAAATGTTCTATTCTAACATTTCTTCGCTAGTAAAAAAAGCATGTGTATATGCAATAATAAATGGCACGACGTAATAACTTTAGAACGGCTAATTTGGGAATTGGGACATATAGAAATGCATTTGAACGGTGCAATTGAAAATATAAAGGATACTGAATTGATGCTTCATTTTGGTCTGCAGATCCGTTAATATCTTTGCTCTTCTTTGGTTGGGGGGACTGCTTTGATGTCCGTTTCCGTTTATTCGTATGTTGAAGAACAATTGTCCTAAAAGACTGAAACCAATCATGAAGATTTATAAGATCTCCATGCTCTTGAGCTAGGGAGTACCTGTAAAAAACGTATTAGTAACTCAAACCTTCAAGTAGAAACTTCAAGTTTCAATGAAAGAAAATTTTCAAAGCTCCTTAATGGTCGAAGCCTACTATTTATATCAAGGCGGAACATGTTTAACTAAATGTCAACTTCCAAGAACTAAGCAAGGCTTAGAAGAGATTTATGAAGTCAACAGTGAATGAGTAAGAAGGAAAAAGATTAATCGAACCTGGGAATCCATGAACTCTCACCCTCCCAATAAAGAAAAGTGACAAACTTTTGGCATTTAAAATGAAGACATATTTCCTAATCTGGGTATTCAAAAGTTTTAAGAGGGGAGATTGGCCCATACCAAGTTTAGGGCATGCTTATTAAAGAGACACTTTGTTACCAACAGAAATCAACAGAGAAACCAAATTTAGTCAAAACAGAAACAAAAGAATAACTTTACTAGTATACAGTTGAAAAGAGAAGCTGAGTAAAGAGAAAAGCAGAATGCACTAACTTGATTATAGCTAGGCTTCATGTATATATATTTAGCCTAATGAGTTTAGAACAATACAGGTCAAGTACAAGTGTACAACTAATACTAGTCCAACCAAACAATAGTTTGTCAGTGTTAAAGATAAAAATAACAATCGGAAGAAAGGAACGAGAACATCATAAAAACAGTTGCAAGAAATGGTATGCTGTATGCAAGTACTTTACTAGATATACTTACATGATTGAGGAATCATGTCTGGATGGCAATAAGGCATTGCCACTCTTGCTACAGCAGCTGCACCTTAAAATCTTATGGAACTCCAACAGATCAACTTGAATCCTTCTTCTTGGGTCTCCGATCAAAACCTATGAAAAGCAAGAAGTTAACTGAATCAGGAGAACAGAACAGATAGTAATGATAAAGAACTATAAATTTAGCGAGTTTAACTCTATACAATCTATCTAGCTACATTATAGAAATCTAATATATAATAAAATATATGTGTAAACTTATTCACAGTTTGTACTTTATATAAATAAAGATCTGTACCCAAAATGCCCATTTTCAAAATGTGAAAACAGACAGACATACTGCACCTCCATCTCATTGAAGACCCATTAGCCATTATATAAATAAAGATCTGTAACCAAAATGCCCGATTTCAATATGTGAGACAGACAGACTTATTCTACCATCTCACTCATGATGCATTAGCGATGCCCAAGAAAAGAAAATTTTTGTCTGTCCCTAAGTCTAGCTGAAAATTTTCAACAAATGGCAGCTTGTGTGCATGGAAACAGTGAAAAGCATCATGTCTGATTCTTTGGAAGCAAGTTAAAAATTCAGTTACTTATATACAAGGAAAATTATTAAGTGGTGAGGGGTTTAGTGGGTGCACATAGGGTATAGTAAAATGAATCAAATCCAACCATTAAAAAATTCAATTCAATCATTGTTAACTTGTGCCCGTGAAACCCCTGAAAAAAATCAACTACAGTTATCATGTTTGCCAAAGATGAGCAGTTATCAAAACATCAATACTAAACAATACCACCATTCAAGCTTTTATGTTTATAAGTTTTTTTTCTCATTATATCTAAGTTATTACCGAATATTACCAAAGCTGCATTTCTGAAATGGGTGTATTGGTTTTGCTTTGATGATTCAGATCTATGAATTGGAAATCATGATATATACTAGAAGGGTAAAGAACTATAGCCGTTTCATAAGTTAGTCAGCTTTGTGTATAATCAGGCAATATCTAAAAGCATTAGGAGGCTGCAATCAAATCTCAACAGTACTTCGATGAGTAAAGTGAAAGGTCCATACAGTAAGGGAAGAAAAATCTCTGGATGTCTTACCAACTGAAGCTTCTCAATACTCTTGAAGCAGAAAATTTCATGGAAAGGCATGCCTTCAACGGGCCTCAAAAAATCTCTGTTCAATGAAATAAGAATGACTCGTCATTAGTAACAATACTTCAAGACCAGCAAGGGGGAGATGGCACGTTAAATACATGCCAATACAGTCCTGTTTTACTTCTATGCAAATCAACACAGCAGAGGAAGTCAATAAGTCAACCTCTTCATATTTCCACTATAAATGATGTCAACTACTCAACTAATGTGAAACACAATCTACTTAAAGTTATCCGATTGTGTTTGATTCTTGATTATATCCATGTTAGTACTATAATCTTGCATGATTGACAGAAAACTTGGCGTGCATCAATAGTTTTCTGAATTAAACAAATAATTGATCAAACTATCGTCCTGCTATTATATTTGTTTAGTAGGGGGGGAAAAAGGAAAAAGGGGATGAGAACAAATTCAGTTTTGGCAAACCAACAAAATGAGCCAACTGATTTTTATTTCCATTTAGTTATTAGTTATTTAAGATCAAAACTCAAAACCTTAATGAAGCAACCTAGCCTTCTATTCCATACATTTTGCATTGTTCAAATAAGCCCTGTATTTGGCAATAATATAGATTCAATATAAAACACTGCTAATATCATATTTTCCTCCGTCAACAGCAGTATATAGGGTGAAAAACAGAAACAGAGTGACAAAACAAAACTTTACCTAACTAAACAATCTAAGAAGGCAATAGCTTGCAAGTTCAACATTCTTGTTTCCTTGTCAATGTTTGCTGAAACCCTGGATGCATATCTCCTGAAAACACACATAGTTGCCTTAATTAACCAAAAAAGGAAAAAGAAGGGCCTAGAAAACCAATCACACATGTATTTCTTATGAAAAAATGGAAGGTTTCATAAGAGCAAAAGAAGTTATAAGTAGAGTTGGACAGGGAATCCTGCTTCACAACCAAAAGCAATAGAAGGCATAAATGTAACCCGGTCAGAAAGACAAAATGTTATTATATCACATAATAGATGGAGCAGATTTATGCCTTCAAAGCATGAAGTAGATAATCACTTAATACATCATTTTTCATCTAAAATATTTAGAAATCCTTAATTTAATACCAATCTGTTCACTATTCCATAAAACATTAATGACAACTTCTATTTTATTCTAAATGTTAAGTAGAAAACATGCTTCGAATATTTGAAGATAGCAAAATGAGACAATGCTACTGTATACTAAACTATTTTAGTACATACTTCAAAGAATACTGAAAATGCAAGACAGATGCGGAGAAACAGGACAGTTAAGGTTTCAGTGTTTTCAATTGGAAAAAAAAACAAAAAACAAACACGTGTCAAAGATTATGTAAAGGGAAATTGATGTCAAATGCAAAGTTTCAGGGAAAAATTTAAACAAAAAGGTTTTTTTTTTTTTTGGTATAATAGGTTTAGGAAGAGAGAAGAATACTTCTTCCACCATCAAACGTATGAAAACTTATGATATCTTTAACAAAGCAGAAAGTCCCCCTCCCACATGACCAGTAAACTATATCTACAATTAAACTATGATATAGAAGAAAATAACAAGGGGAAAGAAGGAATTAGAAATTAAAATAATACTTGGAAATGTCCTTGGAGCCCTTGCGTGGACTCTTTCCATCATCACACCTTACTGACGATTGTAATATTTTCAATTTCTCATGAATCTGCAAGAAATTGGCATTTGGTGATTATTAGTGCAAGATTTTTGCATTTGCCATCTCGATGAATTCAATAATAAATTGGCAAAAAGAATAAAACAGATAGAAGGTTGATAAAGCTGTCCTTTCAAACAACACGGTAAAATATGTTAGACTCAAAATCACAAGAATAGTTACCTACATATCTTCTACAGTAAATCGCTAACATTCTAATTATATCTCAATTATAAACCAATCACTTGGTATACTTTTCTGATAAAGGATGATAACTTATCAAAAAACAAAATATCTAATTCACAAGAGAACCTTTGAAACAATCATTAGCACATAGTCAACTGCCATATGGAAGCAAAATAAACCAATCTGTCTCATTTAACCATAATACATAAAGCATTACCCTTCTTGTCACCCACACAAACTATATAATGAATTAATAGAAGTTTGTCCAAACAATCAGGACAGATGATGCACACCAAAGTCGAGAAGAGTTAGACACCTTTAACCTACAGCCTCAAGGCTTAAAACGCACACGTCAAAAGTGCTTGGTGTGGTGCCAAAATCTTAAAGAATCAATTAATGATAATATAGTTAAGTGGCATAGTCCAAAAAACCTAAAAGGTTATATGCACTTTCTGTTGAAGAGAACCTGTAAGCAATGTATTCTGGTTTCAAAAATGAACTATAAATTTAGATATGCCAGAAGAATCTGTTCCCCACACACACACAAAAGTCAAGCAATTCCGAAGTGATGTCAAGTCTCAACTCCAAAGTGCTTAGTGCATAGTGCTTACAAATCCTCCCAAAATTGAATATGAAACCCGAAAGGGCAACTAACAGGATAAAGGGAGCACGTTTTTCAGAGATATTTTCCAATGAGTAGCCATGCCCATCCACCTAGGATCACTCATTCTGTTTGAAAAAGACGCATTCTTACTAACCTAATATATATTTTGAATATGTACCAACATCCCATACAAAAAATGGCAATCAATGCAATGATTTTGAACATGAAATTCTCAAGACCTGGAGCTCCTTTTTGGGCCTGGAGAAATCTCCCAAGTAATCAGCTATTCCTATTCCCCAACAATCCCTAAGCTCAATATATTATAATAATAATAATATTGTTGTTGTTGTTATTGCTGTTATTATTATTATTATCACAAAAGCTCATGATTCTTAGTCAGCTAAAGAACCCTAACACAAATCCTGACAAGAAATAAAAATGATATTAAAGAAAGCGCTTTGGATCCAAACTTCCAGAAATCCTCTGAATATCTGAATTCAAAAGACAGTAATGCAGGTTACCCAAAGTAACCTCCAGATAAATGAAATTCCATTAGAAAATCCAGTAACTAGATGCAGTATCAAAAAATTTCAAATTTTCAACCAGAGATCCATAAATTTCTCCATGCAATAACAGAGCAATTTAAGCACAAAGATGCTAATCATCTCAATTCTGATGTAATTTCCTGAACTACCTAGCAATGACCCATTTATTATTGCATACTTGTTGGGAAAAATAGTTTCAGATGGTTTATTAATTATCACCCACTACTAACTCAGCCAAAATCAACTCACTTCTAGAGTATAAGTTAATTTATTGCAGCTCATCAAAGTCTCTAAGAACCTTCACAGAAGTTTATTTGCAGCAGGCTTATGGTATTTTATCATCTAAGATGCCAACATTCAACAATTGGTTCCTCTTTCAAAAATAACTCTCAATAAGAAAGGGAAAAATAACTTTTCCGACAAGCAGTGTAAACACTAAACCTACCTCTGAAATATCTGCAGTAAGTTTTTCCCAACTCTCAATCAGCTGACATAGCATTCCTGTAGGGAGATCCCTGTATTATTAACATCAGAAATCTGTGGACATTTGAAGCAAAAAAAAGTAGAAGTCTGTGTGTAGTGGACTAAATCAAAAAATTTGTTTCCCCAATAACAACATAATTAACAAGTTGTTAGTAAAGTGCGTTGAGAAGTATTTCAATTTAATTTCAATGATCATCAATTAGGCTTTTGTGAGATCATTATAATTTCTGGTTTGTTGCAATATTTGATATCCTACACTACAGTAAGCATTTTAAGAAGTTACATTGTTTTCCCATTGGATTCCAACTCTAGAATACTCATTGTAGCGTTGAAGTAATTTTGGACAGCCAATACAAGGAGCTAGCTGCATGATTTCAAAGTCAATTTTTATGACAAATAGAAATAGAAATTACTTCTCGATTTATCCTCTATCCTTTTCTGCTTAAATGTGCTCTTAAGGAACAGATGTTGTTCTACAATGACAAGCTTTACTTGGTTCATAAAAGAACAGAAACACCAAATTCCTAGATACCTCACTATGCGTGCTATCTGGCAAATAAAGCCACTGCTTTGCATGATGGAATATTGATGAAAGGGATCATTCGTCAAGGACAACCCATGAACTTTTTCATCCCCCACATGAGAATCAGAATTTCTTAACGGGTACAAATTTTGATCAAGTGCTTCACAAAACAAATCCAGCAGACGTACTCTGTTATATTTTCCAGCTTCATATAGGCACTGAACAAAAAATAAATAAATCAGTATTATTGACTCTAACTTACATCAATAACTAATTAAAAAAAAAATTATCAGCCAAAGCTAGGTAGGATCATGGTGAATAAAAAATATTTTCCAATTTTTTATTAACAGTTGAAACTCACTAGTAATGCAGCACATCTACTTGCAAGGCAAAGACCAAATATACTCTTCATCCACCACAATAAGGGGGAAAATCAAGGAAAAAAAACATCATAAAAAAGGAACAAAGAAACAGAGAATTTCAAACATGGAAATAAAATTCTAGATCAGCACATGATGCTTCCATGATAAGATATTGATCTCACAGCATCACAAAATGAGTGACAGCCTGTTTGTTTCTCCGTTTCAACTCACTTCCATTGGAAGTAAAAAAATTTAGTGGTGGGATAAATTGCATTGGAACGAAAGTTTTGATCGGTTTGAGGTGTGAGGAATCATATCTAGACATAATTCAAATAACTATAACGCAAATTATTAATTTATGGGAACCATGCTTAGTATCAAGAAACCATAACCTTAAATAATCTCCATATTTTGGGATGGCTGCATTCTATCATAATTCTTACCCCATCTAACCCTATATATGCTTCCTTAAATTTTCCCTAAACCATCAAATCCCAAACACTAAACCGGCAATTACTATCTTATTTCTCCCCTTACCTCACATCACATAAACCTGATGAAACTTTAATCTGCCATTTACTATCCATGATTCACCCAAGGGAATCAAAACTCTGATATTTGAAATCCACATCAACAACACTAAAAAGGTGAGGATGCATATCCTAAAATACACAAAAATTCCAAAATACTATCCATGAGTGGGAAAATAAGTTTTCCCAATTAAATGTAAACCTTTGGCGACAATGCCTAGTCATGTGAACTATTTCTTTAGCTGTGGTTCATATGGGAACAATCACTAGCAATAACCACTCTTAATAAAATAATGCGTTAGAAAGCATTTTGAAATGCATCTTTGCAACCTCATCTTTGGAGAGAACTAGGAAATTCAGTTCTTTTACAGAGAAAGAGAATGTAACCCTCATCTTTGGGTGGCATGTCCCAATTTTTGGTTTTATACATTCATGTCCAGGTTGTCGTAACTTGTACGGTCAACTATGTGAATTTCTTTATCAATTTGGTGCCCATATTTCAATTTCCTTTCCTACCTGTTTATAAGACTTCCAGTAGTAACCTATACAATGTAGTAAAAAGATACTTATTGAATTGTGTAGATTACTAACGTCAATTAATCAATTATAATATAAAAGTTTATCAAAATGAGTAATATAAGCAATGAAATTCAACATATAAGAATGGTCTATGGGTGCAGAGGATTTAAAAGCAATTTCTAAATCTTACAAGAACCACAGTGCTCCATAGCTTCTGAACTGCCATCAATTCTGACAAACCCTCAGCCATGCTTTTTTTATTCCGATCAACCATTTGATTCCTAGATTAATTTTAATCGAGGGGTGAGTTCATTGTCATCTCCACTAAGCAAATATAAATTAGAACAATAAAATCTCAAACCACAATACCTTGCATAAGATGGAAGTTCATCTATGTAATTCAACATTGACTTAGGTGATAATGCAGATTTTCCCTCCTGAGAACCCATTTATGACCAAATATTAATACATTAAAAAAAGAAATAAGATGACTTGACTTATTTAAAAAGATTGAACAAGTTCTAGGCCAGTTTCTCCATGTACTGTATCTCTGTTAAAATTTTATTTAATCCCATGAAACTTGCAAAATGTGATGCATCATTTTACAGATACATTGGCATTGGTTGAAGCAAAGGAAGTAAACGCTCGATAGCATGTTTGGTTAAGCTTTCAAAGTGTCCCACTGTGATAAATACTCAGTCTGGTGCAAGATTAGCTGAAGGAAAAGTTTTTCCTTCAATGAAAACCACATGCAAGCATTATGCAAACACGCAGAGAATTGATATTGTTGAAATTGACTGCTTGGGAGAAAAATGCATTTTTAGACTGTACAGTTAATCTATTATTTATAGAATTATTACAATAATCAATGGAGTAGTTGAGGAGATACTGATGGTTCTATTGCTAATATGCTCCTTAACAAAAATACCCAGCACTTCACTGCTTGGATTAAGTACCCTCATCCATTGTTTGAAACTTGAAACGCCAGTGTTTTAGTAACAAGAGCGTTTATCAAACACTAAACCCACAAAGAAAAAGACAAGACCAACTTGGACTAAATTACCTTACAATAAGTAATCAAAACACTACACCCAAAAGTTATTTAAGCATGAAGAAAACCAAATTTGAAAGAGAAAACTCAAAGGAAGGATAATGCAAATATTAGAAGAGTTTAAGACAGACCTTTTGGTCATCAGCGAGTATCTGCCCATGTATGAGACTCAGAGATTGCATAGAGAAATGTAATAAGCATGCCACCTGAGAGATATATTCAGAAAATATGATAGCAAAAATACGAGGTCATACACTGCATCATCGAGCATGTAATTCATAAAATGAAAAACAAGTAACAATCAGTAACCTAAAGACTGTCTGCATCGCTAACCTTCAAAGCTCTGATAAAAGATGTTATTGTCCCATCATGGTTGATGAAATAGTTTCTCAGGAAGAGTGCCACTTTGTGACCAATACTAAAGGTGGTGCAGTGTTTCACAAGAGCCGCCTCAACAATTGCATCCATTCTCTCAATTGGTGTTCTAAGCATAAACTTCAAGGGGCACAATCGTTCTAGAGCATGTGATGGCAAAATGTTTCTTAGGGTATCCACTGTTGTTGCAACTCCAAATATTAAGATGATTGGCACCTTGACAACCCATTCACTGGTATAAAAAAGAGTAAGAAGATGAAAGCCAATTCACATTATCTAAGTAAGCTCACTGTTAAACGTTAAAAATAAATAAACCAATATTATGATCTCCAAATGTCAGCACAAATATACAAGAAACTTGTATACAGCTAGGCCTCAATGGATTGGGACAGAAGAACGCTTTGGTTATATTTAATCCATTGAGCTGACTCTACCCAGTCAGAGAAGGCTTTAGTGTTGTATGTACCTGGTGAGGCCTCGGCCATTGTTGACAAAGGCAACATAACAACCAAAAAAATATTCAAGATGCTCATATACAAACCACGTTACAAAAAAAAATGCAAACATTCTTATAGAAGATTCTTGAACATACCTCAACATCAGGATAAAATCAGTTAAGACTGATCCACAACATCTTTCCAGATCATTGATGATCAGCACTAGTGGTTTGTTGTGGTTGTCTTGTTCTCTATACCATGATGCTAAGATTGAGAAATCAGCTGACTGGCATTACGAAAAACAAAAGGTAAAGGAAACAATAGAAACAGATATAGTTAATGCAATAAAACATAATTAAGTACATGAATCACCCACATCGATAACAGTCCCTAGAAACTCTCGCAATAAAGCTTTCAAGCAACCAGCAATCCCGTTTTTTAATGAAAACTCCTGCGATGAGAGCATAGCGACATAGCACCCACAGGATCTCAAGGAATGGCGAAGCTCTTCAAATGTCAATATATCATCAACAAACTCTATGTTTCCTGTCAAAAATAAGTCAATCTCAGGATTTTCTTTGGAAATATAAATGCGCTTTCAAACCTCATACTGGAATATGATGACCAACAGCAACTAAAGTAAGCTGCATAATTGTAGGAATTGATGTACATCTGTCTTATACACAGTTTCCAAGAATCAAAGCTTGACTTTAACAAAAATGTGAATGTGAACACCTACTAGTAATAACCAACGCAGTAAACAGCTGCCCAGGAGTAGAATTATTAAGAACAGGAAAAGGCCGAGTTGCTTCAGCAATACTAGGTTCTCCGAGCAATCTAATAGCATTGAAGCACTCCATAACCCATCGTTGTATATCATTAAACACGGTAACATTGAGATCTCTCAAAACATCCTGCAACAAAAAAAGTCTCTTCGCTAACTTTCTGACTGGATCATTCTGGGGTAAAGAATGAAAATAAATTCTAGGGCCTACATGAACATACAGCAAAACCAATAGCAACAAGTAACTAGACTTGAGGGAAGATAAATAGAAAACCTTAATGGTAGATTCAATCTTTGTCCAAACAATGTCAAAAGTTTCAATCTGCAGTTGCTGAAACAAAATGTTATCACATTCACCAGTCATACTTCCTTCCAGTTTTTTTGCACTTTGACGCAATGATGAAGATATCTCATTTCTCTTGCGCAATTTTCCCTGTCCGGTTGATGTTCTATCTTTTCTTCGGGATGAAGCTTTATGCAGAACAAAGAATGGCTACCAAAAGCAACCAAAAGATAATTGAATCAGCACTCTTCTCGTATTAGCTTGAAGGTGAAATCAAACTATGACCAGAATTGACTTCTACAAATGACACTTGTTCTTTTATCGTCCTCCGTATTATCATGAATTTAAGCATAAGGCATTATAGAAATTAAAGAAACTAAACCTAGTAACTAGCACCATTGCAATGTATGGAAGACAGCCGTCCATGGCAATACCTTTTAGAGTAGACTTCATATTTGATGCACAAACAAAATTATATTGAATAACTACTAAAATTGCATTTGTGTATGTTCCTCATGCGTTTGAAATTAGTCAAATTACTGATATACATTTCCAACTAAAACATCAGTTCAAACTTCAAATGCGAAACAAATATCAAAAAAGAAAGGCTATTCAGTAATCGAATAGGCAAAAACAGAAGTCACACAGCCACGTTATTTTTGCTCAAAATCAGTAAGCCATCGTAACTAACCGGAGAGGTTAAGTCAAAGATTAATTACATAAATCGAAGACAAAAATGCATATTCGGCATCACTGAAAACTAGAAGTAAGGAAGTCAATAAACTTATCGAGACCATATACTGCCGCAAGGCATTCAATATTCGAAATTAGTGAAGTAAAACGGTGTTAAATTGGAGACAGCGGAAAGCGTTGAGATATCTACATTATGAGATAGAGTTTGACAATCATCAACCAATCAGAGATATGGAGATCGGTGATAGGAAAAGAGAAAACCTGAAGATCATTCTCTAGAACTTCAGGTGTTGTTGACGGAGGCGGCGAATCAGCAACGCTCGGAGAGGAAGGGGCCATCGATGAAGTGAAAAACTGCTAACAGCGGCGGCGATGCGGCAACAAAACGAGATCGGGTAGTTTAACAGTTTCAGAGAGAGAGGCTGTGATGGTGCTGGAGTAGTTGGCAGTGGAGGGAGGATGAGAGAGAAGAGCGGGAACTCTGGAATGATAAAGGACGGTTGCGCGCGAATGAAATTGGAGATGGTGGGTAAGGGTGTCAATCAAGGTTTTTTTCGAGGATACCATTGTAATTGAATATTTACTAATTTTATAATAATAATAATAATAATAATAAGATTTTTCTAAATTATGTCATCCACACAAGATAATAATGATTAAAAATCAATAAAATTTTATATAAAGAAAAGTTGTTAAATAATGGGTAGTGAATGATTTATTGAGTGTACATAAGATATAGTAAAAAGAATTAAATCCAACAATTAAAAAAAAAAATTTAATCTATGCAATTAAGAAACTATAAGTAAAAAAAATGATTGAAAAAATAAAAATTTAATATAATTTAGTTTAACATACAATTAATACTTGTTTATTTTCTACTTATAATTTTTTAATCCGTGCAATATTACACAGACTACAAAAATTAATACAACTATTATTAACCTTTAACCATACACAAGTTAGAAAACCTCGTAACAATAAATAAAAAGTATATATTTGTGTGTAAATAAAAGTATATATTTGTGTTCAACTCAATTATGCTTTTTAAATACATTAAAGGCATGCACTAATTTGTTTTTTTTTTTTCATGGATACTAAAATTTTACCAATTTACTTTTTTTATTGGATAATTTTTATGAGATTAGCATACTATGTCATGCTTTTCAAATACATTAAAGGCATATATGCAAGCATCAATTTATTTTTTTCATGAATACTTAACTTTTACCGTTTGTTTTGCCAATTAATGCAAAACCTCTAGTTTTAAATGATTATTATTTTTATTGGATAATTTTTTCTTAGATTACCATATTATATCATGCTTTTCAAATACATTAAAGACATAGATGCATGCATCAATTTGTTTTTTTCATGGATACTAAACTTTTATCATTTGCTTTGTGAATGAATACAAAACCTCTAGCATTAGATGATTATTATTTTTATTAAATAATTTTTACTAGATTGTCATACTATTACATGCTTTTCAAATACGTTAAAGACATAAATACATACATCAATTTGTTTTTTTCATGGATACAAAACCTCTACCTTTAGGTAATTATTATTTTCATTCAATAATTACTAAAAATAAAAGGAGGCCTATGCATCTTAAATAATTAGTAAATAACAAGATATTTAGAGTCTATATTATTATAAGGGATACATTTAATCTTTTATTATAATTAATCACTCCTTAATTTGAATATAAAATTATAAATGTTGGAGTTATCAAATCTAAAATTTGAATGAATTCCATCGTCAAATGTAAATCAATATTGTAGAAATCTGTTAGGTTAATTACAAAAATAACAATTATATGACTATAAGAAATAATTTTATTGATTGATATCAAAATTTCTATAAATGTGTATAATCTTAGACACACAACAATTATAACATTAATTTTAATTGACATTTATTTGAATAAGATCTATCTTAAATATAGATTAATGTAATTTGCAAGAATATTCACGAAAGTTGTTATGTTAATTACAATTTTATTTTTCAAAAGAAATAGAAATGCACCATTAATGGTAACCGACCTATCTCAACACTAAAACAAGTTAACACACTTAAACCTATTAAAAATGAAAAACATAACAATAAAAATATCGATATTATACACTATTAAAAAACTAGACGCATGGACATATACTACTAGTTCAATTCTATGGAAGTATTGCATTACTGTTTTGCGGTTTGTCTGGTTTATTTTGCATGTTTATGCAGGCACTCATGTTATTATTCCAAACAAGAAGCACTTGTTGCTTGGAGTTACCCTGTCGATGGTAATCTTAAGCTTAATACTGATGGTACTGCAGCTTGTGACGATTTAATTCGGGATTGTCATGACAAATTTATTGTTGGTTATGCATCTAATTTGGTCCATTGCAGCGTTGTTGAAGCCAAGCTTAGAGGTGTTGTCCATGGGCTAAATCTTGTTGCTGCGAGAGGTTTCCGACGTGTTCACCTTGAGCTTGATTATAAGCTTGTGGTCTATTTCATCTCTTAAGGGTGTGTTCCTACGCACCCTCTTTCTTCTTCTTGTTAGGGAGGTTTGTCGTTTGTTATTTCAATGTCACATTATAAGTGTTACTCATGTCATTAGGGAGACTAACCGATATGCCGGTCATTTAACGAATTTGGGTCATGAGTACTAATTAGGTGTTATTTTCTTTGATGTTTCTCCTTCCTCTTTAATTAGTTTCTTTTATTAATTAGTTTCTTTTATTCATGACGATATTTATAGTGTTTTTTTCATGTTTGATTGTGTAACTTGCATTGTTTTTGGGCCATTGTGCCCATTGAATATATACATATATACATATATATATATTTATTTGTGTGAAAAGTGTATCTGATCCAATTAAATAAACAACAAAATCATTTTGAATCATAATAATGGGTTGGGTTGAATTGAATTTAAAAAAAAGAATTCGTCTTAATCGGATCAGGTATTGGGTTATATATTTTCAGATCCAAACAATCTCTCTCGACTACACACTTTTTCAATATTTTTTATATTATTTTTTCTATTTAAAGCTTTTCATGTAAAAAATCTTTTATTTCATTATTTTTGCTATTAAAATTATAAAAATATGAATATATTTTGAAATTTCTTTTAATTTTATTTTTTATTAATATTTTAATTTTTAACAGAATTTTATATTTAAAAATGTAAAAAGTAAATTATTACGTTTAATTCGGCACCCAACTCAATCAATCCCGAATATATTTAGATTGAATTTGATTAGACATGACAATAAAAATGAACTCAACTGAATTCAATAAAACTCGAACTCAATTAATAGGATAATTTTTTTTTTACATAAATCCGATCTAATTTGACCTGCGACCACCGTAAAAATTTATTTTATTCCATAAAAAAAAAATTATTAGCGGAAAAAAAAACTTTGGATAGTTACCGACATTTTTAAACACTGTTTAAAGATTTTAACTACTATTTTTTTTATCTATCCTTTAATTTTTTATTTTTATAATTTTAATAATGTTTTCTAATTATCTGAATAATGTTGTCTAATGACCACTCATTCAGAAATTTTCTGCATGCCAATTTTAATTTCTGAATTATTTTCAGAAGAATAATGCATTGTTCTTATTAACACTTTTAAGTATTATTTTAGTTTGGTTCACAACATTTCATGATTTTAGTACATTCAAATCTTAAAACATACAATTTGTTTGTTTATTATGTAAATGAAACTTTTTTTTTCTTCATAATTTGTCATACAATGTAAATGAAACTAAAAAATATAGCAATAGAACTTTAAAATATACGTTTTATTGTCATACAATTCATGATTTTAGTACATTCAAATCTTAAAATATACATTTTGTTTGTCTATCATGTAATAAACATGTTTCTATATACTTCATATGTTTTTAACTCTAAGCAAAAATAATTAATTTTATACTTAATAAGAATATTGGTTAATCTCATTTAATATTACTAGTTCAAAATAAAAAATAGATTGTTTTCTTATATCACCCTTATTAAATTTATTATAGAGAAAAGTATGTTTATTTACAAGTGAATTAATTATTAAGGGTATTTTAGATTTTTTTCTCAATAAATGTGACAAAAATAATTAAATTTACTTATAATCAATGACATAAGATTATTCTAAAACTTGCTTATAATCGAAAATGGAAGAAGTAAACCTGATAGGGATAATATAGAAAAATAAATTATTTTTTATTTGGATTAAAAATATTAAATGAGATTAACTGACATTTTTGGTAAGTGTAAAATTAATTAGTTTTGCTTATAATAAAAATGGAGAGAGTAAAATTTTTTTTTTGTCTCTTTTCAAGGTATTTACAGTAAAAAATAGTGATTAATTCCCTGATTGAAATTGAATTTGCACAAAACAATTGTCGGATAACTGTGAAATACTAAATCTATTAATAGATTTTAAGGTTAAAACTCTAATTATTTGAAGCTAGTGGGGTTGGTACTTCCTATAATATTTGTTAAAATATTTCTTTTGACAATGGTAGATGGGATCATGCATTTATCCTTGCATTTGTAGTGCTGATATTACTATTACTATTATTATTATTATTATTATTATTAATATTATTATTATTTTATTTTTTTGGTTTACAAGAAAATTAATGCAGAAATTAAACCTGCACTACACACTCATACATATGACTTTATCAAATGTATTATTATTATTTTGATACATTTATTATTATTATTTTTATTTAGATAAAGTAAATTTGTTTTTGGTATTTGGTAATAAAAAATTTATTTATTTTTACTAAAAGAGATTATTATATAAATTAATTATCTTTACTTTTATTTTATTTTGTATTTGCCAAATACATAATACAGCATTCTTAATTGGCACTGATTGATTTAAATCAGGTTAAAAAGTAGTAATTGAATTTAGTGTATTTAGTGAGTGTTTGAGTGAATAGTTATAAAATAAATTTTACATGAAAAATATGCATTCTTGTCTATAAAAAAAATAGAGATTAAAAGGAAAAAGAAATGAAGAATAGAGTATAGAAATATTAGTTATTATTGATTATTTAAAGGTCGTCGTTTGAAAAAAAAAAAAAAAGGTGGTTGGTGTGGGCGTGTAGCCTGTGGATTTGCTTCCTCATCCTCGTGTGTTTCTCTCACTATCTGCACACGCGATCTGCGATTGTCCGGAGAGAGAAAAAGTGAGATGATGTGCTCACGTATTAGAACGGTTGTTGCAAAACTCAAATTCGCCGCCAAACCATTTTCTTCATCGTCCACCACCACCTCCACAACCACCGCATCGCCGCCACAGACTCTGGCGGGACTCCGTGCTCGGCTGGCAGAAGAATCACCGTCGCTGTCAGACTTCATTGCTCTGAAATCAGGCAACGCGTACTCTGTTGAGGTTGGCACGAAGAAGAAGCCTCTGCCAAAGCCCAAATGGATGAAGGAATCCATTCCCGGAGGCGACAAGTACGTGCAGATCAAGAAAAAGCTTCGTGAATTGAAGCTTCACACCGTCTGTGAGGAGGCCAAGTGCCCTAATTTGGGCGAGTGCTGGTCCGGCGGTGAAACCGGCACAGCCACCGCCACCATCATGATTCTCGGAGACACTTGTACTCGAGGTTGCAGGTTATAAACCAAACATTTCTTCTTTCTTTCTTTCCTTTTTGTAATTGGCGCATGATAAAGCAGAACTGCAAAAGTGATAATGTGATATGCTGTGTAGTTGAATTGAGTGGCGTGCAGTGGAGTGGAGTTTCTCTTATTGTCTAGTTGCCAGCTTGTAATTATGTTCAAATGATGGTTTATATAGTAGTTGCCAGCTTTAAATTATGATCAAATGATGATTTATATTGTTGAATATAAAACATGGTGTAATTAGTAATTAAACTTGCCTCTCTTTAAGGTCAGCACTAATTATTTATTACAGCTGATAGCGTTCATGGTTGAAAAATTACGCACAAAACTTCTTTATGTACTTTTGTTATACCTGACACCCTTCTTTATTTGAGAAATGGATGGATTATGGTACCCACCTAGCTTTAATGTACACTTTTTGCATCTTTGTTCCCTTGAAAGTGAGGGAGATAGATGCAGTGTGTGTTTTTTTATAAGCAAATGTACCCACATGAGTTCAAACTGAGGAGATGCTACTCAAAGCTTTACTCCCCAGCCACCTGACCAACCTGTTGGGTGCAGATGTAGTGTGTTTTGTTTCCACGTTTCAATGTGATAATCATGGATCGAGTTCAACACAACTAAGTAGCTTCCACGTTTTGCTGGATTTTATGTGAAACCAAACACCATGTAATTTCATAGAGAAGATAGGTATTGGATGTAATAAGCAGCCCTGACATCGGGCGGATGTCAGCCTAGTTACCCCTAAAACCTGTTCTAGTTGTACTTGGAAAAGTTGTTACTAGAACACTTCCATTCAATGATGTTATGTAATTTTCAGATTTTGTAATGTCAAGACATCGAGGACTCCTCCACCACCTGACCCTGATGAGCCCAACAATGTGGCTGAAGCAATTGCATCGTGGGGTTTGGATTACGTTGTTATAACAAGTGTTGACCGTGATGATTTACCTGATCAAGGGTGTGGTCATTTTACTGAAACAGTACAGAAGCTGAAGGCACTGAAGCCTAGCATGCTAATAGAAACCTTAGGTATGCATTTTTTTAATATTTTTAGTTTCTGAAAATAGATTAATGTTGTCATTTGTGTGGAACATCTAGTTCTATCAAATAGCAAACAACAAAGCATTACTTTGTAGGCGGGCACCTAGTTCTGTTTTTTTTTTTCTAAAAAAAAAAATAACTTCTTTATGGTTTGTAGTTAGAGCTAGTGGATAATGGATGTGAAAGGAGTTTTTGTTCCAACGATAGGTTAAAAGGTAGTAAGGGGAATTTGATTGTATCCATTATGATGCCCATGCAGTTTTTGTTGATGAGTTTCATATACATAGTTGTTTTGTCATTCAACTGTTGCTGTTATAATCGTATGACTTTTAATATCTTTAAAAAAAGAACTCTTGTTGATAGAGCATAGTGAATAAATTTGAAGGTTTGATTTGTATTTTCATATTTTGTTACAGGGTGAGTGGTATGCTGTGTTTAGGTTATTGTTAATATTAAAATTTGTTATAACAGTTCCTGATTTCCGTGGAGATGCTGACTGTGTTGAGAAGGTTGCGAAATCAGGATTAGACGTCTTTGCACATAACATTGAGACAGTTGAAGAGCTTCAGCAAGTCGTACGGGATCACCGTGCTAATTTCAAGCAATCTTTGGATGTTCTAATGATGGCTAAAGATTATGCTCCTGCTGGAACCCTCACCAAGACTTCAATAATGTTAGGTTGTGGGGAAACACCTGACCAGGTTGTGAAGACAATGGAGAAGGTTAGAGCGGCTGGTGTTGACGTGATGACATTTGGTCAGTATATGAGACCTTCGAAGCGCCATATGCCCGTATCTGAATATATTACACCTGAGGCCTTTAATAAGTACCAAACTCTTGGTATGGAAATGGTAAGTCAGTAGCATTTGTTTCCATACTTGAAATAGCTTATTTGAGGTAATAATCTGTTCTTTTTACGTGGCACTCTTAGTTGGTTTTAGAAATGACATAGGCCTAACTCTCCTCAAAAGCTAGCTCAAGAGGGGAGGGTTGCCTAGGGTATTATAAAGGCTATCATAGCTCTTATCCTAGGCAATGTGGGTCTTTTCCCAATACTCCCCCTCAAGTCCAACTGGTTTTTTTTTTTTAACCTAGTTGTGACTTTTTTTTCAATGGGCCATTTTTTTATTTTTATTTTTTTCAAAGTTATGGGCATCTGTCTCAGGTCTTTCTTTTTTTTGCCTGAACAGTGTGCTCCTTTTTTTCTTGAATTTTTATCTTGCCCTGTTATCTTGGATAAACTCTGATACCATGTTAGATTTTGGGTTTGGGCCTAACTCACTCCCAAAAGCTAGCTCATAGGAGGAGGATTGCCACACCACTTATATACTTTATGGTGGCCCTCTTTCTAGTCGATGTGGGACTTGATCTTAACACACCCCCCTCACGCCCAGGATTGGACATCTGGTGCGTGAAGTTTGCTGGACATCTGCGGGTAGCGCCCACGACTAACCTGGCTCTTGATACCATATTAGAATTTGGGTTGCATTGTGGTGTCCTTCACTTATATTCTCCCTCTCAATAACTCTCCTCAAAAGCTAGCTCAAGAGGGGAGGGTTGTCTAGGGTATTATAAAGGCTATCATAGCTCTTATCCTAGGCAACGTGGGTCTTTTCCCAACAGTTGGCATTCTTTCACAGTTCTTTACATTTGCTAAAGTCCATTAGTGGTTGTTTGTTATGTTCTCTCAGACTCAGAGCTCGAAGATATTTGTGTCATAACATACATCTTAAGTCATTTAGGTTTTTGCCAATATTTACATATGTTCCTCAGAAGTTGAGGCAGATAAAATTGTTTCAAGCATCATTTTTTGCGTATTCATCCTTGTGTAAAATATTTCATCTTGCTAGCACTGCATCTGGCATTGTACATCACCATTCGAGTGTTATAATGGCGCAGTTATCTCCTTTTAATTGTTGCATTCAGCATCATGTTGATTTGTGGAAAAAGTTCTAATATATTAAAAGCTGCTTATAGTGTTAATTATGATTACAAGTTTATAATCTGATGAGGTATGGATGATGGATCAATTCTACTTTGTTTTGTATTAGGGATTTCGATATGTGGCATCTGGACCTATGGTAAGATCATCATACAAGGCAGGCGAATTCTATATTAAATCCATGATTGAATCT
Source organism: Cyamopsis tetragonoloba (assembly GCA_037177725.1). Lineage (NCBI taxonomy): Eukaryota > Viridiplantae > Streptophyta > Magnoliopsida > Fabales > Fabaceae > Cyamopsis > Cyamopsis tetragonoloba. The sequence goes on along the minus strand of CM074122.1, from coordinate 59,099,186 downwards.
GATCGAGCTGCAACTCCCTCAAAGCAAACTGCCACTTGATCCATTACCTTTTTTATTTTGTTATTTACACACTTCTTTTAGTGCATTACGTATAAGGAGTGCATGCTTACTACATGCTGTTGATGTTCATTCCAAATGTAATAGTATATCAGTAAAATACTATAAACGGGCTTATTGTGTCTGATTTTTTCTCCACCTCTTCCACCATCCAAACATCAATGTGTGGATGAGTGGATTAGTTCTGATTTGTTTGGAAAATTCAATTTTCATAGGCTAATTAATTGTACATGTTCTCATATACGTTGTTATGGAAAGTATTTAATTATTAGCTCTTATATTTTTTTTGTCAATGACAATGAGGTTGGAACTGAATCTAAGATTTCATGTTTATTATCCGAGCTCCTATTGGTGAAATTATTTAAAGCTATCGATTTCAATATTGTAGAAGTGTATATATTTTCGAAGAGAAAATCCTCGTATTGGTCCTTGAAATGTTGCTATCTATCACAAAATTAGTCTTAGAGATACAAATTATCATCATATTAGTTCTTGAATTGAAAGATGTGTTTTGTTATCAAATTAGTTTATTAAAGATTCTTTCAAAATATATAAATTACCGATTCATACCAGTTTTCACCAAATTTGGGTCGGTTCTTGACAAATTCTGAATTCAGCCAATTTTTTAAGGTAAACGGACTAAAGAATTTCTTGTTGAACCAACAAATCCAGTCCAATTATTTTTTTTATAGTAAAAAGTAAATAAGCTCATAGGAATTTTCAAAAAGAAAATTATATAGTTTCTTTATTAATAATATTAAAGTAATAAACCATTACCAAGAAAAAAAAACACAATTATCTATCTATTAATAAAAAAAAATAAAAATCTCAATGACATTTCCGGGACTATTTCTAGCACGAAATCACATGAAATGCATTCAAAAGATGGCTTTCATTAGATTTTGGTTAGGTTTATGTTACAAAATTTTGGATAGAAATGTTCAGCTAGAGTTGGCTACCACTGGTTTATTTTCCACTATAAATACATTTTTCACTGAATCTATGTCAACTGCACTTAAGTCAGTGGCAACAAAAACTTCTCTGCATGATTGCATTAAATACACAAGTATTGGATTTGGCAAGCTACTACTGGAAACTATTTTGTTAGCCTCATTCACAAGGCTAACAATTGTGTCCTTCTGAAACCGCTGGGAATTTTCTTCGAATAGATTTAACCACGACGCTTTGGAAAATGGCTGCAAGTCTTTAGGGGGACTATTGGTGATGATGCATTTGAGAGCAGCAACATAGTCACCTTTCTCAAGCTTTGTGCAGAATCTCTCCTTGATCAGAGAAACGGGTGGAATTCGATCAGTTTCGGTCAAGTGCTTCCATGTTATCTCCAAAGGCCGTTCCTGCTAACCAGGGTTCCATAAGTTAATGAAATAATCTCTGATTTCCTTAAAGTTAATTATATCTCATTCTCTATACAACTTGGATTAACAAGGAGAAAGCCAGTACTGATATTTCATAACAGCGGCTAGCTATATATTCTGGAAATTTCAAAACAAATGTAGCTGCTATAGAAAATTGAATTATAAGGTACATAAATGGACACAGAAAGAGACTACCAACAAAATGTGACATGTCCCTCTAATAAAAGGGTAGCAGAACAAACTATAATGTATGAGAATAAGGAAATCTTTTAAAAAAAAGGTAATTCAACTACATCTCTAGATGAAAATTTTATTTTGTTTAGATTCTTTTAATTACACTTTGTCTCTTAATATTCACCTCATTCATATTAACATTGAGAGACAAATTCAGATAGTGAGACATTTCAATGTCCACATTTTATTTTCTTCCTCTTTATTGGCTTACTAAGCTAACTTTTCTTCATGTTTACTCTTACCTTACTAAGCATGTATTCTAAACTATCACGTGCCCAAAATTAAAATTCCTTCACGCGAGCACAAAAGGATCATTCACAAAACGAATGAATATGTACAAAAATAGAATAGGAAGGTCACCTTTCCAGCTCTTGAAGCTTCCAATACCATTCGAAGATGACGTTTTGGATTGAAGTGGTAACCATGGTACAGCATCCTTTGATAGACAAATTCAAAATAATCCCATCTCTTCTCGGCAACACATGCATCTAACATGGTGTTGAATGTGTATATATCTGGTATTACCCGCATTTTGTAATCAGTATTTGCCCTCAGATGATTTGAGTTTTCTGACATCTGCTCAAACAATTCTCTAGCTTCATGAAACATCCCATGGTCCAGGTAAGCCTTCAGAATTATGTTACAAGTAACCACATTAGGAGTGCATATTTCCTTCATCTTCTCAAAAATATAAGCCCCATCTTGAATGTGTCCAGAGTCTAGACTAGCTTGCATCAAACCAGTGTAGCTCACTACTAGTGGCTTATTAGCAACCTTACATATCTTGTCTATCTGTCAAAGGATGAGAAATAGCCTCGGTGATCAAGTCTTTAATCATGTATAAAATTAACTTTTTTTCATAGCCACCAGGATGCTTCTCCCTGAACAAAAAGAATCTATTTGACACAATTAACAGACAATAACATTGGTCCAATTAACTTCTGATGGCTGAAGTGATCATCTTGTTCACACTTCCCAGAGGCACATATACAGAGGCCAAGACTGATAATTCTTGCTGTTTTGAGTATGTTAGTTTATATAAAAATGGTGGACGAGTTACAGATGTTGTATTATATACATACATACATACATACATACATACATATATTGACGAGAATTGATTTCTAGAATAATGGGTTGTAGGCTGTGATTTGTTATTAGCATTTCTTATTATTATAATTATAAATTTTTTTGTTATTTTTTATAGGAATAAATCACATTTATGGGAAATAGCATACCATAAATGTTATTACTTTTTATTTAGGATAGAAATCAATTACCGATTATGAAGAATAATCCACCATAAATGCTTGAATTGATTTTTTGGCCTATTTAAGGCGTCATGAATGTAAACAGAGCAAGTTGAAAAGAAAGTAAATTTGAGGTTGGTTATACTCTCTTGTTGGAGCCCGTTGTGCTCCGGGGCTCTTAGCCCTTGTGTTATCAAAGGTTAATGACCTTTGTGGCGATCATTTACTTTGGCTAATCAATCTTATGATTTTGGCGCCGTCTTCTTCCCTTTTGTGGCGAATAGGTTTTATCTTTTATGGTGAGTCTTGTCAAATGGTCTAGGGTTTATCATTCCCAATTCTTCCTCCACTCTGGAGCGTGGTGCTCATATCTTTCTAATAAATCTAACTCTTGGAAGATCCAAAAGGCATGCACCCTAGTCGGGTTCATATCATATATGTATACAGTTAGTTACAAAAATACCTGCATCAGTGCCTCATGACTTCTTCCAGCTGCACAGAGGCATCGAGCTAGATCATAATAAAGAGAAGCAGAACCTACAATTCCACGCCTTTCCATATCTTGGACCGCTGATATAGCCTCATCAGTTTTTCCCTCTTTCCCAAGTGTATTAACAAGAACTGCATATAACAGGAAGGTCAAGATCATTATGAAATCAAGTGATTGAGATGGACAAGAAAATAGATGAGAATACCTCTATACGTCAATGAATTAGGAATACAAGACTTCTGAAGTTTCCTGAAAAATTCATGAACCAAGTTGTACTTGCCACATGAAAACATCACCTGTCAAGCATTACAAAAAAATTGTGAATTATGTGCAAGCCAACATTAGATCATACATGTAATAGCACTTTTAATTTTTGTTCTCCCATGGAATCAGAGTTTCCCAATCGGAATATAATTCAACTCAACCAGGAGTAGAACCTTGTCCTAAATCTTGTAAGTTGTAAACATATCTCGGATTTAATGGATTGTGCTATATTATTTTTTTTAAGCAGAATTTGAATTATCAGCTACATAACTTTCTGGTTACCCATACATTATACATTATATATTTAAATATTTGCTCCAACTCCCGACTATGAATGAGCAATTGAGTTACTTAATCTTTTGAGTTGATGTGTGACTTCCGTCTCTTATTATTTTCTCTTTTGTGATCTAGTGTTCATGGAGATATTGAATCCTAACTCTTTTGTACTCTCACTTTCAGATAGAATCTTAATATTCTTAAATTTAATAAAATAAATAAAAAAGATACAATAAACCCAACCAACTTTACTACTCATATTGATTAACAAGTTCTGCTGTTGACCAAGACTCCAACAAATATTCAAATGTAACAACAAAACATTACCAAACTAGAGGCAACTATAAATGATTAATAAACTATAAGAAACCACTACCTCCATAACTAGGCCATAAGTTGAAGCCGGAGGTTGTTGGCCTTGCTTCTTCAACTGCTGTAAAACCCAAAAGGCCCCTTCCCACTGTTTCCGCTTAATACAAGCATTAAGGACCTGCATGGCCAAATGATACCTGAACTATGAAACTGGGCAACTATGAAAGCTTTTTAAAAATATCTAATAAAAAATTAAAGCCGAAGTAAAATAATTATTTAACTAACACTAGGTGTGGAGTACAAGTAAACCCACTCAGAATAGTGTGGTTAAAAATAAACAGATGCTCCACAATACAATAAAATCATACATATTTGAAGTCTACAAGCATGATGCCTTATATCATAATCATCCATTCATGGAAGTAATTCATCTCCCATGCAACTCTGAATAGAAAAACTGATTTGGGAGAACATTAACAGGAAGAATCAAATCCTTCATGTGGAAACCCAAAAGACAACAAAACAAAAATGCAAAATTTTAAAAACAACTGATGAACACGCAAAGCATTTAAGTGGTCATAAAAACTATGTTTTCACGACCAAATTAGCTGCGTGAAGATGGCTTTACTTGTTGCTAGAATATCAGTTCTCTCTTCGACTATAGCAACTATCCCATTGCAACAATAAATTTAACCACAGATACTCTTGGACTTTCATTCAGAAAAATGAAATGTCAGACCCCCCCCCCCCAGCCATTGATTTCAATCTATAAGTGGCCTCCAAACATACATGGAGCATAAACCTATTCAAACTAAGTTTTACTTTAAGAAAAACTTACTAAGTTTTACTTTAAGAAAAACTTACTGCATTATAGACTACAATATCTGGTTCCAGCCTTGGGTCCCAATTCTCAAATACCCCTGTTTTGAACTTCTTCTTTGGTGGTGAGCGCATAATATCAATAACATCAAAGAGTTCCTTCATGTGCCCAGCTTGTCCAAGAGTAACAGAAATACTATGATAAGCTACTAAATCAGGATAGGAAGACATTTGTTGCTGAAAGAAAAGGAAGAAGCGTTAGTGAAGATGTCTACCTTCACACATCACCATGTTAATTAACATATTTCACTAAAAATAAGCTTATTGTACGGATTACATGCATTACCAGCATCGCATGAAATACATTTAGTGCCTCTACTGGTCTCCTTGACTTTCCAAGCGCATCAAGAGCAGCAGTGTATATATGCCTAATGTCAAAGACCAGCACATCAACAGATACTTGTCAACAGATACTGGAAGGGAAAAAAGGCCACTGGGTACTGACTAGGAGAATTATAAGTTTACATGTTAGAAGGTTCCTCTGTGTGTGTCCAAAAAATCAATTTTACATCAAAGAATCACATTTGTATAGGATAAATATTTTGAAAATTTGCCACTAGAATGAAAGTACGTGCATAAAAAGTTTCATATCAACCAAAGGTAGTTTCTAATCTAATACGTCCCAATATCAAAGTATAATATAGATTTCAAATAAAAAATGCTTATGTATCCACCATTTGATCACGTGCCTAGTTTCTTTTTTCCTTTTTACTATAATTTTACATGGAAGATAAAAAATGACGATTATGCATATGTCAATAGTTGGGTTGATCAATATCATTTTCTAAGATATTTATACAGGCTCCTAATCATTTTCCATTCAATTCAATTATCTAATAGTCACAGTTAGTAGCACATGCCATTCAACTACCTTAGCTTATGGGACTTGAAGCGCTCACGTTTTTGAAGCCATTCAATGACCTGTAGCACTCGCCGCCAATTTCCTAGGTTTCCCAACATTATGATAACCCTCGTTATAGAATAGTCATTATATTTGAGCTTTGCACTTCTCATCATCTTAGAAAACATCCATTCAGCTAAATTGATATCTGCACCATTCAACCTATTTGAGAAAATTGTCAAAAAGACAACAAAACAGTTTAACATAATGAAAATATTTTAAAAAAAATCCTAAAATCATACATTGAGAACAGCCTTTGGATTATCAACTTCAGGTAGGAAGGAAAGATAAAGATTAATACCCCACACAAAGCAACGTTTAACCACAAGATATCAGTGATATCTATTCAACCGTGACAGTGTCTGTTAAAATCATTTAAGAAGGAAGTAATATATAGACACTGAAAATGGAAAAGGTTCAAGGACCCCAGCTTTATTACTTATTTAGTCTCTCAAAATTTAAATTTCCTGTAGCAGATTTGTATCACTATTTGCATCACATACTTTGAGAAGCTCACTATGGTGTCATTCCTGCATGAAATATACAACTTCTTTGGCATTATTTTTGTTACCATCTTTCCACGGGGCCAGCAATAATTTACGATCACAGATGAAGAGACAAATGATGCTTTGATACAAGACACAAGGATCTCATGGATACAGATAATAGGAGAGAATGAATATTTCACAAATCACAAGTCTCTCATTGAAACAAGACAGTATAGAAATTGCATCACCAAGTAATTTAAAGATTTCATGGGAGTTAAGTACCACTTCCTCAGGACATAAATTATTACAAGATATAAAGCATAAAAAACAGAAATTAGTAACAACCAGAGTCTAACTAAAAACAATATGCAAACTGACAAATTATACATCGTGCAGTTTCAAAATTCAAACCTCAACTAAGGATTATAAATCTTTAGATTACTGAGCTTAAAAGGAACACTTAATGCAAAATTAATTTAATAGCGAGTCTGCAGTCAAGCAAAGGCCTAACTTTGATCTTCCTATGGTTGTGTCACACAGATTCCATCCAAAGTGCAATATGAGAAAAATCCTACCAGAGGAATAAATTTACATTTTAAATATTAAATGACTATGAAGCCCAACAATCACAAACCAGGCTCAAATATCAATTTCAAGACATACAATCCTAAGTATTAAGCATCCTCTCTATGATGTCTCAAAGTTTTCCTTCATTAGCATTTTACTAAAACTTGTTCATAAAAGAAAAGGGAAATTCGACATAGAAGTTCATGTGTAGACCAAAGTCCTTAGCACATTAGTTTGTCCATTTTAGGCATTCCAAAAGCATGAAAGAACGAATAGAGTACATACGAATTGGCTAGCTTTTGGATTCTCTCCTCCATTTCCTTGTGTGAAAAATGTAACTTCGGGATCACATTGTTTGGATCATCAAGATTCTTGAATGCTGCTCGTTCCACCTCCAAGTTGTCTGAATCATAACCCCTATCAACGAGACGCTTCCTGCTTCCATTCAATTTGACATTTGCCTTGCCACTCCTAATCATCAAACTCTCATTTTCACTATGTCTTCTACCATGCCCTCTATCTATAACATTTTTGCTTGCTGCAATTTCATGTCCACCAGAGCCTTTACCCTGTATAATATAATCCCTCCGTCTACTACCAAAAACCTTTTCTCCCGACATATTTGAAGAATATAACGCATGAGTGGTTCCGCTCGTCATTAAACTCCCTCGGCTACCACTAGAACTAGACCTAATTATGTTATTGCTTATCCTTCCACTTCCACTTTTGCCTTTACTCTTAATCTCGCCGCTGCCATCAGAATCTGGTTCAAAACTATGACTCTGGCGTTTCAACCTCCCATCTTGTCTTAAACTTGCCCCATTTTTCTTCCTCGCGTTTACATCAATGTTGCTTTCATTCCCATCATATTCATCTTTAATACCTTTAGTTGGACTTCCTCTGACCTTACTATTACTTGTGGAGGAGCCTTCTTTGTACACAACTGCCGCCAAATCATGTTTTGCATCTTCAAACCCCTCTTTCCTATCAATTTTCTCTCCAACCATTCCATTCTTTTTACTTTTATTTCCTTCATCACCCTTATCCATCGTCTTCTTGTCCCTAACAGCTCTTGCAGATTCCATAGCCTTCAAATATTCGTCAAAGGATGGCTTAAATTCGAATTCCTTGGGAATAAGCCCGTCACTAATCAAACCAGCATTAGAACCTCCGTTCAGAGATACAATTACGGGCAAAAAATCTAGCTTTCGAGTATGAGAGACACGAAACTTCGTTGAAACCCTGGTGTTCAAAGCATTACCGAAAAACGGTCTCGGAGAAAAAGGAACAGAAGAGAAGGAATTCGCACCGAAATGAAGAGCAGAAGCAGAAGCAGAATTCGCGTGGATTTCGAAGCCGATAACTCCCATCTTAGTGTAAGTGATTTGAAATTAAGAGAAATAATTAACGGAGCAACATTGAAGACTTACGAGAGAGAGAAGATGCCATGCGTTGATATTTGAGAAGCTGCGAGCTTCGCCGAGCACAAACGAAACTACGACCGGTGTGCTCTGTTTCAGTTATCAGTTTATCACGATTAGTCTTGCTCTTAAACCCCCATTGTTGGTCTTTTTTTTTCAAAATAAAAAATAAATAATAATAATTTAAATAAATTTTTAATTCTTAGAAAATTGATATTCTTTTATTTTAGTCTGATTTTTTTTTTATTTTGTTCTTACTTTTTTCTTTTGATATTTTGTTCTAATTTAATTTATTACGTCTATTTTCAGTCTCTAATATGATTTTTTTAACTCCTATATTTATAATTACTGATTTTTTATTTTTAGTCCTTATAATTTAAAATGTTTTAATTTTAATTTTTATAATTTAAAATTATTTTAATTTTAGTCCCTTAAAAATATGATAAAAAATTAATATTGAAAATGAAAAAATTTAATTGAGTTGGATCAAAATGCAAACAATAAAATAAAATTATAAGCACTAAAAAAGGTACTATTAATTTTATAAGAATTAAAAAAAATTAAAGCCAATTCAATGCACTAAAATAATAATAATAATTTACAACCACGCACTAAAATGCTTTTTTGTTATTTAATTTTTTTATATCAATTACAAATATTTCAATATTTTAATTTTCCAATTCAATGCATATTCTTTTACTCACTTGAATACATTATGTACTTTTGATGATGTTATTATAAAGTAGTTAAATTTTCATTATTTTTCTTTATATTTTCCCTTTAGAAATTTCTAACAACTAGTATGTATTTTTTTTCCCTTGGTGGTAATTTTTATTGGGCCAAAAACAAAATTGGGCTTTTAGGTAAAGCCTAGCATTAGTTGGACCCAAAAGAAGGGCCGAAAGAATAAGGGTACAATGGTAACTTCCACACACAACAAATTAGGGCTTGGTTTCATTGTCGTCTATTTAATCTTCAACCTCAAGATTGAAACCCTACTTCACCGAATAGGCAAATATACGCTTTTTCTCAGTTTCTCTGTTCTTTCAATTCTCTTTGCTCCGTTGTATTGAATTTTTCCTTAGGGTTTATTTTTCAACTTTTTTTTTTAAGTATTCGTTCGTATCTGGCCTGTGATGTATGATCAATTTGTCCGTACCATCTGAGATATTTTTCCGATATCTCTGATTGATACTCCTATTGCAGAATCTGAGGCCTCAGTTTCTATGCCATTGAATTTTGATTCCTCTTCTATTTTTTCTTCGGTTTAGTTTTTTCTTTTAAGATTTTGTTTATTCTTTTGCTTTTTTTTTTTCCTGCAATTGCTTGTTCTTGAACGAAAAGGCAACAAATTAGAGTCTCTGTTTTGCTTGTTCCATGGCGATTTCAGTGCTGTACGTTGCCGATAGAAACTTGGAGCTGAGATTCTGGCATTGGTCTTCTTAGGCTTATGCATTCAGACGTTCCAACAGGTTTATTCATCAGAAAATCTTATTTTTGAAATCCACTTTTCTCTTGAAGAATTAATGTTGAGAATGATTAAAATAATTGTTCAAGGTTGATTTTGATATGGAATATGGATACTGATCTTGTGGTGACCAGTGACGATTAATAATGTCTGTCTATACGATTTGGGGTTTATTCTTCCGAAAAATATTACTCCCTCCATTTTCCTATTTATTTTTTTATACTTAAATAAAATAACATTTATATAAAAAATGTTAATATTAATAAATTCTAGACAACTAATGATTATTTAATAATTTTTTAATTCAAATTATATTATTTATATTATTTGAATTTAAATTCAAGTATTCTTATTACTTGATAGAAAAATTAAAAATGGGCAATAAAATGTTGGTTTTGTAGTAGGTATTTGTAAAAAAGAATATCAATTTGAGAAAATCAGAAAATCATCACTTTGCTATGGGAGTCGAGTAATCTCCACGGATGTAAAATGTATTTTTAGTCTTTAATTATACATATTTATCTTGGATGAAGAAGACTAAAACATTATAACTATCCTTAAATATAAAACCGCTGAATATTTTAGTATTTTTTAATAAACATAATAAGTTTATTAAAGGGGGTATGAGGTGTTTTAAACTTGCAATACAACTCTGATAAAAAAAAAAAGTTGCACACAACAAAAGTGGGCAACAATGCCTTCTGGTTAAGTTAATTGATGTCGGATTATAAAAAAAAGAATTATTGACGTTGGAAATTTAAAGATTAAATTAGTATCTTTGTTATAAGTATCTCAAAAATAATATTATCAAGAAAAGTAAAATATTAACATCTATAAAATGGATTGATATTTTAAAAAATTATCATAAATATTTAATTTTATTCATACTTAAAACTTATTTTCATTTTAAGATTAATTTTTATTATTTTTATTAATTAGAGATAAAAAATCATAATAAATATTTTGATTACTTTAGGTTTATAAAAAAGAGCATTAATTTATTTTAGGAATTTATATTTAAGAATAAAAGTAGAAATATTTTACTTGATAAAAAAGGGATATTACTTTTAGCAATTAATATATTCTTATTCTATTAAAAAAATACATTTTTATTAATTTTTTTTTAATTTGGATTTTTACTGTCTTAACACATGACATATTTCACTTTCTACTCTTTCTTCTGTTTTCTGTAACATATCGGATGATTGCCTTCTTTCTAAGCGCTATAATTTAAATCATATATCATCACTTAGCATTTTTTTATTCTTCATGTGTCTTTATTTAATACTACATTTAGAGAGCAATTTTTTTAATATATAGCATATATTAAAATTTTGAATAAGCAGATAATATTTATATAGTTTTTTATAATCAATAAAACTTGTTGTAGTTTTTTTTTTAAATAAATCAAAGCATTATTATTAGAGAACATAAGAAATACCCTGGTTTTTTTTTATAGGACTTTCGAACAAATTCAAAAGTTACTAATAATGTTATTTAATGTAATGCAATAAATTAAAAAGGCAAGACAAGGTTAAACCATCAAGATAAAAAAAAATTGAAAAAAAAAAACAAAAAGAGGCCAGAACAAAAAAACAGCAGGCCAAAACAAGTCAGTCAGTCAAAAGTCCAGCGGGTTGAAGAATATCCGTCATTAAGTAACAAAAAGATCATGTGGAGGCTTTAATCTAGAGTCACAACCGTTCACCAAAAAAAAAAAATCTAGAGTCACAACCGAACGTTTGTCACATTTATTAAAAGGTAATACTATGTACACCACACATTATTTCTAAGCGCTTCACACATTGTAATTTTTTTTAAATTATTTAATTTACAGATTGGATAATTTTTTAAAAAATACTGAGGTGTGGTATACTTAAGAGTAATGTGTAATGCGAAAAGTAACACTTTTATTAAGCTAGTATTTGACCCAATTTTTTTCTCTTCATCTTATAAGATAGTATTTGACCAATTTTTTTTCTCTTCATCTTATAAGTAAAAGTTGAGTCAAACAATATTTATGGTAAACCTTTTTAATTACAAACTGAATTTTTTTTTTTTGTGTACAAAATGTAAAAAAGGTGGTTTTTAAGCTAAAAATGTGAACTTTAAAAAAAATTGGCTTATTTTGTGTGTCTATCATAATTAACACCTGAATATTCTAATTAATACTTGAATTTTTGAATATGTTTTTCTATTCGTTGAAACCTTGAAAGTCTTATTCTCATTTTTAAATTACCCATTTAACTTTAATATTTATGAATTTTATGATTATTTAAATTTTTACATATTCAAAAAATTTAATATTAAATTATTTTCTGTATTTTATATTGTGTTTAGGTTTTATTTTTTAAAAAAAGTTGGCTTTTATGATGGTCCAGGTTTTTTATGGATCATGGTGAGAAAGGGGGCTACTTTGCCCACCACACAGCTTTCTGTTCACTAGACGAAGCTATTTTTTTTTTCATTTTTATCCTTCGCTCGGGGATTAATCCCTATTTTTTTTACTTGAAACATAGGCCATACGCACCACCTTAAAATACGAGGATTAATCCCCGGTTTTTTTCGTTGGGGGATTAATCCCCGTATTTCAACTTGTTTATAAAAAATGACTATTATCTATTTTTTTTGTTAAAGGGGTTTGTTAACGTACACTCACTTCTTTTATAGAAAGAGTGCGTTAGCAAGCTATACCTTGTGGGTGTATTTTAAAATTTCAAATTATAACGTGCTAACGTACTTCTTCTAAAAAGTAAGTGGATGTACGTTAATAAACCCCTTTAATAAAAGGGTTTAATGTATTAATTTTAAAAATATTTTTTTATAATTTTATTCCTATTTAAATGTAATGGTCACTATCTCTATTAGTAGCAATTTATTCTAATAATAAATAAGGGTAAAATTTAAAAAATTTAATAAATATAATGTTTATTGTACTTTATGTAGGAGCTTATAATATAAAATACCAACTTTTTAATATAGAGATTTATATTATGAAATAGATAGAGTAACTCAATTTAATTTATAAAAAAAAAAATCATTAATAGTCATTTTAGTCGTTTACTTTGTGAGGATATGACACTTTAGTCTCTGACTTATATGAACGATTAATTTAGTTCATAATTTTCACTCTCATATGTCATTTAGTCCATGACTTATAAAATGTTCATTTTAGTCCCCGACTTTTACACGTGTCGAACATTTAAGTCCCTAACTTTCACTCTCCTCGATCATTTTAATATTTTTCTAGATATAAAGATTAAAATGACCAATGAGAAAAAATCAAAGACTAAAATGACCAATGAGAATAAAAGTTGAGAACTAAATTACTGATAAGAGTGAAATTAAAGTCAGAGACTAAAATAATGATTATTGTAAACAAGAAACTAAAATATCATTTTCTCACAAAATCATGAACTAAAACTCTCTTTCCTAACAAAGTTAGAGATCAAAATCCTAATTTCACTAAAAAAAATACTTATCCAAGTCACAACTGATTACTCAAATGAAGTAATGAAGCCAATGTTTTTTAGTTAGACACTGATGCATGTTCTTCCAAAATCAATGAGCACCTTTTACTTCATTTAATTATAAGTGAAGGAAACTAGAAAACATGACATAATGCATGCGACAAGACACAACATGTAGAGGTTGTGGCAAAATGACCGACAAAAGTAAGAATTCCTAATACGATAGACGGGAGAATCATAAGCAAAAAGAAACTACGCAACAAGTCAAAATGATGAGTTTCAACGTACTCATTTCTTAAATTGTTTTTTCCCCTTTCTTACTTTTTAATTTCCAATGTGAAATGTGATAGTACGTTACTTATGGCCTTAGCTACCAATTTGTACCTTGCAAACCACCTCAGCCTTCATTAAGTTCAGAATTATTTATACGAGGAGAGGAAGCTAAGCAACATGACATCATTAGTAATATTTCTACTTCACCTTTTTGTTCTGCATTGTATTGTATTGTGTGTAACGTAACATTACGAAGACCACAAGCAGTGACCACATAATGCATTTTCTTACTGGTCATCTAATTAGTACTATTTGACAGGGTTGTTTAAAAAAATTAAAATAATTGCACTAAATTGATAACTAAACTGAATTGCATTTAAAAAGTGAACTACTTGATAAAAAATTAAATCATAATGAAATTTTAAAATCGATTCAAAATCGGTTTAGAAAAATAAAAATGATTTAAATTTGGTCTGGTTCAGAAACCGGTTCGAATAGATTTTGGATGACAAAATTGAGATTTTTTGCATTAAAAAAAGGGGGTTCAAAACCGGTTCGAACTCAATTGGGCCAAAACGGTTCGATTTGGAACCATTTTGAGGACTATAAAAATGGTTCGGTCCTATAAACTAAACTATTTATTTGATTTGGTGTGATTCTTAAGTGAACCAGAACCATGAACGGTCTTACTATTTAATTTTACTTTAAATCAAATCAAACGTGAATTCAAAACAATACGATAAAAATATATCTGCATTTTTTTTATATTAGAATACATGTATATTTACTTCAATTAACACTACTTAAAAAGTTAAATATAGTAAAACTATGTTGAAAAATGTAATTTTTTTTTATATTTTCAAGAGATAGAATAATGTATACTTATAATTATTTTTTAATTTTAGTATATTAACAAGTGTTTTAAGAACATTATTTAGCAAGACCTTAATTTCATTTATGAAAAGTGTCATCGTTGGTATAGTCCTATATAAAGGGTTTTGTATAGAGAAGAAATTACCACCTAATAAAGAGGAGGGGTCATGAGAAGAGAGATGTGTGCCAAGACATGTGAGAAAGTCTCTTAAGTGTGAGTGTGTTATCATTTATTGCAATTTGTGAGTGACAAACTCGGGTTTGTAAAATTATATACTATACGTGAAGGATTTTACATGTTTGTCTATAAAAGTTATTTATTATTGTGACAATGAAAACTTTATTGAGACGCTTAAGTAGACATAAATGAAAGGTGATGAATCACGCTAAATTGTGCGTACTTTCTTTGTGTTCTTGTTACATATGTGTATGTACTCTTTTATCTTTAATTTTTGATATTAGGTTTCACTTATGGTACATAAATAAAAATTTGTGTACCAGTGTACAACCTCTTTAATAACCATTAATTTATTATTTAAAAAAAAGTTAATATCACACTTTAAATTAATAGATGAATTTATGTCACATAAAATTTTTCACATTTATGTTCTACATGATAAATGACACATTAATATGTGTAGGGAATTTTTCACAACACGTGTAGTTTCACGTTTAATTCTAGGTTTTAGATTCACAATTAATTTGAAGTAGTGAATATCTAGAAACAATTTCTTTTTAGAAAAATTATTGTTTATTTTTTAAAATCTTTTTTTTTAGTAAAACTTATGAAAATAAATAATTATTTTTTTAAAATAAATTAACCCAAACACATCACTCAAAGTAAAATCAAACTTTTACAAAAAAAATAAAATAAAATTAAACACATAACTATTTACTAAAGATTTTGTATGATTGAGATTCAAGATGATCCACTTAATTTAGATATCACTAATGAACCACAACTATAAACATCATATTTACTGAAATCGTTTGCAAATCACGCCTTTAAATTAAAGGATCTCGTTGAATTGTTTTTTAAATATTATTGGTTTTTCAATGTATCAAGCGATGTAAATACAGTAACTAATATTTTCTAGTATATTCTTTTAAAAAGAACCCTCCCAAAATTTAAGAATTAAAATAATTGTATTATAAGAATTTATTAAACATTTTTAAAATGAGACAAGTAAAGCCAAAGAGAAAAACACAAATAGAGTGAAATAGGAACAACCGACGGATAGTAGGAGCCAAGTTGAAGATAGGGAGGGGGCATGCATAGGGGTGTGGTCCAAGACTGAAATAATAAAGTATGGGTGAAACCAACCAATGAATAATGAAAATGAAACCATCCTTCACCATTAGTTCTACAAACGTTTCTATTCATTCAATTCTTTTCATTTTTTTTATTTTTTTTAATGAACTAAGGAGAAACTTTATACTAGTTTTAAGGATTTTTTTAATTTGTGCAATACTACACAGGTTAAAAAATCAAAGATAGAAAATATTTATTGAAAAAAACAAAATATTAATGAAATTATGCTGAACATACCATTAATAATGTGTATTATTTTTATCTTTAATTTCTTAACCTGTGCAATAATATTGCATAGGTTAAAAAAACCCTTGTTTTAAAAGTTAGAACAATGTGAATAATTTTTTTTTTTTAAAAAATACTTTTTATATAGATCTAACTAATGACCTCATCATAAAATATTTTCATACACATTTTCAAATTATACAAATTTAACAGGATCTACTAAGTGAAACTCATTTGAGTTTGTTTTCATTTCATTTCACCTAATAATAATATAGTCCCTGCGGCTACAGGTACAGGGTACATAGGCAATGACACAGAACCCCATAGGCCCTAAACTGGAATTGCACGCATTTACATTGCATTCTACCTTTTGACCAATTTTTTTGTCTCACCATTTACATTGCAATTATTTGTTTAAAGTAGAATTCAGTGAACTATTTGAGTAAGAGTGTGTTTGGTTTAAAAAATAGAAGGAAAGAAAAAATAAAATTTTTAGTAGTATATTTCGTTTAAATGGAGAAGAAAAAAAATGAAAAAAAGAAAAAATAATATTTTCGTATTTAGTTAAAGGAGAGATACTTTAAATTTCTCCTCTCTAAATTCGCTAGTTCTAGAAAGGAGAAAAATGTTACAATTTTTCTCTTATGACTAAAAAGAGTCGTTTGACCAACTTTTTTATGACTAAAAAGACATTTTTAAGTTAAAGCTGTAAATAATTTTTTTTTTTTTAAAAAAAAACTTAAAATGTTTGATAATTTTGTTATTTTTTAGTAATTTCATCTGTTTTTGGACGGTATCATCCGTAAAATAGTGAAAATAAAAAAAAAACCACCTTCATTTTACAGACTACACCTTCCAAAAACATTGTTTGTACGGGTGCAGGGATTCGCCGCACCCCAATTGAGAATGACACCACCTATTTATGGATAATAGTGTTTGGAATAGATAAAATAACGAAAACAAAAAGTAAATCACTATTATTTTTACAGATAATAAGTGTTTAAAAATGAATAATGAGATAGTGTAAATCCCTACGTCCGAGTTGTATTAGTGTACGATTTTGGTTTGGTTTTGACAGTGAAAAAGGAAGAGGGGTTTGAGAATGAGGCCCACATCGAATGTTAGTCGGATTTCCGGCAAGGAGTGGATGGTTTCCTTTAACGGTGGCCATTGGGAAATCTGTGACGTTGGTGATGCTTTGGGCCACTGGGCGGGCCCACCTCTTACATCCAGCCCATCACGTGTTGTTGCTGTCCGTTAAAGGGTAGCATACCATAATCAAACTCACTATATCACCACACCAAACCTTCAACAATGCCAAATATCACCTACATTAATAAAAATCCTAATATATTCAAATAAAATAATGAACTTTAACAAATTAATGATATATTTTTGTTCTTATTATATTCTCAAAAACCAATGAATTATCTTTATTAATTAATCCAAACTAAACTCATTAATCATTATCCTAATTGAATAATAGTAAAATTAAAAAAACAATAATAAATGTTCCTTGTTTTAGTGATGTGTGCTTATAAAAAAACACTATTAATTTTTTTTTTTTTATGTTTTAGGTATTTATTTATAGAAATAGAGATAGTACTATCATATTTTGTGTCTAGCAACAAGTATCCTTTAGAGGAGGTAATTCTATTTAACTCAAAAATATCTATATAACAGTCGATTTAGATTTTTTTAACATTAATGTTTTTCTCCTCGAAGACAATAATAATATATTTTAGGAAAGAAAAAAAATACCATTTTTTTTGAGATATCCTATTATTATATGTTACCATACTTTTGATTAGAGTATTTCTATGAATATTTAATAATTTTTATATGTTCCATTATATATATACACAATCACTCCATTTGACTTAACTCTTGTACTCCAATCTTAAGAATTCAAAAATAACTCTTGCATGTGTCTCATAAGAGCTTGTAAAAAGACATTATATTTAAGGGTTTCACTTAAGGTAGTTCGCCAAAATAAAGAAGTACATATTATTTGTGAAAACAATTTTATCAATCATTTATGTGCATGCGAATATATTATGAAAAATTCTTGTATGGATATGTACTTAACACGTCGAGTACAGTTAATAAAAAAAATAATTCACTAAATGAGTAGTTTTTCTCTCACATGATTTATGTAGTTGTTGTCATTTGCTTCTCCCTCGTACCTATTCTACTTTTTTATTTTTTACAGTTTTTGAACTCAATCAAAAGAAACTACCCATTTAGTGAGTTGGTTTTTTTCTATTAGTTGTGCCCAAAAATGATGTGTTAAATCCGTGTCCACCAAATAATTTCTCCTATACTCTAATATAAGACACGAGTGCTTAATAAAAATGCTAAACTGATAAAATACCTTGCATTAGAGATAATATTAAAAGGCTAAGTATTTAAGTGTAATTAAGCTTATCTTTTTAACTTTATTTTCTTCTCAAAACTCAGAATTAAATTCTTATATTTAAATCGTATTATCCCTTTAACACTCTGTCCTGCTAAAAATTATGTGATACTACTTCAAAGAAAACATTTTGCATTCAATTTAGTTTCCATTTTACTTTTATATTTAAATTCATTGCATGACATTCTCTATTAAACTTTTTATATTTTGATGTTTAAATGAATAATCTGATTTCACTCTCCAATTTCGAAAAAGAAACTCTTTTTTAAAATTTACACAATTATATATTAAATATTCGTTGATAAATATTACTACTAAAAAATTGTAATAAGGTGAGTTTTACTAGTGCACAATTTTGTTCACAATGAGAAAGAATATCTTAACCTTATAATTGAGTGATCGACCATTAATCATAGTAATTTAATTTTTTTCATTAACTTATCTAATTGGTATAACAAGCTGACTCGTATTTTTTTTTTTTTATAACTACGAATTTCATCACTTTTGGGATGAGATTAATCCTGATCGCGCTGCGTGGCTAGCGCTGGCCCCCGGAAATTTGACCTAGGTGGGATTCGAACACGAGACCTCTCATTGTGGATCGTCTCTCCTATAAACTTAACGGGACCTTGCACCGCTAAGTCAATCCTTAAGGTCCTAACAGTTGTTCACTTGTTCTTTAATGATATCGATAGGGTTCGATCTACCATGGATAGAAATAGAGTAAAATTTTGTGACTATTTGACAATTGTTTTACGTGAGCCCAATTTCAAGAAGAACATTAATTACTGTTTTTTGCCATAGGTACGCTCAAAAGAAAAAAAATAAAAACATAAAATATTATGAATTTTTATAATTTGTGCAATATTGCATAGGCTAAGAAATTATAAGTAGAAAAAATAGGGTCTTGCTAAACAATGCCCTAAGGGCATTTGTTAAGGTACTAAATTGCGAAAACTAATCATAAGTGCACAAAATTTCGTGTCTCGGAAATACAAAAAATTATAACTTTCAACACTCTTTTACTATATTTAGTTCCTTAAAAAGTGTCTTAAGGGCATTGTTTAGCATTTTCAAAAACAATATAGCATGTTAAAAAAATAGTGTGCAATTAATGCTATATTTTTTTTTACTTATGATTTTTTAACCTGTGCAATATTATATCGATTAGAAAAAATTAAGTACTCCCTCCGTTCTAATCACTTTAGGGATTTCGCATGGATTAAGAACAACAATTAATTTTTAGAGAATCTAACAAAAAGTGCATAGACAAGCTAAATTAGTCATTGACTTTGAGGTTTACTCAAAAGCTATTGACTATAAAAATAATAAAAGTGGGGAAAGTTAATAAATATAGCATTGGTAATGGAAGAGTGACAAATATTTTGGAACAATTTTTTTTTACTAAAGTGACTAATATTTCAGAAGGAGAAAGTAGTACTCCTTCCGTCCCATAATATAAGCTCCAACTACCAAAATGTCTTGTTCCATAATATAAGTACATACACATAAAATAAGTAATATTTATTGTGATTTTTTAACTTTTAAAGTCATTCAATCAATAGAAAATAATTATGTTTAAATTTAATTGGTATAACATCTCAATGGTCTACTTAATGTTTATAATTCTAATAATTTAATTATTTTTATTAAATTGTGTGAAATGTTAGTTGAGATTTATATTATGGAAGGGAGGAAGTATTATTTTCGCTTGACATGTTGACTAATAATGTACGTTTCTCTACTATTACACAAAGTCAAGTAAGAATTTATGACCATAACCTTTGACTTGAATAATTAAGGTGTGATTAGATTAGATTAGATTAAAAAGGGTAAATTATTTAATTAATTAAGGAGTTACTTAAATGCAAATAGTTTTAAGTTTGGGAGGAAGCAAGCATCACCATCCAGACACCATATCCACACGCGCGTTCTGTCACAAAGAAAGAAACACAGCAAACCCAAACCCCAAATGGTTCCGACAAAGCTCGATCTGATTGTGATCCCATGTTTCGGTTCTGACTACGTTTGATTTCGATTCTGAACAACAACAACACTACTACCACTCTTCTTTTTACATCATCCACAGAAAATAGGAGCAGTGAGACAGAAAAAAAAATTAAAAAAAAAGCATGAATAGCAGCAATAGTGGTGGCAGTAGCGGAGAAACGATGATGGGTTTTAGTAACAGTTTTTATAGTAACAGGTCTTCTTCGCCTTTCACTGTTTCTCAGTGGCAGGAACTTGAACATCAAGCTTTGATCTTCAAATACATGGTTGCTGGTCTTCCTGTTCCTCCTGATCTCGTCCTTCCCATTCAGAAAAGCTTCGATTCTCTCTCTCATACCTTCTTTCACCATCCTTCTTGTGAGTACCCTAATTTATTTTCTCTCTCGCTTTCTATTCTCTTTTTGCTCATTCGGAACCCTCTTTTTTTTGGTAATGTTTACCTAATTTTTTTCATTTCTGTACCCCTAAACCATAAATAAATAAATAAGAATTTCAACTTTGTTTTTTTTTCCCCCTCAAATGTTGTGTTCTTTAATCTGCATTCGTTAGGTGAATCCTTTCAATTTGGTGAGTTTTCTGTAACTGAAAGTATTTTTTTTTTTTCTCTTCTAACCCTATATAGAGTTTATAAGCCCTTTGTTCCTGAAGACTCAATGAGCTTATGCTAATCATCATAAATGGGGCTTTTTGATAGATGGTTATCTAAGAAGATAGGCTAAGGGATTTATTTACCTTTCCATTTTTGGAGAGTTTTCTTTTACCTTTTTTAGCAATTAAACACTATTTTTAATTTTTGTAATACTTTTGCCATCATTTTCCACATCTTTGAAATATGGATTTCCATTTCGTTTTCTGGATAAGATTATTAAGAGAGCCAAAGATTTGTAGTTTCTGATTGCTTTGGTTTCCTTCTTTTCAGCTTTCTATACTTATGACTAGTAGCATGTTTGGGAAAAATTGATTTTAGAGAAATAATCGCTTATTTTTTAAAAGTTTTCTAGTGGAGCTTATGAAAATAAACGAACAAGCTAATCCAAACTTATGAACTTATAATAATATTTGCGTGTTTAGTTCTACAGTTTTTCAACTATAGCTATTTGTACTTCCAGATGAATGTCTCTGATTCACTGCACCTAACTTACTGTGCATGTAAATTTGCAGTGAGTTATTGTTCCTTCTATGGGAAGAAGGTGGACCCGGAGCCGGGACGATGCAGGAGGACTGATGGGAAAAAGTGGAGATGCTCCAAGGAAGCATACCCAGACTCCAAGTACTGTGAACGCCACATGCACCGTGGCCGCAACCGTTCAAGAAAGCCTGTGGAATCACAAACTATGACACAGTCGTCATCTGCTGTGACATCACTGACTGTCACCGGCGGCAGTAGTGGAACTGGAAACTTCCAGAACCTCCCCACGAATGCCTATGGTAATCTCCAAGGTACCGGTTCTGGAACCAACCACCATGCCAACTATCAGCTGGATTCCATTCCCTACGGGATTCCAAGTAAAGAATACAGGTATAGAAATCATTACTGAAACTGCCTTTACTTCTTCGTGTTCTTGAGTTTTAATATTTTCATCTGAATATGCTGTAGTTTTTCTGACTTTTATTACTGTGTAGAGTGTGGATGAACTTCTGTCATTTAGTTAATGATGTGCTTGTATCGTGGATTTTCGGTTTGTTGCAGAGATCCGCGAGTATTATAACTAGTTGTTGCAATACTATTCACTGCAGAAGTATGTACACCTTTGTGTGGCAATTGAAAGACCAGAGCTGTTAGCTACCTTGTTTTGTTTCTGCTTCCGTGTGTGTGCGCATGCGTTTGTAGATATATATTTTCAATGTTAAAGAGGGGGACTGTAGCATTTTCACTAAATGCTGTACTGGTGTTTTGTTTATAAACCGGCTGCTGTTTTTTGCTCTCTTGTCTAGTGTTGGGGGGTGATGTTCTGACATGTGGGCTAGGAACCAGAATGAGTAGCCTTCGTGAATCGTAATTGTTTCCAAACTATTGCGAGGGAGAAAGAAAGTCCTTTAATTGCATTCTGTGTTACTCTTCTTTTCATTTATTTATTATTCTTGAAATATGAAAACATACTTCTGGGCCGAAAATAGTAAGAAATGCATTAGTGCACTAACATGAAGCTCTGTAATCAGTCTGCAGTATCTGTCACATGGTGATAATGAGTCAGGTAAATGTAGTTACATTGACTGACTATCTTTCAATTTCCCTTTCAGTGGAAAGGATACATTTCTTTCAGTAGTTATCAACAAAAAAAGGTGTCTGACACCTTTTCTTCACGCACTATAAATATAGCTGTGATTTTTTTTCTGTATCACAACCTTGTTAAATAGTTCTTTTTGATATCATAAGTTGCAGGTTATTAGGCAAAAAAAAATAAAATTCTATTCCATGGAATATCAAATTGATACTGCAGTGCTAATGGGTTTGTTGAAGACAAAAGAAACAAGTTTAAGTTTTTTTATTCTAGGTTTTGACTTTACCAGATTTCAGTGACTGATTGAATTCAAACATGTCATTGCACTCTGAAAAGTTTGAACTTCTGGTGGCTTTCAGCACCCTCGCTTTCTCCGTTTGTTTCACTCCATCCAATGGAAACGGGAACTAGATTTTTTTTAGTAATTCCCTCATATAATAACATCCTTTTTCTTTAACCATCATTTCTTTAACCATCTTTCAGTGTTATGGGTTTATTCAAAATAATCAGACCTTGAAAACTTTAACTGGTAACCTTATCTAGTCTACTGCTCTGCCTTCTTCAATTTGTTGTTACCACTAATGTCATATAATCATTTTGGCTGGTTAAACTGTTAAAGTACCTTGTTCTGTGATATGATAAGTTTCTGTATTATGAATATGACTGTCAAACATGTTAGCGATATTGGTTATTCGTCATCCCTTGAACTGGGAGTAATTTTACTTGAACTGAACAGGTATCTTCAAGGATTCAAATCTGAGGGAGGTGAACATAGCTTCTTTTCTACTGAAGCTTCAGGAAGCAACAAGGTTCTCCAAATCGAATCGCAGCTGGAAAACACTTGGCCTCTGATGTCAACCAGAGTGGCCTCATTTTCTACATCAAAAACAAATAACAATTCAATGTTGCAGAGTGATTATCCTCAGCATTCATTCTTATCCACCGAATACGCGTCGGGAGAATCCGTGAAACAGGAGGGCCACTCTCTTCGACCTTTCTTTAACGAATGGCCGAAGAGCAGGGATTCGTGGTCTGGTCTAGAAGACGAGAGATCCAACCAAACCGCATTCTCCACAACTCAGCTCTCAATTTCCATTCCCATGTCATCCTCCGACTTCTCCGCGACGAGCTCTCAGTCCCCGCACGGTGAGATTTCATTTTGGTAAAGTTTCAGCTCGTATGCATCTATTAACCGAGTCGCCTGATTATATTATTGCAGATAACTAAGAGCAGCTCCTTCAGGATTTTCAGTGCAGTGTTGTGAAAGGACCAAACAAGTCTAGTTGGGAGTGTTTGTCCAAAGAAATTCCATGTTCTTTGTATTTTTATTCAAGGCTGAGATGTGTACAACTTTCTGGAAACCTCAGCGGTTTGTTTTATTAAGGAAGACCAAACAAACATCTACTTATCTAGTTGGTTGGTATCTGTAGAACCCTGCAACATTCTTCCGTGTTGTATCCAATGAATGAATCAACAAAAAATATTTCGTCCTGATTTAATGAATGCTGAATAAAGTTATTGCTTTTCCTGAGTTAGTTCATTTAGAAATTAGAGCTCCAAGTAATAAAAATTGAGAAAAATACTGGTTTAGCTCGAGTTTGTACAGGTAGTTAACATTAACCCTTAACTTTAGCAGAGGTTCACATTAGTCCGATCATTTTAGAACTTGACATTATGTTACAATACAATTAATAACATTAACTTTATTTTGTATTGGTCCCTGCAATTTTAAACAACGATCTATATGGGTATTTGTGTTTGCTATTAACAATTTAATTTAGTTCTTATGTCTTTTTAAAAAGTTCAATTTAGTTCAAAATCTTATCAGCATTAACTGTAAATTAAAATCTCATGTACTAATGTGAACTTCAGTATAGATCAGAGTCAGAAATTAATGTGAATTATCAATTTTGATAGTATTTCACTCAGTAATTTTATTACTAACTGTATCAGAACCATCACAAAAGGAGGATGGGGTGGGGGAAATAAAGAATGGAATGTGGTTGCAAGATTGGACGACATTATCCTAGCCACTTTTGGCCTCATCACACTCCACACGAATTCTAAGACTTGGTAGTTAAAAACAATACTCTCTGGATTTATAAAATTTGTTTCAAAACAAATTATAGAATCCAAATAAACAAAATTTTTAACTACGGGATGATGAGGCTAGAAAGCAATATCGTGTGAATAGTGGCATCTCTTGAGATTTGAGTTGTGTTTGGTTTTGAGTTTTGTTTCTTCTTCACGAGTCTCCTCCTTTCATGTTATGCTTGATCTAAATTTTAATTGAACATATGCCTCATGCCTTTTAATTGAACATATGCCTCATACCTATGTGGATTTCCATTGTTAACTGCATCTTTGGTCATCACTATTTACACAACGTTTACCTGAATACATCACACTTTTTTATTTTTCTTTAAGAAACATGTTTTGCTCGAAAATTGAGACAAACATGACACCGCAACAAAATATAAACTAGTTTTTGAGCGAAAAAATGAGATTTGTTTGGCAAAACACATAATAGAAACTAGTTTGTGAGCGAGAAAATGATATTTGTTCATAATTTTAAGACGAAAATTTGTTTCTGTTGAAAACATAAACTAGTTTTCGAAGTTGCAGAGAAATACCTCAGAAGAAGAAACATACCTTAGAAGAAGAAATGCAAAAATAACAAAAGAACACAAAATCAAGTGAGGGAAAGGCAAAATCACACAATCCAAACCAAGAAAATTCAAACACTAAGGGTGTGCTCATCAACACTAGTTTATTGCTTTGATAAGCTATAAGCTAGTAGTTTATTAAGCTATTTAAAGTAGTTTATAGCTTATAAAAAACTGGCTTTCAATAATTTATTTCTATTTTACGCTTAAATCATTTATTACACATTTAATTTATAAAAATATTTATTACATGTAATTATTCTATGTTCTTTTAAGTTATTTCACAAATATAAGTTAGTTCATAAACTAAGTTTACTAAACACCTATATATCACTATAAGCTATAGGTTATAAACTATGAACTTATAGTGTTGTTAAATACAGTTTATCGCTTTTTATGCATTAATATATATTAATCATTGATAAAATCTTAATTTGCCTCATTTTATATTTTTGTTACTTCTTATTTTACTTAAATCTAAATCAAATGAGATGAGCGTAGAAAGAGTTATGAGAGAAATAAAAGAGAGAGAGGAAGGACAAGAAAAAACTAAAGAAAAAATTGATATGTTTGATTTAATGAAAAGTATTTATGCATTGTTTGGATTAGAGAAGAAAATGAAGAGAAAGAAAGTGAGAGGAAGGAGAGAAAAAGAAAAGAAAATAGAAGAAAAAGATACATTATTTGATTCTATAAAAAAGAGGAAAAGAAAATAAGTAGATTGTAAAATGACGAAAATATAAAAAAAGAGTTAAGAAAAAATAACTAAAAAGTAAAGACATTATTGAAAAATAAATAATCTTTTTTTTTTTAAAAATAATTTTCATGACATATATGATATATGAAGAGAGAAAATAAATCAATCGGCCCCACATGCATGCTTTTTTTTCTCCTTCCTATTTTCTATGCTATGTGAAAATATGCAAATTCTAGCCAGCTTCTTTCTACTTTAGTTCTTTCCTTTTAATTTCTGTAAATCTAAACAAAAGCTTAGTGAAACTCACATAATATTTTCTTTTTCCTTTTCTGCTTGAATCAAACAACAGACTTCCAGTTTTCAATTCAAGTTTTTTCCACTTAAGTTCTTTTCTTCATGGTTCTGCAGAATCAAACACAGGGTTAAAATTTTCCAAGAAAGTATAAAATCAAAAGCAAAAGTCAAGTAAACCAGGAAACTTCAAGAAGGGTGCAATTGAACTTTATTCTTGACGCAGAGACAATTATATAACGAATTTTATATGGTGACAAAAAGATGGATGAAATTCTTAGAACATCCCTATTTTCTGCTTTCTTACTATTCAGTCAGCTCCAAGTAGGCCATATCAGAAATTTACTTGAAGCAGAATATAACAACTTTACTATATAACTTTGTTTTCTTTCACTCCCGAGTACGAATCTCTTATACCTCATGATCATGTAAAAAAAAAAAACAAGCGTCACTTTCCCTTCATTCATCAAACACTCAGTTATCCACTTCAATGGCGGAAAGCGTTATTTCCTTCCTTCTACAGAATTTGTCTCAGCTTCTGGCACACGAAGCTCAATTGCTCTGTGGTGTGGAGGATAGAATCAGATCCCTCCAAAACGAACTCCAAATAATAGACGCGTTCATCAAAACCTCTGAAGGAAAACAGAGCAGCAACAACGAGACACACAAAACAGTCATTAACCAAATCAGAGACGTCGCTCACGTGGCCGAGGACGTCATCGGCACGTTCGTTACCAACGCCGTTGTCCACAGACGGCGGAGCAAGCTCGGAAGGATCCTCCACGGCGTCGACCACGCAAAATTGCTCCGCGACGTATCAGAAAAAATCGATAAAGTCAAATCCACTATCAACGAGATTCGCGAGAATAAGATCAAATACGATTTCAACGAAAGCGATCCGTCCACGTCAGCAAGGGAAGACGAAGAGAGGAAGATGTCGTTGGCTTTGTTCATGATTCTAAGGTAATCATCAAGCGTCTGGTGGAAGCTGGTTCACGGCGCGACGTCGTTTCGATCATCGGTATGGGTGGATTGGGGAAAACGACACTTGCTAAAATGGTGTATAACAGCAGCGAGGTAAAACGCTACTTCAATTGTCGTTTATGGTTTTACGTGTCAAACGAGTGTAGAGTTAGGGAGCTTTTGCTTGGTCTTCTCAAGCAAGTGCAAGTTTGACTCCCAAATGAACTCTGGAATTTGACTGCCCTGAGAAAAGTGCAAGTTTGGAGGCCCTCAAAAGCTATGGTTCACATGCTACAAAATTTGAAATTGAAGAATGGATGTAACTGTGAACTCATGGTGGGATAGTTAGAATAATATCTTGTTAGATTGAATATATTTATTGAAGATATGTTCATGTCAATTTTCTTTAGTCCGTTCTGTTTCTTTTTTCTTCTATGTAATGTCTTTTGGTCTACTTTTTTCTTCTATGATGTATGCGGTGGTTGATCAAAACTAATGAGCACTTCTTGTGTAAAATTGTATATTAATTCCTCATCTAATATATATTTATTTCTTTTGACGGATAAAAGAAATATCAATATGCTTTAGTTTTTTTGAGTTCTATTACTTTGCGGATGAATCTCTGTCATGTAGATAATGATATGCCTGTATTTGGATTTTTTATGTGTTGCATAGATCCACAAGCATTACTAGAATATTTGGATTCATGTTTGAATTCTTCCAACATTGGTTTGAGGTGTGTAAACTGAATTATACTATTTAAAAACGTATTTGGTAAAAGTCATTTTGTGTTACTTTTCAAGGTGATTTTTGTCTCAAACCATAACTTGAGTTGAAGTTGGCCCAAATTGGTTTGCCAACTATATTACAAGCACACACTATAATACACAAACTATAATACATCAACTAGTTGTTACAATGCAAGTCACCTAAAAAGTATACATTGCTTTGTTATAGATTTTAGTAAATGAAAAGTAAAAAAATATAAAAAATTGAGGCATTTTAGAAGGAGAGACAAATTATAACTTCTTATTTTAATGCCTGAGTTTGTGTGGAATAGTACTGCAAAATTTCAAACAAAGAGACCCTTTAACTTTTGTATATTTATTATTTCAATGTTAAAAGAGCGAAATTGTAGCTCTTTCATTACATATTGTACTGTTATAATTTTGCTCTTTAATATTGAAATAATAAAAACACCCTTATATTTTTTAAACATAAAAAGATTATCTTCAAAATTACGTTTTAACAATATATATAAACAAATATTTATTATATTTATATTAAAAAAATGACATGTGTAATACTATTTTTGTACAACTAGTTAAACATAAAGAAATACACGGTTAAATTAATATATACTTTTGTTAATATTAATATTACTATTACGTCGGAGACATTTCTTATATTAATTTTTTATGGTTAAAAATCAAATAATATGTAATGCCATATATGCTCTATCTCACAAAATAACGAGGGTAATATCTCAAATTGTTATATAATAATTGACCATATTGTGATGATTTAAATACTTATTCTTTTACATTTAACCGGTTATACAAGTTATACATAAAGTAAAGTTGTACACAAATAATTATTCTTATGATTAAATTATAATTATATCTCAAAATAATTAGAAAATCCATACGTGTAACTTTAAATTTGTACAACTTATACAACTCAATTCTACCGTTATCTTCGGTGACTTCTTTTTTTTAGTTATTTTTAAGAAAAATAATAAAATAACTTATCGTAAAAGTTATGCATGTTTGCGAATTGTGATAGGACAACAAATATTACTCTACAATAATATTCTATCCGTCACTATTTATAAGACCCTTTAAAAAAAACTTGTGTGTCACTTTTTATAAGGCTCTCTTTAAAACTTTATGCAAATTCAATTTTTTTTACTAAATTTTCCTTATTTACTTAACCATTTTTGTGTGGTTCAAAACCAATAAATATAATAAGTTGGTGAGAGAGAAATTCTCTCACTTTTGATAATTGGAGAAGACTAATTGAATGGAAAGAGAGTAATTCTATTGGTTTTAATAGTTGAAGGGTAAGTAAGAAAATAAACTCAAATTGCTAGACAAATTTAATGATTTTTCTTAGATTTACTAATTTTCTTAATTCTTGTGCTTTTTTTTTGAGATGATCTTATATATAAGGACGGATGGAATATATTTTTTACGGATGGTTTTAAGGTGGAAAAAAATTTAAAATCATATAATTACTTTATTAAAATGAAAAAATATGGGCTATTTTTAAAAATTATGAAATATTTTTAAAAAATTTACTTTTCTCAAAATATTTCATACTTTTTATTTTTAATAAAGTGGATCTAAATTTTTTTGAGTAATATTAAATCTTTCTCTTAAATCTTTCTATCTATTTAATTTTGACAAGTATCATCTATCTTTTAAAAATAAATATTTAGTGAGGATAAAAGACACATATTAAATATTAAAAATTAAATTGATAAAAGGATTTATAAATGGAATTAACTAGAGGAGAATTTAGCACTTTTCAATTTTTTTCCCTTAATATCACCCATTTTTTTACAGGTAATGAAAGAAAGACATTCTAAAATTACAGAAGTAAACGTGTAATTAAACCAAAACTGAAAGCGTGGAGTTGGGGCGAGTTGATGAAAGCGTTGCATTTTACGTTGCTATTGTTCTTCATCGCAAGATCTCGCGCGAGTGCAGTAACTGATTCATGTATGGATGTTACAGAACAAAGAGTTTGATTTGATTGGGAAGTAAGTAAAGGAAGAAGAAGAAGATGGGTTGGGGAAGAGGAATCTACG
The DNA here is from genome assembly GCA_037177725.1 of Cyamopsis tetragonoloba. Lineage (NCBI taxonomy): Eukaryota > Viridiplantae > Streptophyta > Magnoliopsida > Fabales > Fabaceae > Cyamopsis > Cyamopsis tetragonoloba. The sequence goes on along the minus strand of CM074122.1, from coordinate 59,068,973 downwards.
AAGGGACGGTGGTTTTGGGATCTCTGTGTCTTCTCGGTTGGGCTGGTCTCTGGTTCCTCAACCGTCGTCTCTACAAAGAGTACGAAGAGAAACGGGTCCTCGTTCAGATCATCTTCAGCGTCGTCTTCGCCTTCTCCTGCAATCTTCTCCAGCTTGTCATCTTCGAAATCATTCCAATCCTTTCCAAAGAGTGAGTTCATCACTTCTTCGATCTCTTCTTCCAATCAATTTCAATCTCAATCTCAATTGATTCAATTGTTCGTGTAGGGCTAGAGTGGTGAACTGGAAGCTGGACTTGTTCTGTTTGATCTTATTGCTCGTATTCCTTTTGCCCTATTATCATTGTTACTTGATGCTTAAGAACAATGGTGTGAGGACCGAGAGGGCTGCGCTTGGAGCTATTTTGTTCTTGTTCGCATTTCTCTATGCTTTTTGGCGTATGGGCATTCACTTTCCTATGCCATCGCCTGATAAAGGTACTGATAATTGAAGTTAAAGAATATGCACAGATTTTGTTCTCGACTTTATCCTTTTGTTATATTTCAGGTTTCTTCACTATGCCTCAATTGGTGAGTAGAATTGGAGTTATTGGTGTTACTGTCATGGCTGTTCTATCTGGTTTCGGTGCTGTAAACTTGCCATACAGTTATTTGTCACTTTTCATCAGGTGATTACTTTATTTTTCTCACATATATATTAGGTCTCTACTGCCTGGGGCCGCTTCAACCACAAGTTTCCTTGTGGATTTCGAGTCTAGTTATTTATCTTTTTTAGTACTGGGTAATTTTAAGCTTTGATATGAACTTTCTGTATTTTTGTAAGAAAATTGGGTCTGGGAAAAGATTTGAGAGCAAAGCCTTGTGGAAGTACTTAATGTTTGCAAAATCAAGTTACATCGGTATTGTGCATAACGCTATGCTAAAGTATGTTACCCTAGATACTCTCTCTTGCAATTTTTGTGGGAGCTCCATTGTCTTTGAACTTAATCGGGAGGTTGATTTCATGGATCTACTCAGAGATTAGGACATATTGTTTTGTTTTCCTTGGGCATCTCGAAGAATTATCTGTGTTCTTTTGTTGTCGTTATTTGTTTACTTTCTTCCGGTAATTGCATTTTTTTCAATATAAAAGTATAAAAAAACAAACTGAAACAGTTCAAAAGTTGTATGATATAAGAGGCAGAAAGTTAGCCTAGGTTTTTCCATATATGTGAAGCTATAGTTTTTTTTCCATATAAAAGCTATATTGTCATGTTTATTGCCGTTTATCATTTATATTGGTTAGAGAGATTGAGGAAACAGAGATCAAGGCCTTGGAAAGACAACTAATGCAGTCAATTGAGACTTGTATATCAAAGAAAAAGAAAATTATTCTTTGCCAAATGGATATGGAGCACAAGCAAGGATCTGAGGAGGTTACATTTTTTTTTTTTTTTGCCTTTCAGCATGTTTCTTTTTAATTTTTTTTTTATTTTACTATTTTCTATTTTATTTTGTGCTGTATCTTTTATTTTTTGATGAAAGAACATGTTAATAGAATCAATGGAAAGAAACTACCGCTGATGGAGGTATGAAATCAGAGAGAGAGAGAGAGAGCCGTGAGCTGTAGTGGTTTGAAAATAACGACAAGCAGCCTTATCCCATTAGGTGAGGTCAATAGCGAGTTGTAGTGGCTTGAAAATGCAACAAAGGTTTCCAATTCATCGGCATATCAATTATAAAATTTGTTTCCAATCAACCATTAGTAGAGCACCAAAGAGAGGCCACAAATACAATTCTATCCTGGAATTAATATAAGGGTAAAGAGTCACCCTAAAAACAATGACTTCTTTTATGTCTGCACTACAACAGTGCCATAAAATGGAACCCCCTTATTGCTGCCAAAACCTTTGAAACGTTCCATGTACAATTCAATCTTTGATAACGGATTCGTGAATGTGTGTCCTAATAACAATTCATGATTTATTTGTACAGTAAATCTATTGCCATTTGTTTTGATTTCATTACTTCATACAATATCCATTTTTGTGTACCCTAATGAAATATTGGTTTTGTTAATTTCATTTGATTTACATTTGAAAAAGTGCATTTACTAAAAACAGTTACATTTAATTTTCCTCAATGGTAAATTTTAGCAAGCTGGTTTTTGATATAAAAGAACCCTAAGAGAACTCATTAAACAAGATTGTTTGTAATTCTACACAGCATCATAAAGACGCAACATTGCGTAACACCAACCCGTGCGTACGCACTGGTATCGTACTAGTATTTTTGAAAAATCTGGTTTTTGATCAAGCGCAATGGCGTCGTGTGATCCGTGTAGCCAACCTCACCTAGTGGGATAAGGCTTGTTGTTGTCAGTTTTAGCAAACTGCTGAAAAAAAAAACACATGTAAACTATAAAGGTTTGTCAAGGCATAGTGATAGCCTATCTTATTTGTCATTTCCTTTGCATACCATGTTCTTGCTTCATTCAAACTTGTTTGTTGCAGAAGTTAAATGCTAGATCCTTAATTAAACGTATAGTTGGTACAGTTGTTCGATCTGTGCAAGAGGACCAAAATGAGGCAGGTCAGTTTTCTTTTACTCTAAAAAAAGAAAATTTGAAGCTTCTGTTTGAATTGTAGATTTTGGGGAACCATACTGTTAAAGAATTATAAGCTGTGTTCTGAAGTAAGTCATAGAGTCGGGCAAAACATGTTTGCTTTGTTGATATTATATAATTATTATATAATGGTGGCGCATTTATTCATTATTTGGTGCGTTTTGCTGGAGGGTAATGTTTGAGCTTTCTAGGATAATCTCTTACCAACCATTACCGCTTCTTTGGGTAAAGATTCTGTAGTTTCTTTGTGGTGCTCGATTAGTGGCTATCTTATAAGGAATTCTTTATTGGGTATTCAGAGAGATTGGATTCCATTGCTCAATCGATGAGTTTTTTTTCAGTTTTCTCAAAATGGGGTCCTATCTTACATACTCTTGTAAACACGTAATAGATATATGCTCAAACCTGCTTGGAGTTTGGAAGCAAAAATTGCTCATTATGGGGTTCTAAGTGAAATTTTTATTTTATTGGAATACTTATTATGAAGTGATTTCCTTAGTAAGCGTATATCTATTTGTATAATCTTATTTTTATGTAATTATGTTAGAGACATTATTAATTACAAATTTTAAAATATTCTTTTATTAATTGTGAAGATATCAAGGGCATGGAAGCAGAAGTACTGGCTTTAGAAGAGCTCTCAAAGCAATTGTTCTTGGAGATCTATGAGCTTCGTCAAGCAAAGGTTTACTATAAATTGGATTCCCCTTGCTTTTAAAAATTTTGTATGTAGTCATATTTAAATTATTGTACTACTTTGTATTTAATAACCATATCATAAGGCCAGTTCTCATTAAATTAAATTCCAGCACAATTGATTGTTATACTTCACATTTTCTCAACCACTCTTCTGATATAAAGAACTCTCTCCTTGATAACCCCTTTGGAAATGTAAAGCTTGTAAAAGTTCCTCACATAGACAATGTTTCTCAACATCATTACTGACGAAGTAATAAGATGGTGTAAGAATGGAATTTCCGACAAAGCTTTCATGATATCTATATCATAGTGTAAACTATCTGATTCTGCTTCAATATAGACAAACCTGAACTGTGAAGTTGACACCCTGTTGTAAAGCCAGATCTTCTGTCGTGCATGACTTTGCAATGAAGTCGTTCTCAAGGGTTTTGCTGTTGCTGGAATGATACCCTGAGGATCAGAAACAACTGCTCTTAAACCATTACTATCTTCACCTAACACTTTGACATTGACCTTTAGGAAAACTGAAAAGAATTGCGACCAATTTCTTCTTGAAGAATGTATTTCTTATTTTGAATGATAAAATTATGTGACTGAATTTATATGCAATTTTTTTCGATAAAAAAATTATTCGGCAAGTGAATTTTGTTGTACTTTCATGTGTCTTCTGCTCAAATTTGCTAACTGGTTCTCATGTTGCAGGAAGCTGCTGCTTATTCTCGAACTTGGAGAGGACATATGCAAAATCTACTTGGCTATGCATGTTCTGCCTATTGTGTTTATAAAATGATCAAGGTACTGTGATATAGGTCATCAACCAGTGTTTCTTGGAAAGACTAATGGTAGTAAATTAGTAATTCTTCTAAAACTAATCATTCATTCATCGACAACAAATGTGGACATTCATTCTCCAATACCTGGTGTAAATTGCTAATTATATTTGGATTCTGACTCAAATCTGAGTCCAGATAAAGCTCATTATAAAATTCCGAAATATACCAATAGTTGAAAATATGAACATACTTAAAGTAGCAGCTTAGTACAGGCCACATTTGGTACTCTTTGTTCCCTATCGGTGTATCCCCTAAACTCCCTCAAATTTAGTAAACTGGGAAATTGCTAAATGGAGAGCTACTCATGTTTGTCACACATGAAGGGTAATGTGCTAAAAATGGCACTTTATTTAGTGAATGTAAAGATAATCTAAACTTCATGTGAATTAACTCAAATTGACAGTTTCACATTTTACCAAAGTTCAGGGCAACAGCATCTCACAAAACAAACTTTTTGCACCAAATGAAAAAATAGGCATACTTCTAGGTGTAATCGGTACTTTATCCTAAAAATTTGAATTAAAACTTTTAGATGATTTGACGTTTAAACTTATGATTTCTTGATGCCAGTGTTGTCTTCGATCATATAAATTTACAAATACTTGGATTAAGGATGTTTTTGTGACAGTCTTGCATTGATATCTTACATGCTATCAGATGTACTAGGGATCTCGGCACCTTAGGCTGCCTTTTTTAGATCTGAATTGCAGGAGTTTGGTGAACTTAGTTAGGTAGGAATGCTGTATTTTTAATTGAAGCCCAATGCTTGTTTGGTTGTCAGTTTTGCCCTTTTAGGAAAGATTCCTTTCTCCTGCTGTCTGTATTACTCTCTCTCTCTCTCACATATATTTAATCCAAATGATAATAACTAGTAATAATTATAGGAAATGAGCATATACATTTCTTGGAGGTTCAGCCAATTCTGTATAATGTCCCTCTTATTGCATTTAATGAGAGACTAAGAAAGTTTGCATAGAAGAAATTTGTTTGAATCTTATGGTGGCACACGATCCAGTTAGAGCTCTTATCTCATCTATCTATTATGAATTCTATTCCTGTGTTGGAAAGTTTGATTGAGGCTGACTTAACATATCATGTGTAATCTGTGGTGATAATGTTAGTAATAGTGTTTTGACCAAGTGTTTCTCTAGCAAGTAAGATTTCCTATTGTTTTTTGAGTTCATTGTAGTTAATATGGCTAACTGATTCAATCTTTTTTTGCAGTCTTTGCAAAGTGTTGTTTTCAAACAGGTAAATTGTATTTCATAATGATTCTTTAATTTGTTTCTTTTCTTTTGTTGTTCTTATTTTCCAAATATAATTACTTTCCTGCTTTTGGACTGACTCATACTGTTAATGTGTGTCTCTGATCATATTGTATTTCTATGACAGGATGGTTCCGTTGATCCTGTGACAAGGATAATAAGTATATTCCTACAGTTCTTTGATATAGGAATAGATGCAGCCTTATTATCACAGGTTAGAGATGCCTTTTCTAGAATTACCTGGTGGCTTTCTTTCCAATGTGATTCCAAAACCTGATGCATTCTTACTTAGATCAATTTGGACATTTTCTTATTCTGTGAATTTAGAGAGTTGTATAGATATGTACTGAGGTTATTGAGTTGGGCCTGCTCTAGTTGAAATGCACTTGTACTTGTCCTGAATTCAGTCTGACCACACAGGGACCCTAAACTACATTTAAATTAGTGCACCCCATCCTCTCCATTTTCTCTGTCTTGATTTCTCTTAACAATAAATATCTTAATTATAAAGTTCAAGAATTTGCTCTGGGCTTGTTTATTGCAGCTTTTAGGTTGCTATATTTCTTTCTCCAATTTACGCTGATCCTCCTGCTAATCAAAGCCATTATATTGACTATTGAGATCTCCTATGACATGTTAGGTGATGAAGCAGAAACTTTTGGTAGTTTTCAGCTTATGTTATGGACTTGTCTCAGAAGTAGAAAATTTTTGAATCAAGAGTGTGCTAATATGCCGTTGAATGAAATTTCCTAATAATTTTTTTTGTTCAGTCATTCCCAACTTCTTGAATTAGATTACTTGAATGCATTCTAGTAAGATAATATTTGTGTTTTTTAGTTCTCAGTTCTCTCTAGTTATTCATCTCTAGTCTTTCATTCTATTTTTAAGTTTTGGATTTTGCCATAAAAATTTCATTCATTGGTAGATATTTTAATATTCGTATTAAAGAGTATAAAGAACTTGGCTGGTTTTTAGGATATTAGATGTAGTGATTTTCCCAATTCCTTCTTGTTGAGTTATTCTAAAATTTGCGTGGTCTGATGTTTTTTAATTTCTTTTTGAAATCTGCTCTGCGTATTTTTTTGCAGTATATTTCCTTGTTATTCATTGGAATGTTGGTTGTCATATCAGTGCGTGGATTCTTAACGAATCTAATGAAGGTATTCCTTATGCTTTAATTTGCTCTTTTCCCCCTCCTGTTTGATGTTTTGTTTGCATAGATTAGTCATATTTGTATGTTTTACTGTTGAACAGACTCTTCAAGAGTGTTCTTAATAATTTTGCAACGTTCCCCATCCTCTCTTATCTGGGTTGAGTCAGTTGAGCCTAAGAGGAAATAAGTGAAAACTAGATTAGAAGGCAGCTAAGTGCAGTAGCAATATGGTTTTGCACCAATAAAACAGATGGAAAATTGGATGGCTGAATCTGCATACAATCTGGGATGATCTATAGAAGTATCTATTAGAAATGAAAATGAACATACTCAACCCCAGAAGCTAGCTCAAGATGGGAGGGATTCCTAAGTGTCATAAATGATACTTTGGCCATATTCCTAGTCTATATGGGATCTCAATACACCCCTCATGCCCATGGTTTGTGAAGTTTGCAAGATTGGACATCTATCGATAGGTCCAGTATATAGGCTGAGGCTTTGATATCACATTAGCAATAGATTGGGCCTAACTCAATTCCAAAAGCTAACTCAAGGGGGGAGGGATGCCCAAATCATAAAGGCTACTTTGTCCATATTCCTAATTGGTGTGGGGTGTCAACAAAATCAAATGGTATGGGAGGATTCAGTTATGAGTTTGTTAGTTAGTTTCGGGTTGAGTTGTAATAATTAGCTAGAGTAGATTTTGTGAAGGGATTAGAATAAATAATACCCATTAGTGTAAAGAGAAAGGATGAGGAGAAAATACATTGAACCAAGTGGTTAGGCTAGGGTTTACTCTAGATTGAGGAGCTTAGAGCTCTGGGTGGGATTTATCCCTAAAACTGTACTGGTCTATCCTTCATCAATAAAGCATCATCTTTTACTGTTCATTGTTCTACTTTTCTTCTTCACTAGTCTCAGGTCCTAACACATTTTGAAAAAACATGTGGTGAGGAAAGTAGTACACATCATTTTGGCCCTTGGGCCTTGGTCAAAAGCCCATGTTTGTCTCTTCTCTAGTGCTGACCGATAGGCCTGACCTATAGGCCTGCCTATCATAATTACCATCCAACGTGAAGAAAAATTCACTTTACAGATTTCAGTCAATCATAAGCTGGCCCAAGGAAATAAACTTGCAACATTAATCTCCAGCCTCCACTTTCAATTCCAATTTGAAACTAAGGAAAATTCTCCGGAGCCACATCCCCGCTTCTGATTTCATCTTATGATACTTGGAACATGGGGCATCCACAATAAAAAGGATTAAGTATCAAGTTCATTATTGAAGAACTATATTTTTGTATTGGTTGTGGATGAGTAATCATCACAGTAATTTCTTTTGGAATTCTATTTGTTTATTTACTTATTTTTTTAAAATGTAGAATAGATCAACATTTATGGTAGAAAGAGTTCTAACAAGTTACTATATTTCATATGGGTTATGATTATTTTAGAAGGATTTGTGCTTAGACAAACTTTATTATTAGCACTTAGGTGTAAACCAAGAAAAGTGTTATTTCTGTTTTGAATATAATTTCTAGAGATTCCCTTCTATGGTGGTTGATTTGACAGTTATCTTGTGTTTTAGTTCTTTTGCTTGGATGTGTTAGTAGATTAGAGATAATAGTTAGTCAATAGTCTAACCATAAGTTGTTATGTATTCTGTTTGAGTTAAAACGTGTAGACCCCACTATATATATATCTTGTACTACCCATTTATTCATTAGTGAAATATATCTTCTCAATCACAAATACTCTCTCTTCTCTTTCTATCTCTCTCGGTTCTGCATATTCTAATAGGATGATATCTAGTCACATCAATACATCATTTTTCCAAGTACAGTTTAGCTTCACTAAATAGAGATACTGTTTGCCTTGTTGACTTATTATGAAGCCTAACTTCTTCTTTTTTTTGTTTTGGGGGGGGGGGGGGGTGGGGGGGATGCAGTTCTTTTTTGCTGTCTCAAGAGTGGGAAGTGGATCTTCAAGCAATGTCGTCCTGTTTTTGTCCGAGATAATGGGAATGTATTTTGTATCTTCCATTCTTTTAATCAGGAAAAGCTTAGCAACTGAATACAGGTATAAGTGCTATTCTGTGCTCTATTAGTCTTTTAAATGCATAATACAAACCTGTCCTGCATGATCAGAAATCCAGAGTTTAGGTGCAATTACTTTCACCTGAGCTGGAGATAACGATGTATGAGTTCTCGGGTAAGAAAGGTACACTAAAATGTTGAGTTATTGGTTAATCAAGGATTTTCTTTTACAGAATAGAAAAAATGGTTGTCAACAAAAGAAAAATAAGAACATTACGTCATCTTTGGTTTGAGAAAATATTTCCTTTTTTTCTTTTTTCCCAGTTTCTTGTACAAATATTTGAAAACAGGAAAGAAAGTGAAAACAATGTGGTATCTATATAATTATTAATGAAGATATGAATGGAAGAAAAAGTAAAAAGCTTACGGGAAATGAAAAAATGAACTGCTTCGGTATCATTACAGTAAAGCATTTTGGTCTATATGTGTAATCAGCAAACTAGTTTTCATTGTTTAGAACTCAACTCAATAGTAGCGGACCAAAAAATGGTTCTGGTAGTTTTGGCATTAGTCTTGACTCTTGATTGATTGATTTGCGATAGCATTGTTTCATTTAACTTCCTGGGATCATATGCACTGTGATGGTATTTGATCTGAATCTCTTGGCAGGATAATTATAACAGAGGTATTGGGTGGTGATATCCAGTTTGACTTTTATCACCGGTGGTTTGATGCAATTTTTGTAGCAAGTGCATTCCTTTCACTGCTTTTACTATCTGCGCACTATACATCTCGCCAAATCGACAAACATCCAATTGACTGTGAGTGTAATTATGCCACTCAAATCTGATTTAAGAATGATAGATCTATAGCTACTTTATAATGAATTACTTACCATCTTTGCAATTCCTTTCAATGTAGAAAAGGAAACATTGTCCCTAGATGCATTCATAATTTCGAAGCCCATGAAAGGTATGATGATATCAGGCCACTAAACATGCAGGTTTAAATCTTCTACTCGGATGCATTTGAATTTATTTGATTGCTAATAAAGGTTCTTTATTGTTTTCTTGTGCCAGTGAATAGCTGATTGAAACATCTTATGTTAAATGGGATCACCGGCAAGGGGGCGATAATTGTTTGTTACATCAAAGGCGCGCACACTCCCAAATCAGAACCAGAATACCCATTTTTGGATTTTCTTCTTTTGAAAGTGGAAATTTCTGAGGAGAAATGCTGTAGTTGGGCAATATGTGAATGTGGATTTGCTTATTGTTGAGCACGGAACTATGTGTGTGTGAATAGTTTTTGCACTTGCAATTGGTGCTATGGCTTAACCTCCCAAGGAGCGGTTGTAGGCTTATTTGTAATTTTAGATTGTGGTTGAAATTCCTACAAAAATATTTTGGCCTTATATCTTGAAAAACTTTTTTTAGGATTTGGATCCTCTGGTGCAATAGTTATCTCTAGCTCTCTCCTGCAATTTTCTGAACCGTTAGATTACTTAAATGGATGAGATCAAATTTTAGAATTAAAAGAAAAAATAGAAAAGAAACACTGGATTTTCTCTCAATTCAATCTATTCCATAGATGTGCACTTCCGTCGTGGTCATTGTTGGCTACTTGCCGGAGCTGCCAATGCTGGAGAAAGGCGACGTCGCACTGCCCCAATGGAAGACGACGTCGCACTGCCCCAATGGAAGACGACGTCGCACTGCCCCAATGGAAGACGATGTCGCACCGCCTCCTTTGGAAGACACCGTCGCATCGCCGCCGGTGGAAGACGACATTGCACCGCTGCTGGTGAAAGACGACATCGCACTGTTGCCGAATATAGCGGAGGGTTGTGCGGTTGCACAATGTGTTCCATTGGTGGGTTTAATCTGCTGCTGAATCCTAAACCTTGAAGCCTTATCTTTTGAATTTTATCTGTTTAAATTGTTACCTCTTTTTTCTTTATTTTTAGTGATTCATTTCGTGTGAATTTGAGATTAATGTGGTCCTTTTAGTGAATGGGTTATGAATTGGAACTCTAGAAACATTGTGCTTTGTTTTCCTCTAAGTTTTTCTTCGAAGTTTCCCTCCGCCTTCTTCAATTCAATGGTTCATTCTCCTTTTTCTTTTCCTCCTTTCTACATCAATTCTGAAATTTCATCGACACCATCGCAGCTTCTAGATCGGCATCCCCAACCCCTCACCCTCACCTCGGCAGCAACAACCCCTCCCTGAGACCTGTGCAATAAGCAATAAAACATATTCTGATTTGTCCGTGTGAAACAGATAGTTCAGAGGAAATTGGAAAGAACAATCCCATGTTTCTTTTTTATTTTTTTTTAAAGGCTAAAATACATATTTGGTTCTTTATGTTTTGCCACTAATAGAGGCACGCTTAAGAAAAAAATTAAAGGATAATATAAAGAATCAAAATAGAATTTTGACAAAACATAATATATTTTAATTTTTTTTTTTTTTTAATTTTAAGGTTTGATCTTATCCATTGAAGTAATATAACGATTCAGAAAATTGCAGGAGAGAACCGAAGATAACACTTGCAGGAGAGAATCCAAATTACTTTCTTTATTGGTTTTAGTATATATATTGTGAGATTGATCAAAAGAATGACTCTTATATATACCAAAAAATATAGAAAAAATACGAGTAATTGATATATGATTTGACATAAGTAAAAATTCAAAAACATGAAAATAACCAAATTAAATTACACCGGTTAAGACGAACCATCTAATAAAAAATGAATTAGAATAAATTTTTAAAACTGTTTCGATTAAAGTAAAACGGTTTGGGGATTTGAAAATTGTACTGATGTGGTAAATTGGTTTTATGCTTAAAATTAAAACCGGACAAGTTTGGGCCAAACTAGGATGGGTTCGAAACCAGTTTGGCGAACGAAATCAGTTTGGTTTAACAAACTAAATTTCTTTTCGATTCGGTTCAATTTGACGAACCAAAATCCTGAACAACTCTAATTAAAAAGATCATTAAGAAGTTTAATGTATATAATCTAATCGGAGCAAGGAATTTCTTTTTCCTTTCAATCTCTTCCACTAGTAGGAACGGTAAGCTTTTTTGTGTTATCCTTCTATATTGCACATATTTTTACTAATGGTAAAGGATTGGATTTGATTACAGTGACCAACCTCCCAGTGCAAAATAAAGAAAGAAATAATGTAACAAATTTTTGTTCTAAATAAATTAGTTAAAAAAATTGAAAGTAATTATATATAATAAAATTTTGATAAGATTATAATTTTATTTTATTTAATATTATTTTATTTAATATTATTTTATCATTATTGTTATCTTGATATTACGTTTTAAATTTTTATTTTGGCCACTCTAAATTTTTTTCCAAGCTTCGCAGTTGACTTCACACGCTACTCACAACACGAGTCTCACACTCCTCAGTGAGTCCTCACACGTGCACACTGCCCCTTTCATTTATTTATTTTTTATTCTTTATTCAAGTTTTAAAAGTAGTAAATAATAATAAATGAATAACCGAGAAAAATAAAAGAATCTTATGTGAGAAGACTCGTACAGAATCCTACCAGCAAAAATAAAATAAAATTGAATATTGAATATAAATAAAATTGTAGTTTTATATATTATATATTATATATAACTAAAATTGTAGGTTTTTGCATTTACTTGCATTTACTCTGATTTTAATTTTTTAGCTCGTAGAAAAACCAGAGAGTGAAAGCAGAATTTTTGAATTTTGAGAGGAAGAAAAGGAAAAAAGGTGTGAGAGAGAGAGCGTTTGGAAAATGAAATTCTCATGAGAAAAATGCGTTTCCGAGATAATTTCACCCCTTCAGATCACAGATAGAGGGAAAAAAAAAAAAAAACGAAAGAAAATTTATATGCTGATGTGCTAATTTGTTATCATTATTATTCATAAATGCAAAAGGATTGTATCAGATCCTCTCCAATTCCAATTTGCATACCTTCTTCTCTTTGAATTCGCATTCGGTTGTTGGTCGTCACACATATAGTCATAACACTGTTTTTCCCGCAATTCATAGAGTTTTTTCTGCTCGAAACGACATCGTAGTGGGCACTTTGCCCTTGGTTGCCGTGAGCAATGGGTGAAAGCGAAGAAACGTGGTTTGGAAGCCAGAGGCATGTCAATTCATTCCCAGTTAGGGTTTTAATCTTTGTCATTAAGAATTTATTAGTTATTTCATCGTTTTTTTTAATAATAATTCTGTTGAGACTCTGTGTTTCATTGAATTGATACGAGAAATCAGTCGGGCACTTGTTCTAATAGTATGAGTTAATTCAGTGTGTGGGCTAGGGTTTAATGTTGACAGTTGAAGGGATTTTAGGATTTTGAGGAAGTTTTCATCTTTTTTGGTTCATTAGTTTACTGGACTTAGCATTATAGGTTTTTACAAATTCACAATCACTGATTTAGTTTGTGGTTCACAGAAGTACTTTATGGATTAGTACATGCATGTTGATTTTGCATGTAAGAGTTGGGGTGATAGCTGTTAATGTATTTTGGCTTTAATTTCCAGATGAGATCAATTTTGAGAGGAGTTTCCGTATGCAGGTACCTCAAGTTTGAGTAACCTTGGCGTTCAAGAGAGCATGATGAGATAACAGGGTAATTCACAGGCTGTCCTTGTTCTTTCATATTGCAAACCCTTGTTATTTTACTATTGGCACATAGATTCATGTAAGATAGCAACCTTATCTGGATCAGAGTTTGCTTTGTAAATTGTAAGATCATTGTATCCATTGTTTTCCTCCTCTTGCTTGATGGGACATGAATACTTTTCAGCATGTTTGGTTAAGATTTTGGATACCCTCAAACTCAGCTTTGAACACTTTTCAAGACACTTACTCAAAGCTAGAAAAACTTACTACAACTAATCTCATTTTTGGGCTAGTGAAAATCTTAAACAAACAGGCTGTTTGATAATTGCACAAGTGGCTTTAAGCTTCCCGACTACTTTAGAGTTTAGATGCTCAGTTCTTGGTGAATGGCGAGTTCCTTAGGAATTAATAACTTATATGCTTTTCTGTTTGCATTTCCTATATCTTCATTAATGAACTATTATGATTATGTTTTGCTGTCCCATGCATGGTAGTTAGTATCGCCGATACATGCGATACGTATCGCGATACGTATCGCGATACGATACGCTTTTGGCCATAAACGATACGTATCGCAGGGTTGTATTGTTTTGGTATTGTATCGTGCTTGTACCGTCTGTATCGCGCATGAATCGCGTGAATTGCGATACAAAACGATACGCACTATTCAGAAAAGGCAGGTAAAATTTTGGGTTCGGGTCGGGTCAAATGTGGCCCTGTCCAAAGAAACAAAAATAGGGCTTTTGAAGTACTATTTTTACTTTATGTTATCAATTCTACTAGTTACTATTTCATTTATTTTGTCATATTAAATTAAATTGACTTATTTGAACTTTAAAGTACTATTTTTACTTTATGTTACCAATTCTACTTTTTCTTTGTTATTCAATGTGTTTTTGAATTCTATGTTATACTATCTTATATTGATTCTGTATCGTGCGATACGATTCACGATCCGGAAAATCGGCCATTCAATACACGATACAATTTGCGATTTGATAACCATGGTCCCATGTTGTGGATCAATGAACTTTATATGCAATAACCAACAATCTTCCATGTTTTGCTAGTGATGAATCATTTATGTGTCTTGTATAGGGTCAAAGTATAAGTGGTAAACTTTGACACCGGGGTAGCCTTGGGCTTGTAAACGGAGTCAGTGAGAGCTAACTTTTCATCAGTGGGAATCTGAATTGAAGGTTTCATTTTTCTTTTAGCTTATGCTTCGTTTATTTTAGGTATCACCTGATTCTGGAAAGAAATTTGTCGAACATTCTATGATTCAAAACGCTGATATGAGACTCGAATCAGGGACTTGTAACGTGTGCTCAGCTCCTTGTTCATCTTGCATGCATCTTAACCAAGCTCTAATGGGATCAAAGGCTGAAGAATTCTCTGATGAAAACTGTCGTTCAGGGGAGGCTAATCAGTATTCTATTGATGAGGATGACGGGTCTTCCCTTAGGAGCAGAGCTTGTGAAACATTGAAGCATGCGGACAGTGAAACTAGTAACATGCCTAATGTTCATTCCGGTCATGATTCTTTATCTGAAAATGCAGAGAGTAGACGTGCCTTGTCGGAAAAGTATGAGGATTTTAAGTGTTTAGAAGGTCTTGATGATAGCACTTCTTGTATCAGTAGGGCTAGTAATGCTAATTTGGCGAGTGGTTGCCATCAAATGGATTCAGACAGAATAAACACCAGTTTTGCTTCAGTTAGTTGCCCAGAAGCAGATGGATCTGGAAATGCAATTGGACATTCTGTTGACATGTCTGGCGTGTCTGAGATTCTCTCTTCTAAAGATGCAGATATCCCGGAAAATTTGTCAGAAGGCTGTATGGAAAATGTTGATGCATCCTTGACCAAAGAGAGAGCACCTATTATTGTTTCTGATGAAAAATCCCTTGCAGATAAGAATAACCTTGTTGATGGTAATGCAAAGGTTTCACTAAATATACATCCAAAGTCGGAAGAAGATACTGACAATGATGTTGGCGATGCTAAGGATGAAGATCATAAACATTCCGTCCATGATGGACGTCAAAATGAGAAGGTTGAGGAGATGGTTAAATCTCCTGTCTTGCCTGGACCTCAATCAGAAGATGGAAGTGATGAATCAGATGTTGAGCATGATGTGAGTAAATTTCCTACCATTATATCAGTTTGTTTTTCACCTGAACTAAACCTGATGAAGATGAAAATTAAAAGAAGTTGAATGTAAAGGCTTGAAATTGGATGAATATAGATATATGCTTGCATACCTTCAATGATGTTGAGCTTTTGAGGTTATGCCGAGCAATCAACTCAGTTCATAATTTTTACGTACTCCCTTCTCTTTATATTCTTTTCACCTTGACTTTTCTTTTGTAGAATTTCCTGATGTTACTTACTGATGAGATTTTTCCATTGACTGGGAAATAGGTAAAAGTATGCGACATCTGTGGAGATGCTGGTCGTGAGGATCTGCTTGCCATATGTAGTAGGTGCAGTGATGGTGCAGAGCACATGTATGCATAGGAATCTTCCATAATACTTGTTATCTTCTATCATATTGTTGCATAGTATTTTTCACTTAAATGAATACTGACATTCTTATTTGTTTGATTCAGCTACTGCATGCGGGAAATGCTTCAGAAGGTCCCTGAAGGGGACTGGCTATGTGAAGAATGCAAATATGCAGATGAAACAGCTAGTCAAAGGCTGGGTAAGCATGAGAGTATTGTTTTATTTTAAATATTGTATATCATATTAAAAAGGAGTGTGTCATTGGTCTGAAATTCCGCAC
Source organism: Cyamopsis tetragonoloba (assembly GCA_037177725.1). Taxonomy (NCBI): domain Eukaryota; kingdom Viridiplantae; phylum Streptophyta; class Magnoliopsida; order Fabales; family Fabaceae; genus Cyamopsis; species Cyamopsis tetragonoloba. Next base: position 59,052,974 of record CM074122.1, on the reverse strand, counting down.
CCTATATTTTTACATAGTTCCATAATTGTTTCTTTCTGAATTGAATTTGCTCTATTTTGGGTAGCTCAAGTCTTCAGTATCCATATCTATGGTTATGTGCTGACATCTTTGTGAAATTTTACTTGTGGTTTAGACGTTGAAGAAAAAAAAAATCATAAAGTTAGCTCAACTTCACAAATTTCTTGCAAAAGACCTTCTGAAAGTGTGGATGTAGTTACAGCAGCAAAAAGGCAAGCACTTGATTCAAGCACAGGATCCCCAAAGGCATCAAGCCCCAAAAGAACAGTTCCATTGTCACAAGAATCTTCATTCAAAAGGGAAGATAAAATAAAGGTGAAACCTGGTCAACGGATCCCTATTCGTAATCACCCTGGTGGCAATGATATAGAACTTGCTCGTTCGCTTTCTACTGGCTCTCGGAGTCAAACTGCAAGGGGTATGGATTTATTTTGCTTCTATTGTGTTTCGTTACAACTTTCAATTTTATGTTCGTTGTTCCTTTTTAAGCTGTTGTAGTTTTCTGCGAAATGTATTAGACTCTCATGTGTCATGTCTCTAATCTGTGGGAGTTTAATTTGTTTCAAGCATGATTTTTTGTTCCTGTGATTAGGTACCTTGTTGAAGTCTAATTCTTTCAGTCACCTCAATTCCAAGCCAAGAGTCAAACTTGTTGATGAAGTTGTTCCGCAAAAGCTGAAAGTGGGTGGCGAACATATTTCTAAGAATATAGAGACACCTGCTGGGATGATAAGAAAACCGATGTCATTCAAATCCTCATCTTTGGGTCGTTCAAATGCTACTGAATCAAATTCAAAAGTGAAAATGCTTCCTTCAAAGTCTGGAACTGCTCAGGATTTGAAAGGACCAAGACACACAAAAGAATCAGGTGTGTTTGACAGGAAATTGCAGTCTAGGATTGATCGGCCTGTTGTTTGTTCAACCATGTCTAGCTCTGTTGTTTCCACATCGAAGGGTGATCAGAAGCTTATGCCTCGTGTTGAAACTGCTAAACCTTCAGTGTTTAACAGCAATCAAGAGTTTAAGGTCAACCGAGATGGAAAATTAAATACATTATCAAAGTCTGTAAATAGTATAAACTTTAGAAGTCCGGAACCTCAAGTTAGTTCAGGTGTGATCTTGATTGGAAGCATGAGTTTTTATTCTATTATTTTAACTTTTCACCTTCATGCAATGGTTCAGTTTGCTGCTTTTGATATTTTAGTTTCAGTGTAGTAACAGCGTTGTCCATAAAAGTTTCACTTATTTTAGTTTCAGTGACATCTTTCAGTGATGTATTTTATGCCCAGAACAGAGTGGACTATGTTATCTATAAAGATGATTTCTGACTTAGTTTTCTTTGAGTTTTGCAGAGAGAATACCAACTAGTATTGATGAGACTCCACAGGATGGGCTGCCTCACTCACGAGACACAGCAAATCTGGTTGACAAAACCAAAGGTAGTTCTAGTCATCGTGTGAGGTCTGGTGTTACTAATTCTTCAAAAAAACCATTCTGTCAAAAATGTAAACATTTTGGCCACACAGTGGAATGTTGCACAATTGGGAGTACACAGCAATTTGGTGCTGAAGTATCAGTTGCTGACACAAGTAGTTCAAAAGAGGAGATGCATGAAGATAATAGATTGAAAGCTGCAATCCAGGCAGCTTTGCTAAGAAGGCCTGAAATTCACAGGAGAAAAGTACTAGATCAAACTGGTGAATTTCCTACACCTGGCACTGACTTGAAATGTGATGTCCATTCTCAAGAAGTGTTGATTTCGAACGAATTGAAAAATCATATATCTGCTGAAGAAACCAATGCAAGTCTGGAGAACCTAGAGAGTTCTACAGTTGAAACTTCCAAATGTTTGTCTGTCAATGATTTGAAGCAACCTAACTTATTTACACCCGATTTTTGCTCTCAACTGAGAAATGTGGATTCTGTTGGTCCTGCTTCTGGAAAGCCTGTAGTGAGAGACCTGCCCAATCATGCTTTGGCAATCTCCGGTGTTCTTTCCAAGATTTCGGCCATTCCAGAATACGAATATATCTGGCAGTATGTAATCTTGTGGTGAACTAGTTTGTATTTTGTTCTGGATTACTTTTGCTGTATAATTCTTGTTTTTCTATCAAGTGTGCTCTACAAGTTTTGTTGTTTGTGTAGGGGTGTCTTTAAAGTGCATAGAAGTGGAAAGCCTCCTGATTTGTATACTGGAATTCAAGCACACTTGTCCACTTTTGCTTCCCCTAAAGTTCTCGAGGCAGTGAACAAGTTTTCGCTTGAAGTTTCTTTAAATGAAGTTTCTCGGTTGAGCACATGGCCTTCACAGTTTCTTCAAGGTGGTGCTAAAGAAGATAGTATTGCTCTTTACTTCTTTGCCAAAGACTTTGAAAGGCAAGAATATGAATATCACTATTTTGTTGACAATAGACTTTAGAGTGCAGAAACGTTTCTCTGTTTCCCTGTCAAATAATTATTTACTTTTTTTTAATGATTTAATGATGTTTTGATACAGTTATGAGAGACACTACAAGGGTCTATTGGATCACATGATTAGAAATGATTTGGCACTTAAAGGGATTTTTAATGGTGTTGAACTTCTCATATTTGCATCCAATCAGCTTCCTGAAAATTCACAGCGTAAGAATTATTTAATTGTAAATGAATGCTGCTCAGTTTGATGTTTATTTAAAGTTTATAACTGCATCAGTGTTCTAGCTCTGCAGAAATTTAGTTCATATGCAATTTTTGGATGCCTGGACCAAGACAGAATGGGACTTCTCTCTTAATAAGAGTTCCTTGCATTTATCCTGTAGTGGATTTTAAATTTTATTTTGTCATAAAGGATGGCTACATAGGAGGAGTTGGGTAGTTTTATGCTTGATTCTGTTGGCGATGTCCCTTTTTTGGAATCAATATTCTAATAGTTCTATAAGACGTTGGAATTCTGAGTGTGACTTGTCTGGCTTAAATGCACGAAGGTCATAGAAGAAAATGGATTTGGATCCTATCTTGTTGGGTTCTAACATGAACTTGTGTCAATGTTTCATCCCCCCTCTTCCAGCATGGAATAAGTGAGGTTTTATTTAAATTTGTAACTACTGAAAGAGATATATACATAAATGGAACATGAGCAGGTCATGTTAGAACCCAACATGACAGGATCCAAATCCAAAGAATATGGTGTTTTATGCTCCTTCCATCTCAAAATGACAGTTGTTTAATGTTTTTTCACAAAGAGTAAGAAATGCGATAAATAACATGAGTAAAACAATTTTACTAAAATATCCCTATTAGTTGTTAAAACATTAATTAGCTATGACATTCAATTACTTGTTGAACATTAACTTCTATATTTGTAAAATGGGAGAAGAACCATTTAATAATGCATTGAAAATGTAAGACAACAATCATTATGAGACAGAGGGAGTATTGGATTTGGTTTCGGTCTATTGTGTTGATTTGTTCAGCACGTAGTAAGCAATGGTTTGTCAGTACCATTATGCTTTGGCCAACGAAAATTCTCCCTTTGGCAAGGTGTGCTCAGTTTGGCAATTTACCTGAGTGAAATTTCTGATGTACATCTACATGACAACATTTTTTAATAAGAACCAATTTTTTAAATCTTATTTGTTCCTGCAGGTTGGAATATGCTGTTTTTCTTATGGGGCGTATTTAGAGGGAAGAGAATTAATCGACCAGATTCTGCAAAAGGGGTTTGTGTTCCCAGTTTGAATGTGATGCCAAATGACAAGGATTTTCCCACTGCTGTGATGACTTTGTCTGAAACTCGCTGTTCACCAAAACGCATGGATGAAGAATCAAAAATTTGTGGAAAAGCTTGCGGTGAAGTTCTCCCATCCACTTCCATTGAGCAAGGTCATATTATGGTAAGTAGGAATTTTGATTTCAAAGCAACTATTTTTTGACCAGACACATTTGGGTTCTCAAGTAAAATCAGAGGCAAATAGTCACTCAACACCATATCAACTAAAACCAGTACGTAATTGTGTCAAGAAATGAATACCACTAGTTCATCCCTGGTAATGTTTTTATCTTCTAATAATGCTTAGTTTGGTAAACTCAGAAGTTACTGTTTGCCATTTGATTTAAATCCACTGATGTCAAAATCTGCTTACATGCTGTCAACTTTGTTATCTGATCCCAATTTCTGTAATAAAGTTTGAACTTTAAATTAAAATGCTAATTTGATTCCCAAGATTTTTTAAATTATTTTTAGGCTTTGATGGTCCTACAATGAGGTTAAGCTGTTAACTCTGTAAATTTACCAATCCTCTAATTATTACATCCAATGTAAGATTAAGCATAGGTATAACAAGGTAATGCTGGTATGAGAGACCATGATTAACCTTTTGGAAGAAACCAAGTAGTTGTATCTTTTTTATGAAGAGTAATTACCGCTGCTTATCTCCCATTGTATTTTGAACTTGCTTTGTGCAGAAGGATAGTGTACCAGAGCATGGACAACACACAGAGTCCAAACCTCCTGAATCAATGGGTGCAAGTGTAAATAATAGGATTGTGGAAACCAAAACTTGTGATATTTCTGTTAAGCAAGAGAACTCTGTATCTTCGGGGATTCCTCCTGTTGACAATCAAGAGATAGGTGCAGCTAGCAGTACGACTAAGGATAAAATTTCAGAAAGAACAAACAATGATGAAAATCAACCAAGGCCTAAAAGGAAACGGACAGAAAATGATTTGAATATCAACATGGAGGCAGCATTTCAGGGAGACCTGACTGTAAAAGGGGTCAACTGTCAGCTACCTAATGATAAGAAAGTCCAGCATATAAATCTGTCAGATACAATTATGGAGGCTTCTGCAGTTAGTCATCAGAAGATGCCTTGGAATGAGGTTAATGGAAAATTGGAAGATGGAGAGCATTCTAACAAAAAGTTGCGGACAGATTTCAGTGGAATATATGGTGATTATAGTTCTGGAGCCGAGGACTCTCTTAATGCAAGTTTTTCACCACCTGTAAATGATTTTGGTTCCTGTTCTTCAGTTATGGACAAAGGATGCGAAGACACTTCTGATGAGAAAATCATTGACAAGGATTTTGGAACAGAAAGAACCTTCTTTCCTGTTGATATGCGTAATAAAAATGATTCACCATTGGTGGCAAATAGCTTGTCACTGGAAGGGGATCAATTTCAAGTTGGGGTTCCGAATCTAGAGCTTGGTTTGGGCGGTGAAATGAAACTGGCACAGAAGGGTATGCTGCCTTTATTTGTTGGGGCACTTGACAAGGAAAGTAACCCGGAAAAGTCGCCAGAAATGTTGGCAGATGAGCAAGAGGATGACAGTGTTGCTGCATCTCTTTCCCTTTCTTTATCCTTCCCATCTTCAAACAAGGAACACACAAAACCTATTCCAAAAGCTGAGCATTTGCCTGATGGGGATCATGTGAATACTTCGTTGCTCCTTTTTAGGAGATCCACTGACAAATAAATATGCCGGTTTTTCTAATCATGTATTTTGTTCCAGATTGCTTCTATAAAGCCCAAGCCCAATCCCAAGCCCAATTTCCAGTCATTAGACAAAGGAGGCTTTCTCCTCTTAGCTCATGTTCTTAGCAAAAGTCAATAAGTTTTTTCTTTACTACTTTGTTAAATACATGCTTTTATGCATCATATTTTGGTTTCAGAAAGTATAGTTTAGTTACGGCTGTTTGTATATATATAGAGAATTTCAGCCGACATAATTTCAGAAAGAATACTAGGAACTAGCAGATGGCTTATTTTTATGACAGGGTTTCTTCTGTTCCTGGCTTCATTTTCAGTCTTTTCTATTGTCATAATTAACGAACACTTAATTATGTGTTGTCTCCAGTTGATTGAAATAGATTAGTGAAAGGTTTAAGGAATCCCTCAACTTGCAGGTTGGTTGTTCCTCCTATTCTCAGATAACAAATGAATATTTCGAATGTGAGAGTTTCTGGTTATACAAAGGATGTATATTTTATCTTTGATGGGAATTTAGGTGCGCTTCTTAACTGAATTTTCAATTATTCGCTTATATCGGTCCCATTCTTATTATCATTTCATTGTATTTAATTAAAAAATAAAGTGGGCAAGGGAAAATAAAACCACTGTTGATGTGCCTGGTTTAAATAGAAGGGAAGGGTGAGCAGGGGAAAGAAAATATAGTGTGTTAGGTTTGAGGAGGGTAAGTGATTTTAGCTGATTTGTTTGGTTATTTTTAAGTTTTCTCTCATCTCCCTTTCTGATCTCTCCAATTTTGGACCATAACCCCACATGGCTTGATAGTAATAATTCATATTCTTATATTCGATTTTCTCACCCCCAAACACTATGATCCTCTCTTTGGTAAATAAAGAGAAAATGTAAAGAAAGAAAGTTGAGAAAAGAGTAAAAAAGAAGAGAAAGAGCAAAGAAAATGAGTGTCTAGTTTGAGAGAATAAAAAAATGATGAATTAAAAGAAAATGTAATAAGAATCAAAGTCTTATTTTGTTCTTTATCCCATTTTTAACTTTCCAATCTTCACCATTCTTTTTTTCCCTCTTTTCTTCGCTGTTCTTGGGGAGAGAAAGTTACTTTTCTTTGCATAATTGTGATCCCACTTTCTCTCTTTAGATTTTCATTTTCTTGCAAACTAGAACATAGTGTAAAAGTTGATAGACTTGGGTCCTGTTTGGAAGGGCTTATGCGCAGCTTATGAAAATAGCTTATGGGTTCCTATAAGCTGTTTTCAGCTTATTTTCATAAGTTTTTTGAAGTAATTTATTAGAATAAGTTATTTTTAAGTTATTCAAGTGAGTTTTATAATTTTTTTTACAAAAAAAAACTATAATTTAAAAATAACTTATTGTATAAGTACTTAATTAAGCTGTGTACCCAAACACACCCTTGGTGGGAAGGGAAGAAAGCATACAAAGCAAATTCTTCAAAATTCTTGTCCCCCCTTCCTAAACAAACATTTTAAGATCACTTTTTTGTATTTTCTTTCCTTTTTTTTACATATGAACCAAACACATCACTGCGAGTTTTATTTACTCTTTCCTTCCCTTCCTTTTCTTTAACCCAAACACTTCCTTAAGTTAGTTCGTCACTTCGTGATGCAAAATGGAACATCTAAGCTTAGGGCCTATTTATTATTGTTTAAAAATAATTACTTTTAAAAGTAAGTTGATAATTAATTGATTAAGAAGAAAATCAGAAGTTATTTATATTTGATTACAATAATAAAAATCAAATTTTTAATCTTCTGAGGAAACTACCACGTGAGCTGTTTTCTGTTCATTTTGTTTGATTAACAATGAAAATCATAGATGTTTAACGTCAGGTAGTGAGGTCTATGGAATTGAAGAGCAGATCCATGGTATCTTGCCAGCGTTTTTATTATTGAAATTATGAAGAGAAAAGTCTTTGTGCTGAACTAACATTTCAACTTGTCAAATTCTATGTCAGAATCATACATATACTCTAGAATTTAAATTCATGAAACAACAGTAGCAACCCATTAATTTGTGTTGAAACTTTTCTATGACATCTCGACAACAATTTTCACACAATTGGGTTGTTTCAATAGCTCGAATATTTCGTTTATATTCGTGAGTGAGACATCATGGGTGTGTAGTTCATCAAGAGGAAATTCCTGAAGAATAGGAAACAGTTTAATATCATTATTATTATCAAACGCACTTACATCTACATAAAATATACACAGGAAATTAAAGAACCTAATTAAACAATTGGGTAAATTGCAATAGTCCCTTGAAGTTCGGGGAAATTGCACTCCACCCTATTTTTTTAACCGTTTACTATTGATTGCTGACCTAGCTAATGTTTTTGTTGTTCCCATCTGTCACATCTACAACAATATTTATTTGTTAACTTTAAAAACTATTTTTAAGGCTGATGTAGGAAACTGACAGGGTGAAAACGTTAATTAACTACTATATTGCTAACCTTTCTATCATGCCAATTTGTCACATATGCAAGTTTTGGACCCTCCAATAATATTAAAAATTATTTTTAATACTTATGTGATAGATTGACAGGCCAAAAATACGACTAGTTAACTGACCAAAATGGGGTAGAGTACTAATTTTAATGAAATTTGGGGTGGAGTGCAATTTTCCCAAGCAATTTTATATTCATATACTTAATTTGTGTCTTTATAATTAAAAAATTAAAATTAATTTTTTCAACAATGCCTGCAGGTACAATGTTATTTTTTGTTGAAAGAAAGGAGATGAGACACATTTTGGATACTGAGGATTGTAGAGAGTTACCTTTTTCTGACATTTGTTAGCTATGATGGAAAGATCTGATATGGCTTTTATTCCTCCAAAAGCAGAACCTTTCAGAGTTCTACCAAACATTATGGCCATAAAACCAAATGGCACAATAGGTTCAGTTCCTATACCAACTGCTATTGCTTTACCTGTTCCCTAAATACAACAGCACAAAAAAAAAAAGGGAGAAATTATAATGCTGAACAAATACTTTTTTTTTTTCCTTTTTATTTTAATTTACACTGATTAAGAAAATTAATTAATAATCTTATTTTATAAAATAAGTTTTTGCTGACCATTATCCTCGGAATAATGAATAATCAAGTCAAATAAAAACTTTTCCTTTAGAAATTATAGCATTTATAGTTATAAGTATATTTTAACTTTGATTTTTAATAAAAAAAATTTCTATCTTTAAATTGTTTATAAGGACAATAGTTAACAAAACTTTTATAAAAATTATCATGTAATTTCCTTTCATTTACTATTTATTAAAAAAAATATTTTTATAAAAAAAATTATGACAGTAAGAACGTAACGGAAGTTATGTATGTAGATTATCATGGAAAGTCTATGTCATGTAACTCAATTGGTGAGCACATAAAGACGTATGTGTGGATACGGAGTTTGATCCCCGACTGATGTACTTTCCTATAAAAAAAAAAGAAAAAGATTATCATGAGAATTTCACATATCTAGAATCACATGACCAAACCAAACAATTAGAATCCTTGATGAGATGAAACTTACCATTTTTGTAGCTTCCACAGTTTGAGTAAGTAAAGGACCAACTCCAGTACATTCCAAGGCATAGTCCACTCCTTCTCCACCACTTATTTCCTTAACCAATTCTGAAATTGATTTAACAGAATCACTTGGATTTATAAAGTGAGTCATTCCAAAAGCTTTCCCTTTTTCTCTCTTCATCTCATTTTTGTCAATTCCAATTATCTTAGTAGCTCCCAACATTTTGGCTCCACTTATAGCCTGCATTGTTCAGGGTCATGATTCACATTTTGAACTTTGAAGATATATGAATAGTTATGTTTCTTCCTCCCACAAATTTAAAACACAAGAATTAATATATGCTTACCCCTAATCCAACAGCTCCAAGACCTAAAACAGCTACACTTGATCCAGTTTCAACCCTGGCTTCCTTCCAAGCAGCTCCAAAACCAGTTGAAAAGCTACAAGAGATGAAACTTGCATGGACTAGATCAATGCTAGGATCAACTTTGAGAAGGTAGTCAGCATCACTAACCATGTACTCTGACCATGTTGCACAACTGAAAACATGGTATAGCCTCTCACCTCTTATGGACATTCTTGAAGTGTTATCTGGCATTAGACCACTCAACCTTATAGGATATGTCATACACAAATTGGTTTTTCCTGAAATACAATTCCCACATTCTTGACACTCTCCTATGTATGTTGGAATTACTATGTCCCCTTCCTTTAGACTTGTGACTTGATCACCAACACTCTCTATAACACTGCAATTATTGCAATGCATTAAATTAGTTGTAGATACAACAAAATCACAACAAGAGTCTAAATGCATATATGGAGGTATTTCTCAAGGAGTAATGTATCATTTTGGTCCTTAACTTTACGAGGATAAGTCATTTTAGTCGCTGACTTTGTGTGCATAAGTCACTTTAATTCCTGACTTTGCATTTTGCAGGTCACTTTAGGTTCTGTTTGGTAAAACTAGCTTATAGCTTATGATTTATAGCTTATAGCTTGTAGCTTATGGCTTCTTATAGCTTATAACTTGTAGCTTATGGTTTATAACTTTACATTATAGCTTATAACTTGTGACTTATAATTGAGTAGATGTGTTTGGTAAAATTAGCTTATTAGGTAGCTTATATTTGTTAAATGACTTAAAAGAACAAGTAATAATTACATGTAATAAATTATTTGATAGAGTAAACATATAATAAATGACTAGATGGTAAAATAGAAAAGAATTATTAAAAGCTACTTTTCATAAGCTATAAGCTACTTGAAGTAGTTTTTCATAAGCTAGCTTATATAAGCTATAAGCTAGTTGTTACCAAACATCTCTGCTTAGTCATAAATTATAAGCTCCTAAATAAGCTATAAGCTAGTTGTGCCAAACACACACTTAATCCTTGAGTTATACGACCATTCATTTTAGTCCCGGATTTTTAGGGGCTAAAATGACCAATGAAAGTGAAAGTTATGAACTAATATAAATGATCGATTTCGTGAGGAACTAAAATGACTTATAAATGTAAAGTCAAGGAATATTTCAATATATAACTATTTATTTTTATTTTTAATAGAATATTATTCACAGAGGTGATAAGTTCCATGAAAAATAAACACTTCCATTACAAAAACGGTGTCATAATAATTTTTTTTTTTTATAAAATTAACCCCTTATAAAAATATTTTTAAATCTAGCCTTATAAACATAATTTTTTTCTCTCTTATACCCATATAATATCAGCAACTCCAAAAAAATAAGTCTAGTCCTAGAGTCAACAAAGCACCAGATACGAAGTAACTTTTATAAAAAAAAAAGGCTGTATTAACATTTAGAATAAACAAATAAATTTAAAAAGGTAAATTAAAAAAACAAATACTTTAAGAGATCTGAAAGGCTAGCTACTAGATCTGACAAATGTGATTAAATAAGAACCGACTAGAATCGTTAGCCTGTCGGTTCACACTAGTTCACCACTAGTTTTTAAGATTTAAATTCGGTTTTCTGTTTATTTTATTTTTAGGATTGTTTGGACTGAATGGAAATCTTCAAAAAGACTTATTTAGTGATTTATCTAACGTTTTAGGGATTTATTCGATGACACAAATATTTTAAGTATTTATTTAATGACGTATATAATAATCTTTTTAAAACTAAACTTCTTTAATGACATAAATTTTTCTATAACCTATTTAATGACTATTGTATCTGATCCCAGTGAGGATTTACACTAATAAAAAAAAGTAGACATAAATGAAGAGAAAGAAGAAATGTAGAGTTGAAGTAAATAAAAGAGTTCTATTGTCGAGCTTACCCAACTCCTTCATGTCCAAGTGCTAGAGGAAAGTTATTCTGCAAATTATTTTATTTTGGTAACCAATTAGTGGAATAAGAAATTAAAGCTGATGAAGAAAACAAATCAATCTTCTTTTAATTAAAAAGCCACGCTTTTAACGTTGCTTAGTCTTCATTAATATAAACGAAATATAGAATTATTATTATAAGCATATATGATAAATAAATTGATATTTATTAATTTTGTTTTGTAAATTACAACTACCTCTCATAAACTTTAGGAGTATTACATTGTCCCCCTTCACGTTTCCAAACATAACATAAACCTCCCCCTACATGTTTCTAAAACTACGCAACCCTCCCTTAAATGATAGTGGCGTTAACCTTTGTAGGTCTTATTTATGAAATGATAATTTTATCCTTTATTAAAAAGAGAGAACAACTCTCCAACTCATCTCGTACTTTCTCAGCCTAGTGAAACCCTTACAACCTTGTGCCCTTACTTTATCCTGTGACCTCTTTAACCTTGCCTCTGTTCTTCAACCCGCAACCTCACCACCGTTTTTAAAGCTCGCGACCCTTCTTCAACTCTACAACCTTTAAAACACTTCCTCAAACTTCGCCACTGATTTTCTTCATCTTCACCACCTAAGGGTGTGTTTGGTTGTATTGATAGAATTGATTTTGTATCAACGTGATTTTATATAATTAATTTTATGTGAAATTGATTTTAAATAATGTGATTTATGTTTGGAAATTTTTTTCTAAGAAGCAATTTTAGAATAAAAACACAATGTAAATTTCTCAACTCAACACAAAAGCAAAAGCAACATCTTCTTTACTTCAAACAAAATTGATTTTGAAGGACAAAAATAACTTTTACAAAAATATCAACACAAAACCAAACAACTATTTTACCACCCAAAATCAACTTTAAGCCACCATAATCAATTATAGGGGCGGCAAACGCAGCCCCAAACACACACTAAGATTTCTAATTTGAGACCATTTCATCTTAACCTTGTTCAAGAGGCATTTTTTAAGGAATCTCTTGACATTTTAAGTATGCTTTTACTAATTAAATATTTTTTATTTTTAAGCTTCAATCGCTTATTTTTGAAGTGAAAGTCTGAATACTTGTTTGATTTAGTGTAACTTTCTCAATTAAGGATAAAATTGTCTTTTCATAACTATGAGACTATGTGCAAATCACATATTTGTTAAAAATTTAACTGTCCGTTAACGTGAAGGGGTATTTGTGTAACGTAAATAAACTTCAGAGGAAGTTTGTGTTATATATGAAAATATGTAAGGGAATAGTATAATACTTCAAAAGTTCAGAAAAGATCAATATAATTTACCCTTTTTTTTTATTTTTGTTAAATTAGCCAAAGTTAATATAGATTTTATATAACATATTTGTTTGTTAGTATAATTATTAAACATAATTATTGATGGTTTATAAATTAATTGTATATATCAAATATATTTATATGCTAGTAATCATAGATTTATTTATATAAATATTATATGGCTTATACCAACAAATTAATTTTATTAGATAAAATCTATATTAATAGGGACTAACTTAATGTCAAAAGCATTAATAAATGACAACTTTTGTTTTTGTAGTGATATAATTTTTATCCTAACTAATAAACATATGATTATTGACAATTAGATTATATTATTTAATATATAAATATTTAATAAACTACTCCCTTTCTTCCTTTTTATTTGTCTAGTTAAAAAGAAAATATTGTTCCTATTTATCTATTTATTTATATTTGATTTTATTTTTTTATAATAATCTGTCCACTTATATTTTTAAATTAGTATAGATGCACTTTTATCAATTTTGTCTTTTTTTAATAAGAGCACTAATTAATATTTTTTTTTGAACTGAGAAAAATAAAAGAGATAAAGAGTACTACTTTCATAGAGAATTTAAACATTATTTTGATAAAAAAAAATAATTATTACATTTTTAAGAGGCATACTTTTACTTGAAATTGACAGATAAATAGAAGAAGAGAATAAAAATATTTAATTGTTGTACTAATAGCACTAAAAAAAAAAATTGATTTACGACCGAATTAGTAAAGTTATTAGTCATTAAAAATGAGTCGCAAGATATTACAATTACTAATTCGATTATTAAAATATTTAGTAAACATAAAGACAAGTTTAGCTAAACGAACTTTTTCTTATAGTGTAAATAATTCAGTTAGCAAGGTGTAGAATAAACAGTGACTAATCCAATAGGAAAAAAAAACGGTTAGTAAAAGGATTTTTTAAAAGTGAAAAAGAAAAGGCAAAAAATCCAATATAATTAAAAATAAGGACAAGGTTGAAAAATTGAGGGAAGTCTAACATGTGGGAATCCTTGAAGACTTGAGAGATCTGTGTGGCACACACTTGAACAGAGCATTTTAACTCTGACTTCATTTGATTTTGGTGGATCTACTTCTATCTCTTCCACTGTCACTGCTTTTCCTAACCCCCAGCATATGGCAGCTACCAACAAAAATAAAATAAAAATCATATACATGAGCTAGAGGTAATAATTCAGAATCAAGTTGCATAATAATAATAAAAAAATTAATAAAGCTATGAAAGACAAAAAAAAAGTGATAAATAATTAATACCTTTGCATGTAATAATCTGTGATTGTGAGGTGCTTGACATTGTAGAATACCTAGAATGAAGATGAAGCAACAATCAAGAATTTGGAATGCAAAGAAGAAACAAAAGTAGCAGGTCAGTTTTGTGGATGCTGCGTGCTCTGCACTCCCTTTTATAACAAAACAAAAAATAAAATTAATGAATACTATTTTTAATGATATTATACAGTCCGATTGGTTTAAATTTTAATAAATAAAAAATAAAAAATATATAAATAAAAATAAATATTAATAATTAAGATTATTAATTATTAATACATAATAACTGATTATTTAATAAAAATAAATATTTTAATTTTGACAAAAAATAATTTTAATCTTAACAAAATTCAAACCAAAGTACTCATAATTTTTAGATATTTTGGTACTATAATAGTAGTAGTACTGTCAGATCAGATTCAGAATCTTTGGCTTATTTGTCTTTAATTGTCAAAAAGAAAATGACAACTCAGTTGGTACGTGCGAATGGGAGACAGAACCAGCTGGCAATCTTTGATTGAAGTAAATAAAGTAACAAGCAAACAAAAAATTATAAATGATGATAGGTTTAATAATTACTTGACTAAAGTTTTTAAGTAGGTGTTTAGTTTAGCAATTTTTGAATTGATTTTAGATAAATGTAATTTTATAAAATTGAGTTGGGTAAAATTAATTTTGAATTAATGTTATTTATGTTTGAGATTTTTTTTAAAGAAAATCTAGAATAAAAATATAATATAAAATTTTTAATTTAATAAGAAATCAAGTTTTATCTAGCATCAGCTAAAATTGATTTTGGCAATTCAAAATTAAATTAAATTTTTTTTTCAACTCATAACTAAACAATTGGCTTATCAATCAATATTAATTTGACTCTTCAAAATCAATTTTCTTTCGATGCAATAGATTTTCAAAGATGCACAAAAAAAATATTTTTGAGAATAATTTTTTATATTTTTAAACCAAGAAATTTTTTTCTTAAATCTATAACAAATTTTCTAGAAATAATGTATTATACATTTGTAGAATACAGTGATTTTATTTAAAAATTACTTTTTTTAAAATTATTTAAATTATTTAATATTTTTTGAAAATAATATATTATTAACTATAAAGTTTTTAGCTTAATTTAAATTATTTTTATATTTTTAAAATCACGACAATTTTTTTAGAAATGTCGTACTATACACTTAAAGAATATGATGTTTTCATTTAAAAATCAAAACATGATTTTCAAGTTACTTAAATTATTTGAAGTTTTTTTTGGAAAAAAAGTATTATTCAATTTGAAGTTCCAAGCTCAATTTAAATAATTTTTTTATATTTTTAAAATTTTAATAACTTTTTTTTTTAGAAATCAAGAACTATTCACTTGAACAATACGTTGTTTGTATTTAAAAATCAAAACATATTTTTAAAATTACTTAAATAATTGAATTATTTTCAAAATAAAGTATTGTCCACTTTGGAGTTTCTAGCTTAATTTATGTATTTTATTTTATTTTAATTGCAACAATTTTTCTAGAAACTTGTAATATATATTTTAAGAATATGATTATTTTATTTAAAAATAAAAATATATTTTTTAAATTACATAAATTATTTGAAGTTTTTTAAATAAATTTATTATTGACTTTAAAGTTTCTAGACCAATTTAATTTATTTTTCATATTATTAAAATTGCAACAATGGTTTTAGAAATCGTGTTGTATACACTTGAAGAATACAATATTTTTAAAATTATAACAATTTTTCTAGAAATCGTGTACCATACACCTAAAAAATTTGGTGTTTTTAATTTAAAAATTAAAATTAATTTTTAACTTAAAATTAATTTTTAAATTATTAGATTTTTTTAAAATATGTATTAATCACCTTGAAGTTTCTACTTAATTCACGTAATTTTTAATATTTTTAAAATTGCAACCACTTTTCTAAAAGTCGTATACTATACACTTGAAAATATGGTGTTTTTTAATTTAAAAATTAAAAGAAATTTTGAAATATATTTAAATTATTTGATATTTTTAAAAATGTATTATTCACTTTGAAGTTACTAGCATAATTTACATAATTTTTTAGTGTTTTAAAAATTATAATAATTTTTCTAGAAATCGTGTACTATATACTTGAAAAATCGACTGTTTTTTAATTAAAAATGAAAATGTTTTTTTAAGTTTATTAAATTATTTAATTTTTTAAAAAACATTGTATTATTCACCTTAAAGTTTCTATCTTAATTTAATAATTATTAAATTTTTTAAAATTACAACAATTTTTCTAGAAATAATACTATACACATTAAAAATATTGTGTTTTTTAATTTACAGAATTTTTTATATTTTTAAAATTGCAACAATTTTTCTAGAAATCGTGTACTATAGAATTGAAAAATTGAGTATTTTTTAATTAAAAATGAAAATGTTTTTTTAAACTTATTAAATTATTTGATTTTTTAAAAAATATTGTATTATTCACCTTAAAGTTTCTATCTTAATTTACATAATTTTTCATGTTTTTAATATTGCAAAATGTTTTCTAGAAATCATGTACTATACACTTAAAAAATATGGTGTTTTTTAGTTTAAAAATTAAAATGAACTTTTTGAATTATTTGAATTTTTTGAAAACAATATATTATTCACCTTGAAGTTTCTATCTTAATTTAATCAATTTTTGATATTTTTAAAATTGCAACAATTTTTCTAGAAATCGTGTACTATATACACTTGAAAAATTGAGTGTTTTTTAATTGAAAAATGAATTTTTTTAATATCTTAAATTATTTTTTATTTTTAAAACAATGTATTATTCACCTTGAAGTTGCTAACTTAGTTTACATGATTTTTTATTTTTTTTAAAATTGCTTCAATTTTTCTAGAAATATGCACTATATACTTGAAAAATAGGGTTTTTTTTTTAAAATTAAAAATTAAAAATGATTTTTTAAAATTATTTAAATTATTTGATTTTTTTAAATCAAATAATGTTAACAATTTTAAAAAATTCATTTAAATTTTTCAAGTGTATAATATACAATTTCTAGAAAAAATGTTGCAATTTTAAAAATATAAAAATTATGTAAATTAAGGTAGAAACTTAAAGGTGAATAATACATTGTTTTCAAAAAAAAATCAACTAATTTAATAAATTTAAAAAACACTTTTTCATTTATAAATTAAAAAACATCATATTTTTCAAGTGTATAGTACACGATTTCTAGAAAAATTGTTGCAATTTAAAAAATATAAATAATTGTCTAAATTAAAGTAGAAACTTCAATGTGAATAATACAATGCTTTCAATAAAATCAAATAATTTAAAAAATTTTAAAAATTCATTTTCATTTATAAATTAAAAAACACTCAATTTTTCAAGTGTATTGTACTCCCTCCAGTCCTTTTTATAAGCAATGTTAGGCATATTTTACACATACCAATAAACCTTAATAAATGATTTTTTTTAATCATTTTAATGATGAATAAAAATTTTCTTTCCAAAATGCTCTTATAGATATATTTTCTTCCCATGTGCAAATTAAAGGATGGAGTTTATGAGTGTCATTGGGAATAGAAGAATTAGTGGAAAGAGAAAAATCACTAAACTCAATTAACTAAGAGTATATTAGGAAGTCTATATTTTTTAAGCATTTAATAAAGTTAAAAAGTGTACTTTGTTGCTTATATTAAGGACCACAAAAAAACTTACCTTTTGTTGCTTATAAAAAGGACCGGAGGGAGTATACGATTTCTAGAAAAATTGTTGCAATTTTAAAATATAAAAAAATTATGTAAATTAAGATAGAAACTTCAAGGTGAATAATACATTATTTTTAAAAAATTCAAAGAATTTATATAATTTAAAAATTTCAATTTAATTTTTAAATTAAAAAAGACTTTATTTTTCAAGTGTACAGTACACAATTTCTAGAAAATTATTACAAATTTTAAAATATAAAAATTTTTGTAAATTAAGGTAGAAACTTTAATGTGAATGATACATTGTTTAAAAAAAAAAACAAATAAATTAAGAAATTTAAAAAACACATTTTCCTTCTTAGATTAAAAAACATTCAATTTGTTTGATTCAAGCTAGATAAAATTTGGAAAAACAACAATAGTGAAAGAAACTCCTGGTTCTGTTTCTGATCGGTCCCAAATCCGTGAGTTTGCATGTAATATTAGGGTTCATAGATGACAGATTTTGTCTTCATACTCTTCATAGAAGTTGTAGGAAATCTTGTTATATTTCAAATGGCTTTGATTTCACTCCATTTGGGTACCTACAACTTTAGTTATAGCCCAAATACTAAGACAAAGTCAATGTTTCTCGGCTAGGTTTGTTTAAGTGTACCTTTCGGTTCGAGGAACCATTTTAACAGTTATATTTTTAGAACTAGGTTTAGATGTCTTCATCAAAATTGTAGAAAATCCTTTTATCTTCAATATTCCTCTGACTTCATACCAATCCATGGTCCATAGCTCAAGATATTCCCTCATTACTGAAGTAGTGACTAAAGTATAACAGCTTCAGCTCCAGAATTAGTAGTGCATCTTTATCTATAGTTTTGACCTCTTAAAAGTTTGACTCTGCCTTTGATCCCATCATATAATCTGTAGATAAATTTATTATCTTTAAAATGTCACTAGTTCCATGTCAATCCAATAACCATAGCCCAAGTTATGGTTAAAAGAATAAAGTATGTTCATAAATCTAGCTTTTGTCATGTAGTCAACTTACAACCAGAGACCTACCCTCTAAATGTTGGAATTGCAACATGATTCCTGCATATGAATTGTAGATAAATGTGTTAGGTTTCATTTCAAGTTTATTTCACAAACATATTGTATCTACAACTCCAGATATCGCAAGTTGATGAACATGTGTCAGGAATGGAGGCTTGAAACTTCAAGTTGAGGTAACCCCAAAGCCTCAAAACCCCATTAGATTGAGTCAATTGGTATAAATAAACCATTTCATGAGAATTGAATGAATTTAATGATGATTTCTATGTATGTGATTGATGAATGTTTGATTATGTGCATGATTGAAGTATTAGGTATTTTTATGTTGAAATTGAATGTTTATGATATTGTTTGCAATGAGAATGGTTTTGACGATGATGTGAATTTGGAATTTGGTCATGCTTGTGAGTTGATTCTTGAGTGTGTTATATTGAATTAGATGGAGTTGGTATGATTTTGGGTGAATTGAAATGGAAGGAAGAACTTAAATAAATATCAATTTCCCTGTTTTGGCTGAATCTTGGCACAATTTGAACTGAATATTTGACTTGGTTTTTATTGGATTCTAATTTCGTGGTCTTTTACAAAGTTATAGTAAATTTTGTTAGCTTTGTAATTCAACTAGTTTTATCAACATCTAATTTGTATAACTTGAGTTATAGGCAAAATAGTAAGTGCCTCCAGATTAGGGTTTTTGTCATGGGTATGTGCATTCAAGTGACACTATCTTCTAGAAATAGATTGATTCAGATCTTTGGTTTTGAACAAACGTTGTAGATAATTTAATTAGCTTTTATTTTGCCCTAATTTCACCCAATTTGGAGGTCTACAACTCAAGTTATAGCCAAATTACCAACAAGATGCATTGTTGTCGAAAAACAGCAAGTCTGGTTCTGGGCCAAATTCGCTGTAGCGAAAATTTTCGCTGCCGCAAATTTGACCTAAACATTCTGTGTTGAATTCGCGGCAGGGAAAATTTTGGCGGCGGCCAATTTGACTCAGAACAAAGACTTTATTCTAAAGTATAGAAAAGGTCGGGAATGAAATAGTTCAGTAATTTTGGTGTTTATAATCATCCTAAACCATTTTTATGACTTAGAATGGAATTAAAATGCAAGACATAAATGGTGAATACCTCGATTAATGTTTAATATAGTTGAAATGTGATGAATGATGAATGTTGGAACATGTTGCAATTACGATGAAGATGCTTATTGAATGCATGATAACATGTAATGTGAAATGATAATGAATGATTTCCCCATCAACTTTAGTTGAGTAAGCGGGTTGACTCTCACCGGTAGTATACCGAGCAAGTGGACAAGCATGAAAAGATTGAGAATGTAGGGTCTCCCAGTGATTGGGGTAAGATGGCCTGAACTAGTAGGGTTGTCCAGTGACCGGGAAGATGACCCGAAAGAAAGGACTATCCTGATGATTGGGGTAAGATAGCCCGACAGTTTGATCACGGTAAAGACGCTTGCCGTTCGTCCCATGATTGAGCTTAAATGTGTGTTGCTGCCATATGCCTACAACGGAGTCTAGTGCACTATGCTCCCGTAAAAGACTTAAGAAAAGAAATGAAACAAGTATGATAATGAAAGATCATAGCATACACACATCTATAGCTGTCATTGCATGCATTATGTTTGAATATGATTGCATTGGATTGATTGGGTGATAGGAAATTAAATGGGGTGTTTTCCAGTTAGACCGGCTGCGATATGGAATAAAATGTTTTTAAAAGTGCCGGGAGTTACTCATTTATATGTTTACATATAACTGACGGTTACCCTATTGCAGGTATCAGAAGATTGTGAAACACAAGCAAAAGATGAATTGAGTTGTGAGATTATCTTAGGTATAACCATACATGGTGAACCTAAGTTTTATGTTCAAATATTAATTTGTTCAGCTGTATAGAAATCTGTATAAGTTGAAAGAGTTTAAATGATTATTAACTATTTTAAAGTAAATTTTAGCTTCCGCTTGGATTTTAAAAAAAAGGGACTCAAAAAATTAATTTGTTACAATGATGTTTTTTAATTTTAGACTTAAAATTAATTTTTAAATTATTTGAATATTTTGAAAGTAATGTATTATTCACATTAAAGTTTCTACCTTAATTTATTTAATTTTTTATATTTTTAAAACTGCAACAATTTTTCTGAAAATCATGTCTTATAGATTTGAAAAATAAGGTGTTTTTTTAATTTAAAAATTAATATGAATTTTTTAAATTATTTAAATTATTTGATTTTTGTTAAAGCAATGTATTATTCACCTTAAAGTTTCTACCTTAATTTAGATGATTTTTTATATTTTAAAAATTGCAACAATTGAAAAATTGAGTGTTTTTTAATTTATAAATGAAAATGTGTTTTTTAAATTTATTAAATTAGTAGATTTTTTTGAAAATAATGTATTATTCACCTTGAAGTTTCTACCTTAATTTATATAATTTTTATATTTTTAAAATTGCAACAATTTTTCTAGAAATTGGGTACTATACACTTGAAAAATATGATGTTCTTTAATTTAAAAATTAAAATGAATTTTTTAAATTATTTAAATTCTTTGAATTATTTGATGACAATATATTATTCACCTTTACGGTTCCAAGATAATTTACATAATTTTTCATATTTTAAAAATTTTAACAATTTTTCAAGAAATCTTGTACTGTACACTTGAAAAATATGATGTTTTTTAGTTTAAAAATTAAAATTATTTTTTTAAAAATAATATATTATTCACCTTGAAGTTTCTACCTTAATTTACAGACTTTTTTATATCTTTAAAATTGCACCTATTTTTGTAGAAATCGTGTATTATATACTTGAAAGGTATGACATTTTTTAGTTTAAAAATAAAATGATTTTTTTAAATTATTTGATTTTTTGAAAGCATTATTTTATTCACATTGTAGTTTCTACCTTAATTTAGATAATTTTATATTATTAAAATTACAATAATTTTTCTCGAAATCGTGTACTATACACTTGAAAATTTGAGTATTTTTTAATTTATAAATGAAAATGAGTTTTTTAAATTTCTTAAATTATTATTTTTTGAAAAAATATATTATTCACCGTGAAGTTTCTACCTTAATATAAATAATGTTTTATATTTTTAAATTGCAACAATGTTTTCTACAAATCGTGTACTATACACTTAAAAAATATGGCATTTTTTAATTTAAAAAACAAAATGAAAAATTTTAATTATTTAAACAATTTGAAATTTTTGAAAGCAATATATTATTCACTTTGAAGTTTCTACCTTAATTTAAATAATTTTTTATATTTATAAAATTGCAACAATTTTTCTAGAAATCGTGTATTATACACTTGAAAAATTAAGTGTTTTTTAATTTATAAAAGAAAATGTGTTTCTTAAATTTATTAAATTGGTAGATTTTTTTGAAAACAATGTATTATTCACCTTGAAGTTTCTTCCATAATTTACATAATTTTTAAAATTTTTTAAGTTAAAACAATTTTTCTAAAAATTGTGTACTATACACTTGAAAAATATGGTGTTTTTAAATTTTTAAATTAAAATGAATTTTTAAGTTATGTAAATTCTTTGAATTTTTTGATAACAATGTATTATTCATCTCAAAGTTTTTACCATAAGTTACATAAATTTTTTTATTTTATAAATTGCAACAAGTTTTCAAGAAATCGTGTACTATACATTTGAAAAATATGAGGTCTTTTAGTTTAAAAATTAAAATGAATTTTTTAAATTCTTTGAATTTTTTGAAAACAATGTATTATTCACCTTGAAGTTTCGACCTCAATTTGAAGAATTTTTATATTTTTAAAATTGCAACAATTTTTTAGAAATCGTGTACTATACACTTGAAAAATATGGTATTTTTTAGTTTAAAAATAAAAATGAATTTTTTGAAAATAATATATTATTCACCTTGAAGTTTCTATCTTCATTTACAGACTCTTTTATATTTTTAAAATTGCAACTATTTTTCTAGAAATCACGGGCTTGAGTTTTGGTTGACTTTTGAACCCCCTACTTTGCATCATCTCTCTTTACATGCTTTCCACGGGCGCTGCTACTATTCGATTTACGGGCACCGTCGGTGGCCTTACCGTGCAAATTGGACTTGTATTATACACTTGAAAGATAAGTGATTTTTTAGTTTAAAATTAAAATTAACTTGTTAAATTATTTGATTTTTTGAAAGCATTGTTTTATTCAAATTGTAGTTTCTATCTTAATTTAGATAATTTTTATATTTTGAAATTTTTAAAATTGCAACAATTTTTCTAGAAATCTTGTACTATACACTAAAAAATTTGAGTGTTTTTTAATTTATAAAAGAAAATGAGATTTTTAAATTTCTTAAATTATTTGATTTTTTGAAACAATGTATTATTCATCGTGAAGTTTCTAAGTTAATTTAGATAATTTTTTATATTTTTAAAATTACAACATTTTTTTCTAGAAATCGTGTACTATACACATGAAAAATATGACGTTTTTAAATTTTAAAAAAATGGAAAATTTAAATTATTTAATCATTTTAAATTTTTTGAATCAATGTATTATTCACCTTGAAGTTTCTACCTTAATTTATTTAATTTTTTATATTTATAAAATTGCAAAATTTTTTCTAGAAATCGTGTACTATACACTTGAAAAATTGAGTATTTTTTAATTTATAAATGAAAATGTGTTTCTTAAATTTATTAAATTAGTAGCTTTTTTTGAAGACAATGTATTATTCACCTTGAAGTTTCTTTCATAATTTTTAAAATTTTTTAAGTTAAAACAATTTTTCTAAAAATTGTGTACTATACACTTGAAAAATATGGTGTTTTTCAATTTTAAAATTAAAATGAATTTTTAAGTTATGTAAATTCTTTGAATTTTTTGATAACAATGTATTATTCATCTCCAAGTTTTTACCATAAGTTACATAATTTAAAAATTGCAACAAGTTTTCAAGAAATCGTGTACTATACATTTGAAAAATATGAGGTTTTTTAGTTTAAAAATAAAAATGAATTTTTTAAATTCTTTGAATTTTTTTAAAACAATGTATTATTCACCTTGAAGTTTCGACCTCAATTTGAAGACTTTTTATATTTTTAAAATTGCAACAATTTTCTAGAAATCGTGTACTATACACTTGAAAAATATGACGTTTTTAAATTTAAAAAAAATGAAAAGTTTAAATTATTTAATCATTTTGAATTTTTTGAAATCAATGTATTATTCACCTTGAAGTTTCTACCTTAATTTAATTAATTTTTTATATTTGTAAAATTGCAACAATTTTTCTAGAAATCGTGTACTATACACTTGAAAAATTGAGTGTTTTTTAATTTATAAATGAAAATATGTTTCTTAAATTTATTAAATTAGTAGATTTTCTTGAAAATAATGTATTATTCACCTTGAAGTTTCTTTCGTAATTTACATAATTTTTTATATTTTTAAAATTAAAACAATGTTTCTAAAAATTATGTACAATACACTTGAAAAATAAAGTGTTTTTTAGTTTAAAAATTAAAATGAATTTTTTAAATTCTTTGAATTTTTTGAAAATAATATATTATTCACATTGAAGTTTCAATCTTAATTTGAAGACTTTTTATATTTTTAAAATTGCAACAGTTTTTTTTCTAGAAATCGTGTACTATACAGTTGAAAAATGTGGTATTTTTTAGTTTAAAAATTAAAATAAATTTTTTGAAACCAATATATTATTCACCTAGAAGTTTCTACCTTCATTTACATACTCTTTTATATTTTTAAAATTGCAACTATTTTTCTAGAAATCGTGTATTATACACTTGAAAGATATGATATTTTTTAGTTTAAAATTAAAAACTTGATAAATTATTTGATTTTTTGAAAGCATTGTTTTATTCATATTTTAGTTTCTATCTTAATTTAGATAATTTTATATTTTTAAATTTTTAAAATTGCAACAATTTTTCTAGAAATCTTGTACTATACACTCAAAAATTTGAGTGTTTTTTAATTTATAAATGAAAATGAGTTTTTTAAATTTCTTAAATTATTTAATTTTTTGGAAACAATGTATTATTCGTCGTGAAGTTTCTACCTTAATTTAGATAATTTTTTATATTTTTAAAATTGCAACATTTTTTTCTAGAAATCGTGTACTATACACTTAAAAATATGACGTTTTTTAATTTAAAAAACAAAATGAAAAATTTAAATTATTTAAACAATTTGAATTTTTTTGAAAGTAATGTATTATTCACCTTGAAGTTTCTACCTTAATTTAATTAATTTTTTATATTTGTAAAATTGCAACAATTTTTCTAGAAATCGTGTACACACTTGAAAAATTGAGTATTTTTTAATTTATAAATGAAAATGTGTTTCTTAAATTTATTAAATTTGTAGATTTTTTTTAAAATATTGTATTATTTACCTTGAAGTTTCTTTCATGATTTACATAATTTTTTATATTTTTTAAATTAAAATAATCTTTTTAAAAATTGTGTACTATATACACTTGAAAAATATGGTGTTTTTTAGTTTAAAAATTAAAATGAATTTTTTAAATTCTTTGAATTTTTTGAAAATAATGTATTATTCACGTTGAAGTTTCTACCTTAATTTGAAGACTTTTATATTTTTAAAATTGCAACAGTTTTTTTTTTTTTTTTAGAAATCGTGTACTATACACTTGAATGATATGGCATTTTTTAGTTTAAAAATAAAATGATTTTTTTAAATTATTTGATTTTTTGATAAGATTATTTTATTTACATTGTAGTTTCTAGCTGAATTTAGTTAATTTTTATATTTTTAAAATTACAACAATTTTTCCAGAAATTGTGTACTATACACTTGAAAATTAGAGTGTTTTTAAATTTATAAATGAAAATGAGTTTTTTAAATTTCTTAAATTATTTGATTTTTTTTAAAACAATGTATTATTCACCATGAAGTTTCTACCTTAATTTAAATAATTTTTTATATTTTTAAAATTGCAACAATTCTTTTTCTAAAAATCGTGTACTATACACTTAAAAATATGGCGTTTTTTAATTTAAAAAACAAAATGAAAAATTTTAATTATTTAAACAATTTGAAATTTTTGAAAGCAATGTATTATTCACCTTGAAGTTTCTACCTTAATTTAAGTAATTTTTTATATTTGTAAAATTGCAACAATTTTTCTAGAAATCGTGTATTATAACACTTGAAAAATTGAGTGTTTTTTAATTTATAAATGAAAATTTGTTTTCCTAAATTTATTAAATTGGTAGATTTTTTTGAAAACAATGTATTATTCACCTTGAAGTTTCTTTCTTAATTTACATAATTTTTTATATTTTTAAAATTAAAACAATGTTTCTAAAAATTGTGTACTATACACTTGAAAAATATGGTGTTTTTTAGTTTAAAAAATAAAATGAATTTTTTAAATTCTTTGAATTTGTTGAAAATAATGTATTATTCACCTTGAAGTTTCTACCTTAATTTGAAGACTTTTTATTTTTTTAAAATTGGAACAATTTTTTTCTAAAAATCGTATACTATATACACTTGAAAAATGCGGTATTTTTTAATTTGAAATTTAAAATGATTTGTTAGATTATTTAAATTATTTGATTTTTTTAAAGCATTGTATTATTAACAGTGAAATTTCTATCATAACTTAGATAATTTTTTATATTTTTAAATTTACAACAATTTATCTAGATATCATGTACTATATACTGAAAAATATGGTGTTTTCTTAATTTAAAAGTTAATATGAATTTTTTAAATTTTTTAATTATTTGATTTTTGTGAAAGAAATGTATTATTCACCTTAAAGTTTCTACCTTAGTTTAGATGATTTTTTATATTTTAAAAATTGCAACAATTTTTCAAGAAATCATGTCTTATAGAATTGAAAAATTGAGTGTTTTTTAATTTATAAATGAAAATGTGTTTTTAAATTTATTAAATTAGTAGATTTTTTTGAAAACATTGTATTATTCACCTTGAAGTTTCTACCTTAATTTACACAATTTTTATATTTTTAAAAAGGCAACAATTTTTCTAGAAATTGGATACTATTCACTTGAAAAATATGGTGTTCTTTAATTTAAAAACTAAAATGAACTTTTTAAATTATTCAAATTCTTTGAATTATTTGATGACAATATATTATTCACCTTGACGTTTCCAACATAATTAACATAATTTTTTATATTTTAAAAATTGCAACAATTTTTTAAGAAATCTTGTATTGTACACTTGAAAAATATCATATTTTTTAGTTTAAAAATTAAAATTATTTTTCTGAAAATAATATATTATTCACCTTGAAGTTTCTACCTTAATTTACAACTTTTTTATATCTTTAAAATTGTAACTATTTTTCTAGAAATCGTGTATTATACACTTGAAAGATTGACATTTTTTAGTTTAAAAATAAAATGAATCTTTTAAATTATTTGATTTATTGAAAGAATTATTTTATTCATATTTTAGTTTCTACCTTAATTTAGTTAATTTTTATATTTTTAAAATTACAACAATTTTTCTAGAAATCGTGTACTATACTCTTGTAAATTTGAGTGTTTCTTAACTTATAAATGAAAATGAGTTTCTTTAATTTCTTAAATTATTTGATCTTTTGAAAACAATGTATTATTCACCGTGAAGTTTCAACCTTAATTTAAATAATTTTTTATATTTTTAAAATTGCAACAATTTTTCTAGAAATCGTGTACTATACACTTGAAAAATTGAGTGTTTTTTAATTTATAAATGAAAATGTGTTTCTTAAATTTATTAAATTAGTAGATTTTTTTGAAAATAATGTATTAATCACCTTGAAGTTTCTTTCTTAATTTACATAATTTTTTATATTTTTATAATTTAAACGATGTTTCTAAAAATTGTGTACTATACACTTGAAACATATGGTGTTTTTTAGTTTAAAAATTAAAATGAATTTTTTAAAAAAAATGTGTTATTCACCTTGAAGTTTCTACATTAATTTGAAGAATTTTTATATTTTAAAAATTGCAACAATTTGTTTTTGTAGAAATAGTGTACTATACACTTTAAAAATATGATATTTTTTAATTTAAAATTTAAAATGATTTTTTAGATTATTTCAATTATTTGATTATTTTAAAGCATTGTATTATTCACATTGAAGTTTCTATCATAATTTAGATAATTTTTTATATTTTTAAATTTACAACAATTTATTTAGAAATCATGTACTATATACTTGAAAAATATGATGTTTTTTTAATTTAAAATTAATATGCATTTTTTAAAATTTTTTACATTATTTGATTTTTCTGAAAGCAATGTATTATTCATCTTAAAGTTTCTACCTTAATTTAGATGATTTTTTATATTTTAAAAATTGCAACAACTTTTCAAGAAATCATGTCTTATAGACTTGAAAAATTAAGTGTTTTTTAATTTATAAATGAAAATGTGTTTTTTAAATTTATTAAATTAGTAGATTTTTTTGAAAACAATGTATTATTCACCTTGAAGTTTCTACCTTAATTTACATAATTTTTATATTTTTAAAATTGTAACAATTTTTCTAGAAATTGGGTACTATAAACTTGAAAAATGTGGTGTTCTTTAATTTAAAAATTAAATTGAATTTTTTAAATTATTTAAATTTTTTTATTTGATGACAATATATTATTCACCTTGACGTTTCTAACATAGTTTACATAATTTTTTATATTTTAAAAATTGCAACAATTTTTCAAGAAATCTTGTACTGTACACTTGAAAAATATGATGTTTTTTAGTTTAAAAATTAAAATTATTTTTTTGAAAATAATATATTATTCTCCTTGAAGTTTCTACCTTAATTTACACACTTTTTTATATCTTTAAAATTGTAACTATTTTTCTAGAAATCGTGTATTATACACTTGAAAGATATGACATTTTTTAGTTTAAAATTAACATGAATTTTTTAAATTATTTGATTTTTTGAAAGTATTATTTTATTCACATTGTAGTTTCTACCTTAATTTAGTTAATTTTTATATTTTTAAAATTATAACAATTTTTCTAGAAATCGTGTACTATACACTTGAAAATTTGAGTGTTTTTTAACTTATAAATGAAAATGAGTTTTAAAATTTTTTAAATTATTTGATTTTTTGAAAATAATGTATTATTCACCTTGAAGTTTCTACCTTAATTTGAAGACTTTTTATATTTTTAAAATTGCAACAATTTTTTTTTCTAGAAATCGTGTACTATACAATTGAAAAATGTGATATTTTTTAATTTAGAATTTAAAATGATTTTTTAGATTATTTCAATTTTTTTAAAGCATTGTATTATTCACATTGAAGTTTTTATCATAATTTAGATAATTTTTTATATTTTGAAATTTACAACAATTTATCTAGAAATCATATACTATATACTTAGAAAATATGGTGTTTTTTAATTTAAAAATAAAAATGAATTTTTTAAATTATTTAAATTATTTGATGTTTTTGAAAGCAATGTATTAGTCACCTTGAAGTTTCTACCTTAATTTACATAATTTTTAAAATTGCAACAATTTTTCTAGAAATCGTGTAGTATACACTTGAAAAATTGAGTGTTTTTTAATTTAAAAATGAAAATGTGTTTTTAATTTTTTTTAAATTATTTGATTTTTTAAAAACAATGTATTATTTACCTTGAAATTTCTACCATAATTGAGATGATTTTTAATATTTTTAAAATTGTTTCAATTTTTATAGAAATTGTGTACTACACAGTTAGGATCACCACATTTTCATCGTGGGCTCAACGATCCAAAACCAATCAATCTTCATCGAGAACGTTGAACTATTTCATGTTAAATCTTGACTTAGAAATTCTCCGAACTCGAAAATTAACACAAAGGAATGTTTTCTTTAGGTGGCAGAAATTCCTTAGATGTGACTCGGAAGCTTCAACACAGTAATAGCATATAAAATCCGAAGGAAATACCATGTTTCTTAAATGTCCCCATTAAACACAGACCATAATGTTATCACCCTCATTCTCCGTTAAACCTTCTTCAAGAATTCTAGATTTCATTGAGGAGTAAAATTCAAGCCAAGTTACTGAGCCCATTCTTCAACTCAAACAACTTGAAAGACTCATTGGTACTAGGTTGACAACACAGGTGAATTCAAATTGTGAGGACACAATTCTTTTAAGGGGCATAGAATTGCAACATCCCAAAAATTGAGATTTCATGTAGGAGGTGAGATCTCTCAATCTTAATCGCAATCTACTCCTTATAATTTGTTCTATTTTAATAAATTCCCTTGAGCTCACATTACCTATTATATACACACCCTCACTCACACAAGCTCCCACGCCACCCCATTTTTAATAATTAAACCCACCCTCACTCACAATTGCTCTCACACCACTCTACAAAACAACATGCTTTCAATTTTTAATTGACTTTTGCTCTCAATTCTATAATTCCTCCCCAATCCTAAGCATCAGGAAAACCCTCATCTCCATCCTAATCTAGTTCTTAGTTTTAAGTTCAATTTAACATGCAACTAATTCTTCCTCTTCCATTCCATTCTCCTTTACGGTATGGGTGTTTAATTTGGATTAGAGAACCAAATGGATGAGCAAGGAGAAAGCAGAGCTAGAGATCAAGGTGATGGAAATGGAACAATGGGTTGATTGCAGTTCAGGATCATGGAGCTTATGGGTCCAAGTAGAGAAGCTTGAGCTAGGAGTTGAGGTAACCCCAAACCAAACCCCAAATAGACCAATTGATACTGAAAATTGTGATTTTGTGGCCATGCATGTGGTGGTTTTGATTGTTGATATTGAAGTTGTATGTTTGAGATCATGCATGTGTCTTTTCATTCTCCTTATGATTCTGCCGTGATTTTGAAGTGAATGTTTGACTCTTTTAACCTCAGATCTTTTTAATGCCTTTGGTTTCACTCAATTTAGAGGTCTACAACTCTAGTTATGATCTAATTACTGAAACAGGGTCAATATTAAAGTGCTTGTTTTGTTGAGTGTGCATCTCTGATAAACATGTCTGTTTTTGACTATAAATTTGATCGAACTGGGTTCTATGGCCTTCAAAATAGTTGTATATACTTTTGTTATCTTTCAAATCCATTTGGTTTCATGTTTTTTGGATATCCACAACTCTTGTTATGACCCAAATACTAAGACAGTGTCAGTATTGAGACACTTGGAATTCGTACGGATTGAAAAACGTTTATCTCTTATTCCCTTAGTGATTGAGCTTGAAATTATGCATAGTGTTAAATTCATGTGTCAATAGTTCTAGAATTAAATTTCATGATTTTTGAAGGTCTATACGAATTTTGGTGAATTTTTGAATTAACAGTGCTCATTTTATGAATGTGCTGGAATCAAGCTTAAACAAGGGGAATCATGGATTTACTGAAATTTATAACCATTGAATTTAAATGCCCAAATTTTCATGATGAATCCTTAGTATGTTAGCCATGTCTGGTAAAAGTTTCATGATATTTGGACAAGTATTTGATTTGATAAAAAGTTTTGCAAAGAGATCTGTCCAGATTTTTAATTTGTGGCTTGGGTTAGCTTGTCCTAACGTTAATGTATGTTTTGAGTCAAGTACATGATGGAATTTGCTTCTGAGGCCTTCTTCAAAGTTATAGATAATTTGGTTAACTTTACAATTCCATAAGTTTCATGAAAATACAAGTTGTATAGCTTGAGTTATAGGCAAAATACCATGAGCTGCCAGAGTTAAGTTTTTACCCTTGGCAGTTGCAATCAAACAAGATTATCACCTATAATCATATCGATTTAGATTTTGGACTCTGAACAAGGGTTGTAGATTATCTTGTTATCTTTCAATTGCCTCTGGGTTAACTCAATTTGGATAAGCACAACTCATGTTATGGCCAATTTACCCAACTATGCCAGAAATGGGAAAGGGCTGAAAAGTGCTCCTCAAATTATAAGTTTTCTCTAATTAATTCCTCAATCCCTCTAATTCTCTTTTTAATCAAATTAACCATATTTTTAATTATTTTAATCAAAGTTTAAGTTTATTATGGAATAAATGAATTATGATTATGAAAGATAAGCTTCTAACTTTGAAACTTCATGTGTGGTCAATGTTGTTTGATATTGGTAATGTGTAATTGTGTGAAATGGTTCTTATTAATATGGTGATGATCATGCTGAATTTGATTGATTGAATTAGTATGGAAATGCTATAGATGCATATGTGAGATATAATTAAGTTATGAATTTTAATGATAGAATTGATGTAGATTTGGCATTACATGATGATTGTAGGAAGGTGATAATGATTGTATGAATGTGAGATGATAATATGAAATATTTCCCCATCAAAGAATATTTAGTAAGTGGGTTGAATCTCATTGGTCAGACACCAGGTAAGTGGACAGATAATTAAACATGCAAGACGTAAGCTTTCCCCATCAACGGATGTTGAGTAAGCGGGTTGATTCCCACCGGTTACACACCGGGTAAGTGGACAAGCATGAAAAGATTTAGAAGGTGGGGTCTCCCAATGAACGTGGTAAGATGACCTGAACTAGTAGGGTTGCCCGGTGACCGGGAAGATGGCCCGAAAGAAAGGACTATCCCGATGAATGGGTAAGATAGTCCTGGGCTATCCCAGTGATTGGGGTAAGATAGCCCAGCAGTTGATCACGGTAGGGACACTTGTCGTGGTCCCATGATTGAGCTCAAGCGTGCGTTACTGCCATGCGTCTAGGGAGGAGTCTTGTGCACGAGGCTTCCATAAAAGACTAAAGAAAAGAAATGAATTAAGTATGATAATGAAAGATCATGACATGCATACGTTTATACTTGTCATTACATGCATTGAGTGTGAATATGTTGCATTTGATTGATTGTATGTGATAGGAACCAATTGGGGTGTTTTCCAGTTAGACTGGCTGTAATATGGTATAAAAGTATTTTCAAAAATGCCGGGGGTTACTCAGTTATATGTTTACATATAGCTAACGGTTACCATATTGCAGGAGACTCGGAAGATGAAGACTTTAGTGCTTGAAGACCTATTCCCTTAGCCATGTAGTATTTTGGATATTTTGATATGTATTTTGGGGTAGCCAACCCTTCCCTGTATTACGCTCCTTGGCTACCGTTATTGGGCATGTTTCTCTGGCATGTAGTAGATATTTAAACTTATTATCTTTCCCTATGGACTTATGTATTTTGATAGGGCATATGATAGTCCACCCTAAGACTAAGTAGTGTATGTACTCATATATGAGAGTTTTCTTCGCTAGTTACTTCTTATAAAATATGTAAAAAAAAACATAGCCTTTAATTCCGTTAGGTGTTACATTCTTCGGACTGTGGTGGTTAGATGAATTTAGATAAAGTCCAGAGATAAGTCCGGTCTTGACTGTTGGTTGTTTCTGTGGACTGTGGTGATTATGTGTGCAGGACAATGACGGACGGACGTGCAGATTCCCTAAGGCAAATAGCTCAAACCCTGAATCAACTACTTCAAACCCAAGGCAGGGAGGACCTATATAGGAACTTTCGGGTGCATGATCCTCCCACTTTCACTGGGGACCAAGGCCCGATAGCGGCAGAGTCATGGCTAGGCAGGATGGAGGAAATATTTAGGGTCATGCAATATACTGATGCTGAGAAAGTGACCTTGGTTGCTTATAAGTTCGATGGAGAAGCAGCTCAATGGTGGCTTGGATATAGGATGAATATGGAGGCTAACCAAAGGCAATTAACATGGGCTCAGTTCAAGACACTCTTCTTGGACAAGTATTTCTCCAGCACCCTCCGAGATCAAAAGGAGGTTGAGTTTCTCTCTTTGCAACAAGGGAACATGACTGTATCTGAGTATGTGGCGAAGTTTAAAAATCTAGCTTGCTTCTCTAACAACCTTCTGAACTAGACTGATGATATTTGGAAGTGTAAGAGGTTCGAGCAAGGTTTGCGCCCGGAGTTGAGAAACATGGTCACTGCTCATAGAATCTGGGATTATCAACAATTGATTGAGGTATGCCAACTCACTGAACACTCCTTGGCCACGGTGTTGGTGGAAAAGCAAGCTAGCTAGAAAAGGAAGAGGAATGAAGAAGGCTCGGGAAGCTCAAGAGGAAAAGGTGGAGACAAGAAGGGAAAACAGACGACCACCTACTCTAACCGCACCGACTCAAAATGCAAGAATTGCGGTGTATTTCATAGGGGAGAGTTCTTGATAGGAAAAGGAGTTTGTTTCATTTGCAAGAAGCTCGAGCACATGGCTTGGCAATGCCCAGAGAAGGATAAGCACAGAGACAGACAAGCAAGGGCCCCAGTGAGGGGTAGAGTCTACACCCTTGATGCAAAGGAGGCCGACAAATCCGACAACTTGGTGCAAGGTACGAGTCTTATTCACAATCAACAAGTGCACATACTTTTCGATTCGGGTGCTACACATTCATTCATTTCATTTGAGTGTGCTCAACGGATGCAACTACCCATTAGGGGACTTAGTTATGAACTGAGGGTCTCTACTCCTTCGGAGGGGAAGCTTAGTACCCATTCTATGTGTTCACCCGTGTACTTAAATTATCAAGATAAAGTCTTCAGTCTCGAATTGTATTTCCTTCCAATGAAAGGGTTGGAAATTATTTTGGGTATGGATTGGTTGCATTCTCACAAGGTCATTATTGATTGCGCCAACAAGAATATTCATGTGCCGGAGCGAGAATATGAGGTATACTACTCTCACCATCCCACTTTTGATGAAGACAATTTAACTAAATTTGATGATGGGCCTAGGTTTATAATTTTGTGTCTAGAAGCTTCTAGGATGGTCCATGATACCAACTCTATACATGTTGTCCGGAATTATCCTGAAGTATTTCCCAATGACATTGATTCCTTGCCGCCTAAGCGGGAAATTGAATTTTCAATTGAATTAATTCCGGGGGCCGGACCGGTATTTAGGGCTCCTTACAGAATAGCCCTGCAGAGTTAGTAGAACTGAATAAACAAGTTGAAGATCTGTTACAAAAGCAGTTCATACGCCCAAGTGCCTCGCCATGGGGAGCACCAGTGCTTCTAGTCAAGAAGAAAGACGGAAAGCTAAGACTATGTGTGGACTACCGACATCTAAACAAGCTTACGGTAAAGAATAAATATTCTCTTCCTCGAATTGATGATCTGTTAGACCAGTTAGGAGGAGCTAAAGTATTTTCTAAGATTTATTTGCGATCGGGATACCATTAGATTCGAATTAAGCCGGAGGGTATTCCCAAGACCGCTTTTAGGACCCGTTATGGTCATTATGAGTATTTGGTAGTACCATTTGGGTTGACTAACGCGCCTGCAATTTTCATGGACTACATGAACCGAATTTTTCATTCCTATTTGGACAAGTTCGTAGTGGTTTTCATTGATGATATTTTGGTTTACTCTAAGACACCAGAGGAACATGAGGAACATTTGAAGATTGTATTGGAAATTCTCAAAGAGAAACAGCTGTATGCAAAGCTTGAGAAATGTGAGTTTTGTTTGGACGAGGTTCAATTCCTTGGTCATGTGGTGAATAAAGATGGTGTGGCCGTTGACCCCAGTAAGGTTGAAGCAGTATTGAAATGGGAAAGACCCACAAATGTCACCGAGATTCAGAGTTTTCTCGGATTAGCTGGATATTACCGATGGTTCATTAAGGGATTCTCACAAATAGCAATTCCGTTGAGTAAGATGACTCGAAAGGGAATTCCTTTTGAATGGGATTCTAAGTGTGAGGCAAGTTTTAAATTGTTGAAAAAGAATTTAACCTCTGCGCCGGCGTTAGTCATACCGGATCCCTCCAAGAATTTCCAGGTCTACTGCGATGCATCCAAGAAAGGCTTGGGATTTGTTCTTATGCAAGAGGGACAAGTGGTAGCCTATGCTTCTAGGCAACTCAGACCACACGGGGGAAATTACCCTACACATGATTTGGAATTAGCTGCAGTCGTATTCGCGCTAAAAGTGTGGAGACACTACTTGTATGGTGTCACTTTTGAAGTGTTCAGTGACCATAAGAGCTTGAAGTATTTGTTTGATCAAAAAGAACTGAACATGAGACAACGCCGATGGATGGAGTTTCTGAAGGATTATGATTTTCAATTGAAATACCACCCGGGAAAGGCAAATATAGTGGCTGATGCCTTGAGCCGGAAATCTCTGCATGTGTCTACCATGATGGTGCATGAATTGGAGCTTTTGGAGAGATTTAGAGACTTGAGGCTGAATGTAGTTTGTTGTGATGCCAATTTGTCAGTGAGCAAAGTAGATGTGAGGAATTTGCTCCAAGATCGAATTCGAGAGGCACAAAGGCATGATTTTGAACTACAAGAGCTTAAAGAGCAGCCAGATTTCTCAGTGTCTGGTGATGGGATGATCCTGTTTAGAGACAGAGTATGCATTCCCAACAGTGATGAGATCAAGGACTTGGTGCTTAAAGAGAGTCACAACAGTCAGTACTCGGTGCATCCAGATGCTACTAAGATGTATCAGGATATGAAGAAGTCTTTTTGGTGGCTGGGTATGAAGCGTGACATTGCCGGTTATGTAGCTCGATGTTTAACATGTCAAAAAGTGAAGGTGGAGCATCAAAAGCCATCTGGACCACTTCAACGTTTAGAGATTCCAGAATGGAAGTGGGAATCGGTTGCAATGGATTTCATGGTTGGGTTACCAAGGACCCCAACTGGATATGATTCCATATGGGTGATAATAGACCGATTAACGAAGTCTGCTCACTTTCTACCTGTTAAATCCAACTATACTGTAGAGAGGTATGCCAAGGTGTACATTCAAGAGATTGTTCGATTACATGGAGCACCACTCAATATTGTGTCAGACAGAGATTCGAAGTTCACCTCCAGATTTTGGGAAGTTCTACAAAGAGCCTTTGGAACTCAGTTGCAATTGAGCACAACATATCACCCCCAGACATATGGACAATCAGAGAGAACAATTCAGACTTTGGAGGATATGCTAAGAGCATGCATCCTAGAAGAAGGAGGAGATTGGGGCCGATACTTGCCCTTAGTAGAATTTGCTTACAACAACAGTTATCATTCAAGCATCGAAATGGCCCCGTTCGAAGCTTTGTATGGTAGGAAGTGTAGGTCACCAATATGTTGGTATGAGACTGGGGAGAAAGTCCTCTTAGGGTCAGAATTACTGCAAGAAACCACTGACAAGATCAGGCGAATCAAGGAGAAGATAAAGGTAGCCCAAGATTGACAAAGAAGCTATGCGGATAAGAGAAGGAAGACACTGGAGTTTAAAGAAGGTGAACATGTATTTCTCAAAGTCTCTCCTACTACAGCTGTGGGAAGATCCATGAAAGTGAGGAAACTCCAATCGAGATATGTCGGACCCTTCCAAATCTTGCAAAGGGTTGGGCCCGTGGCATACCGATTAGCTTTGCCTCCGAACCTTTCAAATATGCACGATGTGTTCCATGTATCCCAAATCCGGAAATATGTACCAGACCCTTCTCACATCCTAAGTCCTGACAAGATCCAATTAAAGTCCAACACATCATACCAAGCTCAACCTGTTGAGATCCTAGATCGTGGGGAGAAGACCTTGCGGAACAAGGTGATTCCGTTGGTTAAGGTGCTATGGCAAAGCATCGATTTGTTGGAAATCACTTGCGAAAAGGAACAAGACATGAAGGACGCGTACCTCGAATTATTTTGACGACACAGGTTAGTTCTTAATTTTGAGGAAAAAATTATTTTAAGGGTGGTAGAGTTGTAACATCCTACAAATTCCAAAATAAGAATTAGTGGTTCCTTAGAAGAGATTGAGAATTTAAGGGTTTGTAGGAATTCTAACAAGAGAAAAGGGAGAAGGATTCGAAAGCAAATTTTTAAAAGATTGGGAGAAGGACCTAATTGCAAAACTTAATGAGATGTTAAAATTTGACTAAAACTCCCATTTTCCTCTCCTCTCTCCCACGCCTTCTCACTCCATCTTCATTCTCAAAATTTCCTCTTCTTCTTCTTCCTCTCTTCTACTCTCATAGGGTTTGGATTTCAAGCCTAAATCAAGAGAAATCCTTCACCAACCTTGTCCATTGGAGCTTGGAGGAGCCATTTGTGAGCTTGAAAGAAGCCATTGAAGCACATAGGTAAGACATGCACACCCATTTCTTCATTTTGGGCCAAACCCCCATTCTTGAGGCAAATGGTCTCTCAACCCTATTCTTAACATGCAACCTTGCAAATGAGTCCCAATGGGTACTAATAACTTGCATTTGTGAAAATTAGGGATCATCAAGTCATTGGGTGAAGTTAGGGTTCTTGGGTACATTTGGAGAAGTCAAGGATTTTGGAGCTAAGCTTGAAAGGTAACCCCACTAAACCCCAAATTAGAATAGATAAGGAGTAGAAGTGGTGTGAAATATGATTTTGAGCTATGGTGCTAGGTATGATAGAAATAAGTTTAGACTTGTGAAATTTGATGACTTGGATTGGTTGCATGTGGTTGTTATTGAGCTTTTGAGAATGTATGTTAAAATAGGTTGTCATGTGTATATTACATGTTTGATAAATGGACTTGATGCATGTGGTTTGGTTGAAATGCTTATGTGTGTATGTTTGGATTATTGTATTGCATATGTGATGTTTGGTGAAAACTTGTTTGGTTTCCTTGCTTTTGGAAGTTGAGAGTGGGTGAGGAAGGTGTATATTGGGTATATGAATTGGATGTAGCATATTGTCAATTTGATTTGGGGGAATTGAGATGGGAGTTGAAGGAATAGCTTTTGAATGTGTAGGTAGGATGTAAACAAATGCTTCATTCCTTGTTTTCATAAATTTTGACATAGTTTGAGATGGATATTAGACCTATTTACAATTAAATTCTGATTTCGTGGCCTGAATAAAAGTTGTTGAAAATTTTATTATTTTTCCAATGCCACCAATTTCATGAGAATCCAATTTGTATATCTTGCGTTATGAACAAAACACTTAGAGCTGCCAAAATTGGGATTTTGACATTGACAAGTAAATTCCAGCGAAATTATATACTAGAAACAAATTGATTTAGATCTTAAGTTCTGAATTAAAGTTGTAGATAATTTTGTTAGCTTTCATTTTCCATTGATTTCACCCAATTTGGAGGTCTACAACTCAAGTTATGGTCAAAATAGCAGACTGCGCCAGTGTTGAGCGCCCAGGCGCTGGAACACAGAAAACACACAGTTTTGCATCGGTGATTGGCGCCCAGGCGCCAGGATAGGCGCCCAGGTGACAGAGCCCTGTAATTTGGCAGTTTTGCACCCAGTCGCAGCGCCTAGGCGACAAAATGGGCGCCCGGGCGACAGGACCCTGTTGTCTGGCAGTTTGTAACATATTTCTAGCGCCCAGGCGCCAGAATGGTCGGCCAGGCGATAGTGTCCTGTACCTTCTTGACCTATTTTTGTTTCTAAAATGCTTTGTAAGCTCAATTAACTTAGTTTTATGATAGGAATGTAAGGAAATAGGCTTATGGGACTTAATAACATGCATTAGGATTGTGAATTGAGATGGCAAGTTCCTTGATTTTGAATTATGAAATTGTCATGTGATGAATGATAAATGATGAATGATGAATGATGACTGTTGAATGCAAATTATATGAGTTGAATGTGAAATGCATGATAATACTTGATGTGAAAATGAAATTAAATGACAAGATAAGCTTTCTCCCATCAACGGATGTTGAGTAAACGAGTTGATTCCCACCGGTTACACACCGGGTAAGTGGACAAGCATGAAAAGATTGAGAATATAGGGTCTCCCAATGAATAGGGTAAGATGGCCTGAACTAGTAGGGTTGTCCGGTGACCAGGAAGATGGCCCGAAAGAAAGGTCTATCCCGATAAATAGGGTAAGGCAGTCCTAGGCTATCCCAGTGATTGGGGTAAGATAGCCCGACAGTTGATCACGGTAGGGACGCTTATCGTGGTCCCATGATTGAGCTCAAGCGCGCGTTACTGCCATGAGCCTAGGGAGGAGTCTTGTGCACGAGACTTCCGTAAAAGAATAAAGAAAATAAATGAATTAAGTATGATAATGAAAGATCATGGCATGCATACATTTATACTTGTCATTACATGCATTCAGTGTGAATATGTTGCATTTGATTGATTGTATGTGATAGGAACCAATTGGGGTGTTTTCCAGTTAGACTGACTGTAATATGGTATAAAAGTATTTTAAAAAATACCGGGGGTTACTCAGTTATATGTTTACATATAGCTGACGGTTACCATATTGCAGGAGACTCAGAAGATGAAGACTTCAGTGCTTGAAGACCTATTCCCTTATCTAGGTAGTATTTTAGATATTTTGATATGTATTTTGGGGTAGCCAACCCTTCCCAGTATTACGCTCCTTGGCTACCGTTATTGGACATGTTTCTCTCGCATGTAATAGATATTTAAACTTATTATCTTTCCCTATATGGACTAATGTATTTTAGTAGGGCATATGATAGTCCACCCTAAGACTAAGTAGTGTATGTACTCATATATGAGAGTTTCCTTTGCTAGTTACTTCGTATAAAATATTTTAAAAAAAAAACGTAGCCTTTAATTCCATTAGGTATTACAAGTGTATAGTATACGATTTTTGAAACAAATGTTGCAATTATAAAAATATAAAAAATGTTGTAAATTAAACTAGAAACTTCATGGTGAACAATACATTGTTTTCAAAAATTCAAATAATTTAATATTTTTCAAGTGTATAGAACATGATTTCTAGAAATAAATGTTGCAATTATAAAAATATAAACAATTGTGTAAATTAAGCTAGAAACTTCATGGGGAATATTACATTATTTTCAAATAAATCAAATAATTTAATAAATTTAAAATATGCGTTTTCATTTTAAAAGTAAAGAACACCCTAATTTTCAAGTCTATAGTACACGATTTCTAGAAACAAATGTTACAATTTTAAAAATATTAAAATTTTTATAAATTTATCAAGACACTTTATGGGGAACAATATATTGTTTTAAAAAATATCAAACAATTTAATAACTTAAAAATATGCATTTTCATTTTTAAAGTAAAAAACACCATATTTTTCAAGTGTATAGTACACGAATTCTACAAACAAATGTTGCGATTTTAAAAATATAAAAAAGTTGTGTAAATTAAGCTAGAAACATCATAGTAAACAATGCATTAATTTTGTAAAAAAATAAATAATTTAATAAATTTAAAATATACGTTTTTATTTTTTTTGTAAAAAACACAATATTTTTCAAGTGTATAGTACACGATTTCAAGAAATAAATTTTGATATTTTAAAAATATAAAAAAATAGTGTAAATTAAGCTAGAAACTTCTTGGTGAAAAATAAATTTTTGTAAAAAAAATCAAATAATTTAATAAATTTAAAATATGTGTTTTCATTTTTAAAGTAAAAAACACCCTATTTTTCAAGTGCATAGTACACGATTTCTAGAAACAAATGTTGATATTTTAAAAATATTAAATATAGTGTAAATTAAGCTAGAAACTTCATGGTGGACAATACATTGATTTCAAAAAAACCAAATAATTTAATAAATTTATAATATATATTTTCATTTTTTTAGTAAAAAACACCTCATTTTTCAAGTATATTGTACACGATTTCTAGAAACAAATGTTGATATTTTAAAAAAATAAAAAATAGTGTAAATTAAGCTAGAAACCTCTTGGTGAACAATACATTGTTGTAAAAAAAAATCAAATAATTTAATAAATTTAAAATATGCGTTTTTATTTTTTTAGTAAAAAACACCTCATTTTTCAAGTGTATAGTACATGATTTCTAGAAATAAATGTTGATATTTTAAAAATATAAAAAAATAGTGTAAATTAAGCTAAAAACGTCATGGTGAAAATATATTGTTGTCAAAAAAATCAAATTTAAAATATGCGTTTTCATTTTTTTCGTAAAAAACACCCTATCTTTCAAGTGTATAGTACACGATTTCTTGAAGCAAATGTTGATATTTTATTAATATAAAAAATAGTGTAAATTAAACTAGAAACTTCTTGGTGAACAATGTTGTCTAAAAAAAAAGTAATTTAAAAATTTAAAATATGCATTTTCATATTTAAAGTAAAAAATACCCTATTTTTCAAGTGTATAGTATGCAATTTCTAGAAATAAATGTTTTCAATTTTAAAAATATATAAAATTGTAAAAATTAAGCTAGAAACTTTATGGGGAGCAAAAGATTGTTTTAAAAAAATCAAATAATTTAATAAATTTAAAATATGTATTTTCTTTTTTAAAGTAAAAAACACCCTATTTTTCAAGTGTATAGTACAAGATTTCTCGAAACAAATGTTGCAATTATAAAAATATAAACAATTGTGTAAATTAAGCTAGAAACTTTATGGGGAATAATACATTGTTTTCAAAAAAATCAAAATATTTAATAAATTTAAAATTTGCGTTTTCATTTTTCTAGTAAAAAAACCTATATTTCAAGTCTATAGTACACTATTTTTGGAAAAAATGTTGCAATTTTAAAAATATAAAAATTTCTGTAAATTAAGCAAGAAACTCTATTGGGAACAATACATTGTTTTCAAAAAAACTAAATATATTAAAAAATTCAAAACTTTTGTTTTCATTTTTAAATTCCAAAAAACTCTATTTTTCAAGTGTATAGTACACGATTTTGAGAAACAAATTTCGCAATTATAGAAATATAAAAAAATTAGTAAATTAAACTAGAAACTTCATGGTGAACTATACATTATTTTCAAAAAAATCAAATAATTTAATATTTTTAAAATATGAATTTTCATTTTTAAACTAAAAAACACATTATTTTTCAAGTGTATAGAACACGATTTCTAGAAACAAATGTTGCAATTTAAAAAATATAAACAATTGTGTAAATTAAGCTAGAAACTTCATGGTGAACAATACATTGTTTTCAAAAAAATCAAATAATTTAATAAATTTAAAATATGTGTTGTCGTTTTTAAAGTAAAAAATATCCTATATTTCAAGTCTATAGTACACAATTTTTAGAAACAAATGTTGCAATTTTAAAAATAGAAAAAATTGTGTAAATTAAGCTATAAATTTTATTGGGAACAATACATTGTTTTCAAAAAAATTAAATATCTTAATAAATTTAAAATATCTGTTTTAATTTTTAAAGTAAAAAAGACCATATTTTTCAAGTGTATAGTACACGATTTTTAAAAACAAATGTTGAAATTATAAAAATATTAAAAATTTTGTAAATTAAATTT
The DNA here is from genome assembly GCA_037177725.1 of Cyamopsis tetragonoloba. NCBI lineage: Eukaryota > Viridiplantae > Streptophyta > Magnoliopsida > Fabales > Fabaceae > Cyamopsis > Cyamopsis tetragonoloba. The sequence continues at coordinate 59,009,952 of CM074122.1, read as the reverse complement.
GAAACTTCATGGGGAACAATACATTGTTTTCAAACAATTCAAAAAATTTAATAAATTTAAAATATGCGTTTTCATATTTAAAGTAAAAAACACCCTATTTTTCAAGTGTATAGAACACGATTTCTATAAACAAATGTTGCAATTTTAAAAATATAAATCAAATAATGTAAATTAAGCTAGAAACTTTATTGTGAACAATACATGGTTGTCAAATAAAATCAAATAATTTAATAAATTTAAAATGTGTTGTCATTTTCTATTAAAAAATACCCTATTTTTCAAGTGCATAGTACACGATTTCTAGATACAAATGTTGATATTTTAAAAATATTAAATATAGTGTAAATTAAGATAGAAACTTCATGGTGAACAATACAATGTTTTCAAAAAAACCAAATAATTTATAATATGCGTTTTCATTTTTTTAGTAAAAAAACCCTACTTTTCAAGTGTACAGTACACGATTTTTAGAAACAAATGTTGATATTTTAAAAATATAAAAAATAGTTTAAATTAAGGTATAAAATTCTTGGTGAACAATACATTGTTGTAAAAAAAATCAAATAATTTGATAAATTTAAAATATGCATTTTCATTTTTTTAGTAAAAACCACCTTATTTTTCAAGTGTACAGTACACGATTTCTAGAAACAAATGTTGATATTTTAAAAATATAAAAAATAGTGTAAATTAAGGTAGAAACTTCTTGGTGAACAATATATTGTTGTAAAAAAAATCAAATAATTTGATAAATTTAAAATATGTATTTTCATTTTTTTAGTAAAAAACACGTTATTTTTCAAATGTATAGTACACAATTTCTAGAAATAAATTTTGATATTTTAAAAGTATAAAAAAATAGTGTAAACTAAGCTAGAAACATCATGGTCAACAATACATTGTTGTCAAAAAAATCAAAAAATTTAATAAATTTAAAATTTGCATTTTCATTTTTATAGTAAAAACACCATATATTTCAAGTCTATAGTATACGATTTTTACAAAAAATGTTGCAATTTTTAAAATATATAAATTTCTGTAAATTAAGCTAGAAACTCTATTGGGACCAATACGTTGTTTTCAAAAAAATAAAATATATTAATAAATTCAAAATTTTTGTTTGCATTTTTAAATTCCAAAAAACCCACTTTTTCAAGTGTATAGTACACGATTTTTAGAAACAAATTTCGCAATTATAAAAATATAAAAAATATAGTAAATTAAACTAGAAACTTCATGGTGAACTATACATTGTTTTAAAAAAAATAAACTAATTTAATAAATTTAAAATATGCATTTTCATTTTTAAACAAAAAAATACCCTATTTTTCAAGTGTATCGAACATGATTTCTTGAAACAAATGTTGTAATTTTAAAAAAATAAACAATTGTGTAAATTAAGCTTTAAAATTTAAGGGGAACAATACATTGTTTTCAAAAAAATCAAATAATTTAATAAATTTAAAATATGTGTTTTCATTTTTAAAGTAAAAAACACCCTATATTTCAAGTCTATAGTACACAATTTTTAGAAACAAATGTTGCAATTTTAAAAATAGAAAAAATTGTGTAAATTAAGCTATAAACTTTATTGGGAACAATAAATTGTTTTCAAAAAAATTAAATATCTTAATAAATTTAAAATATGTGTTTTAATTTTTAAAGTAAAAAACACCCTATTTTTGAAGTGTATAGAACATGATTTCTATAATCAAATGTTGCAATTTTAAAAATATAAATAAAATAGTGTAAATTAAGCTAGAAATTTTATTGTGAACAATACATGGTTGTCAAATAAAATATAATAATTTAATAAATTTCAAATATGTGTTGTCATTTTTTATTAAAAAACACATTATTTTTCAAGTGCATAGTACAAAATTTCTAGAAGCAAATGTTGATATTTTAAAAATATTAAATATAGTGTGAATTAAGCTAGAAACTTCATGGTGACCAATACATTGTTTTCAAAAAAACCAAATAATTTAATAAATTTATAAAATATTTTGTCATTTTTTATTAAAAAACACCTTATTTTTCAAGTGCATAGTACACGATTTCTAGAAACAATGTTGATATTTTAAAAATATTAATCACAATATAAATTAAGCTAGAAACTTTATGGTGAACAATACATTGTTTTCAAAAAACAAAATAATTTAATAAATTTATAATATGTGTTTTCATTTTTTTAAATAAAAAACACCCTATTTTTCAAGTGTATAGTACATGATTTCTAGAAACAAATGTTGATATTTTAAAAATATAAAAAATAGTGTAAATTAAGTTTGAAACTTCTTGGTTAACAATACATTGTTTTAAAAAAAATCAAATAATTGAATAAATTTAAAATATGCGTTTTCATTTTTTTAGTAAAAAACACCTTATTTTTCAAGTGTATAGTACACGATTTCTAGAAATAAATGTTGATATGTTAAAAATATAAAAAAATAGTGTAAATTAAGCTAGAAACGTCATGGTGAACAATACATTGTTGTCAAAAAAATCAAATAATTTAATATATTTAAAATATGCGTTTTTATTTTTTTAGTAAAAAACACCCTATCTTTCAAGTGTATAGTACGCGATTTCTAGAAATAAATGTTTCAATTTTACAAATATATAAAATTGTAAAAATTAAGGTAGAAACTTTATTTGGAACAATAGATTGTTTTAAAAAAATGAAATAATTTAATAAATTTAAAATATGCATTTTCATTTTTAAAGTAAAAAACACCCTATTTTTCAAGTGTATAGTAGACGATTTCTAGAAACAAATGTTGCAATTTTAAAAATATAAACAATTGTGTAAATTAAGCTAGAAACTTTATGGGGAACAATACATTGTTTTCAAAAAAATCAAATAATTTGAATAAATTTAAAATTTGTGTTTTCATTTTTATAGTAAAAAACACCCTATATTTCAAGTCTATAGTACACGATTTTTAGAAAAAATGTTGCAATTTGAAAAATATTAAAATTTCTGTAAATTAAGCTAGAAACTCTATAGGGAACAATACATTGTTTTCAAAAAAATCAAATATATTAATAAATTCAAAATTTTTGTTTTCATTTTTAAATTCCAAAAAACCCTCTTTTTCAAGTGTATAGTACACGATTTTTAGAAACAAATTTCGCAATTATAAAAACATAAAAAAATTAGTAAATTAAACTAGAAACTTTATGGTGAAATATACATTGTTTTAAAAAAAATCAAATAATTTAATATTTTTAAAAAAATCATTTTCATTTTTAAACTAAAACACCCTATTTTTCAAGTGTATAGAACACGATTTCTAGAAACAAATGTTGGAATTTTAAAAATATAAACAATTGTGTAAATTAAGCTAGAAACTTTAAGGGGAACCATACATTGTTTTCATAAAACTCAAATAATTTAATAAATTTAAATTATGTGTTTTCATTTTTAAAGTAAAAAACACCCTATATTTCAAGTCTATAATACACAATTTTTAGAAACAAATGTTGCAATTTTAAAAATAGAAAAAATTGTGTAAATTAAGCTAGAAATTTTATGGGGAAAAATACATTGTCTTCAAAAAAATTAAATATCTTTATAAATTTAAAATATGTGTTTTATATTTTAAAGTAAAAAACACCCTATTTTTCAAGTGTATAGTACACGATTTTTAAAAACAAATGTTGCAATTATAAAAATATAAAAAATTTTCTAAATTAAAATTGAAACTTCATGGTGAACAATACATTGTTTTCAAAAAATTTAAAAAATTTAATAAATTTAAAATATGCGTTTTCATTTTAAAAGTAAAAAACACCCTATTTTTCAAGTGTATAGAATACGATTTCTATAAACAAATGTTGCAATTTTAAAAATATAAATCAAATAGTGTAAATTACGCTAGAAACTTTATTGTGAAGAAAACATGGTTGTAAAAAAAATCAAATAATTTAATAAATTTAAAATATGTGTTGTCATTTTTTTATTAAAAAACACCCTATTTTTCAAGTGTATAGTACATGATTTCTAGAAACAAATGTAGATATTTTAAAAATATTAAATATAGTGTAAATTAAGCTAGAAACTTCATGGTGAACATTACATTGTTGTCAAAAAATCAAATAATTTAATAAATTTATAATATGCGTTTTCATTTTTTTAATAAAAAACACCTTGATTTTAATGTGTTAATTTGCCCTCCCCTCCCCTCCTGTAACATCCCAAATTTCTAACCTTCTGGAATAGATTATTTAAATTCACAATTGCGTCCTTGAGGGAGGCTATTTTAGAAAAGATAAGGAATTTAGGGAACTAAAATGAATTATAAAGCATATAGGATTAGGGAAAAAGGACTAGGTCATTATATAAATACAACTAGACATTTTAAACGTAGCAAGGTGGACTTAGAGGACTAAAATATAAAATTAGAAAGTTGCAACTAAACCCTTGTGATTTTATTCATTTAATTTAAGTTGATTTGGAATTTTATTAAATTTTATAATGACAAGGACTTATTTTCAATTTTTAATAAATTAAAACTAGGGACTATCTTCATACCATGCGCCTTCCATCACCTAACCATGCACCCTCACATATACCCCTCCTCACTCACCTACACACACAAAACATAATCAATGAAAATTTTATAAAGTAGAGAGAGAAGGTGGCGAGAGAGAGGGAGAACTTGATGATGGCCACCACTTTGGATGGTTGCATGGTGGCCTTCCGGCCGCCGGTTGTTGCCGGAGTAGTTGAAGAAAATGATCCACGCGTCGGGAACTCCAATTCTACCAGTTTAGAATCTTCCATAGTGGAATTTAGAGATTGAGTTTAGAGCTCCAATTCTAAGGTAACCCCAAACTTAAAACCCCAAATTAGGCCAATTAGAAAATAGATGATGGTGTGATGTTAGGTTTTGGACTTGATTTGGTTAGATGACATGAATTTAGGTTGCATGGAAATTGGTGTTAAATTAACATGACATGTTTCTTGTGTTCTTGAAGTGTGAAGTTTATCTTGGTTGAATTGGTTCTATATGTATGGGGTTGATGCATTTATGTTGATTCTTTGTTTGGATATTGGATTGTGAATGTGAATGTATGAGAATGATCTTGATGATAATGTGAATTTGATGAAATTGGACTTTGGTCATCCTCGTTAATTGATCTTTGAGTGATTTATATTGAATTAGATGAAGTTAATATGATTTTGAAGAATTGAGATGGAAGGGAGGATTGAAATTTGTGAAAAGTTGATCAATACCATTTTCTCCTGTTTTGGAACAATTTTAAATGGATTTTTGAATTGATTTAAATTGGAAATTGACTTCGTGGTCTTCATAAGAGTTGTCGAGCATCCTCTTAGCTTTCAAATGCTTTTAGTTTCACCCAATTCGGAGGTCTACAACTCTAGTTATGATCAAATTACTAAGACAGAGTCTATTTGAAAGTATTTGTTTTGTTGGTTGCACATCTGTCAAAGATCACTATTTTTGACAATTAAACCTTTAGAACTAGGGTTTGTGGTCTTTGTAATAGTTGTAGAGAATCCGCTTAGATTTCAAATGCTTTTGGTTTCACTCAATTTGGAGGTCTACAACTTATGCTATGGCCAAAAGAAGAACATGGGTGCGCACACATTCCTGGGCTGTGCGCACAAGATTGTGTTTGACAACTTCTAAGTGTTTTCTACATCTTTTCTTCAACTTTCTTCATTCTTTCCTTCATTATTTAATCCCAATCCTCTAAAATCAATAGTTCTCCATTCTTTATTCCTACATGAACATAATCAAACAAAATGCAATGTAAATATAATGAATCCATTTCTAGGATAGGAATGAATGAAAATAGGTATATATGACTTATAAACATGCAATAGGATCATGGAAATGTTGTGGTATGTGTTATGACGTGTATGATGAATGTTTAATGCATGATAATGTGAAATGATAATGAATGAATCCCACCGGTAGTATACCGGGTAAGTGGACAAGCATGAAAATGAAGAAGTAGGGTCTCCCAAAAAATGAGGTTAAGATGGCCTGAAAATTTAATGACTATCCCGAAAGGGGTCAAGATAGTCATAGGCTATCCCGAAAGGGGTTAAGATAGCCTGGCAATGCCCCAGAGATTCAGGTAGGGACGCTTACCGGAGGTATCAATGAGCTCAAATTATGCCTTTCTGCCAAGGTACCTATGGTGGAGATCTAGTGCACTAGACTCCCGTTAAAAGATGAAAAGAAATGTAATGTGATTCAAAATGAATTGAAATAAAATGTAATGTGATTCAATATGAATTGAAATGAAATGTAATGTGATTCATGATATTCATGCATATAAATTAAATTGTATTTGTGTGTACTCCTTTGTTTGAATGTGTTATGGTATGTTAGGCTTGTATTGGGGAGATTTTCTAGTTAGACTGACTGCAATACTGATGTATAATGTTTTTAGTTAGACCGGGGGTTACTCGGTTATATATTTTTCATATAACTGACGGTCTCAGTATTGCAGGTATCAGAAGATTAAGGAGCTATAGCTACGGACGAGAAAAGTCTCAAGGTTTTCATAGGTATAACCATACATGGAGAACCTAAGCTTTATGTTCAAGTATTTATTTGTTCAGCTGGATAGGAATTCGTTTAAGTTAAAAAGGGCTGTAATTATTATTATTTATTGTGTAGTAAATTTTAGCTTCCGCTTGTATATGAAAAAAAATGGTCTACCAAATAAGTTGTTACATTTATGGTATCAGAGCAGTTTGATCCATCGGACTGTGATGATAATGAGTCGATAGTCAGCTGAACGATTAATATTCTTAACATATCTATTAGGAATGTCATAAGTTTCGAAGGAACATGCAGCTAATATTGAGTCTGATCAACTGAATATTGGCGCATGAGAGTAGAAGTTATGACTACTAATGGATAGGAATGATCTTTAAAGGGATTTTCTTCTTTTAGTATATTTCATGGAAAGTAGGATGAGACATTGGGATATAGGTGTACCGATGTTGTGACGGTAAGATATTAGGCCTGACCAGTTCAGTACCTTAGTTACGACGTTGATGCATTTGTAACCAATGGGTTCAAGTCACTAACCTAGAATGAGTACCGAGTAGAATATGTTTTAAGGACAAATGTGATTAGCCTTCTAAAATAGATAGCGGAAAATGGGTGTGAAGATTTTGTGAAATTAGGATCTGAATTCCTTAAACCCTCTTCCCTTTATAATTGTGATCGTGCGTAAGGGCCCTTGGTAAGGAAGCCAAGAGGCGGGAGAGACTAAGAGAGTCTGGTAGTGGTAATCTCATAACAACAAGTAAGGGGGGTTATGTGTATTCCTATTCAGATTCATGTTAGGAAGAGATACTCAATGGAAAATTGGTTAAGTATAGGAATAGACCACGTCATTAAAGCATGAGGAACTCCATCCCAGGTTCTTTCATTTAAGTTTCCTCTAGTTCCTTTTATGATTGACATTGACAAACTATCTACGTAAATTCTAGAAATCAAATTCTTTATCTTCTTTGGAAATTCACCAAGCCTAAATTAGAATTAATTTTGTGACTCGAGAAGTTTCATTGCTTATTATAAACCATTATATGCCTTCTTTCTTGGTGAACTAAGCATCGATTCTAATTTTACAGTCATGTATCCTTAGAGAGGTTCAAGAATGTATTTTCTTATATCGATTAAATTGATGTTCCTACATGTGGATACCTCTTATAGTAACTCTACTCCCTTCACATACACGTGAGATAACATTGTATCTTGAAATTTGTCCTCCTTGTGAGTTTTCTTTGAGATATAATCTAAGTTGCACTTAAGTTCAAGTTTTAGAAATCCTCTCTAATTGAGATGTATTAGGTTAGTTTTGTTAATTTAATCATTAAATGAAACAAGTCCTACACCTTAACTTATCACCAATCTTAGAATTGTTTGTTTTGGAACACTTTAGACACTAAGTATATCCTTACTCAAAGCTGAAAAGTTAGGAGCTAAGTATATTCAGTTTAGACTCCAATTCATATAGTGGACCCGAAGAAAAAAAAATTGTTGAATACTTTGCTACAACTTAGAGTTGATTTAGGACAACAACGAGAACTCTTAAATTCTTTCTGTGTGGGCATCCAGACACATTAACTTTCCCTCTGCTTGGTAGTATCAGGAACTCCTAATAAACAACAACTGCCATTAATTTTTTTTATCTAAATTCGATTCTCTAATTAAGACGCCTTTATCTGGTTATCCATTTAATCTTAGTCTAATTCTTATTATAAGATCTAGACAATGTTGTTTTACACCTGAGGGCTTAGAGATAAATCTTCCTTTTCTGATGCTAACTACGGAAGTTTTGGCAATCAATTTCCCTCATAATCTACCGGTATTTTTAATCACACTCTTAGACGCTCCTATACAAAGGATTCCCTAAGACATAGATCCCTTAAACATTTTTAGGTACTCTACGAAGACTAGAAACCACCCTTGTACCTTAACTAAGTTTGTTACACTCGTTGGTCATCTAAGAAAGTATGTCACCAAGTCGATAATCGAAAGGCAGTCAAATTTATTTCATCATGCCTACCCTGAGTTTCCCGTTTTCAGAACCATATTTCTCATGACCTCAAATCTCATTTAACTTTGAAGTTCTAGTCAGCATGTGAAATTCTTTCAAGCATTAGTGCAACATCACCGTTAAGGATTTCTTTGGTAATCTAAGCTCCGAAACCATTTTGATGGTTATCAAAATATCCTTATTTACGTTCAAGTTTCGATCCTTAGATGCAAGTTTCCTTGGAAGACGAATTAATCAGAGTGGCACAGCGAAAGCGTTAGAGGACTTCCTTGTAATATTCCATTTAGATTCTTAAGATTTGGAGTTTCCCAAAGTTTGAATCCATCTAAGTTTCTATCTATGCATTCAGTCCCTAACGGTACTGATTGTTAAGAGAATCCCTTTTAAGTCTCAATTTCAAATTTAACTTAGTTTTCCAAACTTTAATCCTATAAAGTTTAGACCAGTCCAACTACTCCTTGTAATTATCTGAATTTAAGCTTTTAGATAGTTTCCTTCACAGCTTCTTAGAGACTTGAACAACTCCGGTTTTCATATAGTTTCGGATTCCGGCTAAGCACCCCGACTACCTTGTAAATTCATGAGTTGTACTTATTCGCAGTTTAAGCTAAAGATAAGTTTAGCTTCACATTAAATCTCTAACTTAAATCCTTGTGAGGTTACATGAATTTCCTTGACATGATACACCGTTATTATAGTCATCAACTATAATGCCTCAACTAAAACAAATATGTGGGCGCTCAAATCAGTTCCCGATTTTCTCAATCCTGAGTTCTCACTTAAGTAAGGGGACAACGAACCCTTATTACATTGCCATTAATTCAGCCATTCTCTTTATATCATAGCAACAAGATCATAAATATCCGCGTTTAGAGACGCGTGCAAAAACACATCCTGATCCAATCTAATTCACATCAAAAACTTGAAATGAATTAATCGTCCTAAAATTAAAATGTTACCCTAAGAAGGAATAGGAAGTTTCCTTGATTCAAGTAGCCTTGCACGACACGTTCAAGAACTCTATGCTTCTTGTAATCAATTTCCATCCTCTCTATAACCAAGACACAACGGGTATACAAATTAGAACTTGAAACCAACTTGTACTAGAAAGATCAAGACTTGTAAAATTCTAACCCCTATTCTAAAACTAGAGTCTTAGTGACCATTTAGACCTTCTTTGAGAAATTCTAAATCTCGACAATGAATTAAGTTAATTCAAGTCATCCGTAGATCTCGTATCTTTCCAAAGCCTAATTCACAAATGAATGACACTATAGTTTGCTTCCCACCAGCTCAAGTTCCTCTCAAGCTAGAAAAAACATTAACCGCAACTTCTTTAGTTATGCCTATTTTATTTACTAAATCTATGAAAATTTATTTGGTACTTGATATCCGGCCTCATCAAGCCCAAATTGGGCAAGTCTTCCCAATAGTATCATTAATTATGGCGAAATGCTCTCGGAAAATAAAAGTCGAGTCTCAAGGGTAGACTTTGATTTTCCCAATATGCTTGAGGTCTATACACTACTTCTATCTTAATCTTTTTCAATTCCATGAGAGTGGATACCACAATTCTTAAACAAGGTCTTAAAATTATTCTTTCGAAAAATATAAGTGTTCACTCCATCGGTTTTAGAGCTTCCAGGTAGCCTTATAAACTCCAATGGGGTTTCTAGTGCGTCATACCACATTTTTCATTAAAGCTTACCCTACCAAATTCATGATATAAGTCGAAAACCTTACAAGTTCGATATGCGTTAAGTTGTGAACCCATAACTCTCTCAAGATATTTACGTTATGAAAGTTCCTTAAGCTAGGAATTAAAACGAATTGTGAGGACACAATTTTTTAAGGGGGGTGGAATTGTAACATCCCAAATTTCTAACCTTCTGGAATAGATTATTTAAATTCACAATTGCATCCTTGAGGGAGGTTATTTTAGAAAATATAAGGAATTTAGGGAACTAAAATGAATTATAAAGCATATAGAATTAGGGAAAAAGGACTAGTTCATGATATAAATACAACTAGACATTTAAAACGTAGCAAGGTGGCTTAGGGGACTAAAATATAAAATTAGAAAGTTGCAACTAAATCCTTGTGGTTTTATTCATTTAAATTAAGTTGATTTGGAATTTTATTAAATTTTATAATGACAAGGACTTATTTTCAATTTTTAATAAATTAAAACTAGGGACTATCTTCTTACCATGCCGCCTTCCCTCACCTAACCATGCACCCTCACATATACCCCTCCTCACTCACCTACACACACAAAACATAATCAATGAAAATTTTATAAAGTAGAGAGAGAGGGAGAACTTGATGATGGCCACCACTTTGGGTGGTTGCATGGTGGCCTTCCGGCCACCGGTTGCCGCCGGAGCAGTTGAAGAAAATGATCCACGCGTTGGGAACTCCAATTCTACCGGTTTAGAATCTTCCACAGTGAAATTTAAAGATTGAGTTTAGAGCTCCAATTCTAAGGTAACCCCAAACTTAAAACCCCCTATTAGGGCAATTAGAAAATAGATGATGGTATCATGTTAGGTTTTGGACTTGATTTGGTTAGATGACATGAATTTAGGTTGCATGGAAATTGGTGTTAAATTAACATGAAATGTTTCTTGTGTTCTTGAAGGGTGAAGTTGATCTTGGTTGAATTGGTTCTATATGTGTGGGGTTGATGTATTTATGTTCATTCTTTGTTTGGATATTGGATTGTGAATGTGAATGTATGAGAATGATCTTGATGCTAATGTGAATTTGATGAAATTCGACTTTGGTCATCCTTGTGAATTGATCTTTGAGTGATTTATATTGAATTAGATGAAGTTAATATGATTTTGAGGAATTGAGATGGAAGGGAGGATTGAAATTTGTGAAAAGTTGATCAATACCATTTTCCCCTGTTTTGGAACAATTTGAACTGGATTTCTGAATTGGTTTTAATTGGAATTTGACTTCGTGGTCTTCATAATAAGTGTAGAGCACCCTCTTATCTTTCAAATTCTTTTGGTTTCACTCAATTTGGAGGTCTACAATTCTAGTTATGACCAAAGTAGTAAGATAGGGTCTATATGAAAGTATCTATTTTGTTGATTGCACATCCCTGTCAAAGATGACTGTTTTTGACAATTAAACTTTTATAACTAGGTTTTGTTGTCTTCATAAGATTTGTAGAGCATCCGCTCAGCTTTCAAATGCTTTTTGTTTCACTCAATTTGGAGATCTACAACTTAAGTTATGGCAAAAATATGAACAAGGGTGCGCACACCTTCCTGGGCTGTGCGCACAAGATTGTGTTTGACAGCTTCTAAGGGTTTTCTACATCTTTTTTTCAACTTTCTTCATTCTTTCCTTCATTATTCAAGTCCAATCCTCTAAGATCAACACTTCTCCATGCTTTATTCCTACAAGAACATAATCAAACAAAATGAAATGAAATGATTATGATAAGTATAGTGTTATGAAATGAAATGAAAAGATCATGGCATGCATACATCCATACTTGTCATAGCATGCATTATGTATGAGTTGTTACATTGATTGTGGATTGAATTGTGTGTTAGGAATTAAATGGGGTGTTTTCCAGTTAGACTGACTTCGATATGGTATAAAACTGTTTTAAAAAATACTGGGGGTTACTCAGTAATATGTTTACATATAACTGACGGTTACCATATCGCAGGTATCAGAAGATTGTGAAGCGAAAGCCACATATGGGATGAGCTGTGGGGTTTTCTTAGGTATAGCCACACATGGTGAACCTAAGTCTCAAGTTCATATGTTAATTTGTTCAGTTGTATAGGAATTTGTAAAATTTGAAAGGGGTGTAATTATTATTATTATTATTAATTGTTGTAAATTTGAACTAAGCTTCCACTAGTGTTTTGAAAAAAAAAAGCAGACTCAAAAATTAAGGTGTTACAATAAAAAATTGCGTAAATTAAGCTAGAAACTTTATGGGGAACAATACATTGTTTTCAAAAAAATCAAATAATTTAATAAATTTAAAATACACGTTTTCATTTTTAAAGTAAAAAACACCCTATATTTCAAGTCTATATTAAACGATTTCTACAAACAAACGTTCCAATTTTAAAAATATAAAAAAATGTGTAAATTAAGCTAGAAACTTTATAGGGAACAATACATTGTTTTAGAAAAAATCAAATAATTTAAAAAATTCAAAATATGCGTTTTAATTTTTAAAGTAAAAAACACCCTATTTTTCAAGTGTATAGTACACGATTTCTAGGAACAAATGTTACAAGTATAAACATATTAAAACTTCTATAAATTAAGCTAGAAACTTCTTGGTTGTTATACACTATTTTCAAAAAAATCAAATAATTTAATAAATTTAAAATATGCATTTTTATTTTTAAAGTAAAAAACACCCTATATTTCAAGTCTATAGTACACAATTTTTAGAAACAAATGTTGAAATTTAAAAATATAAAAGATTGTGTAAATTAAGCTAGAAACTTTATTGGGAACAATACATTGTTTTCAAAAAAATTAAGTATATTAATAAATTTAAAATATGCGTTTTAATTATTAAAGTAAAAAACACCTTATTTTTAAAGTGTATAGTACACGATTTTTATAAACAAATGCTGCAATTATAAAAATATAAAATAATTGGTAAATTAAACTAGAAAATTCATAGTGAAAAATACATTGTTTTCCAAAGAATTAAATAATTTAATAAATTTAAAATATGCCATTTAATTTTTTTAGTAATAAACACCCTATTTTCCAAGTGTATAGTACACAATTTCTAGAAACAAATGTTGATATTTTAAAAATATAAAAAAATAGTGTAAATTAATCTAGAAACTTCATGATGAAAAATAAGTTGTTGTCAAAAAATAAAATAATTTAATAAATTTAAAATATGCGTTTTCATTTTTAAAGTAAAAAACACCTTATATTTCAGGTTTATAGTACACGATTTCTAAAAAAACAAATGTTGCAATTTTAAAAATATAAAAAATTGTGTACATTTAGCTAGAAACTTCATGGTAAACAATACATTGTTTTCAAAAAAATCAAATAATTTAATAAATTAAAAATATGTGTTTTCATTTTTTTAGCAAAAAACACACTATATTTCAAGTCTATAGTACACGATTTCTACTAACAAATGTTGATATTTTAAAAATATAAAAAATAAGTGTAAATTAAGCTTTAAACTTCATTGTGAACAATACATTGTTGTCAAAAAAATCAAATAATTTAATAAATTTAAATTACGCGTTTTCATTTTTAAATTAAAAAACACCCTATATTTCAAGTCTATAGTACACGATTTCTACAAACAAATGTTGCAATTTTAAAAATACAAAAAATTTGTGTAAATTAAGCTAGAAACTTCATGGTGAACAATACATTGGAGTCAAAAAAATAAAATAATTAAATAAATTTAAAATATGCGTTTTCATTTTTAAAGTAAAAATCATCCTATATTTCAAGTTTATAGTACACGATTTCTACAAACAAATGTTGCAATTTTAAAAATATGAAAAATTGTGTAAATTAAGCTAGAATATTCATGGTGAACAATACATTGTTGACAAAAAAATCAAATAATTGAATAAATTTAAAATATGCGTTTTCATTTTAAAAGTAAAAAACACCCTATATTTGAAGTCTATAGTACATGAATTCTACAAACAAATGTTGCAATTTAAAAAATATAAATAATTGTGTAAATTAAGCTAGAAACGTCATGGTAAAATATACATTGTTCTCAAAAAAATCAAATAATTTAATAAATTTGAAATTTTCGTTTTAATTTTTTTCGTAAAAAACACACTATTTTTCAAGTGTATAGTACACTATTTCTAGAAACAACTGTTGATATTTTAAAAATATAAAAAAATAGTGTAAATTAAGCTAGAAACTTCGTGGTGAAAAATAAATTGTTGTCAAAAAAATCAAATAATTGAATAAATTTAAAATCTGCATTTTCTTTTTTAAAATAAAAAACACCCTATATTTGAAGTCTATAGTACACGATTTCTACAAACAAATGTTGCAATTTTAAAAATGTGAAAAATTATGTAAATTAAGCTGGAAAATTCATGGTGAACGATAAATTGTTGACAAAAAAATCAAATAATTTAACAAATTTAAAATATGGGTTTTCATTTTTTTAGTTAAAAACACCCTATTTTTCAAATGTATAGTACATGATTTACAGAAACAAATGTTGATAATTTAAATATATAAAAAATAGCGTAAATTAAGCAAGAAACTTCTTTGTGAACAATACATTGTTGTCAAAAAAATCAAATAATTTAATAAATTTTAAATATGCGTTTTCATTTTTAAAGTAAAAAACACCCTATATTTGAAGTCTATAATACACTATTATTACAAACAAATGTTGCAATTTTGAAATATAAAAATTATGTAAATTAAGCTAAAAAATTCATGGTAAACAATAGATTGATCTAAAAAAAATTAAATAATTTAACAAATTTAAAATATGCGTTTTCATTTTCAAAGTAAAAAACACCTTATATTACAAGTCTATAGTACACGATTTCTACAAACAAATATTAAATTAAAAATATAAAAAATTGTGTAAACAAAGCTAGAAACATCTTGGTAAACTATACATTGTTGTCACAAAAATCAAATAATTTAATAAATTTAAAATATGCGCCTTCATTTTTTTAGTAAAAAACACACTAGATTTCAAGTGTATAGTAAACAATTTCTAGAAAGAAATGTTGATATTTTAAAAATATAAAAAATAAGTATAAATTAAGCTTGAAACTTCATGATGAACAATACATTGATTTAAAAAAAATTAAATAATTTAAAATACGCGTTTTCATTTTAAAGTAAAAAACATCCTATATTTCAAGTCTATAGTACACGATTTCTACAAACAAATGTTGCAATTTTTAAAATATAAAAAATTATGTAAATTAAGCAAGAAACTTCATGGTAAACAATACATTGATTTCAAAAAAAATTAAATAATTTAATAAATTTAAAATATGCGTTGTATTTTTTGAATTATAAAAACCCTATATTTCAAGTCTATAGTACACGATTTCTACAAACAAATGTTGATATTTTAAAAATATTAAAAATAAGTGTAAATTAAGCTTGAAACTATATGGTGAATAATACATTGTTGTTAAAAAAATCAAATAATTTAATAAATTTA
Organism: Cyamopsis tetragonoloba; assembly: GCA_037177725.1. Lineage (NCBI taxonomy): Eukaryota > Viridiplantae > Streptophyta > Magnoliopsida > Fabales > Fabaceae > Cyamopsis > Cyamopsis tetragonoloba. Next base: position 58,994,204 of record CM074122.1, on the reverse strand, counting down.
AAATTTTCATTTTCATTTTTAAAGTAAAAAACACCCTATATTTCAAGTCTATAGTACACGATTTTTACAAACAAATGTTGCAATTTTAAAAATATAAAAATTGTGTAAATAAAGCTAGAAATTTAATGGTGAGAAAGACATTGTTCTCAAAAAAATCAAATAACGGAATATAATTAAAATATGTGTTTTCATCTTAAAAGTAAAAAACATCCTTTATTTCAAGTCTATAGTACACGATTGCTACAAGTTTCAATTTTAAAAATATAAAAAATCCTGTAAATTAAGCTAGAAACTTAATGGTAAATAATACATTGATTTCAAAAAAAATTAAATAATTTACTAAATTTAAAATATGCGTTTTCATTTTTTTAGTAAACAACAACCTACTTTTCAAGTGTATAGTACACGATTTCTAGAAACAAATGTTGATATTTTAAAAATAAAGGAAAATATTGTAAATTAAGCTAGAAACTTCATGATTAAAAATACATTATTGTCAAAAAAATAACTAATTTAATAAATTTAAAATATGTGTTTTCATTTTTAAAGTAAAAAACACCCTATATTTAAAGTCTACACAATTTCTACAAACAAATTTTGCAAATTTAAAAACATAAAAATTGTTTAAATTAAACTAGAAACTTTATGGTAAACAATACATTGTTGTCAAAAAACTCAAATAAATTAATAAATTAAAAATATGCGTTTTCATTTTTTTATAAAAGCAATATTTTTCAAGTTTATAGTACACGATTTCTAGAAACAAATGTTAATATTTTAAAATATAAAAAAATAGTGTAAATAAAGCTAGAAACTTCATGGTGAAAAATACATTGTTGTCAAAAAAATCAATTAATTGAATAAATTTAAAATATGCGTTTTCATTTTTAAAGTAAAAAACACCCTATATTTCAAGTCTATAGTACACAATTTCTACAAACAAATGTTGCAATTTTAAAAATATAACTGTGTAAATTAAGATAGAAACTTCATGGTAAACTATACATTGTTGTCAAAAAAATCAATTAATTGAATGAATTTAAAATATGCATTTTCATTTTTAAAGTAAAAAACACCCTATATTTCAAGTCTGTACACGATTTCTACAAATTTATGTTGCAATTTTAAAAATATAAACATTCTATAAATTAAGCTAGAAACTTCAAGGTAAATTAAAAATTGTTGCCAAAAAAATAAAATAATTTAATAAATTTAAAATATGCGTCTTCATTGTTTTAGTAAGAAACACACTATTTTTCAAGTGTATAGTACACAATTTCTACAAACAAATTTTGCAAATTTTAAAATATAAAAATTGTTTAAATTAAACTTGAAACTTTATGGTAAACAATACATTGTTGTCAAAAAACTCAAATAAGTTAATAAATTAAAAATATGCGTTTTCATTTTTTTTGTAAAAGCACTATTTTTCAAGTTTATAGTACACGATTTCTAGAAACAAATTTTAATATTTTAAAATATAAAAAAATAGTGTAAATTAAGCTAGAAACTTCATGGTGAAAAATACATTGTTGTCAAAAAAATCAATTAATTGAATAAATTTAAAAAATGCGTTTTCATTTTTAAAGTAAAAAACACCCTATATTTCAAGTCTATAGTACACGATTTCTACAAACAAATGTTGCAATTTTAAAAATATAAAAAATTGTGTAAATTAAGCTAGAAACTTCATGGTAAACAATAAAATGATTTCAAAAAAAATTTACATAATTTAATACATTTAAAATATGTGTTTTCATTTTTTTAGTAAAAAACACACTATTTTTCAAGCGTATAGTACACGATTACTAGACACAAATTTTGATATTTTAAAAATATAAAAAATAAGTGTAAATTAAGCTAGAAACTTCATGGTGAACAATCCATTGGTGTCAAAAAAAAAAATAACTAAATAAATTTAAAATATGCGTTTTCATTTTTAAAGTAAAAAACACCCTATATTTCATGTTTATAGTATACGATTTCTACAAACAAATGTTGCAATTTTAAAAATATAAAAAATTTTGTAAATTAAGATAGAAACTTCATGGTAAACTATACATTTTTGTAAAAAAAAATCAATTAATTGAATAAATTTAAAATATGCGTTTTCATTTTTAAAGTAAAAAACACCCTATATTTCAAGTCTATATAGTACACGATTTCTACAAACAAATGTTGCAATTTTAAAATATAAAATTTGTGTAAATTAAACTAGAAACCTTATGGTAAACAATACATTGTTGTCAAAAAAACTCAAATAAATTAATAAATTAAAAATATGCATTTTCATTTTTTTAGTAAAAAGCACACTATTTTTAAGTATATAGTACACGATTTCTAAAAACAAATATTAATATTTTAAAAATATAAAAAAATAGTGTAAATTAAGCTTGAAAATTCTTGGTGAAAAATACATTGTTGTAAAAAAAATCAATTAATTGAATAAATTTAAAATATGCGTTTTCATTTTTAAAGTAGAAAACACCCTATATTTCAAGTCTATAGTACACGATTTCTACAAACAAATGTTGCAATTTTAAAAATATAACTGTGTAAATTAAGATAGAAACTTCATGGTAAACTATACATTGTTGTCAAAAAAATCCATTAATTGAATAAATTTAAAATATGCGTTTTCATTTTTAAAGTAAAAAACAACTTATATTTCAAGTCTATATAGTACACGATTTCTACAAATTAATGTTGCAATTTTAAAAATATAAACATTCTATAAATTAAGCTAGAAACTTCAAGGTAAATTAAAAATTGTTGCCAAAAAAATAAAATAATTTAATAAATTTAAAATATGCTTCTTCATTGTTTTAGTAAGAAACACACTATTTTTCAAGTGTATAGTACACAATTTCTACAAACAAATTTTGCAAATTTAAAAATATAAAAATTGTTTAAATTAAACTTGAAACTTTATGGTAAACAATACATTGTTGTCAAAAAACTCAAATAAGTTAATAAATTAAAAATAAGCGTTTTCATTTTTTTTTAAAAGCACTATTTTTCAAGTTTATAGTACACGACTTCTAGAAACAAATTTTAATATTTTAAAATATAAAAAAATAGTGTAAATTAAGCTAGAAACTCCATGGTGAAAAATACATTGTTGTCAAAAAAATCAATTAATTGAATAAATTTAAAAAATGCGTTTTCATTTTTAAAGTAAAAAACACCCTATATTTCAAGTCTATAGTACACGATTTCTACAAACAAATGTTGCAATTTTAAAAATATAAAAAATTGTGTAAATTAAGCTAGAAACTTCATGGTAAACAATACAATGATTTCAAAAAAAATTTAAATAATTTAATACATTTAAAATATGTGTTTTCATTTTTTTAGTAAAAAACACACTATTTTTCAAGTGTATAGTACACGATTACTAGACACAAATTTTGATATTTAAAAATATAAAAAATAAGTGTAAATTAAGCTAGAAACTTCATGGTGAACAATCCTTTGGTGTCAAAAAAAAATAACTGAATAAATTTAAAATATGCGTTTTCATTTTTAAAGTAAAAAACACCCTATATTTCATGTTTATAGTATACGATTTCTACAAACAAATGTTGCAATTTTAAAAATATAAAAAATTGTGTAAATTAAGATAGAAACTTCATGGTAAACTATACATTGTTGTAAAAAAATCAATTAATTGAATAAATTTAAAATATGCGTTTTCATTTTTAAAGTAAAAAACACCCTATATTTCAAGTCTATATAGTACACGATTTCTACAAACAAATGTTGCAATTTTAAAATATAAAATTTGTGTAAATTAAACTAGAAACCTTATGGTAAACAATACATTGTTGTCAAAAAAACTCAAATAAATTAATAAATTAAAAATATGCATTTTCATTATTTTAGTAAAAAACACACTATTTTTCAAGTGTATAGTACACGATTTCTAAAAACAAATATTAATATTTTAAAAATATAAAAAAATAGTGTAAATTAAGCTTGAAAATTCTTGGTGAAAAATACATTGTTGTCAAAAAAATCAATTAATTTAATAAATTTAAAATATGCGTTTTCATTTTTAAAGTAGAAAACACCCTATATTTCAAGTCTATAGTACACGATTTCTACAAAAAAATGTTTCAATTTTGAAAATATAAAAAATTGTGTAAATTAAGATAGAAACTTCATGGTAAACTATACATTGTTGTCAAAAAAATCAAATAATTTAATAAATTAAAAATATTAGTTTTAATTTTTTTATTAAAAAATGCATTATGTTTCAAGTGTATAGTACACGATTTCTAGAAACAAATGTTGATATTTTAAAAATATAAAAAATAAGTGTAAATTAAGCTAGAAACTTCATGGTAAACTATACATTGTTGTCAAAAAAATCAATTAATTTAATAAATTTCAAACATGCGTTTTAATTTTTTATTAAAAAACACATTATTTTTCAAGTGTATAGTATACGATTTCTAGAAACAAATTTTGATATTTTAAAAATAACAAAAATAAGTGTAAATTAAGCTAGAAACTTCATGTTGATTAATACATTGTTGTCAAAAAATTCAAATAATTTAATAAATTTAAAATATCGGTTCTCATTTTTAAAATAAAAAATACCCTATATTTCAAGTCTATAGTACACGATTTGTAAAACTAAATGTTGCACTTTTAAAAATATAAAAAATTATTTTAATTAAGCTAGAAACTCCATGGTAAACAATACATTGATTTCAGAAAAAATTAAATAATTTAGCAAGTTTAAAATATGCATTTTAACTTTTTATAAAAAAACACACTATTTTTCAAGTGTATAGTATACGATTTCTACAAACAAATGTTGATATTTTAAAAATATAAAAAAAATAGTGTAAATTAAGCTAGAAACTTCATGGTGAACAAAAAACTGTTGTCAAAACAATCAAATAATTTAATAAATTTAAAATATGCGTTTTCATTTTTAAAGTAAAAAATATCCTATATTTCAAGTCTATAATACACGATTTCTACAAACAAATGCTGCAATTTTTAAAATATAAAAAATTGTGCAAATTAAGCTAGAAACTTCATGGTAAACAATACATTGTTGTTAAAAAAATTAAATAATTTAATAAATTAAAAATATGCGTTTTTATTTTTTTAGTGAAAAACACACTATTTTTTAAAGTGTATTGTACACGATTTCTAGAAACAAATATTGATATTTTAAAAATATAAAAAAATAATGTAAATTAAGCTAAAAACTTCATGATGAAATATACATTGTTGAAAAAAAAATCAAATAATTTAATAAAATTAGAATATGCGTTTTCATTTTTTTAGGAAAAAACACACGTTTTTTTGAAGTGTAGAGTACACGATTTCTAGAAACAAATGTTGATATTTTAAAAATATAAAAAAAACATTGTAAATTAAGCTAGAATATTCATGGTGAACAATACATTTTTGTCAAAAAAATCAAATAATTTAATAAATTGAAAGTATGAACTTTCATTTTTTTAGTAAAAGACACACTATATTTCAAGTGTATAGTACACGATTTCTAGAAAGAAATGTTGATATTTTAAAAATATAAAAAATAAGTGTAAGTTAAGCTTGAAACTTCCTGGTGAACAATACATTGATTTAAAAAAAAATTAAATAATTTAATAAATTTAAAATATGCGTTTTCATTTTTAAAGGAAAAAAATCCTATATTTCAAGTCTATAGTATACGATTTCTACAAACAAATGTTGCAATTTTTAAAATATAAAAAATTATGTAAATTAAGCTAGAAACTTCATGGTAAAAAATACATTGATTTTAAAAAAATTTAAATAATTTAATAAATTTAAAATATGCATTGTTATTTTTAAAGTAAAAAACACCCTAAATTCAAGTCTATAGTACACGATTTCTACAAACAAATTTTGCAATTTTTGAAATATAAAAAAGTAGTGTAAATTAAGCTAGAAAATTCATGGTGAACAATACATTGTAGTCAAAAAAATCAATTAATTTAATAAATTTAAAATATGCGTTTTCATTTTTAAAGTAAAAAACTCCCAATATTTCAAGTCTATAATACACGATTTCTACAAACAAATGTTGCAATTTTAAAAATATAAAAAATTTTGTAAATTAAGCTAGAAACTTCATGGTAAACAATATATTGTTGTTAAAAAAATCAATTAATTTGATGGTGAGGAACAACCTTTGGAGAGGTAGGAGATCCAAAAGAAATATAATGATGGTGGTGGTGGCTGATTAATGATGAGAGGGAAAGGGATGTGAGGCTGCCTTCTTCTCTTGGTGACTTATGAAATGAATGAATTGTATTGAAGAGTGAGGAAAGTAAAAGAGTTAGAGTGGGGAGAGTGAGAGGTGGCGTGGGATTGAAGGGAAATGGGAAAAGAGAGGGAGTGAGTTATTGTGTGTGGGTGATCTCAAAGTGGTGTGGGGAAATTCTTTAAAAATTGAACCCAAGCTCCTCCTAAATTCTTTAATTGCAAATGAAATACTCAGGGACTAAAATGTGATTTTTTTTTGGGGATGTTACATCCGTTGTCCAAGGAAGCGTCCCTCCTTGAACCCTCAACCTGTCCGGTCAAACACCCGAAGGTGCATATGCAATCCATTTTGTTCATGAATGACAATGCCTGAGCCAATGCAATATCAATCTCAATCTCTTCCTCAGACCAAGACCTTAACCCATACTCTTGATAAGAGGAGAGTTGATCATATGTTGCATTGGTTTCTCATATTCATCATAGACTAATCATATTTAAAAAATATACATCATTCATCACATACAAAAGGCAATCATTCATACTCAACATCATACAATCACATGTTTCTTTGCATGGTTCTAAAGCATTGTGGCCTAATTCCATCTATTCCAACCTTAGAACATGTCCATGGAGGGGTTCAATGCATTTGAAAGATAAAACAGGTCAGGAAGGTACAGAGGGCTCTGGCGCTTGAGCGCCCATTCTGGCGCTTGAGCGCCAGTCACTGACAGCCAAATTTGAGTTTTTATCAAAACTGCATCCTCTTGGTATTTTGGGCATAAATAGAGTTGTAGACCTCCAAATTGAGTTAAACCAAGTGTGTTTGAAAGCTAAGAGGATTGTATACGACTCTTATGAAGACCACAAAACCCAGTTCTAAACATTTGATTTCCAAAAAAAAACCATCTTTGACAGGGAAACACAATTAACAAAACAGATACGTCATAATTGACCCTGTCTCAGTAATTGGGTCATAATTAGAGTTGTAGACTTCCAAATTGAGTGAAACCAAAATAATTGGAAAGATAAGAGGATTGTCTACAACTCTTATGAATACTACGATGATCAATTCTTAATAAAAATAGTTCTAATTTCAGTTCAAATTCACGGCATTACTACTCAGAATTTCCTCAAAATCATGCCCTGTTTCTAACCAACCTAAACCTTAAACCCAATTCAACTTCCAAAACCATAAACCCATCTATGTGAGCCATTTCATCAAACATCAAATGTGCATTCAAACATTACAATCACAATTACAAGCAACATACTATCATAGGAACAAAACAACCAATTTCATCAATCATCAAGACAATTTACATGATTTCAAACCAAAATCACAATTTGCATCACTCAATTCATCCTACCATTCACAATTTCCAGCTAGCTATACTATTGGGGTTTTGGGGTTACCTTTCAAAACTCCTCTTGCCCTTGCTCTTGAAGTTCTCCTCTAAGGTTTGGAATTCAAATCCAACACCTCTTTTCCCTTTCCTTTAGCTTGCTCCTTGGGTTCCTTTGGTGTTCCTAAGTAGTATTGATCACACACCCAAATGAGTAGAGGAGAAAGAAACCATGAATTGGAAGAGTTGAAGAGGAATTGCTTACCAATACTTGAAATTCAATGGAAGATTAAGCCTAAGAACTCCAAAATTCCCACATGCAAGGCCATAGATGGAGAAGGTGGGTGGAAGGTTTCTAGAGAGAAGGAGGAGAATTTGAGATGTTAGAGAGAGGGAGAAAGAGTTGGCGTATGTTAGGGAAGAAGGGGGAAAATGAAATTCCTCTCTAGTGGTTCCCTACTAAATTAAGTGGGAGGGGCTATTTAGCAAATTTTTAAAATATTGTAAGTAGGTCCCTCCTTTTATTTTTGTTCTATTTTAACCCAATTTCCTAATACTTAGTACTCAATCTAAGCATGTACCATTTAATTAATTGGGATGTTACAATTCTCCTCCCCTTAAATTTAATTTTGCCCTCAAAATTAAACTTACCAATTCTCAAACAGCTCTGGACACGACTCCCGCATATTATGTTCCTTCTCCCATGTTGCTTCAGTTGAGTTCAAGCTTTGCCAAATCACCTTTACTAGAGGTATGGTCTTGTTCCTTAGGGTTTTCAGGCTATGATCCACAATCTCAATCGGTTTTGATTGGTAAGACAAATCATCTTCTAATTTTACTGTTTCGTGGTGTAAGACATGGGATGGATCGGGAATGTACTTGCGAAGTTGAGAGACATGAAAAACATCATGCATGTTGGAAAGATTAGGGGGAAGAGCAAGCTGATATGCGACAGGACCGACGCGTTTTATAATTTGGAAAGGCACTATGAATCGGGAATGTAGTTTTTTTGGCTCAGAGAGCTCGTCCAACTCCTGTGGTGGAAGTGGCTTTCAAGAATACATGTTCTCCCTCTTCAAACTCAAGTGGCTTTCGCCTTTGGTCCGCATAACTCTTTTGCCGACTTTGAACAATTCGAAGCCTTTCCCATATTTCCCTAATTCTCTCAGATGTTTCCCTAACCATCTCTGGTCCCAATAGAGAATTCTCGCCTACCTCATACCAACATAAAGGTGACCTACACTTCCTGCCATATAACGCCTCATACGGTGCCATGCCAATACTAGAATGGTAACTGTTATTGTAGGCAAACTCAATCAGGGGTAGTGTCTCGCTCCAGTCTCTCTTCTCATCAAGAACACACGCCCTCAACATATCCTCTAAGGTTTGTATAGTTCGTTCATATTGGCCATCCGTTTGGGGGTGGTATGCGGTGCTAAGACTCAATCTAGTCCCAAAATCCCTTTGCAACACCCCCCAAAACCTAGAGGTAAATTTTGGGTCCCTATCCGACACGATGCTGAGGGGTGCCCCGTGAAGTCTAACTATCTCTCTAACATACAGACGAGCATACCTATCCACGGGGTAATTGGCTTTAACGGGTAAGAAATGAGCAGATTTCGTAAGCCTATCCACAATGACCCATATGGAATCGAATCTGGTTTGGGTCCTAGGCAACCCGACAATAAAATCCATTGGCACGCTTTCCCATTTCCATTCAGGTATTTAAGTGGTTATAACTCCCCCGAGGGTCTTTGGTGTTCGATCTTTATCCGTTGACAAGCGAGGCACTTGGCTACAAAAAGAGTGATATCCTTTTTCATTCCCGGCCACCAAAACATTTTCTTTAAATCTTGATACATCTTTGTGATACTGGGATGAAAAGAGTATATGCTTTTGTGGCCTTACTCTAATATCGTCTGTTTAAGGCCATCATTGTCAGGGATAACAATCCTACCATGAAACAAAATTACCCCATCACTTGTTTCGGAAAAACCGGGTTGACCCCTCTTTTGCAAAACATCCTCGTTCTCAAGTTGGGCTACCTTAATTCTCTCCCGAAGCTCATTCCTTATTTCTAACTTGGTTAAATACAAACTCATGGCTCTCATGGAGACATCAAGGTGAAGATCCCTAAATTTCTCTAACAGTTCCAATTCATGAATCATCATGGAGGATATATGCAAGGATTTTCGACTTAAAGCATCGGCTACCACATTGGCCTTACCGGGGTGGTATTTTAACTCAAAGTCGTAGTCCTTAAGAAATTCCATCCACCTCCTTTGTCTCATATTCAATTCCTTCTGGTCAAAGAGGTACTTGAGACTCTTATGATCACTAAAGACTTCAAACCTTACTCCATAAAGATAATGCCTCCATATTTTCAACGCGAAAACGATCGCGACCAATTCAAGATCATGGGTAGGGTAATTCCCTTCATGTGGCCTTAATTGTCTAGAGGCATAGGCCACTACACCCCTACTTTGCATCAAGACACATCCTAAACCCATTTTAGAGGCATCACAATATACTTGGAAGTCTTTAGACACATTGGGAATCACTAACACCGGGGTGGTTGTCAATTTATCCTTAAGGGCTTGGAAACTTTCTTCGCACTTCTCATTCAATTCAAATGGTACTCCCTTGCGTGTCAACTTGGTTAACGGGAGAGCCAATTGGGAAAAGCCCTTAATAAACCTTCGGTAGTACCTGGCTAATCCTAGGAAACTTCGGACCTCGGTAACTGTCGTGGGAGGCTCCCACTTAGTCACTGCTTCAACTTTGCTAGGATCTACCGCTACCCCTCTCTTATTGATCAGATGTCCTAAGAATTGGACCTCTTCTAACCAAAATTCACACTTGTTTAACCTGGCATATAATTGCTTATCCTTAAGGGTTTGCAAGACAATCCTCAAGTGCTCTTCGTGTTCTTCCCGGGACTTGGAATAAATCAAAATGTTATCTATGAAAACCACCACAAACCGATCAAGGTACAGTCTAAAAATACGGTTCATGTAATCCATAAAAAATGTCAGAGCGTTTGTAATTCCAAAAGGTACAACTAAGTATTCATAGTGTCCATACCTTGTTCGAAAGGTGGTTTTCATAACTTCATCTTGTCTAATCCTTATCTGGTGAAACCCTGACCTCAAATCTATCTTAGAGAAGACCGATGCTCCCCTCAATTGATCTAACAAATCATCTATCCGGGGAAGCGGGTACTTGTTCTTCACAGTCAACTTATTTAACTCCCAGTAATCAACACATAACCTCAGACTCCCATCCTTTTTCTTAACTAACAAAACAAGGGGCTCCCCATGGTGACACACTAGGTCTAATGAATTGCTTCTCTAACCAACCCTCTATTTGTTTCTTTACCTCAGCCAATTCTAAGGGGGACATCCTATATGGAGCTTTAGACACTGGCCCGGCACCTGAAACTAACTCAATAGAAAACTCTACTTCCCTTTCTGGTGGTAAGGTAGTTATATCATTAGGAAACACCTCAGAAAATTCATTAACTATGGGAATTGCTTCTATGCTCAAACCGGATTTCATCTCAGCTAAGGAACGGAGCATGTATCCTTGAATACTACTTACCGACAGGAATCGTACATCATCAAAAATAGAAGAGTGGGAACAGGAAATATCTTTATCAGTAGGAGGAATGAATACAACTTTATTCGCACAATCAAGAACAACGTTATGGAAAGACATCCAATCCATCCCCAAAATTATGTCAATGTTACTTAGAGGTAAACAGAACAAGTCTAAACAGAAAGTTCTACCTTGATAAATCAAGAAACACGAGGTACATACAGACGAAGTGGACACTTTACCCTCAGCAGGAGTGGAAACAGTCAATTTAAAAGGAAGTTTTGAAATAGGAAGATTCAGTCTATTGGCACAATCATAAGAGATGAAAGAATGAGTGGCACCCGAATCAAATAATAAAATTACAGAATCATTGTTTACCAAACACTCACCTTGAATGAGATTATCAGATTCACTAGCCTTTTTACCACTTAAGGTATATACCCTCCCTTGTGTTGGTGGTTGTGATCTGGTAGCGTCCTTGTTCTTCCTGAGTGAACACTGATAAGCCATGTGTCCCTTCTTCTTGCAATAATAACACATTCCAGAGTTCTTCAAACACTCCCCATGGTGATATTTTTCGCAATTCTTGCAAAGAGGAGCTGGCCCGGAAGGGGTCTTAGTAGTTTGCTTTTCCTTAACATATTTCCCCTTTTGCTTTGTCTCTCGGGAACCTTGTTCCTCCCGTTTCCGCTTCCAATAATTTCCTTGCTTGTTCATGTTAACCTCACCTAAGGATTGTTCGGCTAGGCGACATTTGCGGACAAGGGTTGGGTAATGTCGGATTTCTTGAGTAACTACTTGATTCCGAATCTCCAGTCTTAATCCTTGCTCAAATCTCTTTGACTTCCATGCATCATGAGGTTGGTTCCTTAGGTTGTTGGAATAACGGGCTAGCTCTTCAAATTTTGCCACATATTGGCCTATGCTCATCTCCCCTTGCTTGAGTTCTAAAAATTATATCTCTTTTTGATCCTTAAGATTTGAAGGGAAATAGTTTTCTAGGAAGGCACCCCGGAAGAGTTCCCACGTGACTGGCGTTTCGGACTCTTCCATCTGTTGCCGGTACTCATGCCACCAATGTTCCGATTCCCCATGCAACTTGTACGTAGCCAAGTCCACCTTTTGTGGGTCTGTACACCTCATGACCCTAAAGATACGCTCCATGTGTTGGAGCCACCTTTCCGCGGCCATAGGATCGGGGTCTCCTAAGAATGCTGGCGGGTCGTGGGACTTAAACTTTTCATAATGATCGTCTCGAGCACGAGATTCCATCATCCTAGTCATGGCTTGGGCCATTTGTTGCATCAAGGGTGTGTCGGTCGGCCCTGGTGGAATTGGAGCATCGGGGTTTGGTTCTTGATTTGCTTGGTTCGCCCTTGGCGGTCTCCCTGGCCTCCTGGGTGGCATATCTCCTGCATACAAATACACATATATTGAGTTGATCAGTCTCAATATTAGTGGTTTTGTAATTAAAAGTATATGTTTACCAAGAAGCGGAATGAGACTCAAAGTACCACACCAACTAGCCTACTGTAACTCTCACGGTCCGGATGGTTCGAACCGCTCTGATACCAAATTGTAACACCCTAATAATTGAGCTCCCATAACTAATAGAAATCACATATCTTAAGTAAGTGTACATAGGCGTAGTCTGTACATTATGTGACTCTAGTTCGTGGAACTACTACACTAATACATATTACACATATAGTGAGAGTTACATATAATCTATTTGGCTTAAGTTTATACAACTGAGTCTAACAAAATAAAATTGGAAGATCCATCATAACAAAATATTACAATGAGATTTATCAAAACAAAAGCCAGATATTTTCTTGAAACATTTCTTCTACTTCTTGGCTCTTACTCTTGTGTCTCAAGAATCACCTGCAACACTGTAACCGTGAGATACATGCTTTGACATATATCTCAATAACCCTCAGTTGTCTAAAACATGTTCAAATAGTGTCACAGGCAACAAGTTGCAAACCCTTCCCAATTTTATAGCTAAGCAACTATAACATTCAAGCATCTAATTTACCATTACAATGCAATTTCAAATCATAGAGTCAATGAAATGCAATGCTATGCATGATTTCCTTTATCATTAGTTCTGTGTCGACAGTCCGCACTCTCAATGGAGATCTCCGTTGTCCAAGGAAGCGTCCCTCCTTGAACCCTCAACCTGCCCGGTCAAACACCCGAAGGTGCATATGCAATCCATTTTGTTCATGAATGACAATGCCTGAGCCAATGCAATATCAATCTCAATCTCTTCCTCAGACCAAGACCTTAACCCATACTCTTGATAAGAGGAGAGTTGATCATATGTTGCATTGGTTTCCCATATTCATCATAGACTAATCATATTTAAAAAATATACATCATTCATCACATACAAAAGGCAATCTGAAATTCCTACATGCATGTGTTCCATATGATCCACTTGAGTTGCTTGAAGCCACATGCATCACCATTTTACCCATTAGGAACATTAGCAAGCAAAAATTAGTGGCTTATAGTGAAGGAACCATGAGAGGAGAGGAAGAAAGGAGTGGGAAGACTTACATGCATCCCTTGGAACTTTGATGGTGAGGAACAACCTTTGGAGAGTTAGGAGATCCAAAAGAAATATAATGATGGTGATGGTGGCTGATTGATTATGAGAGGGAGAGGGAAGTGAGGCTGCCTTCTTCTCTTGGTGACTTATGAAATGAATGAATTGTATTGAAGAGTGACGAAAGTAAAAGAGTTAGAGTGGGGAGAGTGAGAGGTGGCGTGGGATTGAAGGGAAATGGGAAAAGAGAGGGAGTGAGTTATTGTGTGTGGGTGATCTCAAAGTGGTGTGGGGAAATTCTTTAAAAATTGAACCCAAGCTCCTCCTAAATTATTTAATTGCAAATGAAATACTCAGGGACTAAAATGTGATTTTTTTTTTGGGATGTTACATCCGTTGTCCAAGGAAGCGTCCCTCCTTGAATCCTCAACCTGCCCGGTCAAACACCCGAAGGTGCATATGCAATCCATTTTGTTCATGAATGACAATGCCTGAGCCAATGCAATATCAATCTCAATCTCTTCCTCAGACCAAGACCTTAACCCATACTCTTGATAAGAGGAGAGTTGATCATATGTTGCATTGGTTTCCCATATTCATCATAGACTAATCATATTTAAAAAATATACATCATTCATCACATACAAAAGGCAATCATTCATACTCAACATCATACAATCACATGTTTCTTTGCATGGTTCTAAAGCATTGTGGTCTAATTCCATCTATTCCAACCTTAGAACATTCCATGGAGGGGTTCAATGCATTTGAAAGCTAAAACAGGTCAGGAAGGTACAGAGGGCTCTGGCGCTTGAGTGCCAGTCATTGACAGCCAAATTCGAGTTTTTATCAAAACTGCATCCTCTTGGTATTTTGGGCATAAATAGAGTTGTAGACCTCCAAATTGAGTTAAACCAAGTGCGTCTGAAATCTAAGAGGATTGTATACAACTCTTATGAAGACCACAAAACCCAGTTCTAAACATTTGATTTCCAAAAAAACCATCTTTGACAGGGAAACACAATTAACAAAACAGATACGTCATAATTGACCCTGTCTCAGTAATTGGGTCATAACTAGAGTTGTAGACCTCCAAAATGAGTAAAACCCAAAGCATTGGAAAGATAAGAGGATTTTTTACAACTCTTATGAAGACTACGATGATCAATTCTTAATTAAAATAGTTCGAATTTCAGTTCAAAGTCACGGAATTACTACTCAGAATTTCCTCAAAATCATGCCATGTTTCTAACCAACCTAAACCTTTAACCCAATTCAACTTCCAAAACCATAAACCCATCTATGTGAGCCATTTCATCAAACATCAAATGTGCATTCAAACATTACAATCACAATTACAAGCAACATACTATCATAGCAACAAAACAACCAATTTCATCAATCATCAAGACAATTTACATGATTTCAAACCAAAATCACAATTTGCATCACTCAATTCATCCTACCATTCACAATTTCCAGCTAGCTATACTATTGGGGTTTTGGGGTTACCTTTCAAAACTCCTCTTGCCCTTGCTCTTGAAGTTCTCCTCTAAGGTTTGGAATTCAAATCCAACACCTCTTTTCCCTTTCCTTTAGCTTGCTCCTTGGGTTCCTTTGGTGTTCCTAAGTAGTATTGATCACACGCCCAAATGAGTAGAGGAGAAAGAAACCATGAATTGGAAGAGTTGACGAGGAATTGCTTACCAATACTTAAAATTCAATAGAAGATTAAGCCTAAGAACTCCAAAATTCCCACAGGCAAGGCCATAGATGGAGAAGGTGGGTGGAAGGTTTCTAGAGAGAAGGAGGAGAATTTGAGATGTTAGAGAGAGGAAGAGAGAGTTGGCGTTTGTTAGGGAAGAAGGGGGAAAATGAAATTCCTCTCTAGTGGTTCCCTACTAAATTAAGTGGGAGGGGCTATTTAGTAAATTTTTAAAATATTGCAAGTAGGTCCCCCCTTTTATTTTTGTTCTATTTTAACCCGATTTCCTAATACTTAGTACTCAATCTAAGCATGTACCATTTAATTAATTGGGATGTTACAATTCTCCTCCCCTTAAATTTAATTTTGCCCTCAAAATTAAACTTACCAATTCTCAAACAGCTCTGGACACGACTCCCGCATATTATGTTCCTTCTCCCATGTTGCTTCAGTTGAGTTCAAGCTTTGCCAAATCACCTTTACTAGAGGTATGGTCTTGTTCCTTAGGGTTTTCAGGCTATGATCCACAATCTCAATCGGTTTTGATTGGTAAGACAAATCATCTTCTAATTTTACTGTTTCATGGTGTAAGACATGGGATGGATCGAGAATGTACTTGCGAAGTTGAGAGACATGAAAAACATCATGCAAGTTGGAAAGATTAGGGGGAAGAGCAAGCTGATATGCGACATAAATAACACCCTACATTTCAAGTCTATAGTACACGATTTCTACAAACAAATGTTACAATTTTAAAAATATAAAAAGTTGTGTAAATTAAGCTAGAAACTTCATGGTAAACAATACAATGATTTCAAAAAGAATTAAATAATTTAATAAATTTAAAATATGTGTTTTCATTTTTAAAGTAAAAAACACCCTACATTTTAAGTCTATAGTACACGATTTCTAGAAACAAATGTTGCAATTTTAAAAATATAAAAAATTGTGTAAATAAAGGTAGAAACTTCATGGTAAATAATACAATGATTTCAATAAAAATTAAATAATTTAATAAATTTTAAATATGCTTTTTCATTCTTTTAGTAAAAAACACCCTCTTTTTCAAGTGTATAGTTCACGATTTCTACAAACAAATGTTGATATTTTAAAAATATAAATTAATAGTGTAAATTAAGCTAGAAACTTCATGATAAAAAGTACATTGTTGTCAAAAAATCAAATAATTTAATAAATTTAAAATATGCGTTTTCATTTTTAAAGTAAAAAACATCTTATATTTCAAGTCTATACACACGATTTCTACAAACAAATGTTGCAATTTTAAAAATATAAAAAATTGTGCAAATTAAGCTAGAAACTTCATGTTAAACAATACCTTTTTGTTAAAAAAATTAAATAATTTAATAAATTAAAAATATGTGTTTTCATTTTTTTAGTAAAAAAGACACTATTTTTCAAGTTTATAGTACATGATTTCTAGAATTAAGTTAGAAACTTCATGGTGAACAATACATTGTTGTTAAAAAAATCAAATAATTTAATAAATTTAAAATATGCGTTTTCATTTTTAATGTAAAAAACACCCTACATTTCTAGTCTATAGTACACAATTTCTACAAACAAATGTTGCAATTTTAAAAATATAAAAAATTGTGTAAATTAAGCTAGAAACTTCATCGTAAACAATACAATGATTTCAAAAAAAAGTTAAATAATTTAATAAATTTAAAATATGCGTTTTAATTTTTAAAGTAAAAAACACCCTACATTTCAAGTCTATAGTACACGATTTCTACAGACAAATGTTTCAATTTTAAAAATATAAAAAATTGTGTAAATAAAGGTAGAAACGTCATGGTAAATAATACAATGATTTCAATAAAAATTAAATAATTTAATAAATTTTAAATATGCGTTTTCATTCTTTTAGTAAAAAACACCCTTTTTTAGAAGTGTATAGTACAGGATTTCTACAAACAAATGTTGATATTTTAAAAATATAAATTAATAGTTTAAATTAAGCTAGAAAATTCATGATAAAAAAATACATTGTTGTCAAAAAAATTAAATAATTTAATAAATTTAAAATATGCGTTTTCATTTTTAAGGTAAAAAACACCCTATATTTCAAGTCTGTACACGATTTCTACAAGCAAATGTTGCAATTTTAAAAATATAAAAATTTTGCAAATTAAGCTAGAAACTTCATGGTAAACAATACATTAATGTTAAAAAAATAAAATAATTTAATAAATTAAAAATATGAGTTTTCATTTTTTTAGTAAAAAACACACTATTTTTCAAGCGTATAGTACACGACTTCTAGAAACAAATGTTGATATTTTAAAAATATAAAAAAATAGTGTAAATTAAGCTAGAAACTTCATGGTGAACAATTCATTGTTGACAAAAAAATCAAATAATTTAATAAATTTAAAATATGCATTTTCATTTTTAAAGTAAAAAACACCCTATATTTCAAGTCTATAGTACACGATTTCTACAAACAAATGTTGCAATTTTAAAAATATAAAAAATTATTTAAATTAAGCTAGAAACTTCAAGGTGAACAATACATTGTTGTCAAAAAAATCAAATAATTTAATAAATTTAAAATATGCGTTTTCATTTTTAAAGTAAAAAACACCCTATATTTCAATTCTATAGTACAAATGTTGCAATTTTAAAAATATAAAAAATTGTGTAAATTAAGCTAGAAACTTCATGGTAAACAATACATTGATTTAAAAAAAATTAAATAATTTAATAAATTTTAAATATGCATTTTTATTTTTTTAGTAAAAAACACCATTTTTTCAAGTGTATAGTACACGATTTCTTGAAACAAATGTTGATATTTTAAAAATAACAAAAAATAGTGTAAATTAAGCTAGAAACTTCATGGTGAACAATACATTGTTGTTAAGAAAATGAAATAAATTAATAAAATTAAAATATGCATTTTCATTTTTAAAGTAAAAAACACTCTATATTTCAAGTCTATAGTACAGGATTTCTACAAACAAATGTTGCAATTTGAAACACCTAGATTTTTAGGATAGTTTTTTTTTTTTAACAAAACCTAACATAGCGGAATATAATAAATATATATATATATATATATATATATATATATATATATATATATATATATATCAAAATACAAGTGTTTCATCTACAGTCCAGAGAATATATACATGTCCAGTTAAGGTAGTCATACAAAGACTCAAATGACTACTGAAATATAAAAAAAAGGCGGCAAAACGGCTCACGCGCTGACACCCTCCGAGTCCGAGCCACCTACAATACTGTAACCGTTAGTTATATGCTCAACATATAACTGAGTAACCCGTCGGCAGTAAAAACAGTTTTATATAGTATTACAGCCAGTCTAACTGGAAAACCGTCCCAAATCCAATCCTAGCAAACATACACACAACAAGTATATTCTCAATCACATAGATATCTATGCATGATCATTTTCCATTTATCATTTTTTTCCTCTTTTAACGGGAAACCCTATGCACCGGGAATCCACCAAAACACGTGACAATAACGCGTATTGAGCTCATCATCATCACGGTCCTGGCGAGCGTCCCCCCAAGGATCCTCCTGCCGGGCTACTAACTATCTCTTGAGCTAGCCCAGGAAACTACCTACCTCGTGAAGATAGTACCCTTTGTACTTAGACTACCTACCTCGTGAAGATAGCCCAGTACTTCAGGTTATTTTCCCCCTTTCGGGATAACCCTATATTCTCATCTTTTCCATTTTTCTGCTCTGTCCTCTTACCCGGTTTACTTCCGGTGGAACATAACCCTCTTGCTCAACTTCAGTTGAGTGGGAAAGATTCTCTTACCCAGTCTACTTCCGGCGGAACTTAACCCTCTTGCTCAACCTTAGTTGAGTGGGAAAGAGCTTCTTTTAACATTTCCATTTTTTGTTCTAATGCATCACACAGTCATATTAAGAACATAGCATATAAAAAAGGGTTTCCAGTATACTCTTATCCGATTAGAAACTCTCATTTATTCGGATTCTATGTGACAAACGTGTTATATTCATATATCCATTTGAACATGGCATTCCATATTCAAATACATATTTGAATATGCTAATACTAGGACTCAACCCTTTTCAAACCAATTTGAAATCATTTCAATATTAGATTCCCAGTTAGTGTCACATTTGACTCTGGAAAACCTTATTTATACCTTTAACATGTTTCACAACATCACATACATCATTCATCAACACAAAGCCTATCAAAATCATACTATATCAACCATATCATACATATTTCAAACATAGTATGCATCATTTATCAAACTTAAACAAAACATAACAGTTTAATTTCCCTAATAACATATTCCTAGCATTCCCTAGTCACATGTTCCTAAATCCCAAGTGTTTAAGGATTTGGGTTTTCAGGGTTACATGGAACTCCCTGAATCCTTTATCCTTTAGCTTCCAGATCCAATCTCCTACTCCGGTTCCTTAGCCGTAGTTGCCTCTGAATCTGAATCAACCGTTTGGAACCTTAGTTTTATAAAATGGAAGCCTTAGGGTTACAGAGTTATGACTTAGTTGGTTTAGGAACAGAGGTTTTTAGGTGTGTGAGAAGTGAAGAAACTGAAGAACAGCCCCTTTGGGGACAAGGCACCCCTATTTATAGATTTTGGGCTCCATATTCGAATATGAGGCTCCTGTTTTCAATTCCTCACCTGCATATTCGAATATTAACTTGCATATTCAAATACTATTCGAATATTAGCTTGCATATTCGAATACTATTCGAATATGGACATGCATATTCGAATATTTACTTTATCCTTGTTTCTCTTTGTAAATTGTAATCAATCCCTTAAGTCCTAAGTCTTTTTTATGGATTTTCATGATGTTACAATTCTACCCCCCTTAAAATAATTTTTCCCTCAAAATTAGCAATTACCTCGACTATGTAAATAATTTTGGATAGGTGCTTCTCATATCTTGTTCCTTCTCCCAAGTGATTTCCTAAGAATCAATGTTCACCCAAAGGATCTTCACTAATGGGATTACCTTGTTCCTTAGTGTCTTCTCTCCTCGGTCTAAAATTCTCATAGGTTTCAACTGATATGAGACGTTGGGCTTCAATGGGATATCATCAGTTTCCAAAACATGTGATGGATCAGACACGTACTTCCGGAGTTGAGATACGTGAAAAACGTCGTGAAGGTTCGAAAGATGAGGTGGCAAAGCGATTTGATAAGCAACGGGTCCTACTCTTCGGAGAATCTGATAAGGACCAATAAATCAGGTTTGCAACTTCTTTGTTTTCATCGCTCTGCCAACAGCGGTGTAAGGTGTAACCTTCAAAAACACATGATCTCCCATAGAGTGCTTCATAGGGCGCCATGCCTATGCTCGAATGAAAACTGTTGTTTCGGACTGTCCGTCGGTTTGGGGATGGTGAGAAGTACTCAGATGTAGCCGAGTCCCAAAAGCTTTATGTAATGCTCCCCATAAGTGAGAAGTAAACTTAGAGTCTCTGTCGGAGATAATACTAGTCGGTGCTCCATGTAGGCGGACTATCTCTGTAATATACAACTTGGCGTACTTTTCCACGGAATAAGTGGTCTTGACGGGCAAGAAGTGAGCGGATTTAGTCAGTCTGTCTATGACGACCCAAATTGAATCATAACCTGTCGGAGCCTTAGGCAAACCAACCACAAAGTCCATAGCAGTAGATTCCCATTTCCACTCTGGAATGTCCAATGGCTGAAGCGGTCCAGAGGGTCTTTGATGTTCAACTTTGATCTTCTGGCAAGTAAGACACTTGGAAATGAATTTGGCAATGTCTTTCTTCATTCCAGGCCACCAGAATAGCTTCTTCATGTCTTGGTATATCTTCGTAGCTCCAGGATGTACCGAGTACTGGCTACTATGACTCTCTTCAAGCACTATCTTCTTGATCTCTGCATTATTCGGAATACACACTTTGACTCTGAACAAGATCATTCCATCACCAGTAAAAGAGAAGTCATCTTGCCCGTTGAACTTCTGTATCTCACAATCTTGTTTCTGCGCTTCTCGGATTTGGTCTTTGAGTGTATTCTTCAAGTCAAGCTTATACACAGAGATGCTATCATCATAGCAAGACACATTCAAGTGCAGGTCTCTGAATTTCTCCAAGAGCTCCATCTGATGAATCATCATAGTCGACACGTGTAAGGATTTTCTGCTTAAGGCATCGGCCACTACATTAGCCTTTCCTGGATCAAAATCATAATCTTTCAGGAATTCTTTCCATCGCCTTTGCCTCATGTTCATCTCCTTCTGATTGAACAAATACTTCAAACTTTTGTGGTCACTGAACACTTCAAATGTGACTCCATACAAATAGTGCCTCCAAACCTTCAACACAAAGACTACTGCAGCTAACTCCAAGTCATGCGTTGGGTAATTTACTTCATGCGGTCGCAATTGTCGGGAAGTGTAAGCAACTGCTTGTCCTTCTTGCATAAGTACACACCCCAAGCCTTGCTTAGATGCATCGTAGTATACTTGGAAATTCTTGGTTGGATCAAGAATTACCAACACCGACGATGTTGTCAGCTTTTCCTTCAACAACTGAAAACTGTCTTCGCACTTGACATCCCACACAAACGGAACACCTTTCCTTGTTAACTTAGTCAAGGGAATGGCAATCTAAGAGAATCCCTTGATGAATCGCCGATAGTATCCTGCCAGTCCTAGGAAGCTTCAAATTTCTGTGGCATTGGTTGGCCTTTCCCACTTCATCACGACTTCAACTTTACTTGGATCCATAGCCACACCATCTTTGTTAATTACATGGCCTAGAAATTGAACTTCCTCTAGCCAGAATTCACACTTATCCAACTTAGCATACAGTTGCTTCTCATGGAGTATTCTTAGCACCAATCTTAAGTGCTCTTCATGCTCTTCTACAGTCTTGGAGTAGATGAGAATGTCGTCAATGAAAACTACCACAAACGTGTCCAAGTAGGGTCGAAAGATCCGGTTCATGTAGTCCATGAAAATTGCAAGAGCATTTGTCAATCCGAACGGCATTACCAAGTACTCATAATGACCTTACCGCGTCCGGAAAGCAGTCTTAGGAATATCTTCAGGCTTGATTCTGATTTGATGATATCCTGATCGAAGATCAATCTTTGAAAACACCTTGGCTCCCCCTAACTGATCAACTAAATCATCAATTCGCGGCAAAGGATACTTATTTTTCACTGTCAGCTTATTCAGCTCTCTGTAGTCTACACACAGTCGTAATTTCCCATCTTTCTTCTTGACAAGCAATACTGGGGCTCCCCACAGTGAAGCCCTTGGTCTAATGAACTGCTTCTGCATAAGTTCTTCAATCTACCGCTTTACTTCTGCCAACTCCAACGGTGCCATTCGATATGGTGCCTTAGAGACAGGTCCAGCTCTCGGAATTAGCTCAATTGAGAACTCTACTTCCCTTTCGGGTGGCAAGGATTCTATGTCTTCGGGAAATACATCGGGAAAGTCTCGGACTATAGGGAGATTATCAACACACATTGAATTCTTAACATTGCTCATACAAACAATCAAATACTTTGAGCCAATATCATACTGAGGCAGATTAAGAAAATCAGAAGTAGGATGATGCGTACAGTAAATCTCCAAGCCTCTGTTTGGAATATTCACGGTCTTGGCGGCGCAATCGATCTTAACTTTGTGAGCTTTGAGCCAATCCATGCCTAAGATCACATCTAGTCCTTCATCGGTAAGCAGTACAGATCTATGCAGAAAGTCTTGCCTTGAAAATCTAGGAACACTGGGGAACACATAGTTGTCGTATAGATGTTCTCTTCGGAGGGAGTAGATACTAACACTTTGTAAGGTAGCTTAGACATAGGAAAATAAATTCTCTTTGCACAATCTACTGATATGAATGAGTGAGTTGCACCAGAATCAAACAGAATATTAACAGGCTTGGCTTTTATTAATCCCGTACCTTGGATAAGATCCTTGGAATGGTTAGCCTCCTCTGCATTCAACGTATAAACTCGGCCTCTCACAAGATTCTTCTTCTTCTCCCTGTCCTCAGCTGGCTTCTGATCTTTGTCTGGACATTTCCAGCTGATGTGTCCTGGCTTCTGGCATATAAAGCAAGTCCTCTTGTTCTTGTAACATTCTCCTCTATGGAACTTCCCGCAAGTCTCACACTTCGGAATCGTACTCTTGCCTTTGTTCACTTCCTTGTCCTTTTTCCCTTTAGAACTTCCTTTTTCCCTCTTACGTTTCCACAACAACTGTCTACTAGCCGACACCGCGGCTAAAGATTGCTCAGCAAGCTGACATGCCTGAATCAAAGTCTGGTACTCCCGAATTTGTTGAGTAATCACCAAGTTCCTGACCTCCAGTCTAAGTCCTTGCTCAAATCTCTTGGATTTCCACGCCTCATCAGGTTGGTTCTGAAGATTGTTCGAGAATCGGGATAAACCCTCGAATCTGGCAACATATTCGTCCACCATCATGTCTCCCTGTTGCAGCGTCAGAAATTCTATTTCCTTCTGATCCTTCACATTTGAGGGAAAATATTTGTTCAGGAACAAAGTTTTAAATCCCTCCCATGTCACATTACCTCCTGTCGCCTCCATATGTTCGCGATACTGTTTCCACCACTGTGCCGCTTCTCCTCTCAGTCTATAGGTAGCTAACTCCACCTTGTCTTGATCGGCAGATCTACTTATTCTAAATATCTCCTCCAACTGATCTAGCCACTCCTCAGCTATCATAGGGTCTCTTTCACCAGAGAAAATGGGTGGGTCGTGCCTATGGAAACTTTGATATCGGTCTACCCGTCCTTGCACCTCCATCATCTGAGTCATGGCCTGTGCCATTTGTTGTATTAATGGAGAATCACTTAGAGTTGGTGTCTCATTGGTGTTAGTACGAGGTCTACCGGGTGGTCTGCCTGCCATGTCGTCCTGCATACAACACACCACACTGAGTTGATCAGGCTCAATATAAAGAATCGCATACGGTCAACATCTCAGGTTAAGACAGGACTTATTTCTTTGGACTTTTATCTAAGTTACGCATTAGGATAACACAGTCCGAATAGGACCAAACTGCTCTGATACCAAATTGAAACACCTAGATTTTTAGGATATTTTTTTTAACAAAACCGAACACAGCGGAATATAATAAATATATACATATATCAAAATACAAGTGTTTCATCTACAGTCTAGAGAATATATACATGTCCAGTTAAGGTAGCCATACAAAGACTCAAATGACTACCTCAGTATCAAAAAAAGGTGGCAAAACGGCACACGCACTGACACCCTCCGAGTCCGAGCCATCTGCAATACTGTAACCGTCAGTTATATGCTCAACATATCACTGAGTAACCCGTCGGCAGTAAAAACAATTTTATACAGTATTACTGCCAGTCTAACTAGAAAACCGTCCCAAATCCAATCCTAGCAAACATACACACAACAAGTATATTCTCAATCACATAGATATGTATGCATGATCATTTTCCATTTATCATTTCTTTCCTCTTTTAATGGGAAACCCTGTGCACCGGGAATCCACCAAAACACGTGGCAGTAATGCGTATTGAGCTAATCATCATCACGGTCCTGGCGAGCGTCCCCCAAGGATCCTCCTGTCGGGCTACTAACTCTCTCTTGAGCTAGCCCAGGGAACTACCTACCTCGTGAAGATAGTACCCTTTGTACTTAGACTACCTACCTCGTGAAGATAGTCCAGTACTTCAGGTTATTTTCCTCCTTTCGGGATAACTCTACATTCTCATCTTTTCCATTTTTCTGCTCTGCCCTCTTACCCGGTCTACTTCCGGGGGAACTTAACCCTCTTGCTCAACCTCAGTTGAGTGGGAAAGAGCTTCTTTTAACATTTCCATTTTCTGTTCTAATGCATCACACAGTCATATTAAGAACATAGCATATAAACAAGGGTTTCCAATATACTCTTATTTGATTACAAACTCTCATTTATTCGGATTCAATGTGACAAACGTATTATATTCATATATCCATTTGAACATGGCATTCCATATTCAAATACATATTTGAATATGCTAATACTGGGGCTCAACCCTTTTCAAACCAATTTGAAATCATTTCAATATCAGATTCCCAGTTAGTGTCACATTTGACTCTGGAAAACCTTATTTATACCTTTAACATGTTTCACAACATCATATACATCATTAATCAACACAAAGCCTATCAAAATCATACTATATCAACCATAGCATACATATTTCAAACATAGTATGCATCATTTATCAGACTTAAACAAAACATAACAGTCTAATTTCCCTAATAACATATTCCTAGCATTCCCTAGTCACATGTTCCTAAATCCCAAGTGTTTTAGGATTTGGGTTTTCAGGGTTACCTGGAACTCCTTGAATCCTTTATCCTTTAGCTTCCAGATCCAATCTCCTACTCCGATTCCTTAGCCGTAGTTCCCTCTGAATCTGAATCAACCGTTTGGAACCTTAGTTTTATAAAATGGAAGCCTTAGGGTTACAGAGTTATGACTTAGTTGGTTTAGGAACAGAGGTTTTTAGGTGTGTGAAAAATGAAGAAACTAAAGAACAGCCTCTTTGGAGTCAAAGCACCCCTATTTATAGATTTTGGGCTCCATATTCGAATCTATATTCGAATATGAGGCTCCTGTTTTCAATTCCTCACCTGCATATTCGAATATTAACTTGCATATTCAAATACTATTCGAATATTAGCTTGCATATTCGAATACTATTCGAATATGGACATGCATATTCGAATACTATTTGAATATGGCAAGGCATATTCGAATATTATTCGAATATGACAGTTCATATTCAAATATTTACTTTATCCTTGTTTCTCTTTGTAAATTGTAATCAATCCCTTAAGTCCTAAGTCTCTTTTATGGATTTTCGGGATGTTACACAATTTTAAAAATATAAAAAATTGTGTAAATTAAGCTAGCAACTTCATGGTAAACAATACAATGATTTCAAAAAAAAACTTAAATAATTTAATAAATTTTAAATATGTGTTTTCATTTTTTAGTAAAAAACACTCTTTTTTTCAAGTGTATAGTACACGATTTCTTGAAGCAAATTTTGATATTTTATAAATATAAAAAATAGTGTCAATTAAGATAGAAACTTTTTGGGGAACAATACATTGTTGTCAAAAAAACAAATAATTTAATAAATTTAAAATATGCGTTTTCATTTTTAAAGTAAAAAACACCCTATATTTCAAGTGTATAGCACACGATTTCTAGAAAAAAATGTTGATATTTTAAAAATATTAAAAATAAGTGTAAATTAAGCTACAAAATTCATGGTGAACAATTCATTGTAGTCAAAATAATCATATAATTTAATTAATTCAAAATATGCGTTTTCATTTTTAAAGTAAAAAACACCCTATATTTCAAGTCTATAGTACACGATTTCTACAAAAAAATGTTGCAATTTTAAAAATATAAAAAGTTGTGTAAATTAAGCTAGAAACTTCATGGTAAACAATACATTATTGTCAAAAAAATCAAAAAATTCAATAAACTTAAAATATGCGTTTTAATTTTTAAAGTAAAAAACACCCTATTTTTCTAGTGTATAGAACACGATTTCAAGAAACAAATGTTCATATTTTAAAAATATAAAAAAATAGTGTAAATTAAGCTAGAAACTTCATGGTGAACAATACATTATGGTCAAAAAAATCAAAAAATTTAATAAATTTAAAATATGCGATTTCATTTTTTTAGTAAAAAACACCCTATTTTTCAAGTGTAAAGTACAGGATTTCTAGAAACAAATGTTGATATTTGAAAATATAAAACATTGTGTAAATTAAGCTAGAAATGTCTTCGTGAACAATACATTATTGTCAAAAAAATCAAATAATTATATAAATTTGAAATATGCGTTTTCATTTTTTTACTTAAAAACACCCTATTTTTCAAGTGTAGTTAGTACAAGATTTCTAGAAACAAATGTTGATACTTTAAAAATATAAAAAATTGTGTAAATTAAGCTAGAAAATTCTTGGTGAACAATAAATTGTTGTCAAAAAAATCAAATAATTTAAAAAAATTAAAATATGCGTTTTCATTTTTTTAGTAAAAAAACACATTATTTTTCTAGTGTATAGTACACGATTTGTAGAAACAAATGTTGATATTTTAAAAATATAAAAAAAATAGTGTAAATTAAGCTAGAAACTTCATGGTGAACAATACATTGTTGTCAAAAAAATCAAATAATTTAATAAATTTAAATATGCGTTTTCATTTTTAAAGTAAAAAACACCCTATATTTCAAGTCTATAGTACACGATTTCTACAAATAATTGTTGCAATTTTAAAAATATAAAAATTGTGTAAATTAAACTAGAAACTTCATGGTAAACAATACATTGTTGTTAAAAAAATCAAATAATATAATAAATTAAAAATAAACGTTTTCATTTTTTTAGTAAATAACAACCTTTTTTACAAGTGTATAGTACATGATTTCTAGAAATAAATGTTGATATTTCAAAAAAATAAAAATTAGTGTAAATTAAGCTAGAAAATTCATGGTGAACAATACACTGTTGAAAAAAAAATAAAATAATTTAATAAATTTAAAATATGCGTTTTCTTTTTTTAGATAAAAACACCCTATTTTTCAAGTGTATAGTACACGATTTCTAGAAACAAATGTTGATATTTACAATATATAAAAAATAGTGTAAACTAAGCTAGAAACATCTTGGTGAATAATACATTGTTGTCAAAAAAATAAAATAATTTAATAAATTTAAAATATGCGTTTTATTTTTAAAGTTAAAAACACCCTATTTTTATAGTTTATCATACACAATTTCTAGAAAAAAATTTTGATATTTTAAAAATATAAAAAAATAGTGTAAATTAAGCTAGAAACTTCATGGTGAACAATACATTGTTGACAAAAAAATCAAATAATTTAATAAAGTTAAAATATGCGTTTTCATTTTTAAAGAAAAAAACACCTTATATTTCAAGTCTATAAAACACAATTTCTACAAACATATGTTGCAATTTTAAAAATATAAAAAATTATGTAAATTAAGCTAGAAACTTCATGGTAAACAATACATTGATTTAAAAAAAAATTAAATAATTTAATAAATTTAAAATATTCGTTTTCATACTTAAAGTAAAAAACACCCTATATTTCAAGTCTATGGTACACGATTTCTAAAAACAAATGTTGCAATTTTAAAAATATAAAAATATAGTTTAAATTAAACTATAAAAATCATGGTGAACAATACATTTTTGTAAAAAAAATCATATAATTTATTAAATTTAGAATACGTATTTTCATTTTTATAGTATAAAACACCCTATATTTCAAGTTTATAGTACACAATTTCTACAAACAAATTTTGCAATTTCAAAAATACAAAAAACTCTGTGAATGAAGCTAGAAACTTCATGGTAAACACACATTTTTGTTGAAAAAATAAAATAATTTATTAAATTAAAAATATGCGTTTTCATTTTTTTAGTAAAAAAACACACTATTTTTTCAATGTATAGTACATGATTTCTTGAAACAAATGTTGATATTTTAAAAATACGTAAAAACTGTGTAAAGTAAGCTAGAAACTTCATGGTGAACAATACATTATTGTCAAAAAAATAAAATAATTTAATAAATTTAAAATATGCGTTTTAATTTTTAAAGTAAAAAACACCCTATATTTCATGTTTATTGTACACAATTTCTACTCACAAATGTTGCAATTTTAAAAATATAAAAAACTGTGTGAATTAAGCTAGAAACTTCATGGTAAAAAATAAATTGTTGTTAAAAAAATAAAATATTTTAATAAATTAAAAATATGCGTTTTCATTTTTTTAGTAAAAAACACACTATTTTTTCGCTGTATAGTACATGATTTCTTGAAACAAATGTTGATATTTTAAAAATACAAAAAAATAGTGTAAATTAAGCTAGAAACTTTATGGTGAACAATACATTGTTGTCAAAAAAATCAAATAATTTAATAAATTTAAAATATGCATTTTGATTTTTAAAGTAAAATACACACTATATTTCAAGTTTATTGTACATGATTTCTACAAACAAATGTTGCAATTTTAAAAAAATAAAAAATTGTGTCAATTAAGCTTGAAAATTCATGGAAAACAATACATTGTGGTTAAAAAAATTAAATAATTTAATAAATTAAAAATATGCATTTTCATTTTTTTAGTAACAAACACACTATTTTTCCAGTATATAGTACACGAATTCTAGAAACAAATGTTGATAGTTTCAAAATATAAAAAATAGTGTAAACTAAGCTAGAAACTTCTTGGTGAACAATACATTGTTGTCAAAAAATCAAATAATTTAATAAATCTAAAATATGCGTTTTGATTTTTAAAGTAAAAAACACCCAATTTTTTAAGTGTATAATACACAATTTTCTAGAAACAAATGTTGATATTTTAAAAATATAAAAAAATAGTGTAAATTAAGCTAGAAACATCATGGTGAACAATACATTGTTGACAAAAAAATAAAATAATTTAATAAATTTAAAATATGCGTTTTCATTTTTAAAGAAAAAAACACCTTATATTTCAAGTCTATAAAACACAATTTCTACAAACAAATGTTGCAATTTTAAAAATATAAAAACCGTGTGAATTAAGCTAGAAACTACATGGTAAACAAGACATTGTTGTTAAACAAAAAATTTAATAAATTACAAATATGCGTTTTCATTTTTTTAGTAAAAAACACACTATTTTTTCATTGTATAGTATATGATTTCTTGAAACAAATGTTGATATTTTAAAAATACATAAAAATTGTGTAAATTAAGCTAGAAACTTCATGGTGAACAATACATTGTTGTCAAAAAAATCAAATAATTTAATAAATTTAAAATATACGTTTTGATTTTTAAAGTAAAAAACACCATATATTTCAAGTCTATAGTACAGATTTCTACAAACAAATGTTGCAATTTTAAAAATATAACAAAATAGTGTCAATTAAGCTACAAAATTCCTGGTGAACAATACATTGTTGTCAAAAAAATCATATAATTTAATAAATTTAAAATATGCTTTATCATTTTTAAAGTAAAAAACACCATATATTTCAAGTCTATAGTACAAGATTTCTACAAACAAATTTTGCAATTGTAAAAATATAAAAAATTGTATAAATTAAGCTAAAAACTTCATGGTAAACAATACATTGATTTAAAAAAAATAATAATTTAATAAATTTAAAATATGCGTTTTAATTTTTAGTGAAAAACACCCTACTTTTCAAGTGTATACTACATGATTTCTTGAGACAATACATTGTTGTCAAAAAAATCAAATAATTTCATAAATTTAAAATATGCGTTTTTATTTTTAAAGTTAAAAACACCCTATTTTCAAGTGTATAGTATACGATTTCTAGAAACAAATGTTGATATTTTAAAAATATAAAAAAAATAGTGTAAATTAAGCTAGAAACTTCATGGTAAAAAATACATTGTTTTCAAAAAATTCAAATAATTTAATAAATTTAAAATATGCAATTTCATTTTATAAGTAAAAAACACCCTATATTTCAATGCTATAATATACGATTTCTACAAATAAATGTTGCAATTTTAAAAAAATAAAAAATTATATAAATCAGCTAGAAACTTCATGGTAAACAATACATTGATTTAAAAAAATTAAATAATTTAATAAATTTAAAATATGCATTTTTATTTTTAAAGTAAAAAACACTCTATATTTCAAGTCTGTACTACACGATTTCTTCAAACATATGTTGCAATTTTAAAAATATTAAAAAATAGTTCAAATTAAGCTAGAAAATTCATGGTGAACAATACATTGTTTTTAAAAAATAAAATAAAATAATTTAATAAATTTAAAATATGTGTTTTCATTTTTAAAGTAAAAAACACCCTATATTTCAAGTCTATAGTACACGATTTCTACAAACAAATGTTGCAACTTTAAAAATATAACAAAATAGTGTAAATTAAGCTAGAAACTTCATGGTGATCAATACATCTTTGTCAAAAAAATTATATAATTTAATAAATTTAAAATATGCGTTTTTTAATTTTAAAGTAAAAAAACCCTATATTTCAAGTCTATAATACACGATTTCGACAAACAAATGTTGCAATTTTAAAAATATAAAAAATTATGTAAATTAAACTAAAAACTTCATGGTAAACAATACGTTAATTTCCAAAAAATTTAAATAATTAAATATATTTAAAATATGCGTTTTAATTTTTAGTGAAAAACACCTAACTTTTCAAGTGTATATTACACGATTTCTAGAAACAAATGTTGATATTTTAGAAGTATGAAAAAATAGAGTAAATTAAGCTAGAAACGTAATGATGAAAAATACATTGTTGTCAAAAATATCAAATAATTTAAAAAATTTAAAATATGCATTTTCTTTTTTAAAGTAAAAAACACCCTACATTTCAAGTCTATAGTACACGATTTCAACAAAAGAATGTTGCAATTTTAAAAATATAAAATTTTTTGCAAATTAAGCTATAAACTTCATGTTAAACAATACATTGTTTTTAAAAAAATAAAATAATTTAATAATATAAAAATTTGCGTTTTCGTTTTTTAGTAAAAAACACACTATTTTTCAAGTGTATAATACACGATTTCTAGAATTAAGTTAGAAACTTCATGGTGAACAATACATTGTAGTTAAAAAAATAAAATAATTTAATAAATTTAAAATATGCGTTTTCATTTATAAAGTAAAAAACACCATATATTTCAAGTCTATACTACACGATTTCTACAAAAAAAATGTTGTAATTTTAAAAATATAAAAAATTGTGTAAATTAAGCTAGAAACTTCAAGGTAAACAATACATTGATTTCAAACAAAATTAAATAATTTAATACATTTTAAATATCCGTTTTCATTTTTTTATTGTATAGTACACGATTTCTAGAAACAAATGTTGAAATTTTAAAAATATAACAAAATAGTTTAAATTATGCTAGAAACTTCATGATTAAAATACATTGTTTTCAAAAAAAAATCCAATAATTTAATAATTTTAAATATGCATTTTCATTTTTAAAGTAAAAAACACCCTATATTTCAAGTCTATAGTACACGATTTCTACAAACGAATGTTGCAATTTTAAAAATATAACAAAATAGTATAAATTAAGCTAGAAAATTAATGGTAAACTATACATTGTTGTCAAAAAAATAAAATAATTGAATAAATTTAAAATATGCGTTTTCATTTTTAAAATAAAAAACACCCTATATTTCTAGTCTATAGTACATGATTTCTACAAACAAATGTTGCAATTTTAAAAATATAAAAAATTGTGTGAATTAAGCTAGAAACTTCATGCTAAACAATACATTGAATTAAAAAATTAAAAAATTAAATAATTGAATAAATTTATAATATGCGTTTTAATTTTTAGTGAAAAATACCCTACTTTTCAAGTGTATATTACACAATTTCTAGAAACAAATGTTGATATTTTTAAAAAATAAAAAAATAGTGTAAATTAAGCTAGAAACTTCTTGGTGAACAATACATTATTGTCAAACAAATCAAATAATTTAATAAATTTAAAATATGCGTTTTTATTTTTAAAGTAAAAAACACTCTATTTTTCAAGTGTATAGTACACGATTTCTAGAAACAATTGTTGAAATTTTAAAAATATAAAAAAATAGTATAAATTAAGCTAGAAACTTCATGATTAAAAATATATTGTTGTCAAACAAATCAAATAATTTAATAAATTTAAAGTATGTATTTTCATTTTTAAAGTAAAAAACATCACATATTTCAAATCTATAGTACACGATTTCTACAAACAATTGTTTCAATTTTAAAAATATAAAAAATTGTGTAAATTAAGCTAGAAACTTCATGGTAAACTATACATTGTTGTCAAAAAAATCAATAAATTTAATAAATTTAAAATATTCATTTTAATTTTTTTAGTAAAAAACACATTATTTTTCAAGTGTATATAGTACATGATTTCTAGAAACAAATGTTGATATTTTAGAAATATAAAAAATAGTGTAAATTAAGCTAGAAAATTCATGGTGAATAATACATTGTTGTAAAAAAAATCAAATAATTTAATAAATTTAAAATATGTGTTTTCATTTTTAAAGTAAAAAACACCCTATATTTCAAATCTATAGTACACGATTTCTACAAACAATTGTTTTAATTTTAAAAATATAAAAAATTGTGTAAATTAAGCTAGAAACTTCATGGTAAACTATAAAGTGTTGTCAAAAAAATCAAATAATTTAATAAATTTAAAATATGCGTTTTAATTTTTTTAGTAAAAAACACATTATTTTTCAAGTGTATAGTACATGATTTCTAGAAACAAATGTTGATATTTTAAAAATATAAAAAATAGTGTAAATTTAGCTAGAAAATTCATGGTGAACAATACATTGTTTTCAAAAAAAATCAAATAATTTAATAAATTTAAAATAAGCATTTTCATTTTTAAAGTAAAAAACA
This sequence comes from Cyamopsis tetragonoloba, assembly GCA_037177725.1. NCBI lineage: Eukaryota > Viridiplantae > Streptophyta > Magnoliopsida > Fabales > Fabaceae > Cyamopsis > Cyamopsis tetragonoloba. The sequence goes on along the minus strand of CM074122.1, from coordinate 58,960,184 downwards.
CCCTATTTTTCAAGTGTATAGTACACGATTTTTAGAAACAAATGTTAATTGTAACACCTAGATTTTAGGGTAGTTTTTTTTTCTTAACAAAACAGAACACATCGGAATTTAATAAAATATATACATATATCAAAATACAAGTGTTTCAACTACAGTCCAGAGAATCTACATATGTCCAGCTAAGGTAGTCATACATAGACTCTAATGACTACCTAAGTATCAGGAAAGGGCTGCAAAACTGCTCATGCGCTGACACCCTCCAATACGAGCCACCTGCAATACTGTAACCGTCAGTTATATGCTCGACATATAACTGAGTAACCCGTCGGCCATAAAAACAGTTTTATACAGTATTACAGCCATTCAAACTGGAGAACCGTCCCAAATCCAATCCCAGCAAACATACACAAGAAATACAGTTTCAATCACATAGATATGTATGCATGATCATTTTCCATTGTCATTACTTTCCACTTTTAACGGGAAACCCTGTGCACCGGGAATCTACCAAAACACGTGGCAGTAACGCGTATTGAGCTCATCATCATCACGGTCCTAGCGAGCGTCCCCCCAAGGATCCTCCTGCCGGGCTACTAACTCTCTCTCGAGCTAGCCCAGGGAACCATCTACTTCGTGAAGATAGTACCCTTTGTACTTAGACTACCTACCGCGTGAAGATAGCCCAGTACTTCAGGTTATTTTGCCCCTTTCGAGATAACCCTACATTCTTATCTTTTCAATTTTCTGCTCTGTCCTCTTGCCCGGTCTACTTCCGGTAGAACTTAACCCTCTTGCTCAATCTCTATTGAGTGGGAAGAGCCTCTTTTAACATTACCATATTCAGTTCTAATGCATCACACATCCACATTGCACATATAGCATATAAACAAGGATTTCCAATATACACCTATCCGATTACAAACTCTCATTTATTTGGATTGTATGTGACAAACGTGTTATATTCATATATCTATTTGAACATGGAATTCCATATTCAAATACATATTTGAATATACTACTACTGGGACTTGATTCTTTTCAAACCACTTTGAAACCGTCTAAATGTCGAATTCCTAGTCAATGTCACATTTAATTCTGGAATACCTTGTTTATACCTATAACATGTTTCACAATAACACATGCATCATTTATCAACATAAGGCATATCTAGTTCATACAAATATCAATCATATCATGCATATTTCAAACATAGTATGCATCATTTATCAAACTTAAACAAAACATAATAGTTTGATTTCCCTAATAACATGTTCCTATCATTTCCTAGTCACATGTTCCTAAATTCCAAGTATTAGAGATTTGGGGTTTTCAGGGTTACCTAGAACTACCTGAATCCTTTATCCTTTAGCTTCCAGATCCAATCTCATACTACGGTTTCTTTGCCGTAGTTGCTTCTGAATCTGAATCAAACAGTTTGGAACCTTAGTCTTAGGAGATGAAAGCCTTAGGGTCGAAGAGTTGTGACGTAGTTGGTTTGGGAACAAAGGTTTTTGGTGTGTGAGAAGCGAGGAAATCTGAAGAACAACCCCTTTGGAGTCAAGGCACCCCTATTTATAGATTTTGGGGTCCATATTCAAATATATATTCGAATATAAGGCCCCTGTATTCAGTTCCTCACTTGCATATTCGAATATTAGCTTGCATATTCGAATACTATTCGAACATTATCTTGCATATTTGAATACCATTCGAATATGGACATGCATATTCGAATACTATTCGAATATGACAAGGTATATTCGAATATTATTCGAATATGATAGTTCATATTCAAATATTCATGTTATCTTTGTCCCTCTTTTGACCTTTCTATTTACAACTAATCATTCTTTCCTTTTCTTTGTAATTTGTAACCAAATCCCTTTCAGTCCTAATCCTCTTTTATGGATTTTCGGGATGTTACAATTCTACCCCCCTTAAAATAATTTTGCCCTCAAAATTAGGAATTACCTTAACTATGTAAATAACTCTGGATATGTGCTCTTCATATCTTGTTCCTTCTCCCAAGTGATTTCTGAAGATTCAATGTTCTCCCAGAGGACCTTCACTAATGGGATCACCCTGTTCCTTGTTTTCAATCTGAAGATTCAATCGAGATTGCAGCTTCTTTGTTTTCATCGCTCTGCCAACAGCGGTGTAAGGTGTGACCTTCAAAACAACATGATCTCCTTCTTCAAATTCCAGAGGCTTTCTCCGTTGATCTGCATAACTCTTCTGGCGGTCTTGGGCTTTCTTTAACTTTTCCTTGATACGCCCAATCTTGTATGTTGTTTCTTGTACCAAATCCGGCCCCAACAGCAACTTTGCTCCTGTTTCAAACCAACATACTGGCGACCGGCATTTTCTTCTGTAGAGTGCTTCATATGGTGCCATGCCTATGCTTGAATGAAAACTGTTGTTGTAGACAAACTCTACTAACGGCAAATACTTTCCCCAGTCACCGCCTTCTTTTAGTACACAAGCTCGCCAATATGTCTTCCAAGGTTTGTATTGTTCTTTCGGACTGTCCGTCAGTTTGGGGATGGTGAGAAGTACTCAGATGTAACCGAGTCCCAAAAGCTTTCTGCAATGCTCCCCAGAAGCGAGAAGTAAACTTAGGGTCTCTGTCAGAGATAATACTAGTCGGTGCCCCATGTAGGCAGACTATCTCTGCAATATACAACTTGGCATACTTCTCCACGGAATAAGTGGTCTTGATGGGCAAGAAGTGAGCGAATTTAGTCAGTCTGTCTATGACGACCCAAATTGAATCGTAAACTGCCGGAGGCTTAGGCAAACCAACCACAAAATCCATAGCAATAGATTCCCATTTCCACTCTGGAATGTCCAACGGTTGCAGTGGTCCAGAGGATCTTTGATGTTCAACTTTGATCTTCTAGCAAGTAAGACACTTGGAAACGAATTCTGCAATGTCCTTCTTCATTCTAGGCCACCAGAATAGCTTCTTCAGGTCTTGATACATTTTTGTAGCTCCAGGATGTATCGAGTATTGGCTACTGTGACTCTCTTCAAGCACTGTCTTCTTAATCTCTGCATTATTCGGAATACACACTCTGTCTCTGAATAAGATCATCCCATCACCAGTTAAAGTGAAATCATCTTGCCCCTTGAACTTCTGTAATTCATAATCTTGTTTCTGTGCTTCTTGGATTCGGTTTCTGAGTGTATTCTTCAAGTCAAGCTTATACACAAAGATGCTATCATTGCAACACGACACATCCAAGTGCAGATCTATGAGTTTCTCCAAGAGCTCCATTTGATGAATCATCATAGTCGACACGTGCAACGATTTTCTGCTTAAGGCATCAGCCACTACATTAGCCTTTCCTGGATGATACTTCAACTCAAAATCATAATCTTTCAGGAATTCCATCCATCGTCTCTGCCTCATGTTCAACTCCTTCTGATTGAACAAAACTTCAAACTTTTGTGGTCACTGAACACTTCAAATGTGACTCCATACAAATAGTGTCTCCAAACCTTCAACGCAAAAACTACTACAGCTAACTCCAAGTCATGCGTTGGGTAATTTGCTTCATGCGGTCGCAACTGTCGAGAAGTGTAAGCAACTGATTATCCTTCTTGCATAAGTACACACCCCAAGCCTTGTTTAAACGCATCGCAATACACTTGAAAATTCTTGGTCGGATCAGGAATTACCAACACCGGCGCTGTTGTCAGCTTTTCCTTCAACAACTGAAAACTGTCTTCGCACTTGGCATCCCACACAAACAGAACACCCTTCCTTGTTAACTTAGTCAAGGGAATGGCAATCTGAGAGAATCCCTTGATAAATCGCCGGTAGTATCTAGCTAGCCCTAGGAAACTTTGAATTTCTGTGGCATTGGTTGGTCTTTCCCACTTCATCATGGCTCAACTTTACTTGGATCCACTGCCACACCATCTTTGTTAATTACATGGCCCAGAAATTGAACTTCTTTTAGCCAAAAATCACATTTGTCCCACTTAGCATATAGTTGCTTCTCCCTGAGTATTCCCAGCACCAATCTTAAGTGCTCTCCATGCTCTTCTGCAGTCTTGGAGTAGATGAGAATATCATCAATGAAAACTACAGCAAACTTGTCCAAGTAGGGTCGAAAAATCCGGTTCATGTAGTCCATGAAAATAGCAGGGGCATTTGTCAATCCGAACGGCATCACCAAGTACTCATAATGACCGTACCGCGTCCGGAAAGCAATCTTAGGAATATCCTCAGGCTTGATTCTGATTTGATGATATCCTGATCGAAGATCAATCTTTGAAAACACCTTGGCTCCCCCTAACTGATCAAGTAAATCATCAATCCGCGGCTAAGGATACTTGTTCTTCACTGTCATCTTATTCAGCTCTCTGTAGTCTACACACAACCGTAATTTCCCATCTTTCTTCTTGACAAGCAATACTGGGGCTCCCCACGGTGAAGCGCTTGGTCTAATGAACTGCTTTTGCATAAGTTCTTCAATCTGCCGCTTTACTTCTGCCAACTCCAACGGTGCCATTCGATATGGTGCCTTAGAGACAGGTCCAGCTCCCAGAATTAGCTCAATCGAGAACTCTACTTCCTTTTCGGGTGGCAAGGATTCGATGTCTTCAGGAAATACATCGGGAAAGTCTCGGACTATAGGGAGAGAATCAACACGCACCGAATTCTTAACATTGCTCATACAAACAATCAAATACTTTGGGCCAATATCATACTTAGGCAGATTAGGAAAATCAAAAGTAGGATGATGCGTACAGTAAATCTCCAAGCCTCTGTCTGGAATATGCACGGTCTTGGCGGCGCAATCAATTCTGACCTTGTGAGCTTTGAGCCAGTCCATGCCTAGAATTACATCTAGCCCCTTCATCGGTAGACAGTACAGATCTATACAGAAGGTCTTGCCTTGGAAATCTAGGAACACTGGGGAACACATGGTCGTCATACAGATGTTCTCTTCGGAGGGAGTAGATACTAACATTTTGTAAGGTAGCTTAGACATAGGAAAATAAATTCTCTTTGCACAATCTACTGATATGAATGAGTGAGTTGCACCAAAATCAAATAGAATATTAACAGGTTTGGCTTTTATTAATCCCATACCTTGGATAAGATCCTTGGAATGGTCAGCCTCCTCTGAATTCAACGTATAAACTCGGCCTCTCACAGGATTCTTCTTCTTCTCCCTGTCCTCAGCTGGCTTCTGAGGGAAAATATTTGTTCAGGAACAGAGTTTTAAATCCCTCCCATGTCACATTACCTCTTGTTGCCCCCATATGTTCGCGATACCGCTTCCACCACTGTGCCGCTTCTCCTCTTAGTCTATAGATAGCTAATTCCACCTTGTCTTGATCAACAGATCTAGTTATTCTAAATATCTCCTCCAACTGATCTAGCCACTCCACAGCTATCATGGGGTCTCTCCCACCAGAGAAGATGGGTGGGTCATGTCTATTGAAACTCTGATATCGATCTACCCGTCCTTGCACCTCCATCATTTGAGTCATGGCCTGTGCCATTTGTTGTATCAACGGAGAGTCACTCGGAGTTGGTATCGCATTGGTGTTAGTACGAGGTCTACCGGGTGGTCTGCCTGTCATGTCTTCCTGCATACAACACACCACACTGAGTTGATCAGGCTCAATATAATGAATCGAATATGGTCAACATCTCAGGTTAAGACAGGACTTATTTCTCTGGAATTTTATCTAAGTTACGCATTGGGATAACACAGTCCGGATAGGACCAAACTGCTCTGATACCAAATTGTAACACCTAGATTTTTAGGGTAGTTTTTTTTTTTTTAACAAAACAGAAGACAACAGAATTTAATAAAATATATACATATATCAAAATACAAGTGTTTCAACTACAGTCCAGAGAATCTACAATGTCTAGCTAAGGTAGTCATACAAAGACTCTAATGAATACCTAAGTATCAGGAAAGGGCTGCAAAACTGCTCACGCGCTGACACCCTCCGGATCTGAGCCACCTGCAATACTGTAACCGTCAGTTAAATGCTCGACATATAACTGAGTAACCCGTCGGCCATAAAAATAGTTTTATACAGTATTACAGCCAGTCTAACTGGAGAACCGTCCCAAATCCAATCCTAGCAAACATACACAAGAAATACAGTTCCAATTACATAGATATGTATGCATGATCATTTTCCATTGTCATTACTTTCCTCTTTTAACGGGAAACCCTGTGCACCGGGAATCCACCAAAACACGCGGCAGTAACGCGTATTGAGCTCATCATCATCACGGTCCTGGCGAGCGTCCCCCCAAAGATCCTCCTGTCGGGCTACTAACTCTCTCTCGAGTTAGCCCAGGGAACCATCTACCTCGTGAAGATAGTACCCTTTGTACTTAGACTACCTACCTCGTGAAGATAGCCCAGTACTTCAGGTTATTTTCCCCCTTTCGGGATAACCCTACATTCTTATCTTTTCCATTTTCTGCTCTGTCCTCTTACCCGGTTTACTTTCGGTGGAACTTAACCCTCTTGCTCAATCTCTATTGAGTGGGAAGAGCCTCTTTTAACATTTCCATTTTCAGTTCTAATGCATCACACATCCACATTGCACATATAGCATATAAACAAGGATTTCCAATATACACCTATCCGATTACAAACTCTCATTTATTCGGATTGTATGTGACAAACGTGTTATATTCATATATCTATTTGAACATGGCATTCCATATTCAAATACATATTTGAATATACTACTACTGGGACTCGATTCTTTTCAAACCACTTTGAAACCGTCTAAATGTTGAATTCCCAATTAATGTCACATTTAATTCTGGAATACCTTGTCTATACCTATAACATGTTTCACAATAACACATTCATCATTTATCAACATAAGGCATATCAAGTTCATACAAATATCAGTCATATCATGCATATTTCAAACATAGTATGCATCATTTATCAAGCTTAAACAAAACATAACAGTTTGATTTCCCTAATAACATGTTCCTATCATTTCCTAGTCACATGTTCCTAAATTCCAAGTATTAGAGATTTGGAGTTTTCAGGGTTACCTGGAACTCCCTGAATCCTTTATCCTTTAGCTTCCAGATCCAATCTCCTATTACGGTTCCTTTGCCGTAGTTGCTTCTGAATTTGAATCAAACAGTTTGGAACCTTAGTCTTAGGAGATGGAAGCCTTAGGGTCGAAGAGTTGTGACGTAGTTGGTTTGGGAACAAAGGTTTTTGGTGTGTGAAAAGCGAGGAAATCTGCAGAACAGCCTCTTTGGAGTCAAGGCACCCCTATTTATAGATTTTGGGATCCATATTCGAATATATATTCGAATATAAGGCCCCTGTATTCAGTTCCTCACTTGCATATTCGAATACTATTCGAATATTATCTTGCATATTCGAATACCATTCGAATATGAACATGCATATTCGAACACTCTTCGAATATGACAAGGTATATTCGAATATTATTCGAATATGACAGTTCATATTCAAATATTCATGTTATCTTTGTCCCTCTTTTGACCTTTCTATTTACAACTAATCCTTCTTTCCTTTTCTTTGTAATTTGTAACCAAATCCCTTTAAGTCCTATCCTCTTTTATCGATTTTCGGGATGTTACACTTATATTTTAAGAATATAAAAAAATAATGTAAATTAAGCAAGAAACTTCATGGTAAACAATACAATGTTTTAAAAAAAATCAAATAATTTAATAAATTAAATCATGCGTTTTCATTTTTTTAGTAAAAAACACTCTATTTTTCAAGTGTATACTACACGATTTCTTGAACCAAAAGTTGATATTTTAAAAATAGAAAAAATAGTGTAAATTAAGCTAGAAACTTCATGGTGAACAATATATTGTTGTCAAAAAAATCAAATAATTTAATAAATTTAAAATATGCCTTTTCATTTTTAAAGTAATAAACACCCTACATTTCATGTCTATAGTACATGATTTCTAGAAACAAATGTTACTATTTTAAAAATACAAAAAAATAGTGTAAATTAAGATTGAATCTTCTTGGTGAAAAATACATTGTTGTCAAAAAAATCAAATAATTTAATGAATTTAAAATATGCGTTTTCATTTTTAAATTAAAAAACACTCTATTTCAAGTCTACAGTACACGATTTCTACAAACAAATGTTGTAATTTTAAAAATATGAAAAATAGTATAAATTAAGCTAGAAACTTCATGGTGAACAATACATCGATTTCAAAAAAAATTAAATAATTTAATAAATTTAAAATATGCGTTTTCATTTTTTAGTAAAAACCACCCTATTTTTCAAGTGTATAGTACACGAGTTCTAAAAAAAATGTTGATATTTTAAAAATATAAATAAAAGGGTAAATTAAGCTAGAAGCTTCATTGTGAACAATATATTGTTGTCAAAAAAATAAAAAAATTTAATAAACTTCAAATATGCGATTTCATTTTTTTAGTAAAAAACACCCTATTTTTCAAGTGTATAGTACACGATTTCTAGAAACAAATGTTGATATTTTAAAAATATAAAAAATAGTGTAAATTCAGCTAGAAACTTTATGGTGAACAATACATTGTTGTCAAAAAAATCAAATAATTTATTAAATTTAAAATATGCATTTTTATTTTTAAAGTAATAAACACCCTACATTTCAAGTGTATAGTACGCGATTTCTAGAAATGAATGTTGATATATTAAAAATATATAAAATTGTAAAAATTAAGCTAGAACCTTTATGGGGAACAATAGATTGTTTTCTAAAAAATCAAATAATTTAATAAATTTAAAATATGCATTCTAATTTTTAAAGTAAAAACACTCTATTTTTCAAGTGTATACTTTATTTGAAGATGGTGATGGCGCAAATACATTCCGCGCTTTTAACCCAACTCAAGCTGAAGAAACTTATTCAATGGTCACCGCTAACCGCTTTTGGTCCACGATTTCTAGAAACAAATTTTGATATATTAAAAATATAGAAAGATTGTGTAAATTAAGCAAGAAACTTCATGGTGAACAATACATTATTGTCCATAAAATCAAATATTTTAATAAATTTAAAATACACGTTTTCATTTTTATACTAAAAAACACCCTATTTTTCAAGTGTATAGTACATGATTTCTAGAAACAAATGTTGATATTTTAAAAATATAAAACATAATGTAAATTAAGCTAGAAACGTCTTGGTGAACAATACATTGTTGTCAAAAAAATAAAATAATTTAATAAATTTAAAATATGCGTTTTGATTTTTAAAGTAAAAAACACATTATTTTTCAAGTGTATAGTACGCGATTTCTAGAAATAAATGTTGATATATTAAAAATATATAAAATTGTAAAAATTAAGCTAGAAACTTCTTGGTGAACAATACATTGTTGTCAAAAGAATAAAATAATTTAATAAATTTAAATATGCATTCTAATTTTAAAAGTAAAAAATACTCTATTTTTCAAGTGTATAGTACACGATTTCTAGAAACATATGTTGATATATTAAAAATATAAAAAGATAATGTAAATTAAGCAAGAAACTTCATGGTGAACAATACATTGTTTTCAACAAAATCAAATAATTTAAAAAATTTAAAATATGCGTTTTCATTTTTATAGTAAAAAACACCATATTTTTCAAGTGTATAGTACAGGATTTCTTGAAACAAATGTTGATATCTTAAAAATATAAAAAATAGTGTAAATAATGTTAGAAGCTTCATTGTGAAAAATACATTGTTGTCAAAAAAATCAAATAATTTAATAAATTTAAAATATCCATTTTCATTTATAAAGTTAAAAACACCATATATTTTAAGTGTATAGTACGCGATTTCTAGAAATGAATCTTTCAATTTTTAAAATATAAATAATTGTAAAAATTAAGCTAGAAACCTTATGGGGAACAATAGATTGTTTTCAAAAAAATCAAATAATGAATAAAAATTAAAATATGCATTTTCATTTTTAAAGTAAAAAACACCGTATTTTTTAATTGTATAGTACACGATTTCTCGAAACAAATGTTGATATTTTAAAAATATAAAACATAGTGTAAATTAACCTAGAAACATCTTGGTGAACAATACATTGTTGTAAAAAAAAATCAAATAATTATATAAATTTAAAATATGTGTTTTCATTTTTCTAGTTAAAAACACCCTATTTTTCAAATGTATAGTATACGATTTCTAGAAACAAATGTTCATATTTTAAAAATATAAAAAATAGTGTAAATTAAGCTAGAAGCTTCATGGTGAACAATACATTGTTGTCAAAAAACTCAAATAATTTAATAAATTCAAAATATCCGTTTTCATTTTTTAAGTTAAATCACCGTATATTTCAAGTGTATAGTACGCGATTTCTAGAAATGAATCTCTCAATTTTTAAAATATAAAAAATTGTAAAAATTAAGCTAGAAACCTTATGTGGAAGAATATATTGTTTTCAAAAAAATCAAATAATTAAAAAAAATTAAAATATGCATTTTCATTTTTAAAGTAAAAAATACCCTATTTTTCAATTGTATAGTACACGATTTCTAGAAACAAATGTTGATATTTTAAAAAGATAAAAAATATTGTAAATTAAGCTAGAAATGGCTTGGTGAACAATACATTGTTGTAAAAAAAATTAAATAATTATATAAATTTAAAATATGCATTTTCATTTTTTTTTGTTAAAAACACCCTATTTTTCAAGTGTATAATACACGATTTCTAGAAACAAATGTTCATATTTTAAAAATATAAAAAATATTGTAAATTAAGCTAGAAACTTCTTGGTGAACAATACAATGTTGTCAAAAAAATAAAAAAATTTAATAAATTTGAAATATGCGTTTTGATTTTTAAAGTAAAAAACACCATATTTTTCAAGTGTATAGTACGCGATTTCAAGAAATAAATGTTTCAACTTAAAAAATATATAAAATTGTAAAAATTAAGCTCGAAACTTTATGGGGAACAATATATTTTTTATAAAAAATCAAATAATTTAATAAATTCAAAATATGAATTCTAATTTTTAAAGTAAAAAACACCCTATTTTTCAAGTGTGTAGTACACGATTTCTAGAAACAAATGTTGCAATTATAAAAATATAAAAAATTGTGTATATTAAGCTAGAAACTTCATGGGGAAATTTACATTATTTTCAAAAAATAAAATAAATTAATAAATTTAAAATATGAGTTTTCATTTTTAAAGTAAAAAACACCCTATATTTTAAGTCTAATTTTTAGAAACAAATGTTGCACTTTTAAAAAAATAAAAAATTGTGTAAATTAAGCTAGAGACTTCATGGGGAAAATTTAATTATTTTCACAAAAATCAATTAATTTAATAAATTTAAAATATGCGTTTTATTTTTAAAGTATAAGCACCCTATTTTTCAAGTGTATAGTACACGATTTCTAGAAACAAATGTTGCAATTATAAAAATATAAAAAATTGTGTATATTAAGCTAGAAACTTCATGGGGAAAATTACATTATTTTCACAAAAATCAAATAATTTAATAAATTTAAAATATGCGTTTTATTTTTAAAGTAAAAAACACCCTAATTTTCAAGTGTATAGTACACGATTTCTAGAAACAAATGTTGTAATTTTAAAAATATAATTTTTTTATAAATTAACCTAGAAACTTTATGGGGAAAAATATATTGTTTTTAATAAAATCAAAAAATTTAAAAAATTTAAAATTTTCGTTTTAATTTTTTAAGTAATAAACACTCTATTTTTAAAGTTTATAGTACACGATTTTTAGAAACAAATGTTGCAATTATAAAAATATAATTTTTTTTGTAAATTAAACTAGAAACTTCATGGTGAACAATACATTACTTTCAAAAAAAATCAAAAAAATAAATAAATTTAAAATATCTGTTTTCATTTTTAAAGTAAAAAACGCCCTATTTTTCAAGTGTATAGAACACGATTTCTAGAAACAATGTTGCAATTTTAAAAATATAAATCAATTAGTGTAAATTAAGCTAGAAACTTTATTGTGAACAATACATGGTTGTAAAAAAAATCAAATAATTTAATAAATTTAAAATATATGTTTTCATTTTTTTAGCAAAAAACACCCTATTTTTCCAGTGCATAGTACACGATTTATAGAAACAAATGTTGATATTTTAAAATTATTAAATATATAGTGTAAATTAAGGTAGGAACTTCATGGTGAACAATACATTGTTTTCAAATAAATTAAATAATGTAATAAATTGAAAATATGCGTTTTCATTTTTATAGTAAAAAACACTCTATTTTCCAAGTGTATAGTACACGATTTCTAGAAATATATGTTAATATTTTAAAAATATAAAAAATAGTGTAAATTAAGCTAGAAAATTCAGGGTGAACAATATATTGTTGTCAAAAAAATCAAATAATTTAATAAATTTAAAATATGTATTTTCATTTTTTAAGTAAAAAACACTCTATTTTCAAGTGTATAGTACGAGATTTCTAGAAACAAATGTTTCCATTTTTAAAATATAAAAAATTGTAAAAATTAAGCTAGAAAATTTATGTGGAACAATAGATTGTTTTCAAAAATCAAATAATTAAATAAAATTAAAATTTTCATTTTCATTTTTAAGTGTATAGAACACGATTTCTTGAAACAGATGTTGCAACTATAAAAATATAAAGAATTGTGTAAATTAAGCTAGAAATTTCATGGGAAAAATTACATTATTTTCAAAATAATCAAATAATTTAATATATTTAAAATATGCGTTTTCATTTTTAAATTAAAAAACACCCTAATTTTCAAGTGTATAGTACACGATTTCTAGAAACAAATGTTGCAATTTTAAAAATATAAAAAATTTTATAAATTAACCTAGAAAATTTATGGGGAACAATATATTGTCTTCAATAAAATCAAAAAATTTAATAAATTTAAAATATGCGTTTTAATTTTTAAAGTAAAAAACACCCTATTTTTCAAGTTTATAGTACACGATTTTTAGAAACAAATGTTGCAATTATAAAATATAAATTTATTTGTAAATTAAACTAGAAACTTCATGGTGAACAATACATTACTTTCAACAAAATCAAAAAAATTAATAAATTTAAAATATGTGTTTTTATTTTTAAAGTAAAAAACACCTTATTTTTCAAGTGTATAGAACACGATTTCTAGAAACAAATGTTGCAATTTTAAAAATATAAATCAAATAGTGTAAATTAAGCTAGAAACTTTATTGTGAACAATACATGGTTGTAAAAAAAATCAAATAATTTAATAAATTTAAAATATGTGTTTTCATTTTTTAGTAAAAAACACCATATTTTTCCAGTGCATAGTACACGATTTCTAGAAACAAATGTTGCAATTTTAAAAATATAAAAAAATTTATGAATTAACCTAGAAAGTTTATGGGGAACAGTATATTGTTTTCAATAAAATCAAAAAATTTAATAAATTTAAAATATGCGTTTTATTTTTTAAAGTAAAAAACACCCTATTTTTCAAGTGTATAGTACACGATTTCTAGAAACAAATGTTGAAATTTTAAAAATATAAAAAAATAGTGTAAAGTAAGCTAGAAACTTCATGGTGAACTATACATTGTTGTCAAAAAATCAAATTTTTTTTTAAATTTAAAATATGCATTTTCATTTTTTTAGTAAAAATCACCCTATTTTTGAAGTGTATAGTACACGATTTCTAGAAACAAATGTTGATATTTTGAAAATATAAAATATAGTGTAAATTAAGCTAGAAACGTCTTGGTGAACAATACATTGCTGTAAAAAAAATCAAATAATTTAATAAATTTAAAATATGCGTTTTCATTTTTTTAGTAAAAAAACACCATATTTTTCAAGTGTATAGTACATGATTTCTAGAAACAAATGTTCATATTTTGAAAATATAAAAAATAGTGTAAATTAAGCTAGAAACTTATTGGTGAACAATACATTGTTGTCAAAAGAAATTAAATAATTTAATAAATTTAAAATATGCATTTTGATTTTTAAAGTAAAAGACACCCTATTTTTCAAGTGTATAGTACACGATTTCTAGAAATAAATATTTCAATTTTAAAATGTAACACCTTAATTTTATTGAGTCCGTTTTTTTTTCAAAACACTAGCGGAAGCTAAATTCTAATTTACATCAATTAATAATAATTATCATTACAACCCTTTCAATCTATACGGATTCTTATACAGCTGAACAAATTAATATATGAACTTGAGACTTAGTTCACCATGTGTGGCTATACCTAAGAAAAGCTCACAGCTCATCCCATCTGTGGCTTTTGCTTCACAATCTTCTGATACATGCGATATGGTAACTGTCAGTTATATGTAAACATATAACTGAGTAACCCCCAACATTTTTGAAAACAGTTTTATTCCATATCGCAGCCAGTCTAACTGGAAAACACCCATTTAATCCCTAACACACAATCCAATCCATAATCAATGATTTCATACATAATGCATGCTATGACAATTATGGATGTATGCATGCTATGATCCTTCATTAACATACTTAGTTCTTTTCTTTTCTTGAGTTTTTTATGGAAGTCTCGTGCACTAGACTTCCCCTAGCACGTGGCAGTAACGCGAGGTCGAGCTCAACACTAGGACCACGGCAAGCGTCCCTACCGTGATCAAACTGGCTGCCCGGCTATCTTAACTCCACATCAATGGGATGGCCCAGGATTATCTTAATCCCACATCAATGGGATAGTCCTTTCTTTCGGGCAATAATTCCCTATCACAAGGCACCCTACTAGTTCAGGTCATCCCGAATCGCGAGGAAACCCGACATTCTCATGTTTATTCATGCTTGTCCACTTACTTGGTGTCTGACCGGTGGAATTCAACCGCTTACTCAACATTTGTTGATGGGGGAAAGCTTAAACTTGTCTTTAAATTTCATTTTCATTTCACATAAAATATTATCATGCATTTCACATTCAACTCATATCATTTGCATTCAACATTAATCATTTATCATTTATGACATTACAATTTCATTAATCATTAATTAAATCACTTGCCATCCATGTGATAACACTATACTTATCATAATCATTTCAACATCCATCTTCAAGAGACTCAATTCACCAACATAACATCAAAGCATTCACCAAAATGCACATCCACCATGGCACCACAAGCAACATGCTTTCTAACAAAATCACTTTGGTATCCATACATACTCATAACAACCCAAAATCACATTTTAGCATACATTTCTTCAATAATTCATAAGCCAAGCCATATGCATCTAAACCAAATTATCAAGTCATCTAACATACACAAATCCAAACCTATTTTATCACACATTTCACAATAGCTCAATAATCAAGCCACATGCATCAAAACCAAATTATCAAATCATCTAACATACACAAATCCAAACCTATTTTATCACACAAAATAGCTCAATAATCAAGCCACATGTATCAAAACCAAATTATCACACATTTCACAATAGCTCAATAATCTAGAGTTATAGACATTGGATTCCAGTGAAACTAATAGGAAATGAAACTTAAGACATTTATCTACAATTAATGTTAAGGAATCGTGATTTGAATCATACGTCTTGAGAGTGTAATTCTAGTTGGAAACTGACTGCCTGACAGAAACTAGATTTCTGATACTACATCATTGTTTCAACTATATCTAGAGCTATGGTTGTCGGATTGATTTGAAACCAGTTGAAAATTAAAGATAGAATGATTGCCTACAACTTTTATGAAGGACTCAAAACCATGTTTCATCATGTGGACAATTATAAATTCCCTTGAAAACAGACACAGAACCAGACTCAAGGTTGTTCTAAATTTTCGATACTACTTTAGTAACTCTGTCATAACTGGAGCTGTAGACCATGGATTGACATGAAACCAGTTCCAAATTAAAGCTAAATTAATAATATATAACTTTCATGCAGGACTTGAAAACAGATTCTATCATCTAGATAATTTAAATTGCTCTTAAAGTCAGGTACAGTACTGGACATAAAACTGTCCTAACACTCAAACATTGTCTCAGCGATCCTACTATATCTTGAGCTACACTGGGTGGATTCACATGAAACTTATGTCAAATTAAATCTAACTTGATTGTCTACAACTTCAATGAAAGGCTTGAAGAAAGAATCACACGTCTCAGAGGTCGAAACTACATACAAAGAAGCACTACAAAATCTGGACCTGACACTGTTTCACATATGACACCTCTTACGTGATTAGAGCATATCTTGAGCTATAGTTGATGGATTTACACAACAGGTTGGAAGTCAAAGATAAGACAAAGATCTACATTTATTATGAATACCACGAAGACAAATGGACTCATTAACAAGTCCTAAATTAGCAATCAAACAGACAGATTCAATCAGACCCAGATTTTGACTTCAGTTTAGTAATTTGATTATAACTGGAGCTATACAGATCCAAATTAAGCAAGATTGGTGTCATTGGAAAGCTAAGTAAATCCTCTACAACTCTTATAAATATCACGAAGGAAAATTGCCTCATCTAGACAATTAAAAGTGTCTTATAACAGAGGTACAGAATTGGACTTAAGGCTATACTAGATTTTCGACATTGCTTCAGTAATTCTACCATATCTCAAGCTATAGACTATGGATTGGGATGAGGTCAGAGGCATACTGAAGATAAAAGGATTTTGTACAACTTTTATGAAGACACTAAAACCTAATTCTAAAAGTTTAATTGTAAAAATGGTTCCTCGAACAGAAAGATACATTTAGACAAACCTAGCCCATAAACATTGACACTGTCTCAGTGTTTGGGCCATAACTAGAGTTGTAGGTATCTAAATGGAGTGAAACCAAAGCCATTTGAAAGATAACAAAATTTCCTACAAATTCTATGAAGAGTTCGAAGGCTAATTCGGTCATCTACGAACCCTAATTTTACATTCAATCTCGCATTTTTGGACAGATCAGAACAGAACAAAGGATTTCTTTCACTATCATTGTTTTTCCAGATTTTGTCTAGCTTAAATCAAAGATTCATCCACCCCATACCTGAGAGGAAGCACGAAATTAGTAAGAGGAATTTGGCTTGCTTGCTACTCTTCACTCCAAGAGAGGCTCAATCACTTCAAGGATGATGCTTTAGGCTTTGCATGTGATGATCAAAGGAAAATTAGTGAGGATTTGAGCCAAAAATCAACATGCAACATTTGAAAGACAAGAAATCAGATTTTCTTACCTTCTTAGAACCATTGTTTTAGCCTTGAAGGTGTCCTTGAGGTAGATTGATTACAAAGAACACGAGTCTTTGGGGAAGATGGATGAGTGGAGAGTGGACTAGGAGGAAGAGGAGTATGTTTTTGTGTTGTACGGAATGAAGGTGAAATGAAACTATGAATTTGATTCTGTGGAGAATGAGAAAGAAATAGAGTAGAGAAATGTGATGATGGAAGAGTGTGTGTGGTAGTGTTTGTCGAGAAAGAGAAGAGAGAGTAAGGGGGTGCTTGATAGTTTGATTGCCGCATTAGCAAGTGCACTAGTCGAGTTTAGATAGAATAGGGAGAATAGGGACTATGCAATAGACTATCGAATTCCCAAGACTTTCGCTATTCGGACAAACATAATGCATAGAGAATAGTGTATCATAGCAGAATTTTACAACAAAAACAGAGAAATTACAAGAACTAGCTAAGAAAGTGGCGCAACCAATTGAGAAGAGAGCTAGGAGATTTGGTTCATTTGATCCTTCCCTTATGCATCCTAATTCTAAGGTCAATTCAAGTTCACAAATCCTAATTGAAGGTAGAATTTACCAAACCATAGATTAAGTCTATTCCTAGATCATTAATCACTTTGCTTCTAGTCAAATTCCCTAATCCCTTAGAACAATCTTAATAGAAACAAGAGAAAGAGTAAATTCATCAAGACCTCACAATCTACAAGTCTGTGCCAATGGAGTGTCCACTACATCTATATTCATGCATGTTTTGCTATCACTAGGGTTCTTAAAAGATTCAAAGACATTGAAGATTACCTTGTCATCTTGCATCCTTAGCATTAGCTCACCTTGTTCAACATCAATTAGTGCACGCCCGGTGGCTAAGAAAGGTCTCCCAAGGATGATAGGCACCTTCTCACATGCCTTGATATCAATGTCAAGCACCACGAAGTCGGCGGGAAATATGAATTTTCCAACTTTGACCAACAAATCTTCAACTATCCCATAGGGATGTGTGATAGAACGATCCGCCAATTGCAAGGACATCATGGTGGGCTTGACTTCGTTCACCCCTAACTTCTTTAGCAAGGATAGGGGCATCAAGTTGATGCTTGCCCCCAAGTCACATAGAGCTCTCCCAACATCCACACCTCCAATCTCGCAAGGAATGGTAAAGGATCCTTGATCCTTCAATTTTTGAGGAAGTTTCCTTTGGATGATGGCACTACATTCTTTGGTTAGTGCAACCGTTTCATCATAGTTGAGCTTCCTCTTTTTGCAAAGGAGCTCCTTCATGAATTTGGTGTAGAGAGGCATTTGCTCAAGGGCTTCCACAAAAGGTATGTTGATCCTCAAGCTCCTAAACACATCTAGGAACTTAGAGAATTGCTTCTCCTTATCTTGCCTTTGCACCCTTTGTGGAAATGGAAGTCTTGAAATCTCATAAGGAGTTAGATTTTCATGCTTGACCCCTTCTAGGATTTGTTTTCTTGTCTTCTTTGGGGGACTATTCTTGGGATCCCACTTCAAAATCTCAATGTCGCTTGGTTTGTGTTTGGGTTCCCCTTCATCATTATGCACCCCACTAGAAGTATCTTCCTTGCCATCATGCGCACTAGACTTCATTTGTGGCTCACCCTCTTTTTCAAATTTAGAAATTTTTGGGGGAGAAGGAGGTGATACCACTTTTCCATTCCTTAGTGATATGGCATTGCATTGCTCCCTTGGATTCACTATAGTGTCACTTGGGAATGTCCCTTGTGGCCTCTCAGTTAATTGCTTAGAAATTTGGCCCATTTGAGTTTCCAAATTCCTAATAGAAGCATCATGATTCTTCAAAGTGGAAGAAGTCTCTTGCATATAAGTATTCGTTCTTTGCATGAAAGCCAACAAGACATTCTCAAGATTAGGAGAGACACCTTGGGAGGTTTGAGTGGTTCCTTGAGGATTGGGAGGTTGGGTAGAGGTGGTTTGGTTGTATGAGGAAGATGTGTTAAATGGTTGTTTTTGGGTGGAAGAGGATTGGGTGAATTGTTGGTTGTTGGTGGGTTGGTCGGGTTGGAGATAGTTATTGCTTTTGTATGACAAATTTGGATGATTTCTTAAGTTGGGATGGTATGTGTTTTGTTGAGGAAAGGGGAGGTTCCTTTGGCCATTACCCATGTAGTTCACTTGCTCTCCACTCCCACCTCCATTAGTAGCACAATGACCATTTTGGTGGTTACCACCACAAAAGTCACATTGGAGTTGGGGGGCTTGAATGGCTCCAACTTGCACTTTTTGGAGTTGCTTTGTGAGAGCTTCAATTTGTTGAGTAAGTAGCTTGTTTTGAGCTAAGTTTGCATCATGCACCCCAAGCTCCATGATTCCTCCTCTTCCAATAAACACATTATCTGATGCCTCATCCTCATGTGCCATAATTTCTATCAATTCTCTTGCTTCTTCCGCTTCCTTCTTTCTAATTGAGCCACCGGCGGATGCATTCAACAAACTTCTCATATTTCGGTTCAGCCCATTATAGAAGATGTGGATTTGTTGGAGATCGGTGAATCCATGGTGTGGGCACTTTCGGAGGAGTGCCTTGAATTTCTTCCAAGAGGTAGCAAAGGATTCGCCATCTCTTTGCTTGAAGCAAGATATCTCCGCTCTATATTGGTCATACTTGGATGGGGGAAAGAATTGAGCCAAGAACTTGGAGACTAGATCTTCCCATGTAGTAATGCTCCCGGTTGGTTGGCTTTGGAGCCAATCAAGAGCCTCATCCTTCAAAGAGAATGGAAAGAGTCTCAAACGAATCGCCGCATCGGTCACTCCATTTATCTTGATGGTTCCACAAATTTGGAGGAATTTGTATATGTGGAGGTTTTGATCCTCCTCTTTTCTCCCTCCAAATTGGTCTCCCCTTACTAGTTGTGTGAGTGTCGATTTGATCTCAAAGCTATTTGCGGCTATAGTGGGAGGATTTATGCAAGAACTGCATCCATCAAGGTGAGGAGCGGTGAGATCTTCCAAAGTCATCCCCCTTTGAGGTGGTCTATTCTCCATCTTTGCTTCTTGAGTCAAAACCACTTGCTCTTGTTCTAGAGTCGGTTGCTCTTCCACAACCCTTGCTAGTTGAGAAGTAGTGGCTTGCTCTTGAGTTGTCTTCTTTCTATGTGCCTTGAACTTGTCTTTATTGGCCTTAGTTTGCTTCCGGTTCTTCCTTATAGTTCTTTCCAATTCCAAGTCAAGCTCAAATTCTATCCTCTTGTTGCGCATGCAAGCTTCACAAAGAGGTTAGTGCACACAAAAACAGGGCAATATATGATAATAAAGAAAGATGGAAAAGAAAAACACAAAAAATGAGTATAGACAATGAAGTGAAGTGTCCAAATTAGCAATTGCCTTGGGAACTATTGATATCTAATCAATAGTCCCCGGCAACGGCGCCATAAACTTGATAGCTTGATTGCCGCATTAGCAAGTGCACTAGTCGAGTTTAGATAGAATAGGGAGAATAGGGGTTGTCGTATTCACAGGGACTATACGATAGACTATCAAATTCCCAAGACTTTCACTATTTGGACAAACATAATGCATAGAGAATAGTGTATCATAGCAGAATTTTACAACAAAAACAGAGAAATTACAAGAACTAGCTAAAAAAGTGGCGCAACCAATTGAGAAGAGAGCTACGAGATTTGGTTCATTTGATCATTCCCTTATGCATCCTAATTCTAAGGTCAATTCAAGTTCACAAATCCTAATTGATGGTAGAATTTACCAAACCATAGATTAAGTCTATTCCTAGATCATTAATCACTTTGCTTCTAGTCAAATTCCCTAATCCCTTAGAACAATCTTAATAGAAACAAGAGAAAGAGTAAATTCATCAAGACCTCACAATCTACAAGTCTTATCCCTAAGAACATGCAAGATTATGGTAATCTACTTCAATTCTAACACAACTATCAATTTTCCAATTCACAATTGCATCAAAATCAGATTCTCATTGGTCAATTTTAAGTGAGCATTCAACAACGGAAGCAATTCAACAATTGAGCATAATCAATAGAGAAAGAGCATTAAGCATAGAAGAAATTACTCAATTAGAATCATAAGAACAAGAATCAACCACAAGAATTCAGATTACATTAAGTTTGGGATCAAAATCCCCAATCTCCTAACCTAGAAACTAGTCAAACATGGAGAGGGAAGAAGAAATGGAAGAGGAGATGAAGGAAATCATCATGAAGGAACTAAGAATCACCAAGAACTCCAAGGATCTTCCAAGTTCATCCACAAAGATGAGGAGAAAAGGTGAGAAAAGGAGAGAAAATCGCGCCCAAAAGTCCCAAAAACTGTTTTGTTTCGCACTACTTAAAACTGCCCTGCACCATTTGAGGTGCGCACCTGTCCTGGAGGTGTGCGCACAAGATGAGGCAGCACCTTCCAGGACCATTTAAGGTGCGCACAGGATGATAGGGTGTGCGCACAGGATCATGGTTCACAACATGGGACAGCTTCTTAGTGTTTTCTAACATCATTTCTTCAACTTTCTTCATTCTTTTCTTCATTCTTCAAGTCCAATCTTCTAAAAACAAAATTTCTCCATCATTTATTCCTACATGAACATAATCAAACACAAATCAAGATCAAAGATCATCAAAATTCATTAATTTCCAAGAGACTACAACTAACTATGCAAGAAAGCACTTTATTTGATTTTATTCATTTCTAAGAGCTAAAAGGCCACAAACACACTACAATACTAATAAAAAGAGACTAAAATAGACCTTAGAACATAGATAAGTTGACATTTATCAGTGCTTGTATGTGATTGTTACATGATAGTATGGTGGACTTTTTTTAAAATTGCCACAAGGTCTTTCCTTAAAAATTATTTGTGAGGAGAATAAAAGGGACTATAAATATTTTTGAAATGTGAGTTATTTACTCTAAAGCTAATACTTCATGATGTGATTTTTGGGATGTTACATAAAAATATATAAAATTGTAAAAATTAAGCTAGAAACTTTATGGAGAACAATAGATTGTTGTCACAAAATACAATAATTTAATAAATTTAAAATATGCATTTTCATTTTTAAAGTAAAAAACACCCTAATTTTCAAGTGTATAGAACACGATTTCTAGAAACAAATGTTGCAATAATTAAAATATAAACAATTGTGTAAATTAAGCTAGAAATTTCATGGGGAAAATTACATTATTTTCAAAAAAAATCAAATAATTTAAGAAATTTAAAATATGCGTTTTCATTTTTAAAGTAAAAAGTACCCTAATTTTCAAGTGCATAATACACGATTTCTAGAAACAAATGTTGCAATTTTAAAAATAGAAATTTTTTTATAAATTAACCTAGAAACTTTATGGGGAACAATATATTTTTTTCAATTAAATAAAAATTTTTAATAAATTTAAAATATGTGTTTTAATTTTTAAAGTAAAAAACATCCTATTTTTCAAGTGTAGTACACGATTTTTAGAAACAAATGTTGCAATTATAAAAATATAAAAAAAATTTAAATTCAACAAGAAACTTCATGGTGAAAAATACATTGTTTTAAAATAAATCAAAAAATTAATAAATTTCAAATATGCGTTTTCATTTTTTTAATAAAAAAAACCATACCTTTCAAGTGTATAGTACACGATTTCTTGAAACAAATGTTGATATTTTATAAATATAAAAAATACTGTAAATAAAGCTAGAAACTTGTTGGTGAACAATACATTGTTGTCAAAAAAAATCAAATAATTTAATAAATTTAAAATATGCGTTTTCATTTTTAATGTAAAAAACACCTTATTTTTACGGTGTATAGTACACGATTTCTAGAAACGAATGTTTCAATTTTTAAAATATAAAAATTGTAAAAATTAAGCTAGAAACTTTATGGGGAACAATAGATTGTTTTCAAAATAATAAAATAATAAAATAAAATTAAAATATGCATTTTCATTTTTAAAGTAAAAAACACCCTATTATTCAAGTGTACAGAACACTATTTCTAGAAACAAATGTTGCAATTATAAAACATAAACAATTGTGTAAATTAAGCTATAAATTTCATGGGGAAAATTACATTATTTTCTATAAAATCAAATAATTTAATAAATTTAAAATATGCTTTTTTATTTTTAAAGTAAAAAATACCTTATTTTTAAAGTGTATAGAACACGATTTTTAGAAACAAATTTTGCAATTTGAAAAATATAAATCAAATAGTGTAAATTAAGCTAGAAACTTTATTGTGAACAATATATGGTTGTCAAAAAAACTCAAATAATTTAATAAATTTAAAATATGCGTTTTCATTTTTTTAGTAAAAAACACCCTATTTTCAAGTGTAAAGTACACGATTTCTATAAACAAATGTTGATATTTAAAAAATAAAAAAAAATAGTGTAAATTAAGCTAGAAATTCATGGTGAACAATACATTGTTGTCAAAAACTCAAATAATTTAATAAGTTTAAAATATGCGTTTTCATTTATTTAGTAAAATATACCATATTTTTCAAGTGTATAGTACATGATTTCTAGAAACAAATGTTGATATTTTAAAAATAAAAAAAATAGTGTAAATTAAGCTAGAAACTTCTTGGTGAACAATACATTGTTGTAAAAAAAATCAAATAATTTAATAAATTTAAAATATGCATTTTCATTTTTAAAGTAAAAAACACCCTATTTTTCAAGTGTATAGAACACGATTTCTAGAAATAAATGTTGCAATTATAAAAATATAAACAATTGTGTAAAATAAGCTAGAAATTTCATGGGGAAAATTACACTATGTTCAAAAAAATAAAATAATTTAATAAATTTAAAATATGCGTTTTCATTTTTAAAGTAAAAAACACCCTAATTTTCAAGTGTATAATACACGATTTCTAGAAACAAATGTTGCAATTTTAAAAATATAATAAATTTTATAAACTAACGTAGAAACTTTATGGGGAGCAATATATATTTTTCAATAAAATCAAAAAATTTAATAAATTTAAAATATGCATTTTAATTTTTAAAGTAAAAAACATCCTATTTTTCAAGTGTAGTACAAGATTTTTAAAAACAAATGTTGCAATTATAAAATTATAAAAAAAATTTACATTCAAATAGAAACTTCATGGTGAAAAATATAATTGTTTTCAAATAAATCAAAATATTTTATAAATTTAATATATGCGTTTTAATTTTTAAAGTAAAAAACAAGCTATTTATTAAGTGTATAAAACACGATTTTTCTAGAAACAAATGTTGAAATTAAAAAAATATAAACAATTGTATAAATTAATCGAGAAACTTCATGGTGAAAATTAAAATATTTAAAAAAAATCAAATAATTTAATAAATTAAAAATATGTGTTTTCATTTTTAAAGTAAAAAACACGCTATATTTCAAGTCTATAGTACGCAATTTTCAGAAACAAATGTTGCAATTTTAAAAAAATAAAAAATTGTGTAAATTAAGCTAGAAGCTTTATTGGAAAAAATACATTGTTTTTAAAAAAATTAAATATATTAATAAATTTAAAATATAGAACACGATTTCTAGAAACAAATGTTGCAATTTCAAAAATATAAAAATGTTTATAAATTAACTTAGAAAATTTATGGGGAACAATATATTATTTTCATTAAAATCAAAAAATTTAATAAATTTAAAATATGCATTTTAATTTTTAAAGTAAAAAACACTTTATTTTTCAAGTGTGTAGTACACGATTTTTAGAAACAAATGTTGCAATTATAAAAATATAACAAGTTTTGTAAATTAAAGTAGAAACTTCATGGTGAAAAATACATTGTTTTCAAACAAATCAAAAAAATTAACAAATTTAAAATATGCGTTTTCATTTTTCAAATAAAAAACACCCTATTTTTCAAGTGTATAGAACACGATTTCTAGAAACAAATGTTGAAATTTTAAATATATAAATAAAATAGGGTAAATTTAGCTAGAAACTTTATTGTGAACAATACAATGTTGAAAAAAAAATCAAATAATTTAATAAATTTAAAATATTTGTTTTTATTTTTTTTAGTAAAAAACACCCTATTTTTTAAGTGCATAGTACACGATTTCTAGAAACAAATATTGATATTTTAAAAATATTAAATATAGTGTAAATTAAGCTAGACACTTCATTGTGAAAAATACATTGTTGTCAAAAAAATATAAAATTTAATAAATTTAAAATATGCGTATTCATTTTTAAAGTAAAAAACACCATATTTTTCAAGTGTATAGTACGCGATTTCTTGAAACGAATGTTTCAATTTTTAAAATATAAAAAATTGTAAAAACTAAGCTAGAATCTTTATGGGGAACAATAGATTGTTATAAAAAACTCAAATAATTAAATAAAATTAAAATATGCATTTTGATTTTTAAAGTAAAAAACACCCTATTTTTCAAGTGTATAGAACACGATTTCTAGAAACAAATGTTACAATTATAAAAATATAAACAATTGTGTAAATTAACTTAGAAACTTTATTGGGAACAATACATTGTTTTCAAAAAAATTAAATATATTAATAAATTTAAAACATGCATTTTTTTTTTTAAAATAAAAAACACCCTAATTTTTAAGTGTATAGTACACGATTTCTAGAAACAAATGTTGCAATTTTAAAAATATAAAAAAATTTATAAATTAACCTAGAAACTTCATGGTGAATAATAAATTATTTTCAAAGAAATCAAAAAATTTCATAAATTTAAAATATGTGTGTTAATTTTTAAAGTAAATAACACCCTATTTTTCAAGTGCATAGAACACGATTTCTAGAAACAAATGTTGCAATTATAAAAATATAAACAATTGTGTAAGTTAAGCTAGAAACTTCATGGTGAAAATTACATTATTTTCAAAAAAATCAAATAATTTAATAAATTTAAAATATGCGTTTTCATTTTTAAAGTAAAAAACACCCTATATTTGAAGTCTATAGTACTCGATTGTTAGAAATAAATGTTGCAATTTTAAAAAAATAAATAATTGTGTAAATTAAGCTTGAAACTTTATTGGGAACAATACATTGTTTTCAAAAAAATTAAATATATTAATAAATTTAAAATATGCGTTTTATTTTTAAAATTAAAAAACACCCTAATTTTCAAGTGTATCGTATCCAACTTCTAGAAACAAATGTTGCAATTTTAAAAATATAATTTTTTTTTATAAATTAACTTAGAAACTTTATGGGGAACAATATATTGTTTTCAATAAAATCAAAAAATTTAATAAATTTAAAATATGTATTTTAATTTTTAAATTAAAAAAAACCCTATTTTAAGTGTATAGTACACGACTTTTAGAAACAAATGTTGCAATTATAAAAATATAAAAAGTTTTGTAAATTAAACTAGAAATTTCATGGCGAACAATACATTGTTTTCAAAAAAATCAAGAAATTAATAAATTTAAAATATGCATTTTCATTTTTTTAGTAAAAACCTCCCTACTTTTCAAGTGTTATAGTACACGATTTCTTGAAAAAAATGTTGATATTTTATAAATATAAAAAATAGTGAAAATTAAGCTAGAAACTTGTTTGTGAACAATACAATATTGTCAAAAAAATCAAATAATTTAATAAGATTAAAATATGCGCTTTCATTTTTAAAGTAAAAGACACCCTATTTTTCTAGTGTATAGTATGCGATTTCTAGAAATAAATGTTTCAATTTTTAAAATATATAAAATTGTAAAAATAAAGCTAGAAACTTTATGGGGAACAATAGATTGTTTTAAAAAAATCAAATAATTTAATAAACTTAAAATATGCGTTTTAATTTTTAAAGTAAAGAACACCCTAGTTTTCAAGTGTGTACACGATTTCTAAAAACCAATTTTGATATTTTAAAAATATAAAAAATAGTGTAAATTAAGCTAGAAACTTCATGGTGAACAATACATTGTTGTCAAAAAAATCAAAAAATTTAATAAATTTAAAATATGCGTTTTAATTTTTAAAGTAAAAAGGACCCTATTTTTCAAGTGTATAGAACACGATTTCTAGAAACAAATTTTGATATTTTAAAAATATAAAAAATAGTGTAAATTAAGCTAGAAACTTCTTGGTGAACAATACATTATTGTGAAAAAAATCAAATAATTTAATGAATTTAAAATATGCGTTTTGATTTTTAAATTGAAAAACACCCTATTTTTAAAGTAATAGACACCCTATATTTCATTGCTATAGTACACGATTTCTAGAAACAAATGTTAATATTTTAATTATAAAAAATAGTGCAAATTAAGCTAAAAACTTCATGGTGAACAATAAATTGTTCTCAAAAAAATCAAAAAATTTAATAAACTAAAAATATGCGTTTTAATTTTTAAAGTAAAAAGACACCCTATTTTTCTAGTGTATAGAACACGATTTCAAGAAACAAATGTTGATATTTTTAAAATATAAAAAATTAGTGTAAATTAAGCTAAAAACTTCATGGTAAACAATACATTGTTGTCAAAAAAATCAAAAAATTTAATAAATTTAAAATATGCGATTTCATTTCTTTAGTAAAAAATACCCTATTTTTCAAGTGTAAACTACAGGATTTCTAGAAACAAATGTTGATATTTAAAAATATAAAACATAGTGCAAATTAAGCTAGAAATGTCTTGGTGAACAATACATTGTTGTCAAAAAAACAAATAATTATATAAATTTGAAATATGTGTTTTCATTTTTTTAGTTAAAAATACCTTATTCTTCAAGTGTATAGTACACGATTTCTAGAAACAAATGTGGACACTTTAAAAATATAAAAAATAGTGTAAATTAAGCTAGAAAGTTCTTGGTGAACAATACATTATTGTGAAAAAAATAAAATAATTTAATAAATTTAAAATATGAGTTTTGATTTTTAAAATAAAAAACACCTTATTTTTCAAGTGTATAGTACACGATTTCTAGAAACAAATGTTGATATTTTAAAAATATAAAAAAATAGTTTAAATTAAGCTTAAAACTTCATGGTGAAAAATACATTATTGTCAAAAAAATCAAATAATTTAATAAATTTAAAATATGTGTTTTCATTTTTTTAGTAAAAAACACATTATTTTTCAACTGTATAGTACACGATTTATAGAAACAAATACTGATATTTTAAAAATATAAAAAAATAGTGTTAATTAAGGTAGAAACTTCATGGTAAACATTACATTGTTGTCAAAAAATAACAAATAATTTAATAAATATAAATATGTGCTTTCATTTTTAAAGTCAAAAACACCCGATATTTCAAGTGTATAATACACGATTTCTACAAACAATTGTTGCAATTTTAAATATATAAAAAATTGTGTACATTAAGATAGAAACTTCATGGTAAACAATACATTGTTGTCAAAAAATCAAATAATTTAATAAATTAAAAATATATGTTTTAATTTTTTTAGAAGAAAACACACTAATTTTCTAGTGTATAGTACACGATTTCTAGAATCAAATGTTGCTATTTTAAAAATATAAAAAATACTGTAAATTCAGCTAGAAACTTCATGGTGAATAATACATTGTTGTCAAAATAATCAAAGAATTTAATAAATTTAAAATACGCGTTTTCATTTTTAAAGTTAAAAACACCCTATTTTTCAAGTGTATAGTACACGATTTCTAGAAACAAATATTGATATTTTAAAAATATAAAAAATAGTGTAGATTAAGCTTGAAACTTCTTGATGAACAATACATTGTTGTCAAAAAAATAAAATATTTAATAAATTTAAAATATGCGTTTTGATTTTTAAAGTAAAAAACAACCTATTTTTCAAGTGTATAGAACACGATTTCTAGAAACAAATGAGGATATTTTAAAAATATAAAAAATAGTGTAAATTAAGCTAGAAACTTCATGCGGAAAAATACATTGTTGTCAAGAAAATCAAAAAATTTAATAAATTTAAAATATGAGTTTTCATTTTTTTAGTAAAAAACACCTAATTTTTCAAGTGTATAGTACACGATTTCTAGAAACAAATGTTGATATTTTAAAAATATAAAAAATAGTGTAAATTAAGCTAGAAACTTCATGGTGAACGATACATTGTTGTCAAAATAATAAAATAATTTAATAAATTTAAAATATGTGTTTTCATTTTAAAGTAAAAAACACCCTATATTTCATGTCTATAGTACACGATTTTACGAAACAAATGTTGATATTTTAAATATAAAAAATATTGTAAATTAAGCTGGGAACATAATGATGAACAATACATTGTTTTGAAAAAAATCAAAAAATTAAATAAACTTAAAATATGCGTTTTAATTTTTAAAGTAAAAACCACACTATTTTTCAAGTGTATAGAACACGATTTCTAGAAACAAATTTTGATATTTTCAAAATATAAAAAAATAGTGTAAATTAAGCTAGAAACTTCATGGTGAACAATACATTGTTTTCAAAAAAATTAATATATTTAAAATATGCGATTTCATTTTTTTAGTAAAAAACACCCTATTTTTCAAGTGTATAGTACACGATTTCTAGAATCAAATGTTGATATTTTAAAAATATAAAACATTATGTAAATTAAGTTGTAAACGACTTGGTGAACAATACATTGTTGTCAAAAAAAATCAAATAATTATATAAATTTAAAATAGGCGTTTTCATTTTGTTAGTTAAAAACATAAAACTTTTCAAGTGTATAGTACACGATTTCTAGAAACAAATGTTGATATTTTAAACATATAAAAAATAGTGTCAATTAAGCTAGAAACTTCTTGGTGAACAATACTTTGTTTTCAAAAATATAAAATAATTTAATAAGTTTAAAATATGAGTTTTCTTTTTTTAGTAAAAAACACCCTATTTTTCAAGTGTATAGTACACGATTTCTAGAAACAAATGTTGATATTTTAAAAATATAAAAAATAGTGTAAATTAAGCTAGAAACTTCATGGTGAACAATACATTATTTTCAAAATAATCAAATAATTTAATAAATTTAAAATATGGGTTTTCATTTTTAAAGTAGTAAACACTCTACATTTCAAGTCTATAGTACACGATTTCTAGAAACAAATGTTGATATTTTAAAAATATAAAAAATAGTGTAAATTAAGCTAGAAACTTCATGTTGAACAATACATTGTTGTCAAAAAAATCAAAACATTTAATAAATTTAAAATATGCGATTTCATTTTTATTGTAAAAAACACCCTATTTTTCAAGTGTAAAGTACACGATTTCTAGAAACAAATGTTTATATTTTAAAAATATAAAACATAGTGCAAATTAAGCTAGAAACATCTTAGTGAACAATACATTGTTGTCAAAAAAAACAAAAAATTATATAAATTTGACATATGTGTTTTCATTTTTTTAGTTAAAAATACCCTATTCTTCGAGTGTATAGTACACGATTTCTAGAAACAAATGTGGACACTTTAAAAATATAAAAAATAGTGTAAATTAAGCTAGAAAATTCTTGGTGAACAATACATTGTTGTGAAAAAAATCAAATAATTTAATAAATTTAAAATATGCGTTTTGATTTTTAAAGTAAAAAACACCTTATTTTTCAAGTGTATAGTACACGATTTCTAGAAACAAATGTTGATATTTTAAAAATATAAAAAAATAGTGTAAATTAAGCTTAAAACTTCATGGTGAAAAATACATTTTTTCAAAAAAATCAAATAATTTAATAAATTTAAAATATGCGTTTTCATTTTTTTAGTAAAAAACACATTATTTTTCAACTGTATAGTACACGATTTATAGAAACAAATACTGATATTTTAAAAATATAAAAAAATAGTGTTAATTAAGATAGAAAATTCATGGTAAACATTACATTGTTGTCAAAAAATAACAAATAATTTAATAAATATAAATATGTGCTTTCATTTTTAAAACTCAAAAACACCCGATATTTCAAGTCTATAATACACGATTTCTACAAACAATTGTTGCAATTTTAAAAATATAAAAAATTGTGTAAATTAAGCTAGAAACTTCATGGTAAACAATACATTGTTGTCAAAAAATCAAATAATTTAATAAATTAAAAATATATGTTTTAATTTTTTTAGAAAAAAACACACTATTTTTCTAATGTATAGTACACGATTTCTAGAATCAAATGTTGCTATTTTAAAAATATAAAAAATACTGTAAATTCAGCTAGAAACTTCATGGTGAATAATACATTGTTGTCAAAATAATCAAATAATTTAATAAATTTAAAATACGCGTTTTCATTTTTAAAGTTAAAAACACCCTATTTTTCAAGTGTATAGTACACGATTTCTAGAAACAAATATTGATATTTTAAAAATATAAAAAATAGTGTAGATTAAGCTTGAAACTTCTTGATGAACAATACATTGTTGTCAAAAAAATAAAATAATTTAATAAATTTAAAAAATGCGTTTTGATTTTTAAAGTAAAAAACAACCTATTTTTCAAGTGTATAGAACACGATTTCTAGAAACAAATGAGGATATTTTAAAAATATAAAAAATAGTGTAAATTAAGCTAGAAACTTCATGCGGAAAAATACATTGTTGTCAAGAAAATCAAAAAATTTAATAAATTTAAAATATGAGTTTTCATTTTTTTAGTAAAAAACACCTAATTTTTCAAGTGTATAGTACACGATTTCTAGAAACAAATGTTGATATTTTAAAAATATAAAAAATAGTGTAAATTAAGCTAGAAACTTCATGGTGAACGATACATTGTTGTCAAAATAATAAAATAATTTAATAAATGGAAAATATGCGTTTTCATTTTAAAGTAATAAACACCCTTTACTTCATGTCTATAGTACACGATTTTCAGAAACAAATGTTGATATTTTAAATATAAAAAATATTGTAAATTAAGCTGGGAACATAATGATGAACAATACATTGTTGTGAAAAAAATCAAAAAATTAAATAAACTTAAAATATGCATTTTAATTTTTAAAGTAAAAACCACACTATTTTTCAAGTGTATAGAACACGATTTCTAGAAACAAATTTTGATATTTTCAGAATATAAAAAAATAGTGTAAATTAAGCTAGAAACTTCATGGTGAACAATACATTGTTTTCAAAAAAATTAATATATTTCAAATATGCGATTTCATTTTTTTAGTAAAAAACACCCTATTTTTCAAGTGTATAGTACACGATTTCTAGAAACAAATGTTGATATTTTAAAAATATAAAACATAGTGTAAGTTAAGTTGTAAACGACTTGGTGAACAATACATTGTTGTCAAAAAAAATCAAATAATTATATAAATTTATAATATGCGTTTTCATTTTGTTAGTTAAAAACACAAAACTTTTCAAGTGTATAGTACACGATTTCTAGAAACAAATGTTGATATTTTAAACATATAAAAAATAGTGTCAATTAAGCTAGAAACTTCTTGGTGAACAATACTTTGTTTTCAAAAATATAAAATAATTTAAAAAATTTAAAATATGTGTTTTGATTTTTTAATTAAAAACACACTATTTTTCTAGTGTATATAATACACGATTTCTAGAAACAAATGTTGATATTTTAAAAATATAAAAAATAGTGTAAATTAAGCTAGAAACTTTATGATCAACAATACATTGTTGTCAAAATAATCAAATAATTTAATAAATTTAAAATATCTATTTTCATTTTAAAAGTTAAGAACACCCTATTTTTCAAGTGTATAGTACACAATTTCTAGAAACAAATGTTGATAACTTAAAAATATAAAAAATAGTGTAGATTAAGCTAGAATCTTATTGGTTAACAATACATTGTTTTCAAAAAAAAATAATAATTTAATAAATTTAAAATATGCGTTTTGATTTTTAAAGTTAAAAACACCCTATTTTTCAAGTGTATTTTACACGATATCTAGAAACAAATGTTGATATTTTAAAAATATAAAACAAAGTGTAAATTAAGCTAGAAACTTAATGGTGAACAATATATTGTTGTCAAAAAATTTAATAAATTTAAAATATGCGTTTTCATTTTTTTAAATAAAAAACACCCTACTTTTCATGTGTATAGTACACGATTTCTAGAAGCAAATGTTGATCTTTTAAAAATATAAAAAAATAGTGTAAATTAAGCTAGAAACTTCATGGTGAAAAATACATTGTTTTCAAGAAAATCAAAAAATTTAATAAATTTAAAATATGAGTTTTCTTTTTTTTAGTAAAAAACACCCTATTTTTCAAGTGTATAGTACACGATTTCTAGAAGCAAATGTGGATATTTTAAAAATATAAAAAATAGTGTAAATTAAGCTAGAAACTTCATGGTGAACAATACATTGTTTTCAAAATAATCAAATAATTTAACAAATTTAAAATATGGGTTTTCATTTTTAAAGTAGTAAACACTCTACATTTCAAGTCAATTGTACACGAT
Organism: Cyamopsis tetragonoloba; assembly: GCA_037177725.1. Lineage (NCBI taxonomy): Eukaryota > Viridiplantae > Streptophyta > Magnoliopsida > Fabales > Fabaceae > Cyamopsis > Cyamopsis tetragonoloba. The sequence goes on along the minus strand of CM074122.1, from coordinate 58,926,577 downwards.
TTCTAGAAACAAATGTTGATATTTTAAATATATAAAAAATAGTGTAAATTAAGCTAGAAACTTCATGTTGAACAATACATTGTTTTCAAAAAAATCAAAAAATTTAATAAATTTAAAATATGCGATTTCATTTTTATTGTAAAAAACACCCTATTTTTCAAGTGTATAGTACACGATTTCTAGAAACAAATGTTTATATTTTAAAAATATAAAACATAGTGCAAATTAAGCTAGAAACGTCTTGGTGAACAATACATTGTTGTCAAAAAAAAACAAAAAATTATATAAATTTGAAATATGTGTTTTCATTTTTTTAGTTAAAAATACCGTATTCCTCAAGTGTATAGTACACGATTTCTAGAAACAAATGTAGACACTTTAAAAATATAAAAAATAGTGTAAATTAAGCTATAAAGTTCTTGGTGAACAATACATTGTTGTGAAAAAAATCAAATAATTTAATAAATTTAAAATATGCGTTTTGATTTTTAAAGTAAAAAACACCCTATTTTTCAAGTGTATAGTACGCGATTTCTTGAAACGAATGTTTCAATTTTTAAAATATATAAAATTGTATAAATTAAGCTAGAAACTTTATGGGAACAATAGATTATTTTCTAAAAAGTCAAATAATTTAATAAATTTTAAATATGCATTCTAATTTTTGAAGTAAAAAACACCATATTTTTCAAGTGTGTAGTACACGATATCTAGAAATAAATTTTGCAAATATAAAAATATAAACAATTGTGTAGATAAAGCTAGAAACTTCAAGGGTAAAATTACATTATTTTCAAAAAAATCAAATAATTTAATAAATTTAAAATATGCGTTTTCATTTTTAAAGTAAAAAACACCATATATTTCAAGTCCATAGTACACAATTTTTAGAAAAAATTTTTGCAATTTTAAAAAAATAAAAAATTGTGTAAATTAAGCTAGAAACTTTATATGGAACAATACATTGTTTTCAAAAAAATTAAATATATTTATAAATTTAAAATATGTGTTTTAATTTTTAAAGTAAAAAACACCTTATTTTTCAAGTGTATAGTACACGATTTTTAAAATAAATGTAGCAATTATAAAAATAAAAAAAAATTATAAATTAAATAGAAACTTCATGGTGAACAATACAATGTTTTCCAAAAACCCCATATTTATCAAGTGTATGGAACACGATTTCTAGAAACAAATGTTGAAGTTTTAAAAATATAAATCAAATAGTGTAAATTAAGCTATAAACTTTATTGTAAACAATACATGGTTGTAACAAAAATCAAATAATTTAATAAATTTAAAATATGTATTTTAGTTTTTTTAGTTAAAAAACACCCTATTTTTCAAGTGCAAAGTACACGATTTCTAGAAACAAATGTTGATATTTTAAAAATATTAAATATAGTGTAAATTACACTAGGAACTTCATGGTGAACAATACATTGTTTAAAAAAAACAAATAATTTAATAATTTTAAAATATGACTTTTCATTTTTTTAGTAAACAACACCCTATTTTTCAAGTGTATAGTACCCGATTTCTAGAAACAAATGTTGATATATTAAAAATATAAAAAGATAGTGTAAGCTAAGCAAGAAACTTCATGGTGAACAATACATTGTTGTAAAAAATATCAAAAAATTCAATAAATTTAAAATATGCATTTTAATTTTTAAAGTAAAAAACACCTTATTTTTCAAGTGTATAGTACGCGATTTCTAGATACGAATCTTTCAATTTTTAAAACACAAAAAATTGTAAAAATTTAGCTAGATAATTTATGGGGAACTAAAGATTGTTTTCAAAAAAATTAAATAATTAAAAAATATTAAAATATGCATTTTAATTTTTAAAGTAAAAAACACCCTATTTTTCAAGTGCAAAGTACACGATTTCCAGAAACAAATGTTGATAGTTTAAAAATATTAAATATAGTGTAAATTAAGGTAGGAACTTCATGGTGAACAATACATTGTTTTAAAAAAACAAATAATTTAATAAATTTAAAATATGCGTTTTATTTTTTAAAGTAAAAAACACCCTAATTTTCAAGTGTATAGTACACGATTTCTAGAAACAAATGTTGATATATTAAAAATATAAAAAGATAGTGTAAACTAAGCAAGAAACTTCATGGTGAACAATACATTTTTGTCAAAAAAGTCAAAAAAATTAATAAATTTAAAATATGCATTTTCATTTTTAAAGTAAAAAACACCCTAATTTTCAAGTGTATAGTACGCGATTTCTAGAAACGAATCTTTCAATTTTTAAAATATAAAAAATTGTAAACATTAAGGTAGATAATTTATGGGGAACAATAGATTGTTTTCAAAAAAATCAAATAATTAAAAAAGATTAAAATATGCATTTTTATTTTTAAAGTAAAAAACACCCTATTTTTTAAGTGCATAGTACACGATTTTTAGAAACAAATGTTGATATTTTTAAAATATAAAAAATAGTATAAATTAAGCTAAAAACTTCTTGGTGAACAATATATTGTTGTCAAAAAAATAAAATAATTTAATAAATTTAAAATATGATTTTTTATTTTTAAGTAAAAAACACCCTATTTTTCAAGTATATAGTACCCAATTTATTGAAAAAAAAATGTTTCAATTTTTAAAAAATATAAAATTGTAAAAATTAAGCTAGAAACTTTTTGGGGAACAATAGACTGTTTTCTAAAAAATCAAATAATTTAATAAATTTAAAATATGCACTCTAATTTTTAAAGTAAAAAACACCTATTTTTCAAGTGTATATAACACGATTTCTAGAAAAAAATGTTGCAATTATAAAAATATAAACAATTGTGTAAATTTAGCTAGAAACTTCAAGGGGAAAATTACATTATTTTAAAAAAAATCAAATAATTTAATAAATTTAAAATATGCGTTTTATTTTTTAAAGTAAAAAACACCTTAATTTTCAACTGTATAGTACACGATTTATAGAAACAAATGTTGATAATTTAAAAATATAAAAAATTTTATAGATTAACCTAGAAACTTTATGGGGAACAATATTTTGTTTTCATTCAAATAAAAAAAATTAATAAATTTAAAATATGTGTTTTAATTTTTAAAGTAACAAACACCCTATATTTCTAATGTATAGTACATGATTTTTAGAGACAAATGTTGCAATTATAAAAATAAAAAGTATTGTAAATTAAATTAGAAACTTCATGGTAAACAATACTTTGTTTTCAAAAAAATCAAAAAAATTAATAAATTTAAAATATACGTTTTTATTTTT